>JAUTXW010005020.1:247500-925011 GCA_030620095.1 Kuschelorhynchus macadamiae | reverse complement strand
AACACTTCATTCAGTGCATTATATGCAAAATAACACCAATAATAATTACAATTATTAATAGAATGGCAGTATATGAAGCATTTTAAAGACATTTACAGTAATTAAATAATGGAGATCTACATTTATTTTAAGTATAAATATACATGAGTATACATTATTTATTTAAGAAATCAGAAATACAATAAGGTTCTAAACTAACCAGATATTTGCGTATGGCTCTCTTAAATTGTAGGCTATTATTCAGCAGTTTGTAATGTATTGGAAGTTTATTGTAAAATTGATTACATTTGTACATGGGTCCGCTCTTATATACAACGATAACCTATTTCGAGGTATGTTGTAATCTAAGGTTCTCATATTATATAAATCAGGATTATTCTTAAATTCATCAAAAAATGCCTTATTTCTGTGAAAAACATTAAACATTCATAAATGTACAAACCGAACACTGTAAGGATCTCAAGCTGCTTAAATCTAGTTCTACAGGATTCTTTATAAGAAATGTTACAAAGAATTCTGATTGTACTTTTTTGTATGATAAAATAGAATGGTTTTCATATTTATTATATATTTTGGTTTGTAAATTGAGAAATAATAAATTTTAAATGACCACTAAGGCTTTCTTCACCCCTCTTTTTCATCTATCCGTGAGTTGATTATGACGCATAAGAAATCAACGTCTTTGTTACCTTTGATATACTGCTTATGTTGCAAACTTAAAAGAAGAAATATATATATATATATATATATATATATATATATATATATATATATATATATATATATATATATATATATGCGGACGAATTGGCCAATGACCTACTTATCGTGTCTCGTTCGTTATTCGTTGCAGTTTTTGGAGAGGTCAACCCAACTGCTGCTGATAGCGATCCGATTTGATGCATGGATGAATTAGTCTAGCTTAGTTGTTTGTGGGATACGGTCGGCCGCTTTTCGCAACGCATATCGACGAGTTTACGCGTTATCGTATTTTTTGGTTAATAATTTAAAAATCATTTATATATAAGGCCGCAACAACTATTTTGTAACAGCCTTTTGAAGAAAATAAGATTTGTCTCTCTTATAAAAAAATTAAAATGTATTCTTAAAAAATGTTAACGAAAATAAAAATTACTTATAGTAAAAAAATAAAATTTAACGTAAATTTTCAAAAACCCCCTTCCTGTGCTAAACGGTATCTGAGATTATCATAAAAACGCCTTCTAACATTATAAAGCATGTTAGGGCTAATATTCCTGAAAGAATTTTAAATATTTAATTGTAATTCTTCAAGATTATTAAGCCCTATTCTCTTGGAAACCATAAATTTGAGATTTTACTTAACCGCAGAGAAAAAAATCATTTGGCGAGAGGTCAGGAGATCGAGCAGGCCATAAGATGGTACCATATCCACTCATAAGCCTATTTAGAAAGATTGCATTAAGGTATTCTCGAACTGCTATAGTATTATGAGCAGGGCAACCGCCTTGTTGAATCCAAATGCTGTTAAACCTTGGCACTGTAATTTTCCTAATTTCTGGAACGATTTGGTGGTGCAAAAGGTCAAGGTATTTAGGACCGTTTAAAGAAGCATTGATTACAAATGGGCCAATCATATTTTCACCCAACGTACCCCAGATATTTAATGTCTGTCGATATTGGGTTTTAAACTCGAAAAACCTATGTAAATTTTTCCGAGACGATGCAATGAAAACGTTGATTCGTCAGTAAAAACAATATTCCTTAAAAAATTGTCATCGTTGTTTGCCATTTCCATTACAGTTTCACAAAACGGCATTCTCCTAAAATTGTCACACTGATCGAGCAAATTAGGCTGCTCAATAACCAATAAGATTTTAAAAATGAACCCATAGAAATGAAAGTCAATTATGCTATACTAGCATATAATAATACTATACATTCTGTCACCAATCTAGCCCCATATGAAATAGTTACAAGCCACCTAGCCGCAGAATCCCCTTTTAATCTCGAGATAGAAAAACAACTCGTCAATAATTACATCTCTAATCACCGCGACAAAATGAAACTTTTTTATCAAAAGCTAAACGAAACAATTCAACAATCTAAAGATAAAGTATATAAAATATATATATATAATAAAAATTCCTGAAAAAGTACTCGTTAAAAACAAACAAAAGCAGTCAAAGACATCAAATAAATACAAACCAGAGCAAATAACTCAGGTCAACGAAAATTTAAAAACCGCTAGAATTAATCCCACTCACGGAAACACTACGGATAAAATACACCTATCTAACGTCAAAAGACCGAAAAGAAAAACTTATCATTTTAAAAATATTTCAGGTTCCTCATCCCAGGACAAGGGACAGAAATAAGAAATATTACGGAGAATTTGGGCGCCTTACCAATAAATTTAGTACCCGCCAAACTTCAAAGAACCGAACATATGTTCGTACATTTTTATGACCTGGAACAAATCTTCGTAGAATATAAGAAATTAATTATCCAACATGATAATCTTAAGGTTACTTACTCGAATAGTACAAATTTAGCTAGGGAATTAGAATATTACGAAAATATTGCTATGTTTTGTAAAAAATCTATTCTTACTAAGTTAGAAACTATTTCTTTACATAATACTAGTCGTCTTAAAAGAGGCTTAATAAACGGCTTAGGATCTGTTATTAAAGGTATCACAGGTAACTTAGATTCTAATGATGGGGACAAAATATATAAAATACTAAACCATTTAGAAACTAAGGATAATAACTTGCAGACCCAGCTAGAAATGCAATACTCTCTTAATAATCAAGTTATCAAAAACTTTAATATTACAATTAGAGATATTCAACATAATCAAAACTTGTTAAGATCTAAAATATTGTTTTTGGATCAACTATTGCGAGAAGACGTTGAAATTCAGGATATTCTTTTTGCAAAAGACTTGTTTGACTAATTATTATATATAACTCGTTATTAAGCACACTGCAAGATATCGAGAACTCTATTACATTTTGCAAATTAGGCATAATACACCCTAGTATAATTTCACCTGCAAATCTTTTTGCAGAAATAAAAAGAATCTCTTTTCATTACAAGAACCAACTACCATTCGCTGTCACTCTTGAAAATATTTCTAAGTACGAATCAATAATTAAAGTTAAATGCTATATACAGCAGACTAAGATAACGTATTTTCTTTCAATACCAATTGATTTTGAAGAACAATTTGAACTCTATCACATTTTACCTATTCCTGCAAGATATGAATCAGAATTTGTTATGATAATCCCCAGTACGCGATATTTTCTAAAATTAAATAAAAAACCAATAAAACCTCTAAATTGCATGTGTACCGAAGGCAAACCATATCATTGTTCAAATATACTACAAGCCAACATCAAAGTGCCCTGCGAAGAAGGGATCCTTCAACATGACAACTCTATTCTCTGCCAATTTACAAAGTTAAAAATTGCTGAAAATCATATTGAGATAATTTATGAGATCAATCAATATTTGGCTGTGTTTCCACGAGAAGAAAGTATACAAGTGCACTGTGAAGATCATGTGGAGACCCTAAAACTGAAAGGCGTTTTCCTGATAAATAAAGATGCCTGCAACATAATATTCAGAAACCAGGAGCTTCCATTTCAGGAAAAAAGTTTTGGGCACCCCTCAGTAATCCAAACCCCTAACCTGCAACTTAAAATGAGAAATCCACCTAAAATAACTATTGAATCGAAAAAATTAAACCTTGAAGCAGCAGTTGAAAATCCCATGTTCCCAATTCAAGAAGCACACCCTCTATCAGACTTTACACGTCCAAGTTTATGGAGCTTCAGCCTGTATATAGTAGTAATTGCAGGTTGCATTTATCTTTGTTGGAAGAAGAGAAATGACGTAATACATAAGAAAACCAAGAAACACCAGAATACTTCCCAAGACATCCCTGTTCAGGAGAACAGCATCACCCTTCTAGAGGATGCCTCATTCTAACGGGGGAGGAGTTATCTAGCCAATATTACCCGCCACTGAACGATGACTTCAAGTAACCTCATGCGACATTGACAAACTAATTACCTCATTAAGCAGAATCAGCAATATTGCAATATGTAATTATACGTACTATTTCGATTGTTAATCTTTTAATAAAATTAGTCTAGCTTAGAATCTTGAACGTTGTAGTTGTTATTTACATAAAAATTAAAGTTTTAAAAAAGGGCCTTACCGTGAAATTCTTTTAACTTATATATATATATATATATATATATATATATATATATATATATATATATATATATATATATATATATATATATATATATATATATATATATATATATATATATATATATATATATATATATATATATATATACATATATATATATATATATATATATATATATATATATATATATATATATATATATATATATATATATATATATATATATATATATATATATATATATATATATATATATATATATATATATATATATATATATATATATATATATATATATAATATATATATATATATATATATATATATATATATATATATATATATATATATATATATATATATATATATATATATATATATATATATATATATATATATATATATATATATATATATATATATATATATATATATATATATATATATATATATATATATATATATATATATATATATATATATATATATATATATATATATATATATATATATATATATATATATATATATATATATATATATATATATATATATATATATATATATATATATATATATATATATATATATATATATATATATATATATATATATATATATATATATATATATATATATATATATATATATATGTATACAGGATGTTCCTTAATGACATGCTAATATTTAAGGGGGTGATTCTTGGACCCATTTTAAGAAAAAATCTTCATATGAACTTATGTCCTAAACGTCTTAACTTTTGAGATACAGGGTGCTAAAGTTTTCAGAAAAAAAATTATTTTTTTTAATAACTGTGATACTACTGTAGATATCTTTATGAAATTTGGTACACGTGTTCTATGCATCAAGATGCATTTTCTAATGTACAAGCAATTTTATTCTTTTTACCAGTGGCGTCCGTACGCGTTTTGCTTAGAATATTTTTGGAGAAAAAAATGGTACGCCACTGCTTTATCTTAAAATAAAAATTATTTTTGGAATTCTCATTCATTTCTGAGCAAAGTCGATCTCTTGATTTTCTTTCGGCCGACGCATAGTTTTCGCTTAAAAAAATAAAAATCGTTTTACTTCAGGGTCAAATCGTTAAAAATCTGATGTGGTGTCTTTTTTGTTGAAATGGTTTTTTTTTTTTTTCGTGCTATTCAGTTCATTTAATAATAAATATTAATTAATTTAGAAATAAGTAATTGATTTACTTTACTTTAGGATTGATTACTTTAGGAAACAATTTTTAAAAAACTTTCATGTGCCAATAAATTACAGCGGGGATTTCAGCTTGCAGAAAACAAAGTTTACAGAAACGGCTTAATTTTATTAATTATTAACAATACTAACATTAATTATAAAAATTGTTGGAAGTGGCCACCTTCACTTAATATGCATGCTTCCGCCCGTCTACGCATGGAATTGCGCACTCGTTCAAATATTCCCGGCGTATTCCGTATAGTTTCACACGAGGCAACTATTCGCTCTCTTAAATCTTCTACAGTGTTAACGGGAGTTTTGTACACTAGAGTTTTAAGGTGCCCCCATAAAAAGAAATCCAAACTATTGAGATCGGGGATCTTGCTGGCCATTGCTGAGGTCCTCCGCGACCTATCCAACGATCAGGATAAACTGTACCTAAATGATTTCGGACAATTACGCTGAAATGAGCCGGTGCTCCATCGTGCATGTACCATATGCGATGCCTTAACGCAACTGGTACATCTTCAAGCAACCCAGGTAGTTCTTCTTCGAGAAAATGCAAATAAGACCGTCCATCAAGACGTCCTGGTAGGAAAAATGGGCCTATGAGATGACCACTAATAATTCCTGCCCAAACATTAAGCGAAAATTGTTCTTGAAAATGGGTTTCGGTTATGGCATGCGGGTTTTCTTCCGCCCGCACATGATTGTTATGGAAATTTTGAATAGCATTCCTAGAAAAAGTTGCTTCGTCTGTGAACAAAATTTGTTACTCAAACTGCGGATTTAGTGTAATACTCTGAAGATACCACTGAGAGAAGTTCACACGCTGTAGGAAATCCCTGGGGAGTAATGCCTGTACTCTTAGAATATGATATGGATATAACAAAAAGTCAACTAAAATACGCCAAACAATTTGGTGACAAATATTCAAAGCTCTAGCGATCTTCCTCGTACTCGTCTCAGGATGTTCGTCGATTTCTTGCAGCACCGCTTCCTCAACTTCAGGTGTTCTGACAGTTCGAGGTCTGCCTTCCGAAGTACCTTTATTGAAACTACCTGTTTCGCTAAGTCGGCGATGAATATTCGAAAAGGTTCGGCTATCTGGCAAGGCACGATTAGGATATCTTTCCTGATAAATGCGTCTGGCTTCTGTTGCATTACCATCTGCGAGGCCATATGCGTAATGCATTGCCGCCATTTCCGCATTCGTATAATTTACCATATTTAATGATATTATTCGAAAAAACGGCGAAAATAACTTCAATAACTTCAATGAAACACTAAAAACCAAAGAGATGACACACTGAGATGGTTTTGAACACCAACAGCTTACTTTAAGTCATTTGACATCGACGTTTGTAAAAACGTAATTTATTCCAGGACTACTAGATTTATGGGTTTTAAAAATTATTATTAGTTGGTATTGAGATATTATGAAGCAATTTTAACTCAATTATTTAATCAAGAACGGACCATCAGACGAGAAAACTTTTTCGTTTATGAACACATTCGATGTCATAATTTTCTTTCACCCGATAAATAAGCGATTTCCACACAACAGTCACCCTATCAGATTTTTAACGATTTGACCCTGAAGTAAAACGATTTTTATTTTTTTAAGCGAAAACTATGCGTCGGCCGAAAGAAAATCAAGAGATTGAATTTGCTCAGAAATGAATGAGAATTCCAAAAATAATTTTTATTTTAAGATAAAGCAGTGGCGTACCATTTTTTTCTCCAAAAATATTCTAAGCAAAACGCGTACGGACGCCACTGGTAAAAAGAATAAAATTGCTTGTACATTAGAAAATGCATCTTGATGCATAGAACACGTGTACCAAATTTCATAAAGATATCTACAGTAGTATCACAGTTATTAAAAAAAATAATTTTTTTTCTGAAAACTTTAGCACCCTGTATCTCAAAAGTTAAGACGTTTAGGACATCAGTTCATATGAAGATTTTTTCTTAAAATGGCTCCAAGAATCACCCCCTTAAATATTAGCATGTCATTAAGGAACACCCTGTATATATATATATATATATATATATATATATATATATATATATATATATATATATATATATATATATATATATATATATATATATATATATATATATATATATATATATATATATATATATATATATATATATATATATATATATATATATATATATATATATATATATATATATATATATATATATATATATATATATATATATATATATATATATATATATATATATATATATATATATATATATATATATATATATATATATATATATATATATATATATATATATATATATATATATATATATATATATATATATATATATATATATATATATATATATATATATATATATATATATATATATATATATATATATATATATATATATATATATATATATATATATATATATATATATATATATATATATATATATATATATATATATATATATATATATATATATATATATATATATATATATATATATATATATATATATATATATATATATATATATATATATATTATATATATATATATATATATATATATATATATATATATATATATATATATATATATATATATATATATATATATATATATATATATATATATATATATATATATATATATATATATATATATATATATATATATATATATATATATATATATATATATATATATATATATATATATATATATATATATATATATATATATATATATATATATATATATATATATATATATATATATATATATATATATATATATATATATATATATATATATATATATATAAGTTAAAAGAATTTCCCTGTAAGGCCCTTTTTTAAAACTTTAATTTTTATGTAAATAACAACTACAACGTTCAAGATTCTAAGCTAGACTAATTTTATTAAAAGATTAACAATCGAAATAGTACGTATAATTACATATTGCAATATTGCTGATTCTGCTTAATGAGGTAATTAGTTTGTCAATGTCGCATGAGGTTACTTGAAGTCATCGTCCAGTGGCGGGTAATATTGGCCAGATAACTCCTCCTCCGTTAGAATGAGGCATCCTCTAGAAGGGTGATGCTGTTCTCCTGAACAGGGATGTCTTGGGAAGTATTCTGGTGTTTCTTGGTTTTCTTATGTATTACGTCATTTCTCTTCTTCCAACAAAGATAAATGCAACCTGCAATTACTACTATGTACAGGCTGAAGCTCCATAAACTTGGACGTGTAAAGTCTGATAGAGGGTGTGCTTCTTGAATTGGGAACATGGGATTTTCAACTGCTGCTTCAAGGTTTAATTTTTTCGATTCAATACTTATTTTAGGTGGATTTCTCATTTTAAGTTGCAGGTTAGGGGTTTGGATTACTGAGGGGTGCCCAAAACTTTTTTCCTGAAATGGAAGCTCCTGGTTTCTGAATATTATGTTGCAGGCATCTTTATTTATCAGGAAAACGCCTTTCAGTTTTAGGGTCTCCACATGATCTTCACAGTGCACTTGTATACTTTCTTCTCGTGGAAACACAGCCAAATATTGATTGATCTCATAAATTATCTCAATATGATTTTCAGCAATTTTTAACTTTGTAAATTGGCAGAGAATAGAGTTGTCATGTTGAAGGATCCCTTCTTCGCAGGGCACTTTGATGTTGGCTTGTAGTATATTTGAACAATGATATGGTTTGCCTTCGGTACACATGCAATTTAGAGGTTTTATTGGTTTTTTATTTAATTTTAGAAAATATCGCGTACTGGGGATTATCATAACAAATTCTGATTCATATCTTCCAGGAATAGGTAAAATGTGATAGAGTTCAAATTGTTCTTCAAAATCAATTGGTATTGAAAGAAAATACGTTATCTTAGTCTGCTGTATATAGCATTTAACTTTAATTATTGATTCGTACTTAGAAATATTTTCAAGAGTGACAGCGAATGGTAGTTGGTTCTTGTAATGAAAAGAGATTCTTTTTATTTCTGCAAAAAGATTTGCAGGTGAAATTATACTAGGGTGTATTATGCCTAATTTGCAAAATGTAATAGAGTTCTCGATATCTTGCAGTGTGCTTAATAACGAGTTATATATAATAATTAGTCAAACAAGTCTTTTGCAAAAAGAATATCCTGAATTTCAACGTCTCTCGCAATAGTTGATCCAAAAACAATATTTTAGATCTTAACAAGTTTTGATTATGTTGAATATCTCTAATTGTAATATTAAAGTTTTTGATAACTTGATTATTAAGAGAGTATTGCATTTCTAGCTGGGTCTGCAAGTTATTACCCTTAGTTTCTAAATGGTTTAGTATTTTATATATTTTGTCCCCATCATTAGAATCTAAGTTACCTGAGATACCTTTAATAACAGATCCTAAGCCGTTTATTAAGCCTCTTTTTAGACGACTGAGTATTATGTAAAGAAATAGTTTCTAACTTAGTAAGAATAGATTTTTTACAAAACATAGCAATATTTTCGTAATATTCTAATTCCCTAACTAAATTTGTACTATTCGAGTAAGTAACCTTAAGATTATCATGTTGGATAATTAATTTCTTATATTCTACGAAGATTTGTTCCAGGTCATAAAAATGTACGAACATATGTTCGGTTCTTTGAAGTTTGGCGGGTACTAAGTTTATTGGTAAGGCGCCCAAATTCTCCGTAGTATTTCTTATTTCTGTCCCTTGTCCTGGGATGAGGATCCTGAAATATTTTTAAAATGATAAGTTTTTCTTTTCGGTCTTTTGACGTTAGATAGGTGTATTTTATCCGTAGTGTTTCCGTGAGTGGGATTAATTCTAGCGGTTTTTAAATTTTCGTTGACCTGAGTTATTTGCTCTGGTTTGTATTTATTTGATGTCTTTGACTGCTTTTGTTTGTTTTTAACGAGTACTTTTTCATATATATATATATATATATATATATTTATATGTATAAACTGTGGCCAAACAGATAGATTTGAGCAGGAGATCAGTAGGAAGAGTGTTAAAAAAGAACGGGTACTGATCGTATAAAGTGAGAAAAACCCATGAAATTTTTCCAAATGACAATTTTAGGAGAATGCCGTTTTGTGAAACTGTAATGGAAATGGCAAACAACGATGACAATTTTTTAAGGAATATTGTTTTTACTGACGAATCAACGTTTTCATTGCATCGTCTCGGAAAAATTTACATAGGTTTTTCAAGTTTAAAACCCAATATCGACAGACATTAAATATCTGGGGTACGTTGGGTGAAAATATGATTGGCCCATTTGTAATCAATGGTTCTTTAAACGGTCCTAAATACCTTGACCTTTTGCACCACCAAATCGTTCCAGAAATTAGGAAAATTACAGTGCCAAGGTTTAACAGCATTTGGATTCAACAAGGCGGTTGCCCTGCTCATAATACTATAGCAGTTCGAGAATACCTTAATGCAATCTTTCTAAATAGGCTTATGAGTGGATATGGTACCATCTTATGGCCTGCTCGATCTCCTGACCTCTCGCCAAATGATTTTTTTCTCTGCGGTTAAGTAAAATCTCAAATTTATGGTTTCCAAGAGAATAGGGCTTAATAATCTTGAAGAATTACAATTAAATATTTAAAATTCTTTCAGGAATATTAGCCCTAACATGCTTTATAATGTTAGAAGGCGTTTTTATGATAATCTCAGATACCGTTTAGCACAGGAAGGGGGTTTTTGAACATTTACGTTAAATTTTATTTTTTTACTATAAGTAATTTTTATTTTCGTTAACATTTTTTAAGAATACATTTTAATTTTTTTATAAGAGAGACAAATCTTATTTTCTTCAAAAGGCTGTTACAAAATAGTTGTTGCGGCCTTATATATAAATGATTTTTAAATTATTAACCAAAAAATACGATAACGCGTAAACTCGTCGATATGCGTTGCGAAAAGCGGCCGACCGTATCCCACAAACAACTAAGCTAGACTAATTCATCCATGCATCAAATCGGATCGCTATCAGCAGCAGTTGGGTTGACCTCTCCAAAAACTGCAACGAATAACGAACGAGACACGATAAGTAGGTCATTGGCCAATTCGTCCGCATATATATATATATATATATATATATATATATATATATATATATATATATATATATATATATATTCTTTTTTAAGTTTGCAACATAAGCAGTATATCAAAGGTAACAAAACGTGGATTTCTTATGCGTCATAATAAACTCACGGATAGATGGAAAAGAGGGGTGAAGAAAGCCTTAGTGGTCATTTAAAATTTATTATTTCTCAATTTACAAACCAAAATATATAATAAATATGAAAACCATTCTATTTTATCATACAAAAAAGTACAATCAGAATTCTTTGTAACATTTCTTATAAAGAATCCTGTAGAACTAGATTTAAGCACCTTGAGATCCTTACAGTGTTCGGTTTGTACATTTATGAATGTTTAATGTTTTTCCATAGAAATAAGGCATTTTTTGATGAATTTAAGAATAATCCTGATTTATATAATATGAGAACCTTAGATTACAACATACCTCGAAATAGGTTATCGTTGTATAAGAGCGGACCCATGTACAAATGTAATCAATTTTACAATAAACTTCCAATACATTACAAACTGCTGAATAATAGCCTACAATTTAAGAGAGCCACACGCAAATATCTGGTTAGTTTAGAACCTTATTGTATTTTTGATTTCTTAAATAAATAATGTATACTCATGTATATTTATAATTAAAATAAATGTAGATCTCCATTATTTAATTACTGTAAATATCTTTTTAAAATAGCTCCAACAACGCCATTCTATTAATGTAAATTTGCTTGTTGGTAACATTTTGCATTTTCTTGAATAAAGAGTTTTGTATTGTATTGTTTGGTGTAGAGTTGAACAAACAGCCAATGGTCTATAAATATACCATAGGGATGGATAATCTGGAGGACGTTTCGATTGTTAAAGATTTACGAGTACATTTCGATCCTATTTTAAGTTTTAAATATCATTATCACTATATTATCAACAAAGCATTGAAACTTCTTGGTTTCATGAAGTGAAGTTTATCAGAAATTGAAAATGTTACCTGTTTTAAAGCTATTTACTGTTCACTCATAAGATCAATTTTTCTTATTAAAGATGTGATTATTATTCTTTGGAGAAAGTACAAAATAAGTTTTTGCGATTTATTTCATATAAGTTATTGTATACAATCACATCTTGACTCTTCTGGACTTACCTACATTGGAGAAAAGATGAATATTATTGGATGTTTTTTATTTTGTTTAAGTTGATTAGGGGTTTTATAGACTCTTCTGAACTTCTTTGTAGGGTACCTTTTCACATTCCCGGTAGGAGCACTCGTTCCCAAAAAAACTGTTCTCTCTTGAATTTCAACAAACTGATTACGCAACAAAGAAACTGATACAAAGAATGTGTAAAAGAGCTAACGAATACTGTGATGTTGACATTTTCCTTATTACATTAGATAAATTTAAAAGATACATGAAATATAAGTGTATGTAAGTATTTTACCTGTGGTTATAAAAAAGCTTTAAAATCTGTAAAATATTAAAACTTTTAATAAACATTTATTTATTTATTTATTATTTGTTTTATAATAGTTATTTTTTTGTTTATGCATTATTTTATTTAAAGAGTTGCGATATGTTTTATATTTAATTTCAAGTTGAATATTATAATTTTTCAAAAGTGTTTTTTTTTCATTTTATCCCTAATTTTGATAGATTTAATGATGTCATCTGTGATTCAGCTTCATTAATAAAGACCAGTCCTACTCTTGTAACTGTTGCTTTAAAGTATTTATGTTTAATTTAGTTTTGGGATAAATTCTTCTGTCTTGTTAGTCTTTGAGTTTTCAAAGTTTTTACTAACACTAAGCATCACTGGGCTATGGTCTGTTATATCATTGTCCATGATGCAAGTATCAAAACTAAGATTATTTATTTTGAAATTTTCTTTAATAAAGATATGAACTAGACAGGTTCCTGCAGATACCTTACGAATGGAATTTATATATGATTTAAAGCCCTGAACTGCCATTGATGAGAGATAGTTGGTTAAGTTGTTATCATTACCCTGTAGTATATCAATATTAGTGCATAATATTTCTATGTTCGCTTTGGTTCTTTCTAATACTGCATGTTGATCATTAATAAAATCTTGTTTTGGAAGAGGGCGGTAGCTTATACACAGCTGTTAGACTAAAAGTTATTTTTTTTTTGTTCAAATAAAATTCTGTCAAAAGTGGCTTTTGAGAATAATCTTACCCAAGTGAAATCTACTTTAATTTTATTTTTTACTAAGAATATACAGCCATCGTTTTTATTATAATTTGCTTTATTGTAAAATAATTGAAAACCAGGAATGTTACCATTTTTTGTTGATGCAAATTGAAAGGTTTCCGTTAATATAATAATATCTATATTGTGTAATTTATATGTTTCAATAAATGTTATTACATATTTTTTTATATTTTATGCTTTCTATCCTGTCAAGTCCTAACACTGGAACTTGTGGTGGAAGATATCAAGATACAAGAGTTCTAACCACACACCACAACTTGTTACGTTCTAGACGCGCATTTTGCTAACCAAGTTAGCATCATCAGCAGATGATATAAACTAAAGTAACTTATCCTAACCGAGAATATTTATAGGTAAATGTGGTCACACTTGGTTGCACGTGACTGCACTATTGTCAAGTAAACAATAGAGAGGACCATAGGGAATCGGCCCTCTGTCTTTATTTAGTGCTTTCTTACCACATTTAACTATTTCTATACTATCAAATGCATCCAATAATCTATTATTAGATACATTTTTAATCAACTTAAGATTATTTATTCCTATTTGGTGATTGTTTTCCAAAGCATGTTGGGCAACGCTTGACTTTTCTGTTCTTCCGTATCTTAAATGTGCCATGTGTTCTTTAAAAGGAATGTTTATGGAGCATTTAGTTTGTCGAACATATTTTAGATCGCAGTCATTACAGCTAATTTCATAGATGTCACTCCTCTCCTTCAAGTCGACTTTGTCTTTAGAGTTTCCAAGGAGATTTGTCAAACTGTTCTCAGTTTTGTAGGCTACTCTAAAACCTAGGTTTTTGAATACTTTTTCTAGACGTCTCTATATCTGGGATCATATGGGATTACTATGAACTTATTGGGAGCCTCAGGTGCTTGAAGAGTAGTGGCATCTTTTAATATTTTCTTATGCCTATTTCTATTTACTAATTTATGTACAAAATTATCATTATATCCATTACTTTTAGCTATATTTTTAATCCGATTCATTTCATTGTTAAAATGTTCTTTACTTAATGAAAAATTGACTAACCTGTGAGTTAAGAAATGAAATGCTGCCATTTTGTGTTGGCCGCAATGAAATGAGTCGGCTGTTATATACCTCAGTATTAGTAAATTTCCTATAAATATCAAATTCTAATTTATCGTTATTTCTAATAACTAACGTGTCGAGAAAAGGTAATTGCCCATTGTTCTCCTTTTCGTACGTAAAATTAATGGAAGGATATTTATTGTTTAATGTTTCTAAGAAAGTGTCAAAATTTTCTGTTTTAGTATCAAGAATAGCAAATATATCATCTAAGTATCTATTACCAGTTATAAATATTCTCGGTTAGGATAAGTTACTTTAGTTTATATCAACTGCTGATAATGCTAACTTGATTAGCGAAACGGGGGTCCAGAACGTAACAAGTTGTGATGTAGTGTGGTTAGAACTCTTGTATTTTGATGCTTTCTATCCTAATAGTTTCAGCTTTTTCAGACCCATTTTCTGCAGCTATTTCCTCTAGTATACCATCTTGTAGGTGTTTTACCATAAATTATTTTAGGATGAATAGTCAGTTCTGCTTCTCAGAAGTCCTCTATGATACTTAACTGATAGGCAAGTCGGGTCCAGTGCACTGTGATTAGCATTACATTGCACTTTAAACTGCTTTTTCGCCATTGTACAATTAACACACTTTTTGTTTACAGATTTACAGTCATTTGTTTCATGCTCTCCCCCTGCACAATGTCCACAAATTCCACTCCTAGTACATGTTTCTTTTGTGGTTAAAACCCTGACATTTGTAACACCTGGACATATCGTCCCTAGTCTCACATAGTGACGTATCTCATTTTTTTACAATTTGTAGTTACGCCACCCAGAAGTTTATTTTCCTATTATCTTTCTTCAAACAAAGTGGCGTATCTCAGTACTGTATGCGGTTGGACCCGCCTATTTTATTGGTTCTCCCATAAAGGGCGAATTAATGTCACTGAAAACTTTAAATTGCCTCTCCTGAAAAATTGCTAAAAATGAGATACGTCACTCCGTGAGATTAGGTACGATATGTACATCTTCATAGACTTGCAGATGTTCCTATTCTATATATATTTTTTTAAAATTCATAATTTTTTTGTAAAGACTACCTGAGCATTATGTTATCTTATGTCGGTATGTTATTTTAAAATGATCATCTCTAGCTATCCAGTTATTTTGCTTTCTTGTTGTTGTTTCAATGTCCTTTATATCTTTATTCCCAGTACATCCCACTATTTTAATTTTTGGCTGAATCTTTTTGGGCAGTTTAATTTCATATTTTCGCTTTAATTGGTTTTCAACTGTTGATTTTACTTTTTCTAATTTTTGTTTGGTGTCTCATTTAAGTGCAATACTTCCCTACTTAGTTTCTCTTATGTTTCTTATTCCAACATTCATATTTGTGGGATTTATAGTTGTCTGTACATCTCGCTTACTTTTTTCTGAGTTTTGGGTAGCTTTCGGCTTAATGATTATTGTAGGTAGGGTTTTCATTGTATTTTCAATACTACTTATTTTATTTAGGACCACACCCTCTGTGAAGATGATTTTAAAGAGCCAATATTTTTTTTTTCATTTCTTCTAGTAAGTTCATCATATACGGCATATGACATCATTTTCAATAACAAAGCATAACTAAATAATCACATGACTTAAACCACTAAAGTTTATTTCACAACGAAAGTACTAAAATAATAAAATGGTCATGAGATTAAAATTTTCTAAATTCTGGACAATAGTAAAAAAAGCAGAATTACAATAATGTAAAAAAACGACGAAACTATAATACAAAATAAATCCAGATACAGACAACAAAGCGCAGGTACAGATTGGTTTTAATTCTAACAAAGTACAACACAACACCATTAACATGGCTATCATTATAAAAGTCGGTCTAAATAAATGATAAAATGGACATCAGATTAAAATTTCTAAATTATGTACATCAAGAAATAAAAAACACCAAGACCATAAAAATTGTATAAAACGAAAAAACAATAATACAAAATATAAAACAAATCCAGGAACAGACAAAAAGGTGCAGATACAAATTCAGTTTTAGTTCTAATTACAAAATACTACTCAACGTGATTATCATTATAAAACTCATCTAATGTGAAATAGGCCTTTGCGACTAGCATTCTGTGTACTCCCCTTTTAAACAACTTATCCGACTGAAATTGCCGTAAGTATACCGGAAGGGAGTTAAATAGCTTTTTACCATTGAATATAGAATATACCTAGAATTGAATTTTTTGTAAGGGTTGATGTAGGAATTGGCAACAACACTACATAACTGGTGCGTAGAAGGTAATTAAGAAATTGCCTGAGCTCCACTTTTCTCTGAATCTCATTTGAGGCTGAAATTGAAAGGCTTTTTTTGTAGTAAAAAAAAACTCAAGTGAGACTCCACTAGTGAAAAATAAATGTTTCTTGCCATCGAGAAATCCAATTCGCGTGCTACGACTCTCACTGCGTAGTAACCTCTCGAGATCTTTTTATTTAGATAGACAATATGCATTTCGAATTTTAATTTAGCGTCAATAAATAGACCAAGAAATTTGTTCTCGTGAAGCGTATCAACAATCTGATTATGCAAAAAGATATTATTAATTTGACATTTGACCTATCAAGTAAGAGCAAATGTGGTGTATTCCAGGCCACATACAGTCCAGAGTGGTGTCCCCCAGGGATCAGTTATAGGACCCCTGCTATTTATAGCATACACAAGTGACCTTGACCAGCACATAAAAACCAACATTTCATACTTTGCGGATGATATCAAGTTATACTGTAATCCAACGACAGAACTGACACTCTTTCAGGAGGATATCAGAACCATTGAAACCTGGACACAGACCTGGCTGCTTAAACTGAACGAAGACAAATGTACTATATTACATTTGGGGGCAAATAACCCTCAACATCCCTATACACTGCATCAAACACAACTTAAGGAGGTAGCCGAGCAGAGGGACCTTGGTGTCATTGTGAGCAACAACCTCAAATGGGAACCACACATAACACAGATTGTAAAGAAGGCAAACACATTTGTATATCTTATTCAGAAAGCCTTTGCTGATAAATCTATCCAAACAATGAAGAAGATATATCTAACATATGTGAGGCCTAAGTTATAATATGCCCATTCTGTCTGGAACCCTTACTACATCAAGGACATCGAGCTACTGGAGAAGGTCCAAAGAAGATTTACCAAGATCCCTAACTCTTTAAAGAATACTCTATATACTGAGCACTTTAAAGTCTTTGATCTAATACCTCTGAAGGAAAGAAGGGATCGGGGTGATCTAATTGAGACTTACAAGACATTGAATAACAACTATTGGCAAGGGCTAAACCCCAATCACAACTTGTATCTGACCACAAACAATCAACTAAGAGGACACAGTAAAAAGCTCAAAAAAAAAGTGCTCAAGTCTAGTGCGTAAAAATTTCCTGTCAAACCGTGTAGTGTATAGATGGAACTCATTAAATGAAAATACAGTCAGTGCTCCGAACAAAAACACCTTCAAGAATAGACTCAACATGGACCCAAAAGACAAAAGCAGTAGTTATGTGTCTCGAGAAGTTCACGAATTATAGAGTTTTTAAATTCTAATCCATTGTCTGAAATTATTTGTTCTGGGATACTGTGATGAGAGAAATATTTTATTAAAGTATTGGCAACTTCTATAGATTGCGCAGAGTTTAATTTGTACGCCTGAGCATATTTAGAAAACGAATCAACTAAGGTTAAAAATTTTCAATTTTCTAGAGAGATACTGTCGATATGTAGGATTTGGAAGGGTTTAATTGCTGTAGGTGTGATGTTTAGTTCTAATTTCAGCGGTTTCCTATCATATTTTGTTAATTGGCAAATTTCGCATTCGTTAATATAAGTTTGGATAGAAGCACGTTGATTAGGTCAATAATAGTTATTTTTTATGCGTTTTTCAGTTTCATCGATCCCGCGATGATTTGTTTTCCCTTCATGTTGGTTTTGAATAATTTGCTTTATTTCGTCATTATCAGTGACGTCAATTAATTTCTTAGTACATTTAATCATATTGATTTGAGAATTTTTAAAGTATTTTTGTAAAACAACACTAAATTTTTCGCACACGGGGTCTTCGAAATATAAGTGATATTTCACTTTGAGAACAATGGTCTCTTTAATGAAATTTAAAACATCATTTTCAAAGTTGTTTTCTGAAAACTGAACATAAGTGCGTTGTTTAGAATTAAATAGATCAATGCGAGATGGAGTAGTAGGGGCATATTTTACTTCAGAAATTATTAACTGATTTTTACCGAGATTAACAGGACATTCTACTATAGGAATACCTATTATGGGGTTTTCGTGAGATGAATGTACAGTAATATCGCTGTCTTCAGCGGCATTTTCCATTTTGTCGAGGTCGCCTGTTTCGACTAGTAAAGATTCATTCTCATGTTCATTATTTTCATTAATATTCTGATTTATTTTTTCGACATATTCTTGAAGCTTAAATATAGATTCGGAACTAGGTTCGGTTTCGTTCGCATTTAATTCTATGCGCGACAGTGCGTCAGCATTTTTATTAAGACAACCTTTTTTATAAACAATGTCGTAATCGTACTCTTCCAGTTTTAAGCGCCAACGTATTAATTTTGAATTTGGTTCTTTTAGTGAAAATAACCATTCCAAGGGCTTGTGATCGGTGACTATTTTAAATTTACGTCCAAATAGATAGGGCCTAAAATATTTAGTGGCCCATACAATAGCAAGAAGTTCTTTCTCGATGGTTGAATAATTTATTTCTGATTCATTTAAGGTTCGACTAGCGTATGCTATTGGTAGGTCTAATCCTATTTTACCCTGAGAGAGAACAGCTCCTAAGGCGTAATTAGAAGCATCACACGTTAATATGAACGGCTCAGCAAAATTGGGATACTGAAGAATTGGTTCGTTTGTTAAAAGTTGTTTGCATAATTCAAAACATTTAATATATTCAGGATGTTTTGTATCTATCACGGCATCTTTTTTTAGTCTTTTCGTAAGAGGTTTCGTTACTTTGGCGAAATCTTTAATAAATTTCCTATAGTAACCCAAAAGTCTCAGAAAGCCTTTTATTTCTTTTTGGGTTTTTGGCAAGGGAAAATTCTGGATTGCGCAGATTTTGTCCGGATTTGTTTTTACACCTTCAGGTGTGACAATGTGCCCGAGATAAGCCACCTCTTTTCTGAGAAATTCAGATTTATCGAGCTGAATCTTAAAGTTTGAATTACGTAATCGTTCAAGAACTTTTCTTAGTCAATCAATATGTTCTTCTAGGCTAGTACTAAATATGATAATATCGTCAAGATAAACAGCGCAAATTTCGTTTTGATATCCTTTTAAAATATTATCCATAACGCGCTGAAATGTAGCGGGCGCATTTCGTAGGGCAAAGGGCATTCGCAAGAACTCATAGTGACCATTTTCTGTATTGAAAGCAGTTTTGGGGATGTCTTCGTCGGCCATTTCGATTTGATGAAATCCCGACGCCAAGTCAAGGGTGGAAAAATATTGACATCTGCCTAATTTATCTAACAGATCTGTGATATTTGGTAAAGGATATATGTCTCCTAGGGTCTTTTCATTCAATTTTCTAAAATCTATGACAATTCTCCACTTGCGTTTACCTGAAGCGTCAATTTTTTTTGGCACAACCCAAATAGGAGAGGACCAAGGAGAAAACGATGGACGAATTATTTTTTGATCAAGCATATCTTGAATTTGATTTTGTACCTCTTTTTTATGTATTTCGGGGTATCGGTATGACCTAGTATACACAGGAATTTCGTCTGATGTTTTTATATTATGTTTTATTTGGTTTGTAAAGGTTAATTTGTTGCCGTCGATATGAAATATGTCTGAGAATTCTTTAATTAATTTTAAAATTGCATTCTTTTCTTCAGAATTCATATGGTCTGTTCTAATTTTTGAGTCGTCAAATTTAATCTTTTCGACGTTAAAATTGTTCAAGTTTGGATAATTATTAGAATTTATTTGGAAATCTTTAAAATCCATAGCAATTATTGGATCTAAAAAGTCTATAGACTTTGCCATTTCGGTCTTGTTTAAAATAGAGCAAAAAGCTTGATTGTCTTTAACTTTAGTGAGACATTCGGGGATTTCTAATTGGTCTATTTTAGTGTAGGGTATAATGATATCGCCATTTGAAATATTTTTAATTGGGATTTTAATAATTTGTTCAGATCTTGCTTCAACAGTGATGTTATTGTTCGAAATGCCAGATGAATTATGGTAAAAAAGTTTAATACTGGTGTTGGGTGTAAGTCAACATTTGCTTTAAGGATTTTTAGATTGTCTATGCCTAAAAGACAATCAAAATAATTATGGAAATTAAACAGATAGAATTTTAGGGGATCTATCTTCACATTAAACATTCTAGCAAGAGGAATTGTGGTGCTAAAATGTTCCGAGGAAGTGCCATGTGCTGTAGATATTTGAAAAGAGTCATTCTTTATAAATTTGCGAAAATATTTTCTTGCAATTTCAGGTTGGATGCAAGATCTAGTGCTACCTGGGTCTATAAGTATTTTCAAATTTATTTCGGGAAACACTATATAAAAGAGTTGGCTACCGTTAAATGCAAAGGTCATTAAACTAAATCTGGGTGGTTTTTGTCCGAGGCTTCTATCTGAAAAAACTCGGAATTACATGGTTCGGCGGATTCTTCGGGGAATTCAACATAACCTTCATTGTAGCAATTATCGGTTTGTTGATTTTCAGATTCAAGAAAGTAGTCGTTGCCTTCCTCATTTTCAATATTATGCAATTCCTCAAACGCGAATTTTGGATGACTAATGTGAGAATTGTTTTGCCTTAAATTTTGGAAATTATTATTTTGTGATTGGTTATTCGTAAATTGAGATTTTGTAAACATACTATTTTGATTTGTTTGGGGCCTGAATGTATTTCTTGTAGAAATAGACATTGGTGAGGGTTTCGGTAATGGTTGAGAGTTTGTTTGATTAGGTTTAAACACATTGTAGTTTGAAGGACCGGGGCTAGAATAATTTCTAGGTACAAATCGGTTATACACAAGTTGTGCATTATTTGGATTTGTTGTGTACGTAGATGGTCTGAGAGCGAAATTTTGTCTTAAGACCTGCGGTCTGATTTTTTTGTGTTCTGTGGGTAACATTTTGAATTTGAAAATCATTTGTTAACATATTCAGAGCACTGTTTAAATTATCAGGGTTTTTAGTTCGCATCAGAGAACCTATCGGTTCTTTAAGACCACGTAAAAATACTCTTAAAGCTAATTTCTGGCAATACTCAGATAGAACTGGAGCTTGTATTTCATCCGCTAGAGTAGCAATTTGAGCTATTTGTAAATTTAACATTTTTTGAACTTTATGGAAGAAATCAAATGCGTTTTCGTTTTCTTGCCTAAGTTCGACCATTTCTATGTTTAAAGTAAAAATATCACGTTTATCAGCATACGTGTTTAAAAGAGCTTTTTTTAGGTCTGTCCAAACATTAATTATACAGGAAGAGATATTTACCGCTGCTTCGCCTTTTATTTTAGACAAAATAGAACTCATAAGATATTCGTTTTGAAAATTGCTTGTATCGACTGTGTCGTAAAATTTTTTTACAAGTTTTTCACAAATATCAATAAACCTAGATAAAAGTTCGACTTCTCCATAAAATTCTGGTATCATGTTTAAATATTCTTGTTTTAATTGTGAAGGAGCCATTTTTACAAGGATTATAACAATATATAAAACTACTAAACTTAATAATAATGTGAGCCTAGTGAATCAGAATTTGTATGTTATTTTATTTTAAGTTTTTTCGAGCTAACCTCTAAATAATAAGATTTACTTACAGCAAAATCACCAAAATGACATCCATGCACTTAACCTTGATATGCACTCAAAGATTCCTGCGTTGCTGATGGCTATAGTCTTCTGCGAAAGCGAAAGCTAGTTTTTGCCTGTAGAATATTCGTTCCTACTTTTCGGCTGGGCTTCTGGTTTTTAACGATTTGAAGTGGGTTACTCAATTCACCCAGGGACCGAACCACGAATTTTCGACGTTTCACTACTTTTTTCGCGAACCCGTGAAGTTTTGGTTCTTTTATTTTTCAAAAATCGTAAAAACGAACCGATTTTCTTGTGGAAAATCGTTCAAAAATCCTACAACGACTGCGCCAGTTAAAAGAATTTCCCTGTAAGGCCCTTTTTTAAAAACTTTAATTTTTATGTAAATAACAACTACAACGTTCAAGATTCTAAGCTAGACTAATTTTATTAAAAGATTAACAATCGAAATAGTACGTATAATTACATATTGCAATATTGCTGATTCTGCTTAATGAGGTAATTAGTTTGTCGGTGTCGCATGAGTCATCGTCCAGTGGCGGGTAATATTGGCCAGATAACATATATATATATATATATATATATATATATATATATATATATATATATATATATATATATATATATATATATATATATATATATATATATATATTATATATATATTTGTATATATTTATATATATTTGTATATATATATTTGTGTATATATATATATATATATATATATATATATATATATATATATTGTGTTTTCGTAAACCATAAGTATTATTCGATAACGCTTGTTTCTTGGGTATAGGTTTTTTTCGGTGAAATGAAACTACGCTATCTTCTTGACGTTTCACCCGTCCTAGTCGTTTTCAAAAGTTTTTTTTTATTATTTTTCGTGACAAACTACAAGTATTTAAAAAATGTAATATTTAAAATACACAGATTTTTAAAATATTTGGTGGAACATGTACATTAATATATTCTTAGGCAGATATTAAAATTTAGATATATACAAGTAAAAATAAACACAAAATAAAAAAACAGGAAAATTAGTACGTACCTCGGAAATTGTTATTACATTATGATTATATATGTTTATGTTTATACTTCTGTGCTCTCTGGGCGACTAATCTTTTACATTACCATACTCCTAACAAATACGTTTTTTTGTTCCTTTTTTATTAATTTAATCTATAATTACTGATTCTACTTATAGATTAAATTAATAAAAAAGGAACAAAAATTGTAATATAAGAAATTAGTCGCCCAGAGACATAAACATAAACATATATATGCATAATGTAAAACAATTTCCGAAGTTCGTACTAATTTTCATGTTTGTCGTTTATTTTCACTTGTATATAGCTAAATTTTATTTTCATTCTTCTCTTATTAAACATTATTTCTAAAATATTGCTAAACACATTTAAAAATGTGTTAAAATCTCCAAGAGTGGAATGGTAAACAGATACAATGAGTATATTGTGTATGGTGTCATTAACTCTAAAAAAAAAATAGCACAATCTTTTATTATAAGTATTGCTATGCCCTCATGACGTGTGATAGTTCTACAATAAGAGCTAGATAGGCAATAGTCTTAAAAGTTCGTATGTTTTAAGATTTTAACTAAGTATTTTAAATGAGTTGAGTTTTTACTTCTTTACGTTATAGAGAAATACTTTATTTTGTATAAAATAGTATAACCGTACATAGGAAGAAATGTTTTATTTCATAGTTAATAATATAATCATAACTCTTATTTTTCATGCTAGAGAATCTATTCTTGGATGAATATAAATTGCATAAATTACCGGAAGCATATAAAATAATAAAACTGTCGCGAAATGTTCAGAAAATCATTTCTCTCAATTTCCTAATTCAGGTCACATATCACATGCATAGTGCTTTAGTTCGAACGTTCCGGTTATCCCTGCCACACGTTAGCTCATCGTGCGACCCCCACCTGTCGGAAAATCTTGGATTCAAAATTTTTGATCAAGGAAAGGCACTTCACTTGGTCTTCGGCGAAATATTCTGCTGGCCGCAGCTAAATTTCAGTTTCGTCCGCCGATATTAGCTGATCGAGTTGATTGTACACTCAAGGTGAGATGAATATATAAATTGACATTTTGGTGAATAACATGTGATTACATCCTGGGTGAAATTTTTAGATGCATAAAATAACTATCTATTATTTTATGGAAGGGGAAGGCTTGTTTTCTTTAATGTTAATATTTTCTCGAAGTTACATACAGATATTGTCTGTTTTATGCGTTGTTGATTAAATTGGAAGTTTAGTGAATAATCCGTGGTTTGGTGCTGGGTGAAATTTGTAAGATGCAGAAGATAACTGTATCTATTATTTTACCGAAGGGGAACTCGCTTGAATTTGCTTATATGTATTTTCCGTTTTTTTGTGGCTGGTATTTTAGTGAGCAGCCTGTATGTCCGCCTTGACTGAAATTTTTAGATGCAGAAAATGACTGCAGCTATAGTTTTATCGATGGGGAACTGAGGTCTGTTTTCTTTAATGTTAGTATTCACTCGATATTGCCTACATATATTTTCCGTCTTATTTTGTTATTGATTAATCGAATGTAAAATATTTGCACATATTTTCACCTCACCGCTTAAACACCGTTTCATCAGTTTCTCATTAACACCGCATAATCATAATTTTGTACATAGATTTGCGTTCTAATATATATCTTGTTGCTTAAAAATCCCTGTTTTAATTTTCCACTGTTTAATTGCCACCTTGCAGTAAAGAGTTTCCCTTTTTCCCTCTATATAAAAAAATAGGTGGTGCCCGAGTCTAGCCGTAAGAAGAAAAAGAAAATAGAAAATAGGTAACGCCAAGATGTACTTTGTACAAATAAGAATAATTACAATTAAAATGGTAAAAAAAAGAAAAGAAACATTTACACACGTAATAAAGGACAGCATAATGTATCTTTTTTCTTGAGAAAAACTATTTATATTCTTTAAATTTCTGGATTATAAAAAACTCCTTCATCAAGTAGAATGTTTTCTGTGTCAGGTATTTCTTAACTTTTTTCTTAAACTGGTGATGTGATGTACACTCTTTTATATGGTTTGGTATTGGTAATTTTTATTTATTCTTATACATGGGCAACTTGGTGATTTTTTATAAAAAGCAGATTTGTGGGTTGGAAAGACAAGGTTGTTTTTTATTTCTGGTTTGGCAACAGGGAAGTTCAGCAGTTCTTGTAAAACATTCTTTATTCTTATGTCCCTGTCAGTATTGTTGTGATCTGAATACTGCTCTGTATGTTTCTAGGAGACTTAAATTAAAGATTTGACTAAAATTCCGTTTTTGTGGAATTGGTAAAAATCATGAGATCATATACCGGTTGATACAGAACATAGGGTACACGCTTTAATTTTTTTACGTTTTCAGATCACTTTGAAACTTAGGTACGTGTAGTAACTTATTAAGATGCACATTTTGACAGATAATTGCATTATGCATCACTTCCGGTTTAACCGGAAGTGACCTAAACCTTAATATATTAAATGGAACCCTGTATATTTTTTATAGTCGTATTTTGTGGAAAATTCCCTTTCCAATGATGTATCACAAGTTATAGTTTTCTTCCAAAATGGCGGCATTAAAACCGGTTTTCTGAAAAAGTTATATTCAACATATAAAACCAAAGGCAGTGTCAAACTTCTGAGGTGACCTGATTAAAATGAAACTTTTTAGGTTAGAAAAATCATGACAGCATATTATTGTGTTTTTTTTTAAACATTACGACTTTTTGAAAAAAAAAATAAAAATGTCTACTTTTAATGTAAATTTTCTGCTAAAATTTAAATTGGCCCTTGTATATTTTATTTATCCGTTTAATTTCACGTTCAATTTTGTTTCCAATAATGTGCCACAAATTAATCCTTTTGTCGTCTAAATCAAAATTTACCATTTTTATTAGTTAAACTATGTTAGATTTATTTACCCATCATTTTTAGTAGACAATAACTAAGTCTTTTATTTAGTCTCAACGTGTGTCAGATTTGTTATACCTGTATATGCAGTGTTAGCGATTATAATAGTAGGTTAAAAGTGAGTGGTTCAAACCGACACTCCACTGCGACTCTGTGGTCTATTGTGGCTCTAGCGATTATAATACTCTAATGTCTATATTCCAGTTTAAGAAATTGGTAAACTAATTTATAAAATTTTATTTTTATAAAAACGCGACAGTTGATTAATATAAGCATTTTACAATAATTTCCGCTTATATTAATTTTAAGTTTAATTGTTTCTAGATGCTGGCTTACGATCGTTCAAGGTAAATGCAGCTTAAAACGCATACATTGAGCAAAAGTAGTAGGTTATGTAAAACAAAATAGCATAATATGGCCATCATTATCTGGTTATTGGCAGTTGTAGTATGCGATTTAAGCTGCATTTACGTTGAACGATCGTAAGCAACCATCTAGAAACAATTTAACTTAAAATGAATATAAGCGAAAATTATTTTAGAATGCTTATATTTATACACGTTTTTATAAAAATAAAATGTGGCCAGTATACCTATTTCTATAAAGTGGAATATTGAGATTAGTATTAGAATCGCTAACACTGCTTATACAGGTATGGGTATAAAATGGCCAACCTAGGCCTTGTCATTTAAGTTTAAATCTGACACATGTTGAGACTAAATAGAATACTTGGTATTAGAATCGCTAACACTGCTTAAACAGCTATAGGTATAAAATGGCCAAACTAGGCCTGGTCAATTAAGTTTAAATGTTATAAACATGTCGAGACTAAATAGAATACTTAGATATTGTCTACTAAAAATAAACATAGTTTAACTAATAAAAATGGTAAATTTTAATTTAGTAGTTTCCCCGATAAAAAATTATGTTGCTCGGAGGAAAAATCGAAATATTGTTGTAATTTAACGACAAAAGGATAACTTATGGCACATTATTAAAAACATATTTTAACGTGAAATTAAACGGATAAATAAAATATACAAGGTCCAATTTAAATTTTGGCAGAAAATTTACATTAAAAGTAGTTATTTTAATTTTTTTTTTCGAAAAGGCGTAATATTTTGAAAAAACATAATAACATGCTTTCATGCTTTTTCTAACATAAAATTTCATTTTAATTAGAACACCTCAGAAGTTTGACACTGTCTTTTGTTTTACATGTTATATGGCGAATATAACGTTTTTCAGAAAACCGGTTTTATTGTCGCCATTTTGGAAAAAAAAATATACTGGGTTCCCTTTAATATATTGAAGTTCAGCTCACTTCCCGTTAAACCGGAATTATCTGTCAAAATAGGCATTGTAACAAGTTACTAAACGTACCTAAGTTTTAAAGCGATATCTGAAAATGTAAGAAAATTACTGCGTGTACCCTATGTTCTGTGTCACTCGGTATAGCTTTAACTTTTTTTCTTTAATTGAGTAATTCCTGTGTAATTCATGGGCTTCTTAGAAGTTCTATTCTATGCCCTAATTTTTTTTGTGGGCATGTTATGTTAAAGTGTCCTCTTAGGCCCTTACAGAGACCTCGCCATAGGGGCAGAATGGAATTTTGAATTTGAAAATTCTAGAGCTTTCTTAAATACAATTTTAAGTGCTTTTAATAGGGCCTAGACTATCAAACCTAAGCGTCATAAACCGTGGACTATAAAAGGACTACGCATTTCTGCTAAAAATATGCGTTCCCTCTTATATGTAAAAAAATTCACCGACCCATTCTTATTCTCGACTATATCTCTAATTATAGGAGGATCTATATTAAATTAATCAAGCCAGCAAAAAATATACTATTAAAAACGTCTAGCAAAGTCCAAAAACGTTTCAAAGGAAACCTGGTCCATTATCAATGACCTCAGAAACAAATCAAACCCTGTGACTCATATCTTGCCAAGGCCAAATGACCTAAATGATTATTTTATTAATGTAAGCTAGAATGTTACCTCTGGTATCTCGCCAAGTTTGGACCCTCTTTCGTTTCCCCCTGGTATTTCTTTAAATTGGTTTAAATCTTATCTCGGGAATAAGCCACAATTTGTAAGGGCAAATGTTCTGATTCTGATTGTAAATTGATTGCAAGTGGAGTCCCTCAAGGTTCGGTCTTGGGACCTATTCTTTTTTTGTACATTGATGATATCATTAACCTAAAAATTAATGGAAAAATCTCTCTCTTTCCTGACGACACATGCATAACATGGAGATGTCTAGATTTGCTAGTTTCAGTCAGCAATTATTGTTTATTATTGTGTAATTCCCTGTATATTTTCTTATCATCCACAGAAACTAGTTCCGAAAAGTCCAGAGATGCTCATATTTGTTTTATGATGTATTTCTCTCTTTCCTTTGTTTATGTATTTAGTTTACTGATTTCGTTATTTAGTTCTCCTGCTTCTTTTTCTACTTGAAGTTTTTTTTATTTTGCTGTCTTACTTTTTCCCATTTTTTAGATTTAATTTGTAAGATATAAGCTTGATAGGAATGGAATCAATTTATTGGTTGATTTAAATTTACAATAATTTAAAAGCAGAAGAATATTGGTTCTGATAAATAAATAATTTTACTTTCTTTTTCGCAAAACAATTCACCTTTGGGATAAGTGCAAGAAGAAAAATCATTTATCTAATATAAAACATAATTTTTTAAAATCACTTGATCTTATGGATATTATTTCCTCATAATTAGAACACTTCCTAAATTTAGATTTCTACAGAACAATAACTTTTACTTTATTTATTTTAGTGACAAAAAGAGAAGACAGCAAATTGTTCCAGCCCCATACCACCATACTTATGTAATGAAATTATATGATCGAAGTGTTGATTTAGCTAGATTTGAAGAAGAAACTCCGTTATATCCTCTGTGTAGAGCCTGGATGGAAAACCAGCCAAAAAATCCACAGAGAATAATCAAGTAAGGGAAATTTTAAAGCAAATCTTGCTGGTTATCAAACTATTGTTTCTTTGAAATGTGACCAGATTTTTACTTCTCCGCATAATAATCTATAGATTTTTTTAAATATGTTCAGATTATTTGTTTTGGTTAGAATAATGAACAAATTTCTATTTGGCTTTTTCGCAACTCAATAAAAATATCTAACTCTGAATTGATTGAACCAAATTTTTAAGGAAATTACATATTTCAACATGTAGTCTAGTCTACCTACGGAATGTTTCTATAAATAATATAAAGAATACTATTTAAACAAAAATAAGAAATTGTGGCATTTACCTCAAGTTTTTATAGACACATAGCGTTGTACACGTGCTTTCATTGTAGGGACTCGTTAGTGCGCTGATCATAAGAGCTCCCACTTCTACATCTTCTATGTGTCTATAAAAATATAAGGTAGATGACTTTTGCTTAAATAATGTTTTTTATATTATGTAGGAAAACATTCCATGGGCAGACTAGACCACATGTTGAGATGTATTTCGGCTCTTGTAAGGATTAGGTTAGGTTTTAAAATTCTTTAAATCAATTATTTTCTATTAGAAATGTTCTTTTCTCTCTTAAGATTGGCACACTGACGAGTCCCCACAGAATGAAAGCACTTGTACGACTGATATGTGTATGAAAACCTAACAATTTTCATTATATTATTTGTGGAAACAATCTGTGGGTAGACTAAACCACATGTTGAGATATGTAATTTCCTTAAATATTTGTTCCAATCAGTTCAACATTAGATATTTTTATTGAGTTGCGAAAAAGGCAAAAACAAATTTGTTTATCAGCCTACATATTATATTATTAGTTCTTAATAATAAACTCATTTCGATAAAATTGAGCAAAAAAATAATGAGGATAAATATCTTGAGGCCATAAAATTATTAAGGTCACTGGTGTAAATTCTTGATATTTTTGGGGCCCTAGATTTAAGAAAATATTTATATTATTAACCCAGATATGCCTAAAGTTTTGACATTAAAAAAAAATCAAATATTCTTATAGAATTTTTATTTAAGACTTATAAAATAATAATTTTTGTAACAAAACATTTTATTTTCTTTTTGGTTGATAAAAAAAAATGGTGTACTAAATATAGTACACTAGGAAAATAGCAGGCAGTTAGGTTCACTTTGTGTGATATGACGCAAAACATTTTACATGCACCCCAACATTGCATTTTTGGCATCTAGTTGTAGTGCGATCATGACAATGACCGCATCTTGTTTGTTTTGGCTGCGGAATCACATAGTGATCATAACGATCCCATCTTATGTCCACATTTTCCAATGCCGATGGTCTGCCTCTTGAAAATGATGGTGGTTTTTTATTTTGTGTTAACAATACCGTTGCGATTCGCCTTCTAAATTTCAACTGGTCCATATCACCACCATTTTTGCGGTGTAAATGCCATGCATTTTGAATAGCCAAATCGATGCAATGGGTGAAAAGCGGAAAATACCACTTTTTACCTCTTACAGATATTCGGTATAGCCCAATGTTCTGGTCCGATCGGTCTACGCCGCCCATATTTACATTGTATAGGTAAACTAGATGAGGTTGTTCAATCTGAAATCAAAAATATAATATTTAGAAAACTTTTTACTTTATACAAATTTAGGTTTATTGTTTACCTGAACATGTTTATTTTCCTTTCGGGAAAATCTTTTTACTTTGTGAATTGGCTTGACTCCAGCATGATTTGAACATAAACTTACTAAATTGTTGTCGTTCCATTTTACGGCAATTATATTCTGGTCAGCAATTTTAGAAAAGTCATATGAACCTCGATCTTGCTTCTTTAGTATTTTTGAGTCGACCAACGGATTACCAGATAAACGGTTTTCTCTTAGGGTACCTGTAGCTTGAAAGCCCATATCAGTGAGCTTTTCCATTAGCGGGATTGTTGTAAAAAAGTTGTCGAAGAATATATGTAATTTTTGGTCTGGCCATTTTTTTCGCAGAACTTCGGCGTATTCCAATACAACCGCAGCACCGACACCATAATCGCTATAAGCCTCACTTATATTAGTTGAAGCTCCTTGATAAGGCTCAAACCAGTTTACATACCCTAGCCTGGTTGCTCCTACCCATAGCTTATACCCGTATCTTATTGGTTTTCCGTGTATAAATTGTTTGCAACCGTGCCTCCCAAAATAAGGCACCATTGCCTCATCAACACAGTGATTCTGCTCTAAGTCACTTTTCTCCATAAACTTTTGGTTTAGATAGTCAAATAATGGTCGTACTTTAGAAAATCGATCGGATTTATCTAAGGATTGGTTGTCTTTGAAATGAATGTTTGTCAAAATATATTCAAACTTATCTCGTGTGATGGATTCCGAAATAAGTGCGTTGTGACCATCGCTTTCTCTTTCCCAATAGATTCTTCTTCTAGGAACGCAAATATAGCCACTGAGTACAAGAACGCCAATAAAAGCTTTTATTTCACGCTTTGATACTGTTTGCACGTGATTTTTTTGACCAGCATACTTGTTAGTTTCAGCAACTATAAGATCTAAAAGCTGGTCTTCAAAAAAATCCTCAAAAAGTTCTAATGGAGATTTTATATTTCCATTTGTAATATGGTCATTAGTATCAATAATACTATTTGAATAATCTGACGGCACCAGTAAATCTTCTTTGGTCCAATTGTAAACTTTTTTTTTCTTTGCAAAAGATTTTTTGACTTTCAGTTTTTCTAACGGCTTTTTAGAAATCAAACTAGCTAATGGTAACTCATCTTCTGAAGAAAAGTCGCCATCGTCGTAGAATTGATGTAGATTTACTTCGGCAGGCGCTCGAAGCTGCGACCCTGGCAAATTACCCAACTCAATGAAATTTTCATCGCCTGAATCCTCATCAGTGATTTCTTCCTTTTCTGGAGGAAATAGAGTTATTCCAGACGTTCTTTGCAAAACATCATCGTCATCCTCAAGCATGCTTAGTGCCTCATTTAGTGAAAATCCTCTAAAATAGATACAATCCATTGTAATTTTGTATAGTAGTTACAAATACATGTTATGTAGTACTTTCAAATAACGCGGTACGACCAGAAATATAGCAAATAAATAAACTATCACATCCACAATGACGTAGTTCTACTCAATCAATAAAAATACTTATTAGAAAAATAATAATTTGCGTGGAAAATAAAATATATACCAAAATCCATATATGACGTGTTTATGCCTAGCGTACTATATTTAGTACACCCGAAAATATGGCGACGAAAAAGATACCAAATGTAAAATAAGGTTATCTCTGTGATTTGTATCATAAAATAATATATTTTAGCTTTCGGATAAACCGGTCAAAAACAGTTAAAATGTATTCTAACATTTAAAAAAATACTTACTTCACAAACCGAACGCCGAAGTCACTCATTTTTTCAATTTACAGAACTTTCTAATTCCACAAGGCCGCACTGTTAGCCTAACTCCGAAACAAACACGTGTATAGCTCGACTGTTACATCCACAATGACAATTCAATCACGCCACCTTCAAGTGGCGACATCTGGTATCCCGTTTTAATACTTTGATAACTGTACTATATTTAGTACAACAGGCATATCTGGGTTAAACACTCCCGTGAAATTTGGACAGTTTAAAATTATAATGGGTATGCTCTGTTGTTTAGATTATTATCTTAGGTATAAACATACAGGAAGATACTGATCCGTCGAAATTGCATTTAGAGGGTCATTAATATAAAGGAGGAACAGAATTGGTCCTAAGGTACACCACGTTTAATTAATTGAAAAGAACTGTATTTTCCAGGAAAATGAACTGGTTGGTATTGTTCTTAGTAGGAATGGAAAAGTGTTAGAGACCTTTTCTGAGCCGCTTAGTACTGAATTATTAACAAAAATTATTAAATTGGTCTGCATTTTCATTTTCTGAAAGTTTTAATTAATAGTTCGACTCCTTAAATACTTTCCAGGAAAATGAACTGGTTGGTATTGTTCTTAGTAGGAATGGAAAAGTGTTAGAGACCTTTTCTGAGCCGCTTAGTACTGAATTATTAACAAAAATTATTAAATTGGTCTGCATTTTCATTTTCTGAAAGTTTTAATTAATAGTTCGACTCCTTAAATACTTGTGTTTATATTACCAGACCATAGTATTTTATCACTATAGTATCTTTTCTTTGCCTTTAAAAGTTGCTTGTGATATATTTCTTTACTCCTAATAGGTGTTTTTATTATTTCTTTGTACTTACTTAAAACGTCATAAAAAATCTATTTAGTTCCCTTGATTTCTTTACCTCGTCCAAGCAGTCTTTCCTCCCTTTCATGGATTAATAGTACACAGAAAATGATTGTGACCTAATAATTCAAAAACTAGAAACAGATCTGAACATATTTGCCCAATCTACATTATTAAAATAATCATTAAGGGACTTAAACAATCACAATGTTTACTTTATAACATTTTCTTACATGTATTGTTATGCTGTTTTGTTGCATTACTAAGTGAACCAATGTTTATAACTTGAGCAAAATGACCAGGTAACCCTCGCAAAATCGATTGCGAATAAGAAAGATTGTCAAAATAAATGTAAATTTCAGTGTGGCAAATAAATTGAGGAGGATGCCAGAAAAAAATTGTTTCAATACTACTATGAATTAAATCAAAATGATAAGTATGTGTTTCTTATATAAGTCACAGAAAACTATGTTATAGGGCGCAAAACTACAGAAGGTGCTTCTCGTCGTGTCTATTCATTCAAATATTTTTTTAAAGTTCAGGAGAAAAAACCCAAGTATGCAAATACTTGTATTTTTTTCTAAATACTAGACATAGACTCTCCTAAAAATAACAAACTTCTAAGTGACAGAACCATGTTCGTTAAAATATTTCCAGAAGATTAGTTTTACAAGGTTCCATCTGGCAGTTAGAACTATGTTACATTAAATATTTCTAAAAATTTAATTTAGTAAGGTTCTAACTACATTTAGGACTTGCAAATTCGAGTACTAGATAATGTTCTAATCATAAGAGTATAGAACTACATTTTAATTTTAAAATATTACAAAAATATAGTAGCTCTCCGATTTAATATTAATTTTATGATGGATTATTACTTACGCAAACTTTAACCATTGATTTCTCAAAATGGCTGAATGCCCAGATAGCCTTTGTTATTCTAAGCTAACGTTTTATAAACAATTGAACTGAAAAGTAAAAGATAATTAAAGTTACATAAGCACAGAACTTGTAAAAATTTTAATACTTTCTTAAAAGCTTGAGGCGTAAGACGTCATCATACTTGAAATAAAGCTTCAAGTTTTAGAAAATATTAAAATTTTTAAAAGCTCTGTGTTTATGCAAACTTTAATTATTTTCTACTTTTTAGTTCAATAGTTTATAAATAAGAGCTTTTTTTAAAAATTATTTTTTTTGTTAATATTATTTTGTATTTTTTAGCAATATCTTTCACGCACCCTGTAGAAGACAATGACGATTGTAATGTATAATATTATATTGTCATTGGATTTATGTATGTATACCAAATCTCAGTCAGTTCTGATAATAGGAACTGCTTCAAAAGTTGCTTCCAAGATGACCCCAAACATACTAACTAACATACAACTGAAGTTAAACAAAAGCTTTTAATAAGAAAACACTATAATATTCCACTTTCTCTTTTTAAAACTACTATTTTTAGATTATTTTAGGTCCTTATTTTGTGATCATATATTTTTATGTTAATTTCTAGCCTTTTCAAAAATACTAATGTAAATACTAAACGTATATTAAGTTCAAATTTTTAGGTAAGAAGAGCAGTTAAGCTCTTTAAAGTAATTATCTACCATGTATTTGATTTTCTAAACATCAAAACAGACTTGTTTCTCACATTTGAATCTTATCACCAGCTCGCATGTGGTTTTAAATGAAGTGCAGGATATTATGCTGTTACTAATTTTTGTCTAGTTTTTCAAATGATTATAAATTTCATTTATTCATTTTTGGAAAAATAGAAGACATGGGTCAAAGTCTTCGACGTATGCAGGGTGTTAGGTAAAAATAAACATATTATTTTTGTTAATAAATAATAAACAAATTACCTATTGATTTTTTTCTAAACTAAGCAGATTGTTGCAATTTTATAAATTCTTCATTGTACTTGTACGTCAAATCTCAAGGGGATTTCAACAACTGTATTTACACAGCGATGGCTTTTTTTTAAATAAACAAATTACCTATTGAATTTTTTCTAAACTAAGTAAATTGTTGCAATACTTCAGTGTAAATTATGTCAAATTTTATGGCAATTTCAACAACAGAATTTGTTCAGTGATGGCTTTTTCTTTTTTGATTAATAATAATTTTATTGTTTTTCAGTTTTTCAATAATTTTGAAATAAAATATATTAATTTTGTACTTTTGACTTTACAAACAGAATGGTGCTCATAACCTAAAAATGATGTCGCCCAAGTAGACGTTTGACACTCGTTAGGGCGTGGATTAAATTGAATTTCGCCCACGATTGACAGATTTAAGGTGACAATTGACAGCTAAGAGGTGACTTAACTCTCTTACCTGTTAACTATACTACATTTCCAGTATCGGCTAATATAGGAATCAATTTTAGGCATAAATTCCTTAACTGCACGCAAAAAGTGAAAAACCAGTGACAAGGTCTAGTCGAGTTGAAAGTAAGATGGAAAGGTACCTACGCATTAAAAAAAACTTCCTGCACGTCCGACTTCAAAAAAATGTGTTATGTATAGGTAATTTAATTTGCATTTCGGTTAAAAATGAGTTCAAAAGGGTTCACGCGCTGCAGAAATACAAAGACATGAGTATGAATTACCATTTCAAATTTTGCAGTTACGTAGACAAAGGATCAATGTAAGGCGGTAAAGAGCCATTTTGTGGAAAAAAAATTATATGCGAAGGCATGTGCGTCAGAAAGTGGTCAAAAAATGGTCGAAAATGGACAAATCTACTTTTATTTTATAACTCTAAATTTGATTTTTTCATAAAAATTCGCCTTTAGCGCCCAACTATACATATTTCCCTATTAAAATCACATTGAAGCTAATACATATCTCTTATAGTTTTATCATAATATTGCAGCGGCGGAAGGCTTGCAAATGATCCGTATTACTGCATGCAGTTCCCCCTTAACATTAGGTATTATAGCCCATAACCAACCCATACAAGATCCAAGACGGAAATAGAAAGAACATTAAATGGTTTAAATACATGTATCCCACTTACTTTTTCTCTTATAGCTGCAAATAAAATAATAGCTACGCTTAAGAAGACTCATAACAACCTTGTACCAATCCTCGCCAGAGTACGCTGCGACTGAATGTAGTCACCGATATAGGAATAAATTAAATATCGCGCCGGGAAAAATCGTAAAGCACACTGCAACGTTGTCAGTTGTATTCATTTCTATTCCTGCTTGGTAAATTTCGAGTTATTTTACATTAGTATTTTTAGATGTGCTGGATTATAATAAATTAATACATTTAATATTTAATCGTGGTGTATAAAAGTACATATGCACTTATAGAGAGCCAGTAATTTAATTAATAAAATCATTCCGACCTATGGTTTTAGAGTGCAGGATGGGTATATTCCTTCAAAGGAGTATATTATAATCGCATTGTAAATAAATGAAAATAATTTATTAGTTACCTTGACAACCGTAGCGTATTTCCGCGAATCAAGGCAGCCGAGAGGATAAGGCCTACGCTTTCGTTAAACAAAGTATTTTTTATCTGGTTATTTTTTTATACATACCAACATTTTTCGATTTGTGTTCGAGCCTTCATCAAGTAACTGGTTTTATCTATAGTTAGGTGTATGTGTTTAAAATATTCATAGCTACCGCAGAGTAGGGATGGGTACCAGATACAAAGATATTCTATCATTTTGCTATTTATGAATATTACGCTAAAATTAAACATGTTTACAAAGGCCGTGAACGAAACTAAAAATATGGGTAACAATTGAGCTGAAAAATAATAAACATTGATTCACAGAAAAAGTTGTCTGCTCGAACAGAAATGGAAGCTACTTAAACTGAAAGAAATAATTTTGACTAAATAAATATAGTCGTTAGCGGTTTTAAAAACTAGAACAATTTTTTTTCTGGATATTTTATGGTTAATTTGTTTTTAAGAATTCCACTATTTTGATATTATGTATGGAAAATCTAATTTAGAGTTTTAAGGAAAACTATAATAACCTTTTACAAATGATAAAAAGGAAATTTTATATTTGGTGTAAATTGGCACTGTGTGAATCTGATCGCAATGTAATTTTTTCGCCGGTTCTATTCATAACGTTTAATAGTGGCTGGTGTCAATAATTATTGTTTAGATTATAAAAATGGCATCCATTGCATTAGAGATTCTAAGAGGAAGGTCAAATCTGATCACATGCTTTTCGATAATTTTTCGCCCAGCCATTTTAAAATGACATACTTGGGTTATTTCATGACAATAATTATGATGTATAGTCCCTACATGAGGTATATTCTATAGTCATGAGACAATGTTCTCTCTCTTTCTACTTATTTAATTATTCTTGTTCATTTTTTTTATGATTACAGCTGTACACGAAAGTTCAAAAATAGTATTATGAAATAATAATGGACCTCAAATTACATTACCAAATTCACTTATATATGTATTTTTTTTACGGGGTTGCGAAAAATAAATAATATATCTTTTGAAAATTCGGCCATTACCTAATAAATATGTATCTACATGCACGACCAAAAGTTAGTTGGAATTTGCGCATTGATTTCCATTGGGGTGGTTCTTTTAAAAAACTAAAACCTTTTTACTTTTTTACACAAATGTTCACCTCTTAGGAAAAATACGAAATTCTGCTAAATCGTTTTTATTTTTTTCTGAGCTTATTTGAAGCAGAGCAAACCTTTCATTAAAAAACCTAAAAGTTTGTGAAATATTTTTTCCACATTCTCGCATTCTTCATAAGTCATTAACAGTTAAATAAAATTAAAGAACACTTTGACCTGTGTTTTCAGTTTAACAAAAAATATAGAAGATCGACCTGGTACTTGCTTACTACGAGAGATTTCGGAACTAAACATTTTCAATGCAAACTCTCTCGGTTATTAAACTTTTTTTTTTAATCTCACATTCTGGTTAGAAAAAATTCCAGCTTTCCTTTGGTCAAATAAAGAAGGTTTTTACCAGACAACAGAAAAAATTGTAGTTAGATTATATTAAATATAGCAACACATTTAAAAAGCTCTTAAGTCAGATTTCACTTGAAAAAAGTTAGATTGTCTTAAATATAACGGAAATAAGGGGATGGTGCAACTTTTACGTGGGACACCCCGCAAACGTCTTTCTTCGTAGGTTAAGCCATTCTTGCTAGGCGATAATGCATTTTTTTTTGCCAGTGGACAATAAATATAAAACATACTTTTTTCATTCTATTGTTAACTTTTATCAATATCATTTTTATATCTGGGTATATATATATATATATATATATATATATATATATATATATATATATATATATATATATATATATATATATATATATATATATATATATATATATATATATATATATATATATATATATATATATATATATATATATATATATATATATATATATATATATATATATATATATATATATATATATATATATATATATATATATATATATATATATATATATATATATATATATATATATATATATATATATATATATATATATATATATATATATATATATATATATATATATATATATATATATATATATATATATATATATATATATATATATATATATATATATATATATATATATATATATATATATATATATATATATATATATATATATATATATATATATATATATATATATATATATATATATATATATATATATATATATATATATATATATATATATATATATATATATATATATATATATATATATATATATATATATATATATATATATATATATATATATATATATATATATATATATATATATATATATATATATATATATATATATATATATATATATATATATATATATATATATATATATATATATATATATATATATATATATATATATATATATATATATATATATATATATATATATATATATATATATATATATATATATATATATATATATATATATATATATATATATATATATATATATATATATATATATATATATATATATATATATATATATATATATATATATATATATATATATATATATATATATATATATATATATATATATATATATATATATATATATATATATATATATATATATATATATATATATATATATATATATATATATATATATATATATATATATATATATATATATATATATATATATATATATATATATATATATACGAGTATATAACTATAATGAAAGGGATGTAAAGAGGTACTTAAATCGCTTCATTTCAGTACCTCTTTATAAACCACGTTGTTGTTGCATTCTCTGGCTGTAAAATAGCCAAGCTACTACGCTAACTTACTCTAGAGTATGCGACATTGAGTTGACCATGGGAAAAACAATCGTAGCGCAAGTCTGCGCCAGCTCTACTTAAGGATTGCCCTTGAGCTTTGTTAATTGTCATGGTGAAACAAAGCTTTCAAGGAAACTGTACACGTTTAAACTGAAAAGAATAGTCTGACGGAATTAAAGGGATACGTGGTATAAAAACTGTTTCTCCCAGACCAGGTCCAGAAATAATAGTAGGCTCTTACATTGTTTTGTAATGTTTTGACCTGTAGCCGAGTTCAATTACACAATTTTGGTGGTTTTAAATTTCGAATAAGCATCACTGGTGCCCCCACTTTTATATTTTATAGTTTATAGAGAGTGTAGGAACTCGACAGGATAATTAACCGCATTTTCTTGGTCTATAACTACTTCTATTGAGTAGTATGTTAATTCTACTACTACTAATGGAGCAGTAATTGTTTCCAATAAAGCTAGATTTATTTCATCTGCTGTGCTATTTTGTGGAGTTAATATAGCTCGTTCTTTAAACCAAAAGGCGGTTTCATTTTGACAACTTTCGAGTCCACTATAAACATTTAAGGGGTAGTTTCACCCCCTTGGAAACTGAGTTTCGGAGAATCCCTTCTTATCGATCCTCTGCACTCTAAAATAACTGATTGCACAAGCTCAGCTTTCTACGGCAAAAGGTTTGAGAAAGATTTCAAAAATTAATCAATGACCCCATTTTTTTTTTCAAAAACCCTGTATAAATTTATAATAAAATCTTAAAATATTAAGAAAATAAAATAAAAAGCACGTGTTCAAATGTTTTTCCGAATAACTAACCGTTTTTTAAATATAAAATATAATATTAAAGGGGTGGTTTCAGCCCCTTGGACACCAGTCTATGTTTTTAAAAAATTTTAAAATATGTAAAAAAATAAAATATGAAAGCATATTATGTTCAAGAGTTTTCTGAATAACTATCGGTTTTTTAAATAAAATATATTATAATATTTAAAGGATGGTTTTGCCCCTTTGGACACATTGTATTAATTTTCTAAAAATCCTAAACCATGTAAACGTGTATGGCACGACATACGTTTACAAGCGTTTTTTGAAAAACTAACCGGTTTTTAAATAAAAAAATATGGTATTATTTAAGTGGTGGTTTCACCCCTTTAAACACCTACGAATTTTTGAAAAATCAATATATTTAAAAAAAATTAATTAAAAAACAGGTTCAAGCATTTTTCCGAAAAAATTACGGTTTTTTAAATAAAAAATATTGTAATAGTATATATATATATATATATATATATATATATATATATATATATATATATATATATATATATATATATATATATATATATATATATATATATATATATATATATATATATATATATATATATATATATATATATATATATATATATATTAGGGCATTAATAAACTGATCAATTTATTTCGTTTAACTTTGTGTTTTAAAATGTTAATATTTTTTTTGTATTTTTTTGTTTTTGAAAATTAAAATTTGATGTTTTTTAACTTTATTTTTCTTGAGGTCATTCGGATATTCGGCATTTGGGTAATCTCCTTAATTTCATGATCGTTTTTTTGGTTAATCTCACTTTTTAACTTAATCCGTTTTCTTATTAAATTGTCTGCAGTGGAGGTGGGTAAATGGATGAGGTGATGCTTGCGTTGAGAATAAGTTTTTGTTCGTGTTTTAACTTTTAAAATTGACTCTTGATCTTCATAATGCCATATTGGTTCTGCAGTAGATATTAAATATCGTTTTTTCCGAATTATAATCTAAGTCCGTGAAATGCTTTTGACATAAATGTTTGGATTTTAGAATTTCAGGTGCCAAACCATGACATATATTCCCGGACATATTTTTAAAATATATGTTGTAACTTTGCGACTATTTTAAAATAGGTGATAAATAAACAAATAAACAGCTAGAAGATTAAATCTAGAGAAATTCGCCGAAAATCACAATGCGCTTTTTCCACTTAATTCATGCATTGATCGATAAACTCAACAACGTCGTGCGGCTTTGGAGCCTCGCTTCGCTGCTTTAAATCGTATTTTGCTGAATAATGCCGATTGGAGCCTCGCTTGAGGGGGTCTGGGCAGTTTACATTGGATGAGTTTTCTTAAGCGTAGCTATTATTTTCTTTAATAGCTGACAAGTAATCAAAATCAATAGTGTACTTGTCATTATTGGTACAGGGATTGTGAAAAATTCATTCTATAGAATCATTGTAAAATCTTGAAATGCATTTATAAGGAAATTTATAGCTATATATTAAAATCTAATAGGATTCGTAAAATTTTTTGAATTTTATGTTTCATTACGTATGGCTCGATTTAGTCGAATTGAAGTTATTAGCAAATTCAGAAAATTTTCTTACAGATACATTCAGAAAAATTCACCTTGTACACGTATGCGATGAACATTTACCAAAAAAATTTTTTTCTTCGAACGCTTGTTTCACGTATTTTTTGAAGAGCTAGCAAAAATCTTAAATACGGAAGTCAATGCCAATTAAATAAACTCTGTCCGTTTTAGAGTTTTTTTAAAAAAGGGGGCCGCTTAAGCCCACAATTGTCGACAAAATTTGCAATTTTTCTTTTGATAAAAAAATCGTATCTCTGAAACCGTCCTGCGATCTGAAATTTTTAGCAGTTTTGCCCAAAATATGGTCTAATAAATCCGATCTAGCTAGTAACATTTTTTTTTCGACTTTTCCAACAATATTACGATTCTCGAAATAGAGAGACATTTAGGATTTTGGTATCCTTTATCTTCCTTGTCAAAAGATTTTTTTTTTCAGATTTCTAGGATATACCGTTGAGACTCCCGAAGGGTCTGAAGTAAACCTGCTTTAAAATTTTCTTTTCGAAATAAAGTTGACATGCGATCCGTCGATCGTACTCAAAAACAATAGGTCGATAGTGGACATCATTGAAAAGTCTTTTTGAAAAGTTTCGTAGACGTAACTTAATCCATTTGTCAGTTTTCGAAAATAAACTTTTTATCATAGTTTCGAGTTTTTTGTTTCACAGCGCTATACTCGGAACACGCTCCGAGTACAGCGTTTTGTATCATCGTATACCTCCTGGTTTCTACTAAAAACGTACGTAATTTAGCCCCCTACCTACAACCCTTTCAAAACGACGACTATGCAAAGGTAAAAAAACACGTTTTCAAGTTACATATCTTGCAACTTTGAGGATGTGTTTATAATAATAGCCCGTTCCGGTTTATTATAACAAGGTAGAATAAAGATAACTGTCCAATGATAAAGGTATATAAAAAAATAGGTATTATTACAATATTCATATTAAAAAAACAGACTCCTGACCTTCATCAGAATTTGCTGAACATGGCAACAGATATTTTGCATGCCATTTTCCAGCTTTGGAACTATCAATATTATTAAGCTCATAAATCAAAGGAGACAATTTTTTAGAAACTAGATAAAAATATATGGGACTGAATTTAGACGGAAATGTGTTCATTGCGAGATTTATGTGGACGAGTGTTCAGACGAGATTCATTTGGACGCCTTAATGTACCGCCTACATTATACTATTAACAGCTTTTTCTTTTCTTATGATGCCGAGTTTGGGTAAATTAAATTCTGCGCACCACATACTAAACATTTATGAATAAATTTTATCTTATCCGCTGTAATCTGAGACGAGTAGTAGGTTTCTTACCCTCAGAACAAAATGACAACTAGTTGGAGGAGTATAACAAGACTCAGTACCTTTATTTCTTTTACGGCCGGTTGCAGAAACCTCAATTAAAGTTTAGAATGTTTAACGGAATGTCAAATTTGACAGCGAGTTCCTAGATTTCTATAAGCAGCTTGTCAAAAGCGAAAGCTCGGTTAAATATTCTAAACAACAATTAACTTTTGTGCAACCGGCTGTTAAACTTTCTTTAGATTTAGGCACTACAATCTTCCATTTCTGTTTGTTATAAGTATAAGAGCTGTTACTACGAATGCATTTCTGAATAGATCCGTTCTTAACATGCCATTGGGGATATTTGTCAGGATTTTTTATAATATATAATTTTATAATATCAAAAAAACGGATATTGCAGACACAAGCAAAGAACACAATAAAATAAAATTGTGTCAATAATTTAAAATAAAATAGGAATAGTGCTAATTAAATCTGTCATTGAAAAATTCAATCAAGGTGTAATATGCCTTCTCTAGCAAGAGTTTCTTTGTTTGTTTTCTAAATGTTGTTTTACTCTGTTGCCCTCTAAGACTTAACGGAAGATGATTAAATAAATTTTGACCACCATATACAAATGATTTTTTGATTAATTCCATTCGAGGAATAGGCAGGTTAAGATAATGTGAATGCCGCGTATTATAATGTGAGGGCAAATATAATTTATACTGATATTTTTTATAAACTAGACAGGAGATTTCCAAAATAAAAATACAACAAAAAATTTTGTACTTAACGAACACAGAGACGAATATTAACACCACACATATATCTTACTGCTCGTTTTTGTAGGACAAACAGAATTAAACGGGTATTGTGAAGCAAAAGCAGACACCATACCTAAGGTGGGATTCCACTAGAGCAAAATAGGAATTCCTCGGTATAGTAATGTTTAAATTATTAGATATAACTCTCAGGGCATAACAGCCGCATGAAATTTTGTGACAAACTGATTATATGGCTTTCATTTGCGTCATTTTGTTATAATAAGGAATACGACTTTAGGCATCAGGAACTAAATGCATTGAACATTATTTATTCTGTAAATCAAAAGTGTGTTCTGTTAACCTAAGTAACCAACGTTAGTTGTTGAGCTAAAGGAGACTAAAATTAACAGTGATGACCTTAAAACGAGTACCTTCAATTCAAGGTTTACATTTTTCAAAGCAGAATATAACTGCCAATCATTCACGTTGTCATTGAATATTTTTTCTGAGCTCTAGAAAATGTACGACTGGCATAAGCAATTCCTCTCTTTTCATCATCGATAAACTTAGTCATCATGGTACCAAGTCCAACATCTGACGCATCACACTGAACAAAAAACTTTTGAGTGAAATCAGGCTGGGTTAATAAAGGTGTCATCAATGTTTGCTTAGTAGACAAGAACGCAGCTTCTACTTCGGCATTCCAATCAATAGGTTTCTTTTTACTTTTAAGAAGACCATTTATAAGAGGACTTATAAGAGAAGAAAAATCTTATAAATCTACTGTATCAAGAACATATTCCTATAAACCGTTTTACTTCTGTAGAGGTAGTTTGACAAGGATACTTTGTCATCGACTCATTCTTCCAAATTAATCTTTAAACCAGAATCCTTGAGAAGATTTTTTGCAGTGTAAAGCAATTCAATATGATATTTAAAAGTAGGGGAACATAGTAAAATATCATCCAAATAAATAGGAAATAAATATATGTGTTTTGGAAGGTACAACAGTCAATAATAAAAATAGGTAAGTCACAAACACGCAAATCCAGTACTAATTTAAAACTTTTGGCAAAATCTATTCCAAAAATAAAATCATCTGTTACAGAAGGTAGAAAAAGAACTTTAATTATCTGACAACAGTCATTAATGAAAATAGGTAACTCTGAAACATCAAAAACGTTTTTTTGTATGCCATCGGCAGATCAAATATTGTTGTTGGATAAATTTTAATTTATAATTTCTTTAAAATATTCATGCCTACAGAAACAACAATAGAAAAATTGTCACCAGAGTCTAATAAAATGTTTATATTCTGATCATAAACCTGAAATGAGATATAAGGTCTTTTGTCTTGACTTTTCTTAACAAACACCGGCAACATTTCACTACTTTTAAAACTTGTTTGTAAAATTCAAAAACTTGTTTAAGCCAGTTATTCCATTTTTTTTTATTAAAATGCTTTTTTTGTGGTTGTGGTTTGGTGGTGTGGCCGACCACACAGACGACCTATTTAATTTTCCGCACACTTAGAACATGAATTAATTTTTACGTTAGATTCTCTACAGCGAAAACAGAATATTTTTAAAATGTTTGATTGGTTAGTTGACAATCAAAACAAACAATTTTTTTTTGATTGGTGTTGAGTTTTTTTATTATCATGAGAGGTAGATGGTTTTCAATTTTATCATATTTTTCAGCATTTTTTTCTGACTGCTTCAAGTCTTGAAGCCTATTAAAGAAAATGGCAGGATTTTTAGAAAAAATGTTTAGCATGATTTGGTTCAGAAACATTTGTCTTGTCAAAATAACACAAGTATGATTCATTCATTCATTCAGGAAGTACATTTTTTATGGCGATATTTAACTTTAGTGATCTTCGCTGGGAAGTTGTTTTTCCGTTATTTTTGAATATCTACTAACAACTGAGAAGAGATCAAATGTAATCAGTTAGGGAAAATTTTAACTACATTTTGCAATTTTGACAACCCGCTGTCAGACTTGCGCACGCATTTTTTACATCACGTGATTTTTAGCGGTAAACTTTGTAAGGTCAAATTTCTGGTCAGCTCTCTACTATTATAAGTAGGTATTTATTCTACTATCTTCTATTTATGTATTGTGGGTTTAATGTTGTTAAAAAAGGTATTTCTCTGTTTTAGGCGAACCTCATCACCTGAACCTGATAACAATGTTTGGGATGGTTCTGCAGTAGATGTTAGAAGACTGCCTCCTCCCTCAAAACCATTTGAAACGAGAGTTCCTTCACCTTTGACAGAACAACTTGAGCAGAGCAAAGACAACATTAATTTAAATTATGTAAGAATTATCTTTAAGTGCTTTTAATATTTACTTGTCCCAAGTTACATAAACACATAATATATCACATCTTCCTACTGTTTTAGGAAGTTGGTGTACTAGTCGTATGAAGAAATAATTATGTCAGGTTTATTTATAAATGTAACATATTATGTAATCGATTTTTTTTTTGCTACAACTAGTTTGACCAAATTTTTAAGAGTAGTATGATATTGTGTTCGTGTAAGTTTTGTGGTAGATTGGTATTTAAAGTTAGTGTAGATTGAAACAAAGGCCAACTTAGAACCATTACCGGGGTCCGAACTGGACACTGGCTGGTGAAATATTACCTGCATAAGATTGGACTCGACAACGATCCGTACTGCAGGTGTGCTGAGGTAGATGAAACCGAGCATTTAGTCTGTCGATGCGACGCTTTAGTCATCGCCAGACTGCTTTGCTTGTGTGACACCTATGTGGAACCCAAGTTTGTGGGACGTGCACGACACGAAAAGGTCCTTTCCCTTCTAAAAAGGAGTGGGCTCTTGGCCTGACATGCCTACTTGGGGGGATAGCACAATGGGCCCCAGTGAGCCTAAGTGCTGTCCTTGTCGGGCTCCCCATCTATGTCTATGTCTCTAGTGTAGATTGAAAAAGTCAAATCGAATACATACTTGCGGGACGTCCAAGTGACGATGCCTCAAAGAGGTAACAACATGGGTTTAGTGGTAGGGGTCGTATTAGGGATTTTAAAATCCAGGGTGTTTCAGGACTGATGACAAAAATTAAATTGGGGGATTGTATAGTTTGAAATCATTTTTTTTGTGGTACGAACATGTCCTAAAGTGCACCCCGTCTAAGTTACAATTGATAGATGAGTAAACAAAGAGGAAGGAAAGTACTTTAACTTAACTACACTTCTCTGTTTGCTAGTAGAGAAAACCGTGGAGGAGGATTGGGTATTTTTATAAAAACGATTATAATTTTTAAACTTTAGAAAAAATTGAATGTGAATTATTAGTACATTGTGAAAGTTAAAAAAAACAAATATTTTATGAATTTAATGGATGAAAATTGGAAAATTTTCGAATGGTTTTTAATTGGAGATATGAACTTTGATATTCTCAAAAATTTGCAACACAAATATTGCTACACGAGACATCATCAGCAATGTTTCATTTAATAGATCATATACTCACTAATTCCATCAGAAAAATCATATCTATACAAATTATAACTAGTAAAATCAGTGCTCATTACCTTAAAATTCTACAAATTCAAAAAAGTAACAAAAAGGATTTAAAATATAATTATTATATAAATATATTATTTCTATCAAGAAAACTTACTTAGAAAAGAATAAAAAATTACTTTGTTTAACTGGAAAAGAAAAAAATCATATATTACAAATCCAAATCTATTCTATGAAGGAATTATGAACATTTTTGAATAGAGTTTTTTTTGAAATCTTAATAAAATTTAAAAAAAAATCGAAACCGTGGTTAACCAAGATTTGGGAAAATTCTAAATATTATGAAAAAGTGAAGAAAAATCCGAGTAATCAAAATAAACGATATGCAGAATATAACAAAACAGTAAAAAGGGCTATAAGAAAATCAAAATTAAACTATTATTATAAAAAATTTCTTGATTGTGATAATTAAACTATGGAAAAATTTGCATCTGATTAATAACCAAAAAAGTTGAAACAGATCAGATATGTGAAATAATAAAGGAATGTTTTGTAAATGTAGAAGCAACATTGTCAAGCCAAATTTCAGTAATATTCACAACTAGTTTTGAAAATCAAATCAAACTAGATGTAGAAGAAATAACAAATAGTCATTGAACAAGCCGTCCATAATGTATCATTCAAAAAGTGTGGTTTAGATGAAATAATGAAAATGATATGATATGACATGACAACTATCATCCTATTTCTGTTTTACCAGCTATTTTAAAAGTGATCGAAAAAATATGCATAATAAATTATCCAATAATGGATTTCGAAAGTATAGAAATACTGAAATTCCCATTGCAGATAAGACTGGAAATATCTAAAATAATTTTGACAGAAACAAAAAATGTTGTTTAGTATCCTTAGATCTATGCAAGGCATTTGACAGAGTTAATCACGATATGTTATTAAAATGTCTTAAAAGGGGAATAATTCATTGTTGGTTTAAAATTATCTTACTAATTGAAACAATTTATTCAAAAAAATAAAAGTTCTCAAAAATATTAAATTTGTGGTATTTGGGATTCAATATTGGGATCAGTATTACTCTTAATTTATATTAATTAAATTTCAATTTTTATCCTTAAAATTATTTGCACCTGATACTACTTTAATATATTTTGCGGACAATATTTTTCAAATTAATTATGAAATAAAAAAGGTTTAAATAAAATTTTAATTTGGCTTAAATCATACACATTAACTTTAGACTTAAAAAAAGTATCTATTATATTAATGTATATTAATAAAAACCGACGTTTCAAACTACAGGAACCCTTTCGTTCAATCGTGACATTGTAAAAACTGGAGATATAAATAGAATACAGCTTTAGGCCAAGGATGCTCCCCTGGGGACAACCCAATAACCCTTGACGCCTTAGATATTTCACCATCTATGCGAACCCCTTCTACCTTCTATGCAAATAGAGGGCAGCGCAATGGGTGATTGCGTAACTAGTTCTTAAATCTATAAAAAACAGTCCTACCAAAATGAAATGTTAACCTACTCTTCTTTTACAGATACGTGGATGATTGCATCACTATTATTCTTTAAAATAAAAAAGATTATATATTGAATTGTTTTAACAGCTCTCATAAAAAGTTACAATTTACCACTGAAACGAAAATCAACAATAAAATAAACTTTTTAGATACGAACATAAATAATACAATAAGAACGGAATGATTTATTAAAAAACATGGTCATCCAGATACGTAAACGTAAAAATATATTATCGATCTGGCTGACAGGACTATAAAATTTTCTGTTTTGAGTATCGCCAAAAGGCTATAAAAGAAGCTAAAGCTAGACATCAACAACTATCGGAAATATTTAATTAATTTAATTTTCAAGAAAATAATACATACATTTTTTGACAATAGTCCTCAAAATAAAAATAAAAATATTTTCTTTTCCATATATATATATACAGGGTTTGTCAGAATAAATTAAAGGCGTTTTTTCCAAACACAACATAAATATAGCCTATAAAAGCAATAATTTTTTTTGAAAAAAAAAACTAAATGCAGTTTTAAATTTCAGGATGAGTGCCCTCCAGTTGATAAAAATATTCTCATAAGAAATCATTTGCAAAGATGGGTTAAAGTTAAGAAAAAATGGATTCAAGCGGCTGGCAAAAATGAAGAGAGATATTCAAACAGCTTTGAAATTCTACAAACAATTTATAATAAGTCAGTATTTTTTCTTATTTGCTAATATTATTTATAGTTAATTTGCATCTAAATTCGTAAGGTGGAATAAAAACGTAATGTGCTGTAGACCAAGGTATCTTCCCTAAAAAATGAGAAATCAGAGTGATTAAAAAATAGAATATCAACAGAAAATGGGGCTACAAATGTGCTGTAACTGAAGTTATGTGTGTCCCAATATTCATTGTACGTAGAACCATGGTAACTAATATGATATAAAAGCGCCATCTGTACATATGTATAAAAAATCATCAATACAAATCATCAAAAATTAAAATGATTATTAAAATTCCCTAAAAATCCCGAAAAACATATAAAACTAGATATATATTCTGCACACCCCCATAGATTTAACTTTTTGACACAAGAAATGTTTGGTGCTAAAAATAAAGTTATTATTTCCAGGAACCATTAAGATTTATAATAACCGAAATAGCTGTACATTAAATTAGATTCCCCCTGTAGGTACCTTAAGTTACTCGCTAATTATTTTCGCTGTATCGAAATCCGTAACATTCCCGTCCCTACTTATGATTAATCATATATCCTAATTTAAACTTCTGATTTACTTCAGTGCAATTTGGACATGCAAAATGTTCACTATTTGTTGTACAAGAAGTCGAATTATGATCTTTAAGTCGACAAGGCAATTTTGTTTTTTGGTACAATTTTTGCTCATGTGATTTTATCTCTTACATTTATAACATCTTAGTACCTCAAAATATTCAAACACTGCACATACTGAAAAGTCAATACAAACCATACTCTTATCTATGATTTATCTAAAACTGGTACCATCTGTTTTTATTATAGATAAATATTTGGTTTTTTTAATAACTAACATTTATTTGATAATTCTAGATATTTATTTCCATTCTTTAAACTATTTTTTAAATCTTGAACAGACATATCTTCATCTACGAGTATATCAGTTATTTTAATTTTTGGAAATCGTTTCTCACTTTACTCACTCACTTTTCAGCTTACTGAATAATTTTGACTTAGATTTTAATTAACTTCATTTCTGAATCTTGTTTATTCCAATAAATTTTAACAGCTCCTTCTTCTTCAATTTTAGTTATGTTAATATCTAAGGCGGAAGGATTAATAAATTTCGAAAGATGTTTTTTTTTCGTTAATTTTTTAACTTGAGAATTTAGTATAGTGATTTTATAGAAATTATATCAGGATGAGTTACTGAAAGCTTAGTTTCAATCCTTTCACAATCACTGTGTGATAACATATTCTTTATTCTTTCCATTTCTCTTCCTAGACTAATTTATTTTGCTATTGAAACTGATTTTTTTCATTTAATAATATAATCCCATTAAGTTAATTCATTATAACTCCTTTTATAGCAATATTCTTTGGCTGTAATAATTTCCGAGCAATAGTACATTGGTTTTGACACTATCAGTTTTACGGTTAACACTTTCAATGTAATTGCTTTTGTCTTGGTAACTGACATATTTATTCCGGTTTCACCCCGATCTTCAATGGGACTTCAATGTTTCCTGTTCCACATTTAAAGTTAAGTGCAGTTTAAAAAGTTAAACAAATTAGTTGTTACGATTATCACTACGCAATGAAACTGATTTTAATTACACGTTACAGTAATAAATTGAAATACAAATGTTTAAAATCGAGTAACTTTGGTGCGCAAACCAAAAGCGGTTTAAATTTAGGAAAAATGAAATAATTTGTACTAGAAGATTTAATAAATAATAAAATTGTAACAAAAATATAATTTCGAAATTAAATATCGAGTTGAGGGCAACCTCTAGTCTCACAGGAATTAAAGATATTTTTAACCGATTTCAAATAAGAAGGTTCCTATTCGACCCTATGTATTTTTTTATGTATGTATACTGATTTTCTCGGGATGGCTTGAACAATTTGGATGGATTTTTCAGGGTAGTGCGGAAGTGGTGCCATAGCAAGCATGTTAAAAATATTAAAAATGGTGGAAGGGCGCCAGCAATTTTCAAAAAATCTCGATTTTTCGGCTTAATAAATCGAATATTTTCTGATAAGCTACACGATTACCATTCATTTCATATCGCATGCATTGTATGTTCTTATCTTATGACACCTGTGAATATGGCCCTACCTCTTAGGTAAATATTATATATTAGGACTCGGTAACAGGTAATAGCAATTTTTAATTTGATTGTCTACCTAAAAACCACTTTTTTCTATCTATTTCGCTTGTGTATCTGCTCTAATACTCTCACCATCCTCGGGCTATTGTTTTTGAAGAAGTTACACAATTACCTTTCTTTTCGTATGGCAGACATTGTGTAACAGGATTGCCGAGCAATACATTATTATTTTATGTTTATTTATTCATCAAAATTCTAGGTAGATCGAACCCTGTTAACTTTAGCCAATTAACTAAGATAGTATAAATCAATGGCACTCTCTTGGTGATATTCTTCTTGGCAGATAACAATTTTAACTTTATCTCACGAATCAACTATTAAGATATCTTCGTTTTCTAAATTTCTTTTAAACTAAATAGGAATTTTTTAAATGTGTTCAGATTATTTGTTGCGTTTAGATTGACAAACAAAAAACTTTTTTGGCTTTTTCGCAACTGAATAAAAATATTTAACTTTAAATTGATTGAAGCAGATATTTAATAAAATTACATATCTCAACATGTAGACTAGTCTGTCTACAGAATGTTTCGATACATAATATGAACAATATTATTAAAGCAAGCATAAGAAATTATGTCATTTACCTTAAGTTTTTATAGACACATAGTAGTTGTACAAATACTTTCATCCTATCGGGACTCATCAGTGCGCCGATCGTAAGAGAGAAACATTAAATAATAGAAAAGAATTGATTTCAAAATCTTAAAATATGTCAGTTTGTTTGACATGTAACCTAGATATGAAAAAAATGATAGTTTGCAGTCATCTATAATGTTATTTTTAAATGTGCTCAGATTATTTGTTGCGTTTAGATTGACAAACAAAAAACTTTTTTGGCTTTTTCGCAACTGAATAAAAATATTTAACTTTAAATTGATTGAAGCAGATATTTAATAAAATTACATATCTCAACATATAGACTAGTTTGTCTACGGAATGTTGCGATACATAATATAAACAAATTATTAAAGCAAGCATAAGAAATTATGTCATTTACCTTAAGTTTTTATAGACACATAGTAGTTGTACAAATACTTTCATCCTATCGGGACTCATCAGTGCGCCGATCGTAAGAGAGAAACATTAAATAATAGAAAAGAATTGATTTCAAAATCTTAAAATGTCAGTTTGTTTGACATGTAACCTAGATATGAAAAAAATGATAGCTTGCAGTCATCTATAATGTTATTTTTAAATGTGCTCAGATTATTTGTTGCGTTTAGATTGACAAACAAAAAACTTTTTTGGCTTTTTCGCAACTGAATAAAAATATTTAACTTTAAATTGATTGAAGCAGATATTTAATAAAATTACATATCTCAACATGTAGACTAGTTTGTCTACAGAATGTTGCGATACATAATATAAACAAATTATTAAAGCAAGCATAAGAAATTATGTCATTTACCTTAAGTTTTTATAGACACATAGTAGTTGTACAAATACTTTCATCCTATCAATTCTTTTCTATTATTTAATGTTTCTCTCTTAAGATCGGCGCACTGATGAGTCCCGATAGGATGAAAGTATTTGTACAACTACTAGTCGAGATATGTATTTTTATTAAATATCTGCTTCAATCAATTTAAAGTTAAATATTTTTATTCAGTTGCGAAAAAGCCAAAAAAAGTTTTTTGTTTGTTACACAGGAAATGTGATGATGTTGGTGGTGTTTGTGTTTATTATTTAAATTTAAAAAAAAAACGGAAAATGAGTGTATAAAAATAATGCCGAAAATTAATAACAAAAAGACGATTAAAGCTAAATTAAAATCTAGAAAAAGGAATGTCGATAATAAAATAAAAATCAAGTCTTAAAACGAAAAAAAATTAAATTTATTTAGATAAACAACAAATATAAATAAGAAACAAAAATTTCATTGATAAGCCCTCAACTTTGTCAGCCTAGTATAGTATATATACACGTACCGGATGAACAATCCCAGGTAGGTCTTATGGAACCTTCAATAGTTCGTTTTTTTTAAACGTACTAAAGATTAAGCTAAACTATATTTAATTAAACATTTTATATCTGTTCTCCAATCAGATTAAAGGTCAGTTATCGACGACTACTTTTGGTCAGTCAAGTTCAGAGTATTAAAAATTGTACAGCAATAATAGTAAATGTACTTGACGCTATTGAAATGTTTTCAAAGCATGGAAACAAGTTGCTCAAAAAACTATCAGGAATATTGCTTTATACATCGCGATCAGTTACCGAATTCGATGACGTATCTCTGAAAATTAGACTTATTGAACGGGCTCCTAATATGGCTAATGAGTCTAACCTACATCTAACTTTCTGGTTAACTAAAAATAATGTTTAATTCAACTACAATACAGTTTCGCTGAGGTAAATAACGATCATCTCTTTCACTGCCATGCCTGCAGATTAGGAAATTATTACCCAGATTGGAGGTGTTGAACAGCTTGATAGTGAGGAATATTAAAGTCTTTAAGGAACACAGAAGATATTTTGTGCACTTCACAAAAAATTAAACTGTATGTGCTTCGGTTTTACAGCAAACAATTTTCATGTACCGCGATATTTAATGAAATTAATGAAAAATATTAGCTAAATACTACTTTAAATGCATGCGTATTTTATATCTTTTTATATAGAAGCTAGACCTAAAACAAACAGAACCTAATGATGTGTATTATTTAGAAATTTACGAAATATTAAATCAGATTAAACTTAGCTTGGACTCCTTACTAACTTTTTTAAACGATATAAAGGTTGTTGCCTTCAATTTACTTTCTGGAAAAGATTATTATTTTATTTTATTTATTTTACAAAATAAACGGATAAACCATTTTACAATATCAAATTCAATAATAAACACTAAATGAACAATGTACAAACAATGAGCATATCTCAAAAATATACAATAAATCTTCTATTAAGCAACAATTTTTTAATGGCACTCTTGAAACCAGGCAGCGTGCAATTGAAGACATCAAGCTCATCTTGATGTTCGTTAAGAAGCCAAAGAGTTCTGTCAATACATGCATACCGTAATTGGTGGCATGGTGTTTTACATAGAATAAGTTATACGGGCGTAATTTTCGAGAGGGGACGTTTAGTTTTATTAATAAGAGCTCTGGGCAGTTGGTCTGACCGTTAATAATCTTGAAGACAAAGCACAGGCCATGGAGCAAGCGCCTATCACTGAGGGTATTAAGTTTCAATATTTGGAGCATATCGGAGCGGTGATAATCCTCCACATTAATGTTAAGCTTGAACGCAGCAAAGCGTAAAAACTTGTTCTGGACCCTCTCGATTGCATCTGCATGGACTTGGTAAAAGGGAGACCACACAACAGAAGCATATTCAAGATTAGACCTAACTAAAGCACAGAAAAGGATTCGGATAACATTAAGAAGAAGCTCAGAACAATTTCTCAACACAAAACCTAGCATCATCATACCCTTAAGGCCAATCCTAGAAATATGCTCACGAAAATTCAGTCTATCATCGAGTAAAATTCCGAGATCCTTGACGATATGAACTCGCTCCAACTCAACACCATTTATATTGTAATGAGTATCACGCCTATTAATACCCTTAAAGAAACTGATATAACAGCACTTTTTTATATTCAAAAATAAGTGATTCACCATGGTCCAATCCCACAAGGCATTCAGACTATTCTGAAGGGTCACCACATCCTCAGCCTGCTCAATCGGCCAGTATAATTTTAAGTCATCAGCAAACATGCTTACATTACAGTTGCTGACCCGTTCAATGATATCATTGACAAATAGGTTGAAAAGAAGTGGGGCACAATGGGCGCCCTGCGTCACCCCAGAAGAAACATGGATTAAGGAGGAAATGTGGTTCTTGATCTTGACACACTGTGTCCTGCCTGTAAGAAAGCTCTCCAGCTAGCTGACCAGGGATGAAGAGAAACCCAGGGCATCGAGCTTGGCCAGCAATAGTTTAAAGACAACCCTGTCAAAAGCCTTGGAAAAGTCAGTGTAGATTGCATCCACCTGAACTCCATTCTCCAAAGCTTCCAACAGGTCCGTCTCAAACCTAACAAGATTAATTGTGGTGGATTTGCCAATAGAGAACCCAAACTGCTCATTGTGCACAAGGCCGCCACAGGCCCAGCTAAGTTGGTCAAATACTAAACTATCAAATAATTTGGATAAAGCTGACTGAATACAAACCCCTCTGTAACTCCTAACATCCTCAGCATCGCCAGATTTAAAAATTGGAGTTATATAGCTGTGTTTCCATATATCTGGAAACGTGGAGTCACGAAGAGACATGTTAAAAATAGTCTGCAGAGGTCCAGCCAAGGTACATATACAGTTTTTAATAAATATGTTTGGTATGTTATCAGGGCCACAATTTATCTTGTCGGGAAGGGCAGAAATTTTATTAAAAACCTCCACAATGGAGAAACAGCAAATGGTGACGTTACTAGTGTTGGTAAAATTATAGTCAGGAACAGGGCAATCTGTCTTAACATAAACTTCCGAAAAATGCCTGGCAAACAAATTTACAATATCCTGTCCGTTCTGGCCAATCTCGCCATCAAGATTCATGCAATTTGGAAATCGATTAGATTTACGTTGCTCATTCACATGTCTCCAGAAAAACTTGGGATTCTGGATAAAAGATCCCTCTAAATCAACCAAGTGTGTGCTATGACATCTGGTAGACTCAAGCTTACACATTGCACGCAGCTCAGAGAATTCGGTATAATCATCCTGACTATTATAGTGTAGTAGAAACAACCGTTTTTTTGCAATATAAATTTGTTTTTTTCCTGGTGCATTCAGAGGTATTTGAGTATTAACATTTGTTTTCAACGTAATAAAAATCAATCATTATTATTCCACGCAACTTACCTTGTCCTAAGCATTGTACCAAAATAAATAATGCCTTCACTTCCAGCCGAGGCACCTTTGCAGGAACAATTGCTTTCTACGTACACATGAAAATTCTCAATGCATTATATCATTGCTACCTCTCAAAAACAACCTGGACCAATACCAGCAAGTACCAGTTCACGTTAACCCTAAAGTTAAAAAGGGGGAGAGGCAGCCAGAAAGAGAAAAATCCAGTCAAGGCCCCATCTTTTCCACTATTACGAGTTTGTCAACAATTACCAAGTCACTGTTGTCAAATTTGCTATGCGATATTAGCTATTTTGCAAATCTTGGCTTATTTCATTTTCTATTATCTTTTATTGGTAGAATTCGTAAGGTATTAGAGAATATATCTAAAATTATTTAAATTGAGGTACAGATAATGAAACATACATAACCGTTTAAATTCATATCTGTTTTAATTGCGTTTTCAGCTTCCTAAATGTAGATTATATATATATATATATATATATATATATATATATATATATATGTATATGTATATGTATATGTATATGTATATGTATATTTATATACAGGGTGATCCATCCATTAAGGGTGGCGAGCGGCTGTATTTCCAAAACCATACATCTTACAACTTTGGAATAAAAAAATGTATTAATAAATATGACTATAAGAATTCACTAGAAAATATTTTTAAGTTCCTAATTGTACCGCTAGGGAGCGCAGGCGCTATGCTAATATACCAAATCCTTATTTTTTACAAATATCTTCAAGGCAATGTAGTTCGTTTGCTAAAGGAGGGCACTTTCTTAAAAAAAATGTTCTGGCTTCGATTTCTCTAAAAAATTAAATGCAACCATTCATCGATTTTATCGCGGTTTTATAGCCTATTAATTACTTAAAACAACTGCAAAAACCTAAAACCATTTTCTCTTGTGGTTTAGAAATTATCGCAAAAATAGTCAGACTGTAATTATTCCATATTGGCCTTTTTATACATATCGGAATGTTGCATTTATTGACAAGAGGGCCATGGACGACTACGAAATAAAACAAAAGCTTACCAGCGCCATGTCTGTTTAAAATCTGCATGTCAGTTTATGATAAGTTCCTAATTGTGCAGCTAGGGGGCGCGGGAACTATGCTAATATACGAAATTATTATTTTCTACAAATATCTTCAAGGCAAGGTAGGTCAGAAATTACTTTTTTTTTATCTCTGCGCAATCTCCTATAAATTTTGTATCAAGCATTTTTTCTAGTTACCATGGTAACGCCGTGAGGAAGTGTAACAATTGAAAATACTGAAAGAGCTCTAACTTCGGTTCGCTTAACCGAGTTTAACAAACTGTGGCTTGTTTTAAAGACATTTTTATCCATATTAAATATCATTATAAATGATCTTAAAATTAGTTCGTTCGTTAGATAAAAGAGGGCGCTTTGTTGGAAAAACTGTTCTAGCTTCGATTTTTAAATTAAATTAAATGCAGGCATTAACTGAATTTAACAAACTATGGCTTGTTTTAAACACATATTTATCCATATTAAATATCATTATAAATGATCTAGCTTCGATTTTTAAATTAAATTAAATGCAGCCATTCATCCATTTTACCAGCGGTTTTATAGCATATTAATTAGTAAAAGCAAATGAAAAATCCAAGACCGTTTTCTCTTATCGTTTAGGAATTATCGGCAAAATAGTCAGAGAACGTAATTTCATATTGGTTTTTCCCTTTTTCGAAGCTTTTATTGCCAATGCTTTGAACAATTACGAAATAAACATCAATAATACAATTATATTCGTGTGCCTAATTAAAAAATACTAACAATACTAACATTATTTATCAATGTTCAAATTGTTTTCTGTCGCTTTAAATGCAAAGATTTAGACGTCTTCTAGTTGAAAATACGGCTGCTTCTATTTCAGCTTGAGGTAAACTATTCAGCGCATTTCTAATTCGAATGATCATGTCTTCTCTACTAGTCTGTCGAATTTTATAAATGATGTCTTTAACTCTACCCCATAAATAAAAGTCCAAGCACGTTAAGTCAGAAGACCTGGCCGGCCAGGCAATGTACTTCCCCTGCCGATCCACCGATCAGAAAAATTTTCATCAATAAAATCGCGTACAAGACGTGAATAATGAGCGGTGCATCCATCCACGTGTTTCTTCTTACAAATAGAGGAACATTTTCTAGTAATCCGGGTAATTCAAAATTTAAAAAATTAATTAAATTCCCGTCAAAGTACCTTCAAAAAGATACGGACCGATAATCATACCGTTGATTATACCACACCAAACATTAATTTGTCCATCGATGTTGATTATCAACTTCACACGCATCCAACGTTTATTTGTTTCTGACCAATAATGCATGTTGTGCAGGTTTACTCTACCAGTATTGGTAAATAACGCCTCATCCGTCCACAATATTTGAGATAAAAACTGAGGATTATCTCTTATCATATTCTTTAACCAATAACAATAGTTTACTCTATTATCAAAATCAGCATTACTTAAGGCTTGGTGTAGTACTACATGGTAAGGATGTAATTTTTGATCCACAAGGATTCTTCTCACTGTACCGTAAGAAAGGCCTAAATGTCACAATTTCTCGTTTGCTAATCTGCGGTTCTGCGTGAATATATGCTAATACATTAATAACTGCGTCCTCTGCCTTGCAAAATGACGTCTTCTTAACGTGGGAACTGGCTGAACAAGCGGCGAGCTAGACGCACAAAAACTTCTTGAACGGTGAATTCTATCAGGATAGCGCATAGCGTACTCCCTCGAAGCCAAAACTGCGTTCACAAACGACTGAAAAGAAAAACATATCGTATGCTTCTTCATTTGTAAAAGGTATTTTTACTACAATCAATTATCTCACAAAAATATTCTTAGTTGTCACAACACTTATCAGAAACTGACATGCAGAATTTTAAACAGACATGGCGCTGGTAATTTTTTGTTTTATTTTGTAGTCGTCCATGACCCTCTTGGCCATATTTGCAACATTTCGATATGTATAAAAAGGCCAATATGGAATAATTACACTCTCTGACTATTTTTGCGATTATTTCTAAACAAGAGAAAATGTTTTTCGGTTTTTGCAGTTGTTTTAACTAAATAATAGGCCATAAAATCGATGAATGGTTGCATTTAATTTTTTAGAGAAATCGAAAGTAGAACATTTTTTCCAAGAAAGCGCCCTCCTTTAGCAAATAAACGAACTAATTTTAAGATCATATATACCGTTATTTCATGAGGATAAAAATGCCTTTAAAACAAGCCATAGTTTATTAAATTTGGTTCACGCGAACCGAAGTTATAGCTCTTTCAGTATTTTCAATTGTTACACTTCCCCACGCCGTTACCATAGTAACTAGAAAAAAATACTTAATACAACATTTAGAGGAGGTTGTGTAGAGATAATAAAAAACTAATTTCTGACCTACATTGTCTTGAAGATATTTGTAGAAACATATACAGCCTCTCGCCACCCTTAGTGGATATATATATATATATATATATATATATATATATATATATATATATATATATATATATATATATATATATATATATATATATATATATATATATATATATATATATATATATATATATATATATATATATATATATATATATATATATATATATATATATATATATATATATATATATATATATATATATATATATATATATATATATATATATATATATATATATATATATACATGCAGGATATCCAGAATAAGATTAGGTACATGGGAACATTGGAAACCGTGAATGACACAAAAAAAGGTTAAATTAGAAATAAATAGTTTCAGTTAAATGTTTTGGGATGATAAAAATTAAGGTATTACATACAGTGTCTAAAAAATTGCAAAATGTTACTTTATAATACATTTTTTAATTTTTTTAGATAGCCAGTCAAAACATAATGAATAAGCATGTAAAACACTTTTATAGTTTTTTTCCACAATTTTTGTTTAGAAAATCAAACTTTTCTATATTTGACATTGATTTATTTTATAACACCTTGTCGAAATTTTTGTTATACTTAAACTGGATATTTCCAAAAAGTCTATTTAAAAAATGTACAGTTTCACAAAGTAATATTTTGTACATTTTTGGGCACGGATTGCAATCCGAAAAACTGAGGTTGGAAGTCTGACTGCATGAAGATACAAAGTAGGTTAAATTAGAAAAAGTCAGTTAAAACTAAATTTGTACTTGTACTTATAAATTTTGTTACTTAATAAATGAATGGTAGCACCATTTTAATTGGTGGAAAATTCTTTGTAAATATAAAGAATAATATAATTTTTTAACATATTTTTAACCTAATAAAATCGTTTGCCATTTACTCGAGCTGGCAAATGCTGCACAGGACACAAAGCATTACACACTCTCACTAAATTATTGAGAAAATGAGGGTTTCTCTAATCCAAAACTGATAGAACTTAGGTTTTTAGAAAAACATTTTTTTTACTATTTGTTTTATTTTTCCAGACCGGACACTATGGTGTGAAATAGTAATCCATCAGTTCTTGCATAGTATATGCCCGAGTAAACGCACTTAACAATTCATAATTTAATAATATGAAAATTTCGAATATATGGATCCAAATAACTTAGATTGGATATTATTTTCTTTAATTAACCATTTTTCTATGCACGCCATTGGAACGATTACCATTATTTGTTTACTTTCCTCTATCCCGAGTGGATTTTCCTGTACGTTCATGTATCCTCTCTATGTTGCTTGAAAACAATTTTTAGGGATTGAATAGCAATAGCTCACCTTTATAACTCTTCGATGTTTACCAATTATGGAAGAAGTCGATTCCGCCCACTATCTACATAATAATTAAATCAAACTGACTGTGTTAAAAACAAAATTGCACCTCTAAAAGGGACATCCTCTTTGTTGTGCCAAAATGTTCTTACAAAAAAAAAACAATTTAAAACTACAAAAATGAAAAGGGTATTTTTCATTCCACCTTGTAAGAGATTAAAAAATTTAATGTGTCAGTATGCCAAGCAGGGAAGCTTAGACTCGAAAAAATACCATTAGACAAGTTCCATAAACTTTCAAGAATCGCAAGAAGAATTGTTACAATTATCAAGATTGTAATAGGACAAAATTCAAGTGGTTCCACTCTTGAGTTTCTTCTAGGGATGGAGGAGTTTTTGTGTCCCTTATTCCTTTCCTATAAGAGCTATTGATTCGGTATCCGCCACTTAAGCAGTTTACTAGAAAAACTGTTCATATAAACTTCATACTGTTAAAACGCAGTTCTGATATTTATGTTAAACTTGTAATTTTGATTTAAAAATAAAATTGTAGGCGTGGCAAGTTAGAGTATCGTATTTGAGCTGCAACACACTTAGCCCCATTCTTGTTGACATTGTTTTTTTTTACCACTCTCGTTTGTCGCTTTTTAATATATGTACTAGTCCACGTAAGCAGTTTAAAATAATTTAACATTTGTCTTTTGTAGAGCTCAGGATCACTTGGAATAATTGTAACAAGACGACACTGACGAAAGCGAAATAAAGGATGAATAAAACACATTTAAATTCAATAATTTACTTTAATAATCATTTAAATTAAAATATATTAAGAATAAACAGTGCTCTTATAGGAACTAAAACATATATATATAAATTAATTACAAGTATAAATTGTTTAGCTTTATAAAGAAAAGTTACCTAAAGCGACAGATAATTTTATTAGAGTCCACAACTTGGCCCCATAGAAGAGGAATAATCAAACACAATAGTTAATGTTAAGTATCACAATAATTTACTAAATAAAATATTTTTCTAGTATATAAATAATTATACAAATAATAGTTTTAAAAATAAATATTAATACTTAGGCTACCCCTACCGAATTGTCAGTACTTTATTGTATTCAAAATAAAATACGTTTCATTCATAAAATAATTTCAAGTAAGTAACAAATTTACCCTTAAAACGTAAATTATTTTGTTACACAAAGATATTTTACATGATTTAAATAAAATTGCTCATGAAAAAATAATGATACTCTACAATTTTCGCATCAATTTTAAATGCCTATATTTTAAATATTAAATAACGCTTTCCTGAAATTTTAAAAATTTGAGGACCATTTTTTTTTGGAATTTAGAATAAGTAAGCTATCATTTTAAGTTTTTAAATTTAAAATTTGAATTTAAAAATTTAAAATTTGTTCCACGATTTTTTCTTACATTGCGCAATATGCTAGTTTCGAAGTTTAGGTGAGTACCTCGAGACATTTTTTTCATTTATTTTATAAGTAATACAGAATCCTTTTCAAAAAAGTTACACTTTAGTTGGCAACAGCGTTGAATCACAGGCTCATAACTACAATTAAATTAGGTTTTTATTTCGAATAAATTCCGACGAAGCAGGTTTTTTTTGTTATAAAGTAAAATAATTACTATTCAAATATCATGTATAAGGTTATTACCAAATAACTATATTTATACATAAAGTGTGTAATTTGTGTGTGGCAGAATTTTCTACGAGAGGAGTTTCGCGTAAGGCGCAAATTTACAGAATTTTTACACAATTAAAATTCAAAAAAACTGATTTATGTTTCATTTTCCTTGATTATTGTGACGTACAAATGAACTGGTGACACTTTGGTGCAGATGGCAATATGGCGAAACAAAAAATGGCAACCTCTAATAAAATGTTTCAAATCAATGTAAAAAACGAACTTGCTTCTTTATCAAAAAAAAGTGAAGGATGATCAAGTTTAATTCAGCACGTAGTTATTTAGTAATATGTACAGCATATATACAAATTACGTTAGCTTATATTCCCCTAATAAATGGAAGGATTCATTCATTACCAGGGAAATGCCGGTTAAAGTGCATTACAATTAGGTTAAATGAAATAACAAATTGTATATGTATTGCACATTTTACGTTTTTTTTTTTAATCAAAGATTTTGTGTTTCAACGTGTAGACAAATCTTTCCTCTATTGCTTTAGACACACAACATCAAATCAACAAAAATATTTTTTAGCAAAAATTAAGTACACTGTGCTTTGCAGGTTGTAAGAAAGTTTAAAGGGATATTATGAATCACTATATTACTTTTTTGACGGCATCCTTACGGAACCCATGTTTTTAGATTTTCTTATTATTTTTAGGAAAGAAATATAATACTTCAAGCTTTCCATTTAAGTTTGAACAATCCTGTTTATTCACTACTTAATTCTTATTTGCCTTTCCTAAATTTCACTGTGAAAATATAGACACACGCACAAAAGGATAGTAACATTAAACATAATGTTTTTAAAAATTAGTTTTTTAATAATGTACACTAATTGAAAAACTAACGAAAACACTTGGTTTTGACCCTCGGTTCAAAATCCACCTATTACTCAAATATAAAAGTCAGCTTATTGATATTGTGGACAGTCAGTACTTATTATAGGTTTATGAACACAATTTTTTTATGGTAATGGAAATTAAAATATAACATTAAATAGCACTGTTGTAATTGTCAACCAAAGATGCAAAATAAAACAAAATAGCTTTGATTCTAGATACCAAAAAAACGAGCTTCCAAACTTGGAAAGATTTCCAAAAACACTTGACTCGTTTTCAAAACACAATTATCTAAATTTTGTGCTAAAACTGCACTGTATCGTTCTTTTTGACTAGCAATTTGTTATTAGAAAGCACCAAATGAGATTAACAGCTGTTTCGCGTATCGAGAATAATTCAATTATTAAAGGTATGACGATATTTAAAAATAAACATTCGCTGTTGTATATTAATCCAAAATTATGATTGTTCTTGAATGAACAACTAAAGAAACACTGCTGATTTAACAATCTTACAAAATACATCATGCTTATACATTCTGATTAGTTAAATACAACTTTCAAATTGATTCATTTACTTATATTCTGTCTTAAATACCTAGCCTAGCAAATCTCTGCAACAGGGGGAATATATGACATAAACTTCTTGCGGCCGTTTTATGTGATATTGTTTATTAAAACAGAGTTGCAAATTACGCTAAAAAGGGGCAAATTGTAGAAAGATCTTTTAATACAACAAAAAAACCAGCGAAAAAAACATGTTAAATTTTTATGATAGCTCCAAGGCATCTATGATACGGTATGTTTTATTTTTTTATCTTATTCGTGAATAAGCGCCTGAGACCATAGCTTGTCTATTGTTTGTGGGCCTTAATGTATTAAATTTGTACTGTTTATTTATAAAAAAAATGTTTATTTTCCTCTGTGACAAATGATCGATTATAGGGATTTAATTTTGAAAAATAAGAAATGTATAAGGCATGTTGAATTTTAAAATTACAAATTATTTCAAGTGTAAATGATAATACCTATTATTTATTACGTTTACCTCACCAAACGAGATGAGTGCATAGGACTAGGCACTAATTACATTGAGAAAAAGTTTGAGTTAAACTTCCTGAATTTTCTGTATGTGATGGACTGTGGCCCCACTGCCCCACTACCTTATTTGGGGGTCGACCAGGTAGTTTTTGAGCTACAAAGGAACAAAGAGATAATTTTAGAGTGCTGAGAAATATTACAAATATACATGAGTTGCTTTACAGTTCCAAAAAAAAAATATTTCTAAATAATAAAACTCGATGTAGAATATCTAGTTAAATTATTACGCATTTTTTAACGTCATAATATACAGAGCATTGACTTTTGCCGGCTTATTTTTAGCCTTGTCACAAATTAATGTCGATTTATTGATTTGTTTTACTCTCATTTCATTACTGAATCAAGATTATCACTGTAAACATACAAATTGTGTTAAGTCAATGGTACTATAATTACTAATTTGCATAGAGTGTTTTGTATTTTTTATGTATGTTGTATATTATGGAAAAATTCATAAAAATATTGCTGGCCGCACTTCTCCTTATACCGGAAGTCAAATTTTAGATATAATTTATGTATAATGTCCTATACCTAAGTCTCCTCGTTTTTTGACGTTTTATTATATTTTATTTCAAAAATGACATTTGCAGACCGAAATATCTGCCATTTTTACTGTACGGAAGCTTTTATTGCTTAGTTGGGTAAGTTTCTTTGTAGACAAAGCCATATTTAGCAGATTTTGTGTGCAATTTTGATTATCACTAGTAAAGGGTGTTCAAAAATAATAAAAATTAAATTGGAAACTATCATACTATTTTCACTCATTTTTATAACATTTTTCTATTGCAAGTAATATGCTATTATCCTATGCCCGATACGTTCAGTTAATGTGAGTTGGCTATGACAGTGTTACAAGACAAATGCTAAAGTAATGTCACTATTATTTACCATTTTAAATTTGCCAATAGTAATGCCAGGATGCTTAAATTATACCCACGAGGATTAGTTAAATTTGTTTAATATTTATGGAGAATGTGGCAAAGTGAAACCAAGAACATGCGATACATTTGTATTCGATATCCGCAAAAACAGAAACCATCATCTCACACAAGTTATAGACGATTTTAAAAACTTTGGATTGGTTAAAGCGAAAAAGCTGAGGAAAATGATTTGATTGTTGATAGTGAACATATTGAAATCGCTATTTTGTGATATTTTGCAGCATATTTAGTAGTGTCAATACGTCAAGTTGCCTTGCAGTCAGGATTATCCAAGTGAACAATTCACAGGATCGTATGCAAATATAAATTTCACCGATATGCAATTTCCACAGTTCATTAACTAAAAGAAACAAAATCTTTTAAAATTTAGTGTTCTTTCATCATTTTGCCTTTTAATACCAAGTTTTCGTATTTGTAATTGTGTAATTTTGTAACGCTGGGGTAATAATTTAATCGTCCCGGCATGATTATTGATAAGTTTCAAATAGTATATAACAAAGTGCCGCCATCTTGAAAAATTTCAACTGTATGGCTCCTATCGATAATAATATTGTGCCAAATTTTCAGATTTTTGTCAATTATAGTCTTTACATAACTCAAGATTTTTGAGTTCCTGATTTCATCTATTAATTACGAGAGTAATTGTTATTGCACTATTAAACAAAATATATTTGTATATTAAAATCTTAAACATCACATTTGTATATAAGGTTTCACATAGATTCTTGTGTTTTTATAGTTAGATTACAGATCGATGTTAAAGAATAAACTAGCTGATTATAAAGTTTCGAATTGTATACCTGTTCGAATTATTAACTATATTGTTTTATTAACAAATACGCTGTTAAATAGCGTTTAACATCAGCGTTTAACATGGAATAGACAGGGTGAGACGATTTGTGATATTTTTGGAAAATAAGTAACGATGAACGTCAGTTTTAACAAAGTCTTTTGACGAAACATATCTTTAAAAAAAATCAATAAGGTATTTAAAAGAAAATTCGGACAACATGAATCTCACTGTAGAAGGTGAGAGTGATATTTCTGTACCAACTGTGGCAATGGTGCGTCGTGGCATTATTTATCTGCCGACAACCGATGGTAAATCGACAAGTGCCGAATATTTGTACTAATATAAAGAGGTAAGTCCTGACTGACTGAGTCTTCAATGCAGAGCTGAAACTACTGAAGCCATAATTTGGGACAGTAGATTCCTTTTGTGAACTAATCACGCAATAAGAAAGGTTTAGGAAATTCAACCACGACTGAAATTGACGTGACGATTATTTGTTACAATCCCCTTGTAGTATAATATACCTGATTTATTGCAGTGGCCGAAGTCGGTCGGGGAAATTTTATAGGTCATGTATAATTACTAAAGCAATAACAATTACGTACAGTTTTATGAAATAATTATGTAATAATATGTATCGTGGGCTTCCTGCCAGAAGGGCGTATCCATCAAAATTGGAATTGTCGTTTTAATAACTACCTCAATAGAAAAAGCAATATTTAATTGAGGTAGTAGATACAACCTTATGGCACGACAAAAGCAGTCAATTTAGCTAATAAAGCGAACATGCTAATTTTGTTGGATACGCCATTCTGGCAGGACGCTCGGATGGTGTATACAAGGGACTAATGAAAGTTACCATTTATTACTATTATTTAACTATAACAGTTATACAATATAGGGTGACAATACTTAAACATTTCCTAAGCTGCCAAACTTTCAAAAATACTAGTGGCTACTCTGTACACATGTTGGATTGTTCGATAGGCACACCTAGGTTTATTTTTTTTAAATTGCTGTATTTATTACGCAAATGAGTAACGCGTTCTTAGTATCTACCGAGATGTTTACATTAGTAAATAAAGTTCAACCAACCTCAAAGAAAAAAGTCGAGAGTTAAGGTCTAGTGATGCGGGCTACGATGCCCAATTCCTCCAACACAATTTTTTGGCTTCGTAGTATGTATCTTCTTGTAACTGTTTTTAAGAACCGTTTATATGAACTTTAATATGTTTATTTTGGCTTAAACACGCACCTAAAATATTGATGTTTTCTCCCGAATACCAGTACTTTATTTTTATTTAAAGTTTTGTACAAATCTGAATTAGTATTTTTGGATAAAAATATTCAAACATTATTACAAAGTAATTTATTAAATTAAGATATTTTGACACTAGTATGAAGTGGTCCGTTTCGGCGCTTTTTTTTTTCATCAACAAAAAATGAGCAGCAACTCGTGCCCTTAACCAGTAGGTTAAGATCTTCGTAATGAAAACAATATTTTTTACAACCCCACCCTCATTCATGACTGCGCGACTGTATGGGATGAATTGTAATATTTCAGTGCAAATCAAATGCAAAAAAAATCAGTTTTAAAAGCTACATATCACTTGATTTCAAATTGCATAACAATTAAGTGTGACAACATGATGATTTAATAAAAATGTTTAAAAAAATCACTATCAAAAATCTACTTAGACAATTGACTGCAAACTTCTGCAAAGATATAGGGATGAACTAACAAAATTTTGGTGAAAATCCAAAATAAGTCTTTATAGATTGATACTTTCTCAAACAAATTAAAACAAAAACTTCTTTAAAAAAATAGAAAATTACCAGCGCCGAGGATTGTACCAGCCCAAGTAACAATTTAAATTCCATTAAGCTTTTCTTGTTTTTTTTTAAAGGTTTTATTATAGAGAAAGTTTTTGGGCGTAATACAAACGTATACCAAAGTGGTAACAGAACTGTCACAGCCAGGAGATAAGTCGAAATGGCTGATGAATTACTAAAGAGTTTTAAAAATGCTTTAAAACGGGTAGTGAAACGTTCACATATATTTCATTAGTTTTATGTAAATGATTTATTGCTACAAAGCTTCATTTCATATATACCGTGTGACCACGACTACTTTCCGGCTGCCGTTTTTTTATTTCGCTATCGATATTAATGAAATTTGGTAGGATTATTACTCGAACAAAACGGCATTTTTATGCATCTATGAAGAGTTTTTTTCCGACTTCCGGAAGTGACCCCAACTTTTGATTTTTAAATGGGAAACTGTATATTTTTGGTTTTTCGGATTCTACAGATCGTTTTACGTCCGAGTGCACCATCTTTATATCGAATTTTGTCCAAATTTTATTTTTAAATTAAATTTTCATTTTCCATCTAGAGTGCCATGATCATCCTAAAATGACTCTACTTTACCCTCTTCTAGAAATTTTATCTTTGCAAACTTCGTTTTGATAGAATGCTCTAAACTTCATTATTTTAGTATTTTTGCCCTAGCTGGAAAAACTGAAATGGAAGCATATCATTTTCATAACATTACGAAACGTTTCTATATTTTCGTTCAAACATTTTTGTTTCATTAGGTAGGTAAAATATTTTTTAGGTCTATCAAGCTATGAAAGCCAAATAGAATTGAACGGATACTGGATCCCGCTTATCCATGGATGACGACCGAAAATAAAACAATTGAATTTTTGTGTATTTAGAGAGAAGATAATTTTCACAAGAAATATCAACAAATGGTAGGTATTTTAACAAACTAGTAAAACTTTTACATTAATAAAATACTCTTCTTATACCTAATTTGCCTAATTTATAAAATGCGTTGCTAATATAAAACATCATTTAAAAATAAAATTTGTTTAATTTTTGCCGTAAACTAATAAAATCACGTGTCTTATTAAACTTATTAAAGTAAACCCTGTCCTTTAGATATTTACCATCCATGACAAATTATTCTGTGAGGATATTTAAAGGATAGGGTTTACTTTAATAAGTTTAAGAGGACGGGGGATTTTATTAGTTTACTGCAAAAACTAAACAAAAAACTTTAATTTTAAATAGCAAATATTATTTTTATATCAGTAACGCAGCAAATTGTATTAAGATTGCTCAAATAATGTGAGCATTAAACTAGTTCGTTAAAATACCTATTTGTTATTATTTCCAAATTGTATTTTCTTTTAATAACCATTAGTTTTAGTTTTCGGTCGTCTTCCATGGCTAAGCTGGATCCAATATTAATTAAATTCTGTTTGGCTTTCACGGCTTGCTGTGTAACTTAAAAGATGAATATCAATAACATTTTATCACATAAGGCAAAAATCCTTCTGCCATTTGCCACCACATACTTAAAGATAAAAAAGTTGGCTTGTGTTTATTATCGTATCTCTTAAGATGTCAACAAAATTTTAAGTTCAATTTATTATTAACATTAGAAAAATAGTATGTTTACTAAAAGTGAGCAGGTTGATATACTTATCGTGTACGGACAATGTAGTAAAAAAATATCCTGACCGTCTTCATCATCCAACAAGACAATACATAATTTATCTTATAAAAAAATATGCGTGAAGAGCCTAACAATCCGCCAGAACCTTTTATTATTAATAAGGAAACTGAAATAAATGTAGTTGCTTTTGTTACTGTAATCCTACAGCATCCACCAAGGAAATCGGCTTGGAATTAGGCATTGGCAGAAAATCCGTAAGAAAAATTATGAGAAAACAGGGGTACAAGTCATTTAAATATCAGCTGCATCAACATTTATACGAGGGAGATTTCAATAGAAGACTGGAATATTGCAACATGTTTTTGAACAATAATGATGATAATAATAATCTAGCGAATTGTATCTTATATTCGGATAAGTCGATATTTACTAATAATGGAACGTTTAACAGACAAACTACTCGATATTGGTCCACAACTAATGAACACCGAATAATGGAAGGTAATTTTCAAGAGAGGTTTGGAGTTAACGTATGGGCTGGAATAATAGGTACTAGGATCGTGGGACCCATTTTTTTGAAAGGGCACCGAAACGGAGATCGATATTTAGGGTTTTTACAAAACGAAATCGAAATTTTTTTGGAGGAATTACCATTGGAAATAAACAACGATGAACTTTATTTTCAACAAGATGGGCCACCCCCGCATAATGCCATTGTCGTAAGGAACTATTTAGAAGAAAGGTTTGGACAGCACGTCATTTCTACTCATGGACCTATCCGATGGCCAGATCGCCAGATCTTACACCAATCGACTTTTTTTTTGTGGGGACATATTAAAGGTGTTGTTTATTTAACACTACCACCAACACTTCAGATCTTGGAAAACCGTATACTAGCGGCATTTGCCAGTATTACTCCTGAAATGCTTGGCGATGTCATTTAGAAAAACGTCTTTCGGGTTGGAAAATGCCGAGATGTACAAGGTCAGCACTTTGAAAATATAATTGGTGGCTAAGCATAGTTTAGTTTTTAGTTTATTGTTATTGTTTTGGTTATTGCTAATGTTTTACTCTGTTTTAAAAAAATATCTTTAATTACTAGGTAAATTAATCTTTTATTATTCACCGAATGACCCTTTTGCGACATACTCGATATAATCCGTGGATAGGTACAAAAAAAATCTTTTACCTATCTAATAAAACAAAAATGTTTGAACGAAAATGGAGAAACGTTTCGTAATGTTATGAAAGTGACATGCTTTCATTTCAGTTTTTACAGGTAGGGCAAACATACTAAAATAATGAAGTTTAGAGCCCTGTATTAAAAAAGTTTGCAAAGATAGTATTTTTCTAAAAGAGGGTAAAGTATGCAGAGTCATTTTAGGACGATCATGGCACTCTAGATGGGATTGGAAAATTTAATTTAAAAATAAAATTTGGACAAAATTAGATATAAAAATGGTGCACTCGGACGTAAAACGATCTGTAGAATCCGAAAAACCAAAATATACAGGGTGTCCCATTTAAAAATCAAAAGTTGAGGGTGACTTCTGGTAAACCCAGAAGTCGGAAAAACTCGTCATAGATGCATAAAAATGACGTTTTGTTAGAGTAATAACCCTACCAAATTTCGTTAATATCGATAGCGAAATAAAAAAAACGGCAGCCGGCAAGTAATCTCGTGGTCACCCGGCATATTAGTCAGGATTTAAGATTTGCTAACTTAGAACCCTTGTAAAACCATAGAGATACACAGACATTTATTGTTGTTTGTTGGTATGGCTTTGCTTCTAGGCAATTGCCAGCTCAATTTGGTGGCGATCCTGACCTGTCTGGTTCTAGGCCATATCGAAACCCCCGACTTTTTCTTATTGGACCTTATATATTTGAGTGCTGTGGAAAATCAATACTTCGTAAGCCGTTTAATTGAGGTTACTGTTAGTTTAGACAAAACAACATAGGAATTTGGATGACAAACAAATTTCACTTGCACAGTACATCTATCTGAAAAAGGTAAGAATTAATAAGTTGAGCATTACAAGACCATTTTATTAATATTTAAGAAAGCTATCATCACTGTGATCAATTCCATATTTAAATTAGCCAAAATTGTATAAATGGATATAGGGGTTGGAAGTTTCATATTAATACTTATTTGATATATATCAAGATGTGGTATATAATTGATAGGACATTCTAAAAAAATATGATTTAAATCCTCGACTTCTCCGCATTCACATAAAGGATTGTCTCTTATCTTAATTTTATATAAATGTTCTTTAGTTAGGCAATTCCGATAATTGTAGTTATGTGTCTTCTATTTTTATATGCAAAACCTGAAAACCATTTTTCCCGTAAATATGGATTGAACCTTAGCATATTTGTAATCCTTCCCTATAACTAACGCTTTCCATTCTGATTTATATTGATTTCGTATATTTTCTTTAATGTTGGTGAAAATTTCCCTCACATCAATGTTCATTCTTTTGGCGATATTTAGAATCCTTCCTACATTAGCCAGTGTGTCAGCATCATTGTTACCAGGTATATCAGAGTGGCCCGGTATCCAAGCAAGACGAAAATCAAAGTTGTTTCTATTTGCACAGACATTTATAGTTCACTTCTTAAATATACAAATTTAAGGTTAAGTTTGTTTTTCTAAATTCTTTACGTTAGGCATTATTAAATTTATTATTTAACAATGAGTTTCTTTTTATTAAAAATAAAAAAAAAACATGTTTTAAAAAGCAAGTAAAGAGAAATATTTACTTCGCTTTTTAAATTTTCAAATCACAGCAAGTTGAAAGTTGAGCGATGATAGAAATTACCTATCGCCTATTAATAGGTGAAAATTAGTCGATGAAATTAAGTTATCGATATAAAGTCGCCTATTAATAGGTGAAAATTAGTCGATAAAATTAAGTTATCGATATAAAGGGGTTTGGAAGATTAATTTATTTAAGAGTAAAAAATAAGGTCCTCACCTTTATATAACTATCTATGTTATCGGCTACCTACGTATCGTATGTATATATATATATATATATATATATATATATATATATATATATATATATATATATATATACATATGTATATATATATATATATATATATATATATATATATATATATATATATATATATATATATATATATATATATATATATATATATTTACTGGCGGTTGTATTACGTCCTTCCAAACTGCAAGCATTTTGCGTCCCCCCGAAGTAACGTATTTAGAGCAAATCGGACTGTGCAATATGGCTGATAATGAGCTTTTATACATCCTGACATAATATATACTCCCCTTTTATTAAAAACAAAATATTCAATTTTTTATTTTCAAGTTATTTTGCAACCTTTTATACCACCAACTATGTACCGTCCGCTGGTATATTTCTATTATATATATAAGAGTATTTTACATCCGCATATACAATTTTTTTTCAGGTCAGGACCCATTTTGCGTCCCGATCTGTTGCCAGTTTTATGATTGATCCATGCATTTTAGAATATTTTATATGATAATGGAGGCTATAAACTAATGATGAATTTAAAGACGAAGTTTTAAGAATAAAGTAATGTCTGTTTTAATAAAAAAAAGGAAACCAAACTAAATCATATTCATATTTTGAAGTTGGATATTTTAATCATTTGAAGGGAATATTTTATTTTGACTGCTTGTTTCCTCTTGTTTAGTACCTAGTGTAATTTTTCAATTCATTAATTCTGATGGAATTAATTATTTGAACATAATATTTATCAAGATAAAACTACTATATGCTAGCAGCTCTTTAAACTTTAACCACACCACAGAATAAGTTTTGCTTTTTCTTTACTTTAACTGTCTAAAAAATCCTACCTATTAAGTCACTAGTGCTGTTTTCGAAATGATATAGTATATGCTGAATTTTCAAAAAATTATTTTACCAAAACGGAGTGTTTTGTTAACGGTACTTGTTAGAAGTTTTATTTAAATTAAATGTTCATTATTCATTACCATTATTGTTCCTGTTTTAAAGATATTTGAAATTGAAACGAGCCAAAATTGGGATCGTTATTTTGTATTTAGAAACGAAGCCAGATATTTTATAGATATAAAATGGGAATCTGCATTCGTTAAAATTATCCAGCAATAATTCGCCTTTTCTTTTCAGGAATCCAGTTTAATACCTGGTTGGATGCTAGATTTGGTTCAAAACGCTTATTTAAAAACTTTGTTTTACGACGAGTAACTTAGTGATATTAATTTTTGATTTTGCTTTTTGATGACAAAAAGTTATTTAGCAAAATATAAATTTCAAATTTTAAAATTTCTTCGTGCCTGGATTGGTATATTGCTAAAAAACGTTTAAACGGTAGAATATATAAAAAAAAATCTAATGAAAAAAATTCTAAATGATCTAAGTAATTTTAAAAAATATAAAATACCATGAAATGTCATTATTAAACAAAAATCCAGGGGGTTAAAGAAATAAATATTCTATAGGTTATGCAAAAAGTCTTGTGTGTACTAAATTGCAATCAATTATCTTTAGAAATGCATGAGCAAAAAGATAAGACAAAATAAAAGTTCATCGCCCTGTACATGGAATATGAAGCATTTTTGGGGCACGCAGTTTATATAAGCAACTATACTTAAAATTACCTAAACAAAATATTTAATATCAATTCTTAAGTGCCATAAAGTAACGTAGGCACAACTACTTGAGTTTTACCATTTTACTTGATACACATTATTTTGTTTGTTGAGTGTGAAAATAATATTTTATATAACTAGTATGCAAAGTAATTAAAAGTTAGAGCGTATTTTTAGGTTTTTCTAATATCCGATTGTGCTTCTAATTATATTACTGTATTCATGGAGTGAAAAAGAATTAATCTGTGGAATTAGGACGTTAATTTCATACTATAAAAAATATTTTTCCGCTGTCGACAAAATTAACTTGTTTATTATTACATCAAAATAGTGAAAAAATAGCGTTTTGGGAAATATGAGATGTATTGTATTAATAAATAAAAATCAATCAGAAATATTTAAAAACGTTTATTAGTTTTTTTAGCAACCACAAAGTACTTAACAATTACTTTTTTGAATACTCATTTTGTATAAACACTTTAATTTTTACCCAGTCTTTATTCTTTAAAAGTTCAGGATATAAGGATATAAGGTCGTCGCACTCTTTTCGTTTGGGAGCATTTTTATTCCTAATATGTTTAGCAAAATAGAATTTGACAACTTGCTTTTGTTCATTAGTCCATGCAACCAAAACTCTTTTTTTTCCTTTTCTAATTGAATCCATTCTTCCTTGTAAATCCCTTTCTTCTTCTATTTGCTTTGGTTTATTATAACAAAGTTGCTTTTTTATAATCTCTTCATTGCCTTCTCTATGTTCATTTTCATTCTTATCATCATCACTAGATTCGTTATCCAGAAGATTTTGTTCTAAATCTATTGGAATTTCATCTAAGGTTTTCCCCTTATGCTCTCCAGCTTCACCTTTTTCCATTAAAATAAGTAATTTTGACATTTTTGCCGTCTGATAGATGTCATCAGGTAGTCTGTAAGAACTTTTATGAACCCCAGTAGTATGACCCATAAATGATGATAACTGTTCAATCTCAGTCTCGTTTAAATTAAAAAGTTGTGTTAATGTTGCGAGGTGCTTTCTAAGCTTGGTACATGTTATGGCTTCGGGATTTTTTGCTCCGCAAGACACTGCATATTTGGCAACTACTTTATAACCGCATAGAGTCGTAGTAAATCCCGGTTTGCCAAATAAATAAGGGTTATCGTCTTTAAGGAAATTTGGTCTAACTTTCAGCAGTTCTTTAATGTGACTTTGTGTATCAGCACTGAACAAAACCGGCACTCCTCGGCCCCTTTTACCTCTAATGACTACTCTTTTCATGTTTTTTAAAAGTATTCTTTCAGTCTCAGTTACAACTTCGTTAAATTCTTCGTAGGTTTCATTTCTTTTTTCTGAATTTTCATATGTATGAAGCAACATCCTTTGCAGTTCACCAGGTCTTCTTCTGTTCAGTAATATGATCCTGCAGTATATCGTTTCCAGTAAATTATTATATGCAGCGACATCATGAGAATTTATTTTTATTAATTCTAGAGCCTCTTCTGCTTTTACAATCAAATAGTCTTTTAGCAATTTTAAATCACTTGCCAAAGGCACAATTGTTATTTTATTAAATTTATTTATGTTAAGATCATTCCCAGCGCGATTTGAAATATCAAAACGCCAGTTTGCTTTTAACAAATTTATCATGGTTTTAAGACCTGCTTCGCAAGTAGCCGTTTGTATCGAAGGCCCGGTTTTTATTACCATATTGATTGCAATGTCGCAACACTGTTTCAAAGACGTACAAATATTCATTGCAAATGTAGGAGATAGAAACAAGTCTTTGTTGCTATCGTATTTTGCTACTGTTTTTGTAGCCTCAACTAGTTTGTCATAATAATGTGGTTTTAGCGCTCCAAATAAATTATGTATGGAGGGTTCATTTTTCTTTAGTTCTAATAAAATTCTAGATAACTCTCTCATTTTTCTGCTAGTTACGTTAATAAAATGTTTTTCCCGATGTAATTTCAGATACCGGGCGCCAAAAGCACAAATGAGAAAGTCGTTTTTTGCTACTAGGGAGATTTTGTCTGCCCTCATCCTTGGAAAAACTTCATTCCTTAAACGAAAATCAATTTTCTTACTATCCTTTATTAAGAAGTTTTGTCCTTCGGCTTGAGCATTTTTCGAAGATTTACCTTTTGAACATTTTTTCCTATGTCGATATAAAAACTTTGACCGATAAAAACCAAGGCAATCGGGACATGGCAAAAACGACTGGCCTGGATGAAGAGCTTGTTTGACAGGTTTCACACACTCCTCACTATTTTTTATAAAGTTTCCTTTTTTCTTTAAAAGCGCTAATAACTCTCTCCTTTCTTTAGATTTTGCCTCCTTTGAAAGTATTGCTTGTACTTCTGGTTCACAACAGTGGTTTCTTTTTAAGTGTCTAACAAAATTTTGTACATCTACTTCACAAAAATAGCACATATCCTTTTTTCTCTCGTATTTTTTCTGTACATCTGGTTTGGCAAGAATTGTTAATTCTCCATCTAGGTCATCTTCAAGCTGATCCTGTAAAATTGATTACATCATAAAATTAAGTACGAATATATTATACTTTTTAAGATGTGCAGGGTTATTGATGACATTTTGCCCAAAGGATGTGTCATTTATTTGAACAGTTACAAAAAAGGTTAAATTATAAAAGTTGGGTGATTATTATTTTTATATTATATTAATATTAAAATACTATGACATAAGTTTGTTCTTTTTAATAGAACACTGTATATTATAAACTATTTAAATTCCCAAGAAAATTCTACAAATGTTTTTTAATACGAATGTTTTTTTTCCTTGTAATTTAGAGAATTAAGTCAACTCAATTGGACAATGAATGAGGTTTTGTTTCTATGGAAATAAATTAAACTCTATTTTAATTATAGAAAAAATTAGACATTCTCATAAAAAAATTACTTTTAAATATCAATGTTTCCAACAGTGTAATAGGCAGACTCATATTAATGACATATGAAACAATTTGAAAGGTATTTCAGAATTCAAATGTTTTATAATATTTGATATAATAAAGGTATTCTATTATTTAAACAAGTTCTTGTCTTAGTATTTTAATGCTGTTTTTTTTGTAAAGTTTATGACAGTTCAGAAAAAAATCGACAAATTTCGTTTACTCGCAACTTGTTATGAATCTCATTTTATCAGGAACCTTAAAGTGTGGCTTAATTTAGTTCCGCACATAGTAATGTAGTAACACATAAGGTACAGAAAATAGAATAATAAAGAAAATAAAATAAAAAAATAAGAAAGATTGCTGCCAAATCCAGTAATACAAGTTTTTTGCCAGCCTTTCAATACTGCTATACGTATTGGGATAAATATTTTAACAAAACTTTAATTTAAAAATACACAGTACATCCAAATACAAAAATATTTAGTAGAATTGTCAACTGTCTAGTCAATATCATATGCTCCAAGATGCACCCGCAGGCGTATTTTCGAAATAAAATAAAGCAAGAAGATAAAAGTTGGCCATCCTTTATCTTATTTTATTTCAGTGTATAAACTCCCTCTGGGAGTTGCATGCATTGATCAAACTTTACCACACTTGAAAATAAAATAAATTGACTTAAACACACTGATTTAATGATGATAATACAGCCATTTTATCCTATCATGATGAATTCGTACCAGTTTATTCCTATATCACATTTAATATTTGTTCAAATTGTGAAGTCAATTGAATAAGAACAGTTTTTTACGTAATTTTTTTGACATTTTATTAGGCTGCCATTTTCGATTTGTACCAAAATGTTACTAGTTTATTTCTATGTAAAACTTGATTTTTGTGCATAATTTGAGGTAAATTGATTAATTAGTTTTTAGTATTAATTTTATAATATTTCACCGCGCCGCCATCTTGTTCCATCATATTGTATTTTTACCAAAATATTACCACGTGATTCCCATTAGGATTGCCAACTTTTGGAAAAGAAAATTAAGCACAAGAACGAAAAGTTATTATTCTGAAAGTAACATAGTGGAATGATTAATACCTGAAAAAAGCTCATTTTGCTTTTGCATTATAACAGTTTTTTGATGTTGGTAAAAAAATAAAAAAGAGTCATTATTTTCATATATTAACGATGCGCACATCACATATTCGCACAATTATACCTTTTATATATATTCATAACGGACATTAAAAGAATAAATAATAAAATAAATGACTTGGGGCATTTAAAAGAACGGTTGGTATGCCTATTCCATAAGACACTCAGTAGTTTTTAACCTAAGCCGCTGACTGAGGGACAAACAGACAGACCGACAGAATTGAAGAAACATGTTTTTTTTTGATACCTAGAAACCTAAAACTTGAAAATGTAAAACCTGGGAGGGTGAGGTCCCACAGTTTTACTAGTTCATCTCTATATCACACTTGCAAATCTTGCAAAATTTAAAAACAGTTTAATAATAATTTTTTTTTCAGGCTGATTTTCTAAATATTTTATTAGGCTGCAATTTTGTTTCACCTTTATCGATTCATATCAAAATTTTACCAGTTGTTTCCACTTGATTTTTGTGCAAAATTTCAGGTAAATTAGATAAGCAGTTTTTTAGTAATAATTTTCTTAATATTACATTCTATTTGTTTCCCCATACTGGATTTTTACCAAAATGTAACCAGGTCATCCCCATGTGACCTTCAATTTTTGACCAAAATTTGAAGTCAATCGGGTAACTAGTTTTAGTATAGTATAAGTAAAGATCTATAAAAACCTGAGAGGGTGATTTTTTCTCGATTACAATACGTTATACGATGGGAAGTAAAAGCCTAGAACTTTCGTAATTAAACCTTTTTTCTTAACTCTTCAAAGTGGAGAAGATCTATATTAGACAAAACAGAAAATTATCATAAGCATTTGTGTGCATTTATCTATGGTACAATATTTGTCTATAAAATTATTTTGCAAGTATTAATTTTAATATTGTTTAAATTATATTTGATAAATAATGACAATTAAAACATTTAACGGAATAATACACGTGTCAGCGGCTTTTCAAAAGAGGTGTTATGTTATTACAATACAAGTTTTCTTAGGAAAAATATGCTGCTAAATAGGGATGGCAACGATATATCGATATATTCCTTATTTATTTTGTTGCGATATATCGGGTAATATATACGATATACTAAGACATGTATAGCAAGGAGGGCCAGACACGTAGCCATACATTTCGAAACAGTCAAATCTCAGGAAAATGAGGAAAAAGTATACCTATATCAATATATTTTTAGACTTTCGGGGGAGGGGTCCAGATCCCCAGGACGCCCACCCCCCCCCCTGGCTACGTGCATGATGAAGACAAATGGAATAAATGACATGAATGGTGACATTATTGACACTTTGACATGGCATCATTTCCCGACAGACTAAATTGAGGGAAATTTCCAGTGAAATGTCCAAGAAAATTTTTGAAATTTGTGAAAAATATAGAAAGTCATTGAAAATCTGTCAAAATGTCAAAACAAAAATTAAATTTTGTTTAAAGCCGAATTTTTTGAAAACTTTAAAATGAAAAATTTAAGAGAAATTTTCAGACATTTCCATATATTTTAAAGTTAAAAGTCAGAATAAAAACCTAGCCTTAAAATTATTTAAAAATAAATTCCTTTTAATTTCCTAAATCGATGTTTGTTTAGCTTGTTGCAATATATGTATAATATATAAAGTGCTCTAAAAGGAGAAAATAAAATACATCTATTATTTTACTAAGTTTTTACTGGAACTATAACAATCGATTACTTAGTATTTATTAGAGAACAAAATACTTTATAGTTTTTATAACTAAAAATCACAAAAGAGCCCAGTTTGAGCATAACACACGGCCTTACGTTTATACTGGCCTCACGTATTAACCCGCAGTTCCCTTCAGTTTTTCTAAACTTCGCGCCTGCTCTGCTTAAAAAACCCTAAAAATTCTGGAAATACCACAAATCTTGTTGCATATTTGAGAAGAGAAAAGATAAAAGAACATTTTGTTATTTATAGGCTGTGTTTGACATCAAGAAGAGTGAAGATGTTAAAGTAGTGGGAGCAAATCTGAACGCGGCTAGTGAGTTGTAAATTTATTGCAAATGTTGTTTTTTGCCTAGTCCTAGTAAAGTTATAGAGAAACAAAGATTTTTATTTTGCCTATGCCTAAAACGCTGAACCAAACGCCGTATACGACGCAAGTAATGTAATGACAGCGATATTTATGCATTAATATCTGTATAACAAATATATCGATATATTCAACATATCGATATGTTTCTTGCGATAAATCGCATATATCGGTAGATAGTCTCTATAGAACAAATGATACGATATATCGATATATTTTTAAAATTGCCATCTCTACTGCTAACGGAGTACCTAATAAGTAACAACCCGTTAAATATTTACCTTTTCAATATCATTTGGAATTATTGTAGTCTTCTGGTTATTAGGATCTACATTGGTCTCCGAATCGGGAATTAATTCCGTATTATTAATCACATGGTTCATAGAAACATATGTGGGGGTTTGATGGTTCTGAAAAAATAAATAATGTATTATATTAATTTTATTCGTTTTTAAGGTATTTTAGCTACATAATTTTTGCAGATTAGTGTCATTAAAATTTTCTTTTGTCAAAGATTTGTCCACAATTATATTATTGTGACAGAATAAATTCGTTTATTTAATAATAATAAAATTATGCTTAGTACCTACTTTCATCAAAGCCACTTGGCTATCTTCTATTTCGTTAGAGGAATATCTCGGCACAATTACCACATTTTGCAGAATATGAACCTGAAAAAGATTGTTTTTTCTTATTTGCCACTTTCAGAATAGTAATATTACCTTTTTGTTTAATTTCGAAATTTCACCAATTGTATCCTTTGTTTCATCGCCAGAGTGCATACATAAACGTTGATCTTGATGTGTATACTGATCCTGAAACATAGATTTGCATAAAAATTATTCTCATTAGAATAACAATAATTCCTTAATTAGGAATAAAAAAGTGAATAGAAGCTCTTAAAACAAATACATATTTGCACGAAAATACTGCCTAGCAGATTGTAAATTATGTACTTACCTTTTGAATTACGTTTGCAATTTCAAACAATTTGCCACTTTTATTGTCGTTAGTGTTCGAATCGGTTTCATAATCGGGAATGAATTCTGGATCAGCATCACTATCGTGCATAGGTGAACCAGGGTTGCTTAAGCGGTCCTGAAACAGACATATGGAGGGTATTTAAAGAGGAAAGGGAAGTATTTCAAGAAAGGATTCGAAAGGTCAAAATAAGAAAAAAGTTTATGTAATCACAGATCCGCAAACGCTTCGGTTTGAAGATTTCATATAGGAAATTCAATTTCTTCGTATCTCTTTTACACATTTGTTCTTATGGAAAATTTTTAAATCTGCTACCAGATTGGTTGGTGTATTATTGATTTTGAAACATTAAATTATATAAAAAATCCAGATCTGTATTTAAGAACATTAATATGATGTATGTGGCGAGTTACGTGGCAGAGTAACTTTATCTTATTTTCAGTATTATTCAAATACAAAGAACATATTCGGCCTTATTTATATCACACAGACGAAGGCAAGAACATTGTTTTCTATTTCAAATTATACCTCAAATAATTATTAAAAATTATTATTTCTAGACGAGCAGACAAGGTAGGATAAAAAGAAATATGCTTACTCCCATTTCCTCGAAATCCGTGGCACTATTCTGACCAGAAACCATACGTATTGTTCTACTTCTTAGCATTACAGGTTCACGTCGTTCACGATTTTCTTTGACGCTTTCGCCACTTATTGCATTTATGGGAGAAGGTGGTCTCTTTTCAAACCTATTATATTTCCGAAAAACGCCTCTTTTCTAAAAATATTATTACTGTTATCCATTATCTGAGTTATTTTTTTAAAGCAAAAAAAAATTAAAAATGTAATTAAATTTTAATAAAACTGTCCAAGCTAGATGTGAAATTATATAATTATAGGCTAGCAGTCAGACCCGTAACCAAGGGAGAGGGTTCCTAGGGTCTGAACCCCCCCCCCCTCCGAAAGTTTGAAAATATGTTGATATAAGCACGCTTTTTACTAATTTTCCTGAGGTTTCACCGTTTCGACCCCCTCCCCCGTCGAAATAAATTTATGGTTTGGACCCCCCTCCTGAACTGAATTTCTGGCTACATGTCTGGGCGAGGTGGACGAAAAATCAAATAAAAAAATGACATACCCCATGTCCATACTGAAAGAGGTAAATGCTTAGGATCATTTTAAAGAAAAATAAAAAAGTTCAATACAAATGCTCCATTTTCGAGATACAGGATGTTAACATTATATATATGAATTACAATATTAAAATTAGTTTGAGCCAGTTTGGAAAGGACAAAGGGTGTAGTTTTTCAATATTTTGCTGTTTAGAAGTTATTTAGTAAGCTCATTAAGCATGTAACAATAAATTTCCTATTTAAAACTTCAACACACTCTATCTCGAATTTGCCTTAAAATCAAGGAATCATCTCCTTTATTATTTGCGCGACATTTAGGAACACCCTTTATATACAATATTTTATTATTTATAAGAACTGGAGCATCCCATCCTAAACATTGCCGAATTTTATCTTGAAAGTCGACAAAATTATAAACTCTCTTGATTTTCGTCTTAAAAAAGACTAAATTCTGCTAAAAACTATTTTTTTTTTGATGAGCCAATTCTGGTACAGAATAAAGTTTTCTGAGAAGTTTGTAATTTTTATTAGGAATAGTAAGGTGTGACCCCATTTAGTTCAGTACATAGTCATTTAATAACATATATATAAACTGCATTTTCAAATGTTTTTATTGAGCGCCATTATATTCCATCATATTGAATTCCTACCATTATTTTACCACTTTCTATATACACCACACTTTATTTTTGCACATAATTTAAGATAAATTCAGTAATTTTCAAGTAATTTTTACATTGACGCGCTCCGCGATTTTGTTACATCATGTTGAATTTGTACCAATTTATCCAATCTTATAAGAGTTTTTATTGTTTTTTTTTTAATTGATAAAACATATTTTTTGGCATCTAGGGACGGTAAAATGTGAAGATATGTAAAACCAAAGAGGGTGATTTTTTCACGTTAACAAACATTTAATTTGGCCGCCATTTTGAATTAGTACTATAATTTTACTAGTTCATCTCTATAATACAGTTAATCATGGCATACAATTTGAAATCAATCCATTAAGTAATTTTTCTCAGGCTGAATTTTTAAATATTTTATTAAGTCGCCATCTTGAATTTGTACCAAAATTTTACCAGTTGATTCCTACATGATACTTGATTTTTGTGCAAAATTTGAGATAAATTGGAAAAGCGGTTTTTTAGTAGTAATTTTTTTAACACTTCACTAGATCGTCTAAAACTAATTTTTGACCAAAATTGAAGTCAATCGCGTAAGTAGCTTTTTAGCTACGCCGCGAACGGACAAATAGACCGACGGAATTAAGAAAAAAAAATTTCTAGGAACCCTAAAACGTAAAGATCTGAAAAATCTCGGATGGTGATCTTTTTTAATGTCACACTGATTATTATTTTATAATAGCTAGATTTAGGAGTCATGTAAAACATACCGAAAATTCGAACTCCGCGGGAGTAAATGCAAGACAAAAATTGCAAAAACCAGAAGTGCTAGTCTATTTTAAAAATCTATAGATTTACCTAATATGTCTACTCCAAAATGTTAGTACTCATGAATCATTTGTTTCATGATGGGGTTCATTTCTAAATTGAATTTTTCATATGTTTAAGGGTGTAAAATTTAAACAATATGCTTAAATTTTGACTATATATAAGATTATTTTCAGTAACAAATACCTACCTACAAGCATAATGGCTTACAATGTAGAATCTTAGTTTCGAAAGATCTATCATATAATAAGAAATTGCATTTATATTTAATTTTTGTCGATCGAATAACAAGATCTGTTTATGTTGATTTTTTAAACATTTTATTTGGCCGCCATTTTTTTTCACCTTAAATTCATACAACAAATTTACTAGTTTATCTCCATACCACACTGAACGCTTACACAAAATTTGAAATTAATCTACTGAGTAGTTTGACTGATTTTTAAATATTTTATTAGGCTGCCATTTTGTTTTGCTGTCTTGGATTCAAACCAAAATGTTACCAGTTTATCTATATAACAATTGATTTTTGTGCAAAGTCTGAGGTAAATTGGAAATTTACTATACTACTACATAATAATTTTTTAATATTTCACTAGGCCGCCATCTTGTTGCGCCATATTGGATTTTTATCAAAATATTACCAACTATGCCGCGAACTGACAGACAGACCTACGGTATTGATAAAACATTATATTTGGCATTTAAGGCCCCTAAAACACTATTCCGCCATTTTGAATTCTTACCACAATACCTGTTCATCTGTATACCACAATTAATTATTGCACAAAATTTGAAATCGGTCTGTTAAGTGGTTTTTACAGACACAATTTTTTAATATTTGGGTAAGGTTGATTTTTTCATGATCACAATACTTCCCTTTTACAAAATTACAAAAAAAATTAAAATTGTTAAAAAAGGCGTTGGTTGTAAAGCCACATATTTAATTTATTTATTCGTTTATTATAGCCCATTTGCCGGGTCTAAGGCAATAAAAAAATTTCGCTTCTTGGTCGGAAACTTGACGAACACTTTAAAATAAAAAAAGCAATATTTAACTGAGGGACCCTCTTTAAATATGTACTAATTGTTGGGTCCAATCAGTCACACGTTAATAGTAATTCAAATAATAAATAAAATACTACTACAAGTATTCAAAAGCCCTTGTAAATATTTTGCTTAAATTTACTCAAACAATTATACATACTTTTACCAAAAAAACTGTTTTTCTTGGATATTTGGATAGAAACTGATTGTTTAGCTTAACCTCAATATTTTTGCGGGCAAAAATGTATTGTAGCAATAAATAACTTACCAAAAACATTGTGCTCTTGCCTGCACTGGACCTAGTTATCTTCAAGAAACCACAAACACAGCTCACTAAAACACTATTTACAAAAAAAGCTGCCTTCTACTAAATCACAACACAGAATACAGCAATAAACGTCAAATAATTATTTCCCGCGTAATTTTATTATTATAAAACGTTGCCACGTCGTATTCATAAAAGGAATCAAAATGTTGCACACCATGAAACCAAATATATTCATTATGTATATTAAATGAAATCCTAGCGGATATTTCTCGAACTAAATATGAATAATATTCTTTTATACCTGGCACTAAATTGAGTCCATAGGATTCATGACTACGGGCATACGGCGACAGAGTAAAATAAATATAATAATAGAAAAAGACAACAGATATCGTATCTACAGGAACCTGTAGGAGCGGTAGTTTTTTGTTCTTTTATAACGTCACAAAGAACGAAAACTATTTTGATTCCAATATACGGATGTAAAATAGTCACGGATTCAAAATGATATGTAGCGAGGAATAAGGGGGACACAAAATAGTGCTATGGATATATATATATATATATATATATATATATATATATATATATATATATATATATATATATATATATATATATATATATATATATATATATATATATATATATATATATATGTAGGATAGTTTTTTTTTAGTTTGAAAACGTGTTATTATATTATTTTCTATATTGAATCATTTAATAAATCAACCTCAATAATTCAGTCGATGCATTCACTTTACTACTAGAATAATACTTTTTCTCATAACATATCAGTAAATATTCTTTTATCTGGCGCCTCGTTCACCGTATCGACAGCGAAAAGGAATTCGGATGGTGCGGCTACGGAGAGGTGGGGAACAACATAGGCAGTCAGTCGAATTAGATCGTTGCACAGGGCACGCACGGGTGATAGAGCTGTTTTATTTTGAAGACGTAAAAGACGAGCTTGCGACGGAGAACAAGGAGACGTTTTGTTTTCTCGTTGGGGAAGACACCTAGACGGGGTGTTGAGTAATTTGTTGGACCCGGAAAGGTCGAGACGCGATCTTTAATCAAGGGTGATTTGATTTAGGCAGATTGTAAGAAACTATAAGACGTACAGTTTCTTAAGTGTTAAGATTAAAGACGAAACTAAACTATTGCATTGTGACAGTGACTGTGCTACTTGTATTAATTATTTTATGCCGAGGTGGCTGTGTCCGGTTAAATCCCGTCATAGTGCCATACCGAATATCTGTATTCCATTCACATTTATCTTCATATTTTTGCAAGATTAAACTATTTTTAAACTATCAAGTGTTCCTTTTTATTTAAGCCCTCTATCCCATAGTAGACAACGATAAAATAAATCCTACATTTTGGGGGCTCGTCCGGGATAGAGGCAGTGGATAAAAGCACAAAGTGATAGAAATATATTGAGTGACTTCGCCTGGAAAATATCATTTTATAATAAGACTATATAAAATGAAAATATAAAACATTTTGTTCCTATGAAAAGTAAAAAGACGTTCGCGTGTGAAATAACGACAGTTTTCTACGGTTTTTTATATAGTACTTGACTATATCTTGGTGGGTTAATGGTTACCTATCAATGTTTATTTCGTTAAAAGAAAATAACTTTTGTCATAAATTCGGGAATCTTGCTTTCTCGCTTGTTGGTGGTTTGGAAGTGACTTCGGCGGTTGCTGGTTGCTGTAGTAACTGGTTTTGTACAAAGTTTAGTACAAAATAGTACAGGAACAACCGAATGGTGGAGGAGAGATGCCTGTTTCTGTTAGCTGTGACCGGTGATCTGTGTAAGCTTATAGTAAGACTTATGAAAGGTAGGATTGTACATGTTTATTATCATTTGAGTTTGTTTGGATACATGTTTCATGCAATATTCATGTAATATCTGTTTATTTTAAATATTTGATTTAGTAGGTGTTAAAATATTATGTAGGTAGGTGCATACAGTTGGATTTTGTCTTCAAAGTATACTCGAAGCAAAATTTAAAAAATCAGCATTAAATCTTTTTTGAAGTTTTTAATTATGTGTTAATAATTAGAGTATTAATGTTTAAGTATCCAAGATAGGGGTAAGGTTAAATAAGTATTTTGACAAAATTTTTATAAATTAGATTAAGGCTAAGGCCAAACATTGTTTTTTTTATGAGAGGATTATTTTTATTTTTCTCTGTAAAAATAAATGTAAATTAGTTATTCTAGGTAATAAGTGTATTTTAAAGATCGTGTTTCGACTTATAAGGGTAAAGATACGCGAATTCTGTTTTTATTTAAGTTCTGTTTTAAAGGGTTTAGAAGAGTTTAAAATACATATTTTTTTTTAAAAATGGTTACCTTAGGGGATCTAGAAAAAATTGAACGTAATATTACAGCAGCTAAACTTAAAGCTGTTCAGGCGTTGCACGTTGCTGCGTACGGTGAACAAGGTCAACCGCGCTCTACTCGAAAAAATATTCGCAAATTTTCAGGTTTCAATTTAGAAAAAGAGTCGGAGGAATATGAACTAAAAGTGAGTGCAGCCAAAGAAAAATTGAGTTTAAATGATTTAATAGCAGTGTGTAATGTTCTAGATTTAGATTATAGTGGTGAGAAAAGTGATGTTGCGGAGCGTGTATGTGATTATCTTAATGATTTATCTATAAACGAAGGGAAAAGTGATGATGAGGATGCCAGTGCCGAAGAAGATGAGAACACAGAGGAGGAGTCTGACGAAGATGAAGACGCAGGGGAAGAAACTCTGGCAGAATTAAGAAACCGTCTTAAAGGTTCACAGAAAAAAGAGCATTCATTTGCTTTGACTTTTCGCGATGTAGAAGAGAGTATTAGGACATTTAGTGGCAAAGACGAATACCCTGTGAATAAGTGGATTTCAGACTTTGAGGAACTTGCTGAAGTTACCGGATGGTCTGATTTGCAAAAATTGATTTTTGCCAAAAAATCGCTAACAGGCTTAGCTAAACTGTTTGTTCAATCTGAAAAGGGCATAAAATCGTGGAAAATTTTAAAAAGGAAGCTCTGGTCAGAATTCGAAATAAAGGTTAGTAGTGCACAAGTGCATAAACTGCTCATGAATAGGAAAAAGGACTATTCAGAAACAGTACAGGAGTATGCACTAATAATGAGAGATTGGAAGTCGTGCGTCTATAGAACCTGAAGTTGTAATACAATATATTATAGATGGTATACAAGATGATACTTCAGATAAAATAGCTTTGTATGGTGCGAAAAATTTCAATGACTTTAAAGAAAAGATAAAATTATATGATCAAATTAAAACAAAAAAGAACACAAAGGGAATGTCATCAGAAAAAAGGAATAGTGGAAACAGTTTAGACAAGAAAAGGTTTAGCCAGACTTATCACAGAGTGGATCATAATAAAAAGGGAAAAGCTGGAAAATGTTTTGGTTGTGGACAGCATGGTCATATATCAAGAGAATGTCCCAATAAATCAAAGGGTCCGAAGTGTTTTCACTGTGAGAGTTTTGGGCATATAGCGATAAAATGTCCAAGCAAAATTAATGAAAGTAGAAATTCATCCCAAAGGGGTCAGTCTTCATCAAATGTTCATGTAATTGAAGCTATACCCAAAAATTCAGTCAACTTGACTATTGATGGCGTGTCAATGATAGCCTTGTTGGATACAGGAAGCGATGTAAGCGTCTTAAGAAGTGATGTTTATGAAAATTGTTTCAAACATATACCATTATCGGGAAGTGAGATCGTATTAAGAGGTATTGGAACAGATAGAGTCAAAACAATGGGATATTTTAGAAAACAAGTAATGGTAAATGACGAAGAAATATCTTTATTGCTACATGTAATTCCGCAAGAGGCTACAAATTTCAAAGCCATAGTTGGGAACGATTTGATTGAATTAGCTGACATCAGTATTATAAATGGTACTACTATAGTATACAAAAAAGAGAAGGATAATTTCCTTATGAAGATAAACATTGCGGAAGTAGAGGAACAAAGTAGAATAAATGTAGACCATTTGGAAGATGCTCAGATGCAAAAAGAAATAAGAGATATGGTCGAAAATTACATACCAAATAAGACAAGAGATTGTGATATTAAAATGAAGATTCTTTTAAACGACGAACAACCTGTGTATGAACACCCTAGGAGACTTTCTGTTGATGAGAAGAAAGAAGTAGACATGCAATTAGAAGAATGGCTACAAGAAGGAATTATAAGGCCTAGTTCCTCAGACTTCGCTAGTGCAATTGTGTTGGTGAAGAAAAAAGATGGGCGCACGAGGATATGCTGTGATTACAGAAAAATTAACAGAAAAATAATAAAAGACAGGTTTCCCTTGCCTCTCATTGAGGATATATTGGACAGTTTACAAGGTGCAAAATATTTTAGCACCATTGATCTACGTAATGGATTTTTTCACGTGGATGTGGAGGAAGACAGTATAAAATATACGTCGTTTGTGACTCATAATGGGCAGTTTGAATTTTTAAAGTGTCCGTTTGGTTTATGTAACAGCCCGGCAGTCTTCCAGCGATATATCAGCCACATTTTGCGCCAATTAACAATTGAAAACATAGCATTGTATTACATGGACGATATTATCGTTGTTAGCTCTAGTATGAAGGAAGGGATAGAGCGCCTAAAACGGGTATTAAAAATAGCTAGTGAATATGGTTTAGACATTAAAAAAAGTAAGTGCCGTTTTTTGCAGAAAAGAGTAGAATTTCTTGGATACATCATAGAAGAAGGAAAAATTCAACCATCTGGGGAGAAGTCAATAGCTATAAAGAAATTTCCTAAACCCACTACTCATAGACAAGTTCAGTCTTTCCTCGGACTGACTGGATATTTCAGGAAGTTCATCCCTTCCTATGCACTTATTGCAAAACCATTAAGTGATTTGTTAAAGAAGGATACATCATTTTTGTTTGGAACTAACCAGGAAGCGGCATTTGAGAAGCTAAAACAACTACTCAGTTCGGCTCCAGTACTCCATATATATCAACAAAATAGTGAAACTCAGCTTCACACTGATGTGAGTAAATATGGGTATGGTGCTTGCCTTCTGCAAAAGGGGAAGGACGACAATAAGTTCCACCCTATCTACTATATGAGCAAGAAAACGACGCCCGCAGAAGAAAGATACAGTAGTTATGAGCTAGAGGTATTGGCTATAATTCAAGCGGTGAAGAAATTTAGAATCTATCTGCTGGGAATCAGTTTTAAAATAATAACAGACTGCGCTGCTTTTCAAAAGACGATGAATAAGAAAGATTTAACAACACGAGTTGCCCGATGGGCATTACTATTGGAAGAATATACATTTGAAATCGAACACCGAAGTGGTAGTCAAATGAAACACGTCGATGCCCTTAGCCGCTACCCAGTAGTGATGGTAATGCGAGACATACTTAACGAAGATGGAATTACCGAACGGTTGAAAAAGGCTCAAGATCGGGATGATTTTATTAAAGCGATTAAGAAAATATCAGTTACAGAAGAATATCAAGATTTCTTTTTGAGGAATGACATCCTATACAAGTATGAAAACGGAGTTGAGCTTATAGTTGTGCCAAAGTCCATGCAATATGAAATTATTAAAAAGGCACATGAGATTGGACACTTTGGCGTAGCTAAAACCGAAGAGAAAGTAAAAAGGGAGTTTTATGTATCAAAACTAAAAGATAAGATTGTGAGTTGTATAACAAATTGTGTCTCTTGTATTTTGGGAAGTAAAAAAGAGGGTAAGAAAGAAGGCATGTTACACCCCATAAACAAAAGCGACGTTCCCCTTCATACGTATCATGTCGATCATCTGGGTCCCTTAGCATCTACAAATAAAAACTATAAACACATTTTGGCTGTTATTGATGACTTCTCGAAATTTGTCTGGTTGTATGCGACAAAGTGCACCACATCTAAAGAGACTGTTGAAAAGTTGAAGTTGCAACAGAAAACTTCTGGAATCCCGTCAAGAATTGTAACTGATAAAGGAACGGCTTTCACTGCTCAAGAGTTCATGGATTACTGCCAAGAAGAAGGAATTCGACATGTTACGATTACGACCGGCGTTCCAAGAGGCAATGGTCAAGTGGAGAGGGTCAACAGAATAATAATTCCTGTGTTGACTAAGTTAAGTCTAGATGATCCACAAAAGTGGTATAAGCATCTTGATGAGGTGCAAAGAGCATTAAATTGCACGCTACAAAGGAGTATTGATGCAACTCCTTTTGAGGTCCTTGTCGGCGTAAAAATGAGGAATAAAGAAGATGTGCGTATCAAAGAACTTCTAGAGAAGGAACTAATAGATGGTTATAATGAAAAAAGGGAAGAGTTAAGAACGCAAAGTAAGTGTCAAATTCAGAAAATACAAGAAGAAAACCGAAGACAGTACAATTTAAGACGAAGGCAGCCAAAGAAATATAAAGAAGGGGATATGGTTGCCATAAAGCGGACGCAGTTTGGACCTGGCTTAAAATTATTTAAGAAATACCTGGGTCCATATGAGATTACGAAAACAAAAGCTAATGAGAGATACGATGTTGTCAAAATAGTATGTCATGAAGGGCCAATAAAAACCTCAACGTGTGCAGAGTACATGAAGCCGTGGATAGAGTATAATAGCGAATCCGAGTCGGATTGCTAGTCAGGCATGGCCGAATGTAGGATAGTTTTTTTTTTAGTTTGAAAACGTGTTATTATATTATTTTCTATATTGAATCATTTAATAAATCAACCTCAATAATTCAGTCGATGCATTCACTTTACTACTAGAATAATACTTTTTCTCATAACATATCAGTAAATATTCTTTTATCTGGCGCCTCGTTCACCGTATCGACAGCGAAAAGGAATTCGGATGGTGCGGCTACGGAGAGGTGGGGAACAACATAGGCAGTCAGTCGAATTAGATCGTTGCACAGGGCACGCACGGGTGATAGAGCTGTTTTATTTTGAAGACGTAAAAGACGAGCTTGCGACGGAGAACAAGGAGACGTTTTGTTTTCTCGTTGGGGAAGACACCTAGACGGGGTGTTGAGTAATTTGTTGGACCCAGAAAGGTCGAGACGCGATCTTTAATCAAGGGTGATTTGATTTAGGCAGATTGTAAGAAACTATAAGACGTACAGTTTCTTAAGTGTTAAGATTAAAGACGAAACTAAACTATTGCATTGTGACAGTGACTGTGCTACTTGTATTAATTATTTTATGCCGAGGTGGCTGTGTCCGGTTAAATCCCGTCATAGTGCCATACCGAATATCTGTATTCCATTCACATTTATCTTCATATTTTTGCAAGATTAAACTATTTTTAAACTATCAAGTGTTCCTTTTTATTTAAGCCCTCTATCCCATAGTAGACAACGATAAAATAAATCCTACATATATATATATATATATATATATATATATATATATATATATATATATATATATATATATATATATATATATATATATATATATATATATATATATATATATATATATATATATATATATATATATATATATATATATATATATATATATATATATATATATATATATATATATATATATATATATATATATATATATATATATATATATATATATATATATATATATATATATATATATATATATATATATATATATATATATATATATATATATATATATATGCAATAAATAGCTCCGACCATTTTTCGTTATTCTTAAAGCGACATGGCATCTGACATATCGATAAGTGTCAATAAGAGTGCAATAATGCCGAATATATCGATAGGTAGCCGATAACATAGATAGTTATATAAAGGTGAGGACCTTATTTTTTGCTCTTCAATAAATTAATCTTCCAAACCCCTTTATATCGATAACTTAATTTTATCGACTAATTTTCACCTATTAATAGGCGACTTTATATCGATAACTTAATTTCATCGACTAATTATCACCTATTAATAGGCGATAGGTAATTTCTATCATCGCTCATCTCTAGTTAAGGGCATCAGGGGTACTTTGAAATTCCCAATAAATGCAAGTATTTTTACGATTTATTATAATTCTGTTGAGCTTAATAGTAAACGTAGCACAAACACTAAGAAATGCGCCCGAATGTATCCACAGAGCAACCCGGGGTATACACCATAGAGCTGACCTGTGCTTAGAAGCAAATGGTGGAATTTTTAAAAATTATAAAACGTAACCTAGATTTTATTAAAAACACCTTAATAATAACAATTTTAATAAAAATTAAATACCTTTTGTTTAGTTTATGTCTGAGGCACTAAATACACACCTCAAAAAAATGTGTTAGTCTTTCATTTCAAAGCTTTTATGCCAAGATGCGTTTAAATTTGGACAAAATAACAAACTTTTAAAATTTTGCGATAAAAAATTACATGCGCCGAAATTGTTTTAAATCCAAATATCTCGAAAACGGTTGCTCGTATCCACTTTTAACAGATATACCTTTTTGACGTAGAAATGGCAAGGGAATAATTTGTTTTACTCAAAAATGTAATACAAGACTGTACCAAAAAGTTGTGATTGTTCGAAGGAGTAGAAAGACATGTAGGTGGCGCCCCCTACAAGTAAGAGCAATACTAATATTAGATTCGAATTTGTCATATATATATATATATATATATATATATATATATATATATATATATATATATATATATATATATATATATATATATATATATATATATATATATATATATATATATATATATATATATATATATATATATATCTACGCAGATCAACTCAGCCGCCGGTTCAAGAGAGAGCGACCAAAACTCCACCTGTTTATACAAAAAATATGTTGAGCAGTAACTCAGATTCCAGTACTTGTATAGGTTAAGCCAGCCTCCTTTGTATATCTGAATACACTTATTATTTGTATAAGTGACTCAGGCTCTCTTTAAGACAATTACAGGTTTACTGAGACTCCAACCGTTGTTGCCATATTTCTGATAGAATAATTTTAAATGTTAAACGGTTAATTAATGCAAATAATAAATTAAATCTATTTTAATATTATATTAGAAGAGCGATAAAATATTTTGAAGTTAAACAGTGTGGTTGAAATTGTTTTCTAAAATGCATTGTTTGTACATGATAAAATTTACAAAGAAGCTTTTTACCTACAAACGTTCTGCTGGCTAAGAGAAGAACGGATGAGTTTATTAAGGCACTAAAAAAATATTAGTTTTGGAACATTTTTTTTTAAACAAACATTTGAGAAGGGTGGTTATTAAAGAGTACCACAGTACTAACAAAAAAAGTGGTATTTGTCAATAGAATGCATGCTAACTATAAAAGAATTGATTAAAAAAGATTTCTTTTTGTTTTAATAATTTTTTTTTTCAATTATACTTTTAACAAGATAAAATTAAATCACAAAAATTTGGATGATCCTATACAGGGTGGTCAAAAACAAAAAATGTTGCATTTATGAAAGTAGCTTATTATTGAGCGTTAAGTTGAATAAATGAGTTACGTCTAATACGTGTTGCTTTGAAGCGACAAAAAAATGACGTCACTGAAGTATCTCGTTTCAAAAAATGGTAAACACCTGATATTAAAAAAGATTATTATTATCAAACTAACATATACGAAGCAATTTACGAAATGCCGCAAAGCAATATGAAATCGGTCTTTCTAGATAAACGGCACAATTCTTAATGTTTTTTCACGCCGAGATCTCTGAAAAATAGATGTTTCATATTATTTTTATATTTTAGATCCCAGCTCTACCCTTATTTTGTTTTCTATGTAGAAGGCGTTCAAACGAGGACTAAATAGGGGCGTATTTTTGACCTTTCCTCTATTTTTTTAAAAACCAAAATAGGCTTAACTGCATTTCTGCAATCAACGGAAAAATATAAGCACATATCTTATGTGTTATATTCTACACCACAATTGTTTTTGAGATAACGACGTTTGAAGTTTGCCATTTTAATCACCTTAACATATATACTATAAAATCTAAACGGTTTGACTTAGGGCGAAATGGTTTGCATTTTCCTATCTTTGTTTTTAATTATTTATCACTGACATCTATTTCCGGTTAAATCGAATGTCCAAAAAAATTACGCACGGATTAACCCGAGTTGATGTCAAGTATTAGATAATTAAAAACTAAGACAGGAAAGTGAAAACCCTTTTGCCGTAATTCAAACCGTCTAGGTTTTACATCATATTAAAGGGCTCAAAATGTCAAACTTCCGTCTTTATTTCAAAAACAGTTGGATTTAGGTGTAGTAGTAGTATTATACATAAAATGTACTTTCTGCATTCCAAACAGGTTGTTTTATTAAAAAATAAAACTTCATCCAAGCGCCTTTTAATTTTTTTTGTTCAATTTTTGACTTCTAAGGAAAAAAAACCAGCGAATGATGGATTTTTTTAATACAGGAAAGGTTAAAAATAAGCCACTGTTCAGTCCTCGTTAGAACGCCCAGTACAATAACAAAAAAGAAAAAATATGATAATATCCTATAAGCACTTTGTTAGTACCAAATAAAACAAAAACTGCACAAAAAACTAAAAAAGGGTTTTAATATCCAATAATAATTTATACACTATCACTTTACTGTCACTAGATGTTTTGGTAAAAATAATTAAAACATTTTGATGGTTTTGGTGGCTCTCCCAAAACATCTATGTGGCTGTGAAGTGACCATGTGAATTAATATATATGTTAAACTACTTTTTTACTTGTTATTAAAGAATATATTTTGTTCTATTTGGAAAATTTTCAGGATGTTTACAGGATATATAGGTACTTTCCTTTGGTTGTTGGGATTGACATTTTCGTGTATTTGATGGAGTTTTTCACCAACGTAGTTTCACCCGGGTATCATACCAAAGATACTACATAATATATAAATATCAATGTTTAATAAACACTATAATATGAACAATCATTTAAAAAGTACGAAATAATATTAAACATAACTGTGTTATACAGACGCTTAACAATGACGCCAAATGACAGGTCAAACTAAGGTAATAGAAAACTTAAAATTATATTTATAAATTTTTAATTTTCAAATATTGGTTGCACACGAATATTTTTATGCTTTCCCATCCTCTTTCTTTAAAGAGAGATGGATATAGCTCGACCAGTTTTAAAACTTCATCTTTCTTTGGTGCAATTTTTTTCCTAATGTGGTTTTTGAAAAAAGAAATTGTAGCGTTTTTTTCTTCTGTGCTCCATTTCTTTAGGACTCTTTTCTTTCTCTTTGTTCGTGTCGTTGTAAAACTGGTGCTTTCCTGGATTGGTAAAGTCGTTTCTTTTTGCAAGTCATCTAGATTCTCTCCATCATCTGTATCGCTTATATCTTCGGTTTCTATAATATCACCTTCTATATCAAGTTCATTTAAGTTATGTCCTTTATATTTGTCTAAGGCATTATTTTGTGCCAGTAGTAACAATTTCGACACCTTTGCAGTTTGGTATATGTCAGACGGCAATCTGTACCATTCACTGTGTGTCTTGGTGGTGTGTCCCATAAACGTTGCCAGCTGTTCTAAGTCATCGTTGCTCATCTTTAATATTTGAGCAATTGTGGCAAGATGTTTTCTAAGTTTTGTTGATGTGAGTGCGGCAGTTTTATTGGGATCACCAAGTGCTAGTTTAACATGCTTTCTAAATACATGGTAACCACTTAAACACGTTTCTGAGCGACACACACCAAATAGGTACGGATTAAAAGTTTCAAAAAAATTATTCCTATATCGTATGGCTACGTCTAAACCTTCTTGGGTGACCTTGTCGAATAAAACGGGGACACCTCTTCCTCTTTTGCCTCGAATGACAATTCTATTCAGTCGCTTAATAAGGATTTTTTCAGTTGGAGAAAGCAATTTTTGGAAGTCTCCTGAGAGGTGGTTGTTGTTATTATTGTGAACCTTCAGATAGATATCTAATAAAATTCTTTGCAGTTCACCAACACGTCGTTTGTTAAAAAGTAGCAGACTGCAATAAGTACCTTCAATTAATTTTTTATATGCTTCTTCATTTTTATTATTCTCATTCAGCTTGAATTTTGCTTGTGCAATCAAGGCGTCTAAATAATCTTTCATCTTTGAAATATCTTCTGCCATAGGCATTAATGTGGGCTTATTAAATTTGTTTAAATTTATATTTTGGCCTGCTTCACTGGAAACCTCTGTAGCCCATTCTTCTTGAATTAATAACTTGAAAGAATTTAAAATGTCTAATATTGGAGAATTAATGTTTTTTTGAATTTCAAGAGAATACGCGGCTCCTATTGCCTTTTTTAACAATGTCCCCATTTGGAGTGCTAAAGAAGGTGACTTGAATGTCTTATTCAATGAATCATAAACACATATGACACGAGTGGCTTTAACAATGAATTGAAATTTTGAGGGATGTAAAATAGACAGAAATGTAAGAGTATTGTTATTTTCAATTTTACGCACTTCAATAAGAAGGCGGGCCAATCTTCTCATGTATCGTCTAGCAACCAGAGTTAGATGCTTTTCTTTATGGCGTTTAACATATTTCCTAGCTACTTCACAAATTATTTTGTCACGTTTGGCAACCAGAGAAACCTCATCTGCCTTTAGTGATGTTAGTACCCCTGACGTACGAAGGGGATCGTTGGGTCCAAAATGAGCTGCCATTAAATTGTGCCCAGAACACGGATGACGTGCGCTTTTCAATTGTCCATCTTTTTTATTAAATGGACAGCTGTGGACATGTCTTCTTAAGGTTTTTTTTATCATAATAACCCCTACAATGTGTACAAGGTAATAAATCGCATATATTTCTATTATTATCGCTGTCACTTCCTTTATCTTCGTTTTCTTCTGTTTCATATTTTCGTTTTCTTCCTTGAACTGCAATGGCCTTTCCAGTACAAAAGTCTCCTTCTTTTCGAATTTTTGCGATTAATTGTTTTCGTTCTGGGCTGTTTAATTCCATGTTTAAAAATTTTTGCACTTCCAGTTCTTCACTATGTTGTCGTTCTAAATGTCTCCCAAAATTGGTAACCATAACATCACAATAGACACAATTATGTTTTCTTTTTTTTGAAGTATAAGCCTTTTTTTGCTTGAAATTCCAGATCCATTGTTAGCAGATATACCAGAGGTATGACTGTGAATTTACTTTGGTGTTGTATTTTCAACTACATGATTTATTTGCTCAGGACTATTAATGTTGTGCTCTATTTCCATCACACCGGTTGTGTTGACATTGTTAACCTGTAAGGGCTGAAGCTCTGTGTATTCCTGAGGTATGAGGTATTCTGTGTATTCTTCTTTATCAGAATCAAAGTTAAGTCCGGGATACCTGTCGCTGTCGTCCTCATCATCATCTTTTAGTGACGAAGGAATATAATCAGAGTCATAATCAGTGTCTGATTGGTCCTCCTTATTTGAGTGGTCTAAAATAAAACCTAGGGTTTAGTGCTATAAAACTAATAAGAACAAAAAACAAGGATTCGTTTTTAAGGGTCATTACCCGCCTAGACTATTGTGCGTAAAAATTCGAAATCCCAAACCCAACCATTTGTGAAAAGCAAAAATTAACGTAAAATATGCTCCAAATCAGTAAATCTTCATTTTTATTTTTTCAAAGGAAAAAACTGTTTACGTATAATATTAAAATGTTTGTGAAATAATACTTTTTGGCATTATCTGCCCCTTTTCAGTTTCTGAAATTGTTTTTTTTTTGGCGAAAATTAAGTGGAGATTCACTACATTTGGAACATATCAAAACGTTTTTTTTTTAATTCGAAAAAAAAAAGAAATAATTGGTGGAGCGATTTCTTTTGCAATTATGATTTTCAAGTGTATATTTAGAGATGTATAAAAACCCTCCCCCATTTGAACTCAGACAAGTCGTTTTTATGTGAAAATTAAGTTATAGATTTTAATGTTTATTGGAATATGGTATATAGTTTTAAAGCCTTTTAGTGACATTTTCCTTTTGAAGTTGGTAGACGATGCTTTTAGTAACATCTGAAAATTTAAGGAAAATATTCAACGATAACTTACATTTTACAAGCAGAGATATCCTCATTATTTCTTTATTCGGCTTTATGATAATACCTAAGAACAGTTTCTAGCATTTTTCTAATTTTGTTCTGACTCTTAGTATTACTTAAGCGATTTTACTACATAATATAATTTATAGCCAACATTTATGCTTTCAAAATAAGTCGACATAATTATTATATACGGCGCTTGTCAAAACGCAGGTACTATGTGTCGAACGTGAATTTTTACTTCCCTCGCAAAAGGAATTTATTACAAGCGTGAAAAAATCATCCTTCTAAGTGTTTAAAGATTTTCATGTTTTAGGGTCTGTAGATGCCAAAAAACATATTTTTTCATATCATAAAAATATATATATAAAAATTACTTATCTGATTGACTTCAAATTTTTGGTCGAAAATTGGAGGTCGCATGAGGAAGACCTCGTAACATCTTGGTATGAATCCAAGATGGACAAACAAAATGGCGTCCAATAATAATAATAATAATGATAATACTGTAATTTAAAAAAAATAAGGGTAAAATAAAAATATTTGAAAATTAAAAAAAACTCAACTAAGGTACAGAAATAGATAGATATATATTTTAAGGATTTGACTTTCATAGTCATACTAAATGAAAAACGAACAACACATAGGTAAAAGAATGAAATATCACAAACAGCAGAGACAATGAGAAAATTAAGATAGCAATAAAAAGTGGCAATACACTAAAAACGCACTTTTACTCAAAATGTCAAGTTACAACAAACAAGGAACAAAAACCGAATGTTGTATATCATATTCCTTGTTTGCAATGTCAGATATAAACAAACGGGTAGATACATATTTCAAAGATAGAGGTAGAGAGCATAAATTTAACCAAGAAATGTTCTCTTAAAAACCAACCCACAGCTTTAGTGGAACATAAAAGAAATACAGAGCATTGGTTTGATTTTGCCAACACAAATATATTAGATACCCAAACTAACTATTAAAAAAGATTAATCTTAGAAATGATATATATAAAACAGAATTTGTAGTTAACAAAAAGCCGAAGTAGAGAATCTTAGTAATGCATATTCCAATATAATAGATAAAATTTAATAGTTCTATCATATATGATAAAATTATTTATAGATAATTTATAAATACGTACAAAAGTTAAAAAACAATATCTTTTTTCAAATAACACGGATAAATATTTGGAATACTACAATTCTCAAACGACCATTGAACGGACTGGGTTGAATTTTAGTTTTAATTATTTGATGTTTCTCGTTCTTTGATGTAACCTATGCATGTGATATTTCGTTTTTTTACCTGTGTTGTTCGTTTTTCATTTTTATGACTATGAATGTCAAATTCTTAAAATGTTTTTAAATTTTATTGTGCATTGTTTTTTAGATACAGAACAAAATATTTAGTTATTTATTTATATTTGTGTGTTTCTGCATGTAATAATATTCGAAAATGTATCACCATTTCAAGTCAAATTTTAAAATTAGTATAGTTATTTTTTAGAGTATTATTTTAATATATCTCTTTAGGCATGGTTTTAACGTCCTGAAGATGCAATAATAAATTGCAAAACATCGGCCATTTTGAACATTTTATTTTTTCTTTTTGGATCCTTATCCCCTTAACCCATAAAACGACAATTACTCGACAACATCTTAATTTCCGTCTCCTTTTCTTTTTTCCCTAACCACTTACCTTCGACAGAAGTATCAAAGAGGGCTTATTAATAAAATCTATATAGTTAAAGACCCACAAATGGACATACTACACGGTCATTTAAAAAGAATTACCAATTAACCTTCCGTTTCAACCCCTTTCCTTCAACCGATTTTGCCCAAAAACAATCAAAGCCGTTCTCTATAGATCGATAGTGGGCTATCGAGTTAAAATTTGGTACATTCCTTCGAAAGTTATTACGAAAACTAACAGACAGACAAAAATTATTTTCGTGGAAATTATATTTTTTACTCGTTTTGAGGCGATTTTTTTTGCCGATTCTATACTTCTTCATCTCTTGGAGATATGGATGTAAAACACATAAGAATTATCATATTGTTAAAACAAGACAGAATAATAATTTTTGTTGAAATTATCATAATTTTGGTCCCTGGACGCATTTATAATTTTCAGATTTTTTTTGTGACAGGAAATCTGAATGAAAAATGTTTATGTTTATAGTTTATAGTTTCCGATTTATCTTAGAAACTTCGTATAAAAAATTCTATCAAGGCCATTTTTGTTTAGGATAGGATAGGGCATTGACATCCCTTGATTACGTGCCTGGCTTAATTTGTGAAACGTCAAAATCAGGAATAGGTCATTAGAAACTAAAAAAAGGAAGTGAAAACCATTTTTTCTCCATAAAGCCGTTAACTTTGGCGCTTTCAAAATTATAAAAAAATTTGCTTTACAAGGTGTCTGGTTATATTTTAAACGATTTTGTAAAGACTTTATTATATGAGTTAACAATACATTTTAAATACAAAATTTTTTGGGTTTTATCGGAATCATTAGAATTTACAAGAAAAACAAATAAAAGACTATCGGAAAGTTAAAAAAAAAAACGGGCATCAACTTCGTTATTTTAAATGGAATACCCTTATAATATATATTCGTCAAATAGGCCTCTTCTTGCTGATTATAAATATACTAGGTTTGTTGCCTTTATCCCTAAAGATACTAAAAAAGACCCTGTTGATACTCATTTGTTAACTCCGATAAGAACGGTTGTTATAAAGTTTTTTGAAAACTAAGATCATAACGTCAGGAGAGTACCGTTTAAAATATAACCAGACGGGCTGTACAAGAAAAAAGCAAAATAATCTTTGAGTATCTAAAAACAAAGCACATTTTTTTGATATGCGAAAGTTAACTTAAAGAAAAATGCACAAAATATTCTTTAACCATTCTTACATATCGGTGATTTTTGACAAGCAGTGTATGTAATAAATTATATCGGTGTATTTAGGCGGAATTATTGCTGATTATAAAAAAAAGTAATTATCTCTTAAAAAAGGTTCGTTTTTTTCTTAAATTATTAAATATTCTTATTTAAAAAACCTGTCTTCAATAAATATTTTTTATCCATCGTGTCATTTTTTATATTCATTAACGAAGTTCAATAGCATCTCCATAAACAGCAATCAATACTTAATCCAGACTAAATGTAATCGTCCAAAAAATATATAAAAAAGTTTTGACATAGAACCTGACCCAAATCTAGAAGACCTAGCCATTACTATTTAACAAATCAAGAAATTCAAAGGTATTATTTAAAGAAACCTATTTAAAACCCAAAATACTAAATTAATTTTTTTTTAAATTCACTATAACCTTTCTGAACAGATTTTTTCCCATTACCTTACATTTTACTTTTATCCTTAACGAAGGCTTAAATAATAAACCTAAATGTTGTCAAACGATATATAACCATAAAGTAAATAAATAGTGACGCACCTAGAATTTTTTTTACAATATTTAACAAACCGCTAATTTATTTTTCAATACCTAATGAATGCGGTAATTTGATGCTGATGCTTTATAGCTCAATATAATTTAGCTCTAACTATAGCAACATATTTATATCAATAAATAATAGCCACTTGCGAGTTACCCTAAGTAAAACTTTACCTCATTTACATTTAGATTATTATTTATTGGTACGAATTACTTATAACGATCAAAACTGTTATATTACAGTAAAAAAATGGTTTTAGGAAAAAATTTAATTTTAAGGTTATGTTTTGCTGACATTATATACACGTGACCAGTAAAACCACAAATATTCTGTATTGGATTGTAAAAAGATCTGGTTTAAAATAAACTTATAATAGTATTTTTCGCCATGTATACTGAAACAGTTTAAATATTTTACAGCGTAACTTTACCAGTAATATATTAATGTGCTAAATTAAGGGTATTTGAAATAAAATATAGGTACTTCAAAATGTACTTACCTACAGAATGAGATTCTTTATTCCAATTTATTGCAGAAGCCATTATTCTTTTAGTTCGAAAAGAGTACATTTTAATAACAAATTTAGCTCACGTGGTGTCTACTTGTTACAAAAAAATGCAGAAATTATACGGTATACGATTATCAAAGCATTCTTATGTTCGCCGCGTTGCCAGAATGGAGGAGCCTAAGTTAACCTATAAGTGTACAGATATTTAAACGCTTCAAAATAAACATTGAATACAACAGCGCTCCGTAGGGGTAAGTGTTCAAACTTCATTTTTATACGTCTGTTAATATTGGAATATCTGGGACTCCGGCATATTTTCGCGGGAAAATGTTGACAGTGACATTTCTTTATGTTTTAGATAGTTTTTAACGAGGGGTTACCCAGCCTCCGTATACCGGAGTCTTGGTTACAGTGGAGTCTGAGTGAACCTAAAAATTAACATGGATGGAGCCTCACTTATGCTTTATATATATATATATATATATATATATATATATATATATATATATATATATATATATATATATATATATATATATATATATATATATATATATATATATATATATATATATATATATATATATATATATATATATATATATATATATATATATATATATATATATATATATATATATATATATATATATATATATATATATATATATATATATATATATATATATATATATATATATATATATATATATATATATATATATATATATATATATATATATATATATATATATATATATATATTTATACCCCTGATGCCCTTAACTAAAGATAGGCGATGATAGAAATTACCTATCGCCTATCGATAGGTGAAAATTAGTCGATTAAATTAAGTTAACGATATAAAGGAGTTTGGAAGCTTAATTTATTGAAGAGCAAAAAATAAGGTCCTCACCGTTATATAACTATCGGCATTATTGCACTCTTATTGGCACTTATCGATATGTCAGATGGCATGTCGTTTTAAGAATAACGAAAAATAGTCGGAACTATTTATTGCATATATAAAATATTATTAGGACAACTTTTAGCACGCAATGCATTCGTACATTCAGTTTTTAATTTTGTTCTGAGATACCATCATCAAATTCTTTTCTCCTATGCCAGCTATTTTGTTTTTTCCTTCCGTTTTTCCTATCCTATGATGGTTTTTTTAAAACTGTTGAATGTTCTGTTACAAATCTTTGAATTCAACTTATTAATTTGTCTGTATTTAGAAGTTTTTGTTGTGATTAACTTTTGATTCCCGAAAATAGCCATGCTATACCAAGGAAGAAAAGTTTGACATATTAGAATGTCAATGTCAATAAGTATCCAATTTCAGCAGGAAAATTATGTGGGCCGACGAAACGTTTTTCACCAACTGCGGAGTATTTAACAGCCATAATAATCATTTTTAGGTTACTGAGAATCCTCATCAAGTGACCCAACGTAGGACAAGTAAGATTTGGATTTAATGTATGTTATGGTATGTACGGCAAGTTAATCACTCATTCCGCAAAATTATTCTAAAGTCAAATGGAATAATTTGTTTTTAGATAATCACCTTATAGGACCATTTATTTTTAAACATACACTAACCGGCCAAAGCTATTTAAATCTTTTGGAAGGGTAGATATTATCGGCCGTGAGAGCTATAGTGCCTAGAGAATAAGTGCTGAGTGATGTATGGTTTCAACAGGACAGGCGCCCCCCATATAATAGTCGGGAAGTTCAAAATCTACTAACACAAAGTTATCGCAAACCGTGGTCGTGTAGATTGACCACTTAGGTCCCTGGATATTACACTCCTCAATTTTTATCTTTGGGGATATGTTAAAAATGAAGTGTACGAGTTTGAGCCACCTGCAACTATAGAGCAATTACATGAGAGAGTTCGGGGATGTCTTAAATAATATAAATAGAAACACCGTTCGCAACTCGGAATTTGCATTAAAATATTCTTTACTGATATCATGATATCATCATTGTCATTCTGATATTAATCCTTTGGCTTTTCAAAACTTCCATAATTTCATAGATTTATGGCAAGCCTCGCGGATAATCTTTGGCTTGCCTGATGGCTTCTCAGAATAGAGTTCCAAATAACTGCGATGGTAAATTTGTATTCCTATTACGTTTAATATAACATTCTAACATATCGAATTTTTTTTCACTGATATATCTCAGGGTCTTTTTTAAACGTTACAATTAATAAACTATGTCGTTTTTTGACATAAAAATAAGATATTTTTATGAAATGTTATACATAAGAAAGGAAAAAAACCCTAAGAAAAACAGAAGTTGATGGTATCTCAGAGCTGTAAAAATTATTATAAGTTGTAATAAATATCTGATTTGCAATTCAGTTCAATATGTTGTCGCTTTCCTTCTGTAAAAAAATGCTTTAATATAATTGCTAATGGCCTAAACCATAACTTTTAGCTCTTAATTTTAATTCACTCGTATGTCTTAATATATTAGTTACGTAAGTTTGGCAACTCTGTAAGCTAAAATGAGTCGTTTGAGAGTACTGTCCATAAAACTAGTGATTTAGTTTCTTGTGATAATGCATTTAAAAATAAAGTGTTACAGTCCACTTAAATAGTATTTATATCAAAACATTGGTCTATCGACGGGAGAGAGCCGAAGTGAGAATAGGCAGGTAAATAAATGTCGTGTTCCACCAAGGGTCCCTCTAAATTGTTCTGCGTAAGTTCGTTCAACTTTTAAATGTTGTATAACTCTCAATTTGTGCCAATAATGATTTAAATTGTAATTTTTATACGTCTTTATATTCTAATATTTCCAACGACCGTATTATGATTAAGGCTTGGTCCGATTCCAATCTGCTTTGCTTCAATGTGGATAAAACGGTGGCCTTATCTTATAAGAAGACTTTACAACAACTTCAGCTACTTAACAGTAATATTAAGTACGTTGAGTCGGTTAAATTCCTGGGTTTGAATACAAAGAACAACCTAAAATGGTCTAAGCATATTGACATATTGAACACCTTAACTAAAAAACTTTCTACCGCCTGCTTTGCCATTCGATCAGTTTCGAAAAAAACTGGACGTGTCTTCTGCCAGACTTACTTATTTCTCCCTATTCGAATCCCATCTCCGCTATGGCCTTCCCTTTGGGGGCTGCTGTACCACCGAGCAATTTCTTAGTATTTTTAGACTTCAAAAGAGAGCAATCCGCTATTTGTTTGGTCTAAATAATAGAGCGCACTGCCAATACTATTTCAAAAAACATGAAATATTAACACTTCCTGCATTATTCATTTTAGAAACCGTCTGTTTGATAAAAAAAAACATATAAGCACTCTCCCGGAAAGGCCACAACACGTATATCCTACCAGAAACTCTAGGCATGACATATACCTTCCCATTCCTTCCACAGAATTAATAAAAAAAATCAATTATTTACATCGCTATAAAACTTTACAATCATCTTCCAGAACATTTAAAAACAATCCCTGTTTGCACTTTTCCGAAAAAAAAAACCAAAGCGTACCTCATTGAAAGACCTTTTTACTGCGTTATTGATTTTTATAGTGAATAATGTCATTAAAATGTTTTTTATTTGCTTGTTTACTTAAATTATGTTGCTGCAAGGCATTTGAAAATATTTTATAAGGAATGAACTGTCTGATAGACCGTTAACAGTAATTATTTTTGTTACATATTAGATTAAAGTTATACATTTTCTTTTTTTTTTCTAATACACTTTAATTACTATATTAGTTCAGTACACTTTTTGTTTAACTTCACTTATTTTGCTTGTATAACGATAACAAAATAGAGTTTAAGGTCCCGTAATTTTAATTTCAAGGTCTTGGAAATTATTCATCTCGCATATGTATTGTTTTTTCCCTTTTATTAGGTCACCTGGATTCATTAACCACTTGACTGCAAGGTTACGAATATAACGAATGTTATCTTTACAATTTATGATTTATAATGATAAGTTAACTAATGTAATTATTAATGAATTGCAAACTCGCGAAGTCTATTTGTGATGAGTTTGACGCCATTCAGTTTAAAATATAACAAGAGAGTTGAGAGGTGTACATTTGAAAATGCCTATTATAAATTGTCTAACGAAATAGATGCCCTAATCAATAATTATAATAATTAGGAATATAATGTTTTCATAATTAGTTCAAGAACTCTACAGAGTGTCCGAATTTGGTTGTAAATTCAGAGTATCTCGGTTATTAGTCAATATAGAAAGATGCAGTTTTCACATCACTATGCTATTTTTTAATGTAAAACAAGATACCAATAACAAAAATTTCATAGCCACCTTAGATTTGAATATACAGGGTGAAATTACAAAGTTTGCATTTTTGGCCACATGATGCAGCTCGGTCATCCCGTAATATATCAAAATTTTAGAGACAGATTCTATAGATTTTTCTCTTAGAATTCTTCTAGTTACTTTCGTTTTTGAGATATAAATTAAACGTGTATTTTATGAGACACCCTGTATATTTGGTTATGGAATTTATGGTTAGGTAGTGGGCCATCATTTCACCCTGTATATTGTGGTTATGGAAAAAATAGCTGAGTGATGTAGAAACGGCATGTTTTTAACTTTACTGGTAACGGTGATACTATGAATTTACAATGAAATTTGGAACCTGTACGGCGACTTTCTAAAATGTCAACTCGATTAAATCTCTAGTTTGCTGCCAATTTTTTATCGCCAATATGGTAATTGTTTGGAATTTAAAGATGTCTATAAAGCCTTTGCACACGGCGATAGTTTATTAAACAATATTCAGAAATATTATTTAAGATCTTCAATTTGTAGTAGACAGAATAGAAATTTCGATTTATAATAATATTCGTTCAATTTTTGAACATCCCTTCATAAATGCTTGGGAGATTTGCTAACAATTACGGATTTAAATAGCTTTTTTTAGGGTAAAGTTTGACATTTTAGAGAGATTACAAATTACGAGTCACATTGAAGAAGACACAGGTAAATAAAAATAAGAAAGGTAAAACGATAACTAACAGTTACTCATCTATAGAATTTATGAGAAATCAAAATTTCACTAGAATTCTTTTGCGTCATTATCAAAAAATTATCGTATTACTGCAGTTAAACAACATAAATTATGCTTAAACCGCGCGACTCACATCCACCCTGAAAGTGTCAAAGTCAAAAATGAATTAAATTTAATAAGGCACAAAATACAATTTTACGCTCAGATTTTTATAAAAAGGTTCAAAATCGGAATTTAGACGCAACTGATGATGCAAAATTATTCCTCCAGAAAATTAACAATTAACCCAGGCAGTGGATATCAGCCAACAGCCGAACCAAAATCAAAATATTCCTTAAATTTACGCGTGTCGGAATAGCCGGGTATACACCACATGCAACATGCGCTGTATCTTCATATGTATCTGGGAGTACCCAAGTTATACTTTCGACTGCCATGATTCAAGTAACAATTAGGAAGAAAACTATAGCTGCTTGTGCTTTACTGGATAGCGATTTCCAAACTAATTTTATTACACAAAATGTTTGTGTTAAATAGAAGTTACAGTAACAAGACAAATATAAAAATTCCCAAGTGAATGTAAATATGAAGTCCCTGTGTTTCGAATTCCATGAGTAATATAACATGTTTAGTACTTCATTATTGCACGTTGGTCTATAACAGGTTCAAATTAAATTCGGATTGGTTATTTAACTGCAAGAAATTTAAATTTAATTTCTCGCAAGACATCAGCTAGCTGTCTAAATGTTTTTTGGATTCTTCGGATCATATATCGACAATAAATTAGTTAAATTTCTAGGAATTAAAAACAACTAATATGATGCAGTCAGAAAGATACTGTGAACAATGTTTTGAAAACACTACACTAGGGGATCAAACAGAGAGATTTAGAAGTAGAATTTCTTTTAAAATAATTTACATCTACTGGGATTCTCGAAGAATAGCATTAAATCGGTTCAATTTGCTTGAGAAAAAATGTGGCTTTATGACCGAATATAAAAATTCAGGGCATATGTTATGAATACCTCTCACATCATGCTGCTATAAAACATAATAGCTTCACAACAAAATGTCGGGTAGTTTTTGACGCATCTGTGAAAACAACCACTGAACTTTCACTTAATAATGTTTGATTACCGACCCGACTTTAGACGAGCTTCTACCAAAATTAATAATGAAATATCTTCGAAATGTTGTTCTTCTTATAGCATAATTCTTTCTGGTTCCAATGAAAAAATTCGAGTTTCCGGACGAATGGAATTCGCGACGTCTCGGATATCATGCGGTAAATATTTCTTGCTTATGTTAAAGGGGAAGGTTATAAAGTTAGTTCCTCGTTAAAAAATAAAATCCTGCTATATTCCATAATGGAAAAAAGTTGTATGGAAAAACCCATTGCATCATATAGTAAATCCTAAATTTTGACGTACTGTCCAAACAAAATTATCTTCTAATATTATTTTTTTTACATAAAGAAATTTCATATGTAATGCTATACACCCTTATTTCCAGAAGTGAATTGAATTAAATTAAGGTAAAAATGGAAACACTGCGAAAACACGAAAACTTCCAAAAGTTACTTTTTCCATATTACAAGATAAAAAAACATACAATTTGGTTTAATTCAAAGGTTACAAATAAAGGTAATTTATAGACAGTCTGGATTTAACACACAATTTCTGAGTTAAAAATAATTTTAAAGTGGAAAAAAATTGATCATTATAAACAAAGTGTCACCCTTATATTAAAATACCCTGTTATCACATGAAAACCCATATATCCCCCAACTAGAATTAGAACATTTTAGTTTTACCGTACATTACTTTTCTGTTAGAGATAGTTCTAAAGCTTGCTCGAGCATCTTCTCTTCATCCATTCTATTTTGTTCTTCTTTTTCTCGTTCTTTTTTGGAAATGATTAAAGCCATTTGGAGATCGTAGTCTAAATCTGCGGTTGGACTATTTTGTGCGTCGGAAGGGGGGCCTTGGTATTGCTCTAAACTGGCTTGTATTGCTCTACAAAAGGAAATTCCTAGATGTTTAAAAACATTAACTTATTGTTTAGACAAAATCAAATTTATATAACACATCCATATTGGCAAAACAATTGCATCACGCCATAATATATATATATATATATATATATATATATATATATATATATATATATATATATATATATATATATAAGGTAACCTGAATAAACGATTTATTTTTGAACAATTTATTGCCTAAATGCATTTTATTTACTAATTTTTTTATTTTAAGCGTCATTTTGTCGACAAAAACATAAATGGGTCAAACAAATGAGTCCAACTTGATGCAAAGTTTATACAGTTTCAACAATTTAATGTAAAACAATTCTAAAATGAATTATTTGCTGTATACATATCTGTTTGCTTTTTAATAAAAATCAAACTGAGAAAAATGGTTTTTCTATTTTATATAGTCCTTTCTAAAAATCAATTCAATATTTTTACTAAATTATTAAAGTAATCAAAATAAAAACTAAACTATACTAAGCGGATAGTACTCCAAAAATAAAAAAAAAAGTTTTATATAAACATAGGTCCGAAAACGCTTTGTTTCCGAGATACAGAGTGTTATTTTGTGAACGTTATTCCACCTCTATCTGGGAAACAAAGCGTTTTCGCTCCTATGTTTATACCATCTGGGGGAGTACTATACGTCAATGGAATGGTCAGATAGTAAGGCGAAATTCGCCAAATCAAACAAATTTCTTAACTGATATTTTTATTAACCAGATAAAATAAAAAATGTGTATTTAATAAATTTACAAAAATAAGATATTGATAATTTAAATAAATAAAATTATTACATTTCTGTGTGCCTACCGTCGCGCTCAATATGAACAATTGTTTTTTAGATACAGGTTTTATAGAGTTTTTAATACTTTGCGGTCTTATAGTGACAATGCACTCCCGAATAACATTTTCTAAATGGTCGATATTTCTAAACGGTCTGTATTTATACACATTTTGTTTTAAGTAGCCCCACAAAAAAAAGTCTAGGGGAGTCAAATCTGGCGACCTAGGAGGCCAGTTTTCCTCGAAACTACGTCCAATCACTTTCCCTCTAAACATTTCTAACAGACACTCCTTAACTTCTGCTGTATTGTGGATAGGTGCCCCGTCATACTGATACCATAAATTATTTCTGACATTAAGGGGCATGTTGTCCAAAACTTCTCTTATTTCATTATTTAGAAATCGAAGATAATCCTAGGAATTTAAATTATTTCTAAAAAATAGGGTCCGATCACCTGATTATTTAAAATGCCACACCAGACATTGGTTTTAAAAGAATATTGGTCCCGGCATTCTATAATAAAATTGGAGTTTTCTTGGCCCACCATCTGCAATTCTGCGAGCTAACAACACCATTTGACCTGAAGGTGGCATGAAGTAAACATTTTCTTCTCTTTCCCCTTCATACCAAAACAAGATTCCAAACGAATTTCAAAATCTTTAAATGGTTTAAATTTTTTTTTTTTTGCAAAACTTTTCGTATACTCTCTTTGCTTACACCTGTCCTTTTTGCAATATTTCTAATACTCGATTTTCCATCCACTACAACACCCAGGCATACATTCAATTCCATTTCTTCATTAATCCTCAAAGGTTTATGGGTCTTTTTAAATGAATTTTCCACTGAGCCACTTGACTTAAATTTAAGCATAATCCTACTAACGGTAGATTGGTGCAAATTTTTACCAGGATGACGTGCATTAAACATGTTGACCACTTCTCGGTGAGAAGTAGTTTCGCCACATATTAATACAATTTCAATTCTTTTTTCAATAGTTAACATTTTCTTACATTTGTAAACGACTAATTGTCAAACTATATACTTTAAAAATGGAATACTTGGATAGATAATAATGTATTCAATTGTTTCCATAGGCTACTTGATAATATAGATTTTATTTGGTCATTTCAATACTTTACTAAAATGTTCTATTTATTTTCAAGACGAACATTATAAAAATTAAGAGATTTCTTAGTTAATTTAATAAAAAACCTAGTTTTAAAATATTTTACATTAAATTATGAGAACTGGATAAACTTTGTATTAAGTTGAGCGGATTATTTAGGTCTATTTTTGATATCATGAACAAAATGGCGTTTTAAGAGAAATTAATTTAGAAAGTGCATTAAGGAGATACATTTTTTAAAAATAGACATTTCAGTTAAGGTTTGGTTTACGTTTTGTTGGGCGAAAACCCATTAAATTTGAAAAAAATGTGAAAAATTTAAAAACAAATTATAGCGTTGAAACTATGGGTATATGAGTAAAAAATAATGCAAAATGAGAATAAAAAAGTTCGTCACGTGATTTACCTTACATCTCTAAAGACCCCCACACTTTTTATGGAAACTGGCTTTCAGTCAATTATCCTGAGAATTAAATAATTTGCGTTTCTTGAAGAGATCTGATCTCAATCCTGCTGCGAGATTTTAATATACAGAGTGATAACCTTGAACAAATCCCTTTTATAAAATCTGCAGGGAAAACAGGATGATGCAAAAAAGTCTATTTAACGTATTTGACGTATAGTACTCCCCCAGATGGTATAAACATAGGAGCGAAAACGCTTTGTTTCCCAGATAGAGGTGGAATAACGTTAATGTGTATATATGTAAAGTGTGTTATTTGTTATTTATGTAAAGTTTCGTAAGTTGTGATAATTAAAAAGGTAAAACTACCTATCCACTTTTTATCTAGCATATTTACCATACTTTCAGATGCCTACATCCATAAGCATAGTTTTATTCACTAAATACTTTTATTAATTTTGATACTGATTTTCATAATATGTAATGGGTTTAAATGTTTCGCCCCAATATTTACTCCAATAATAAAAAGTTAATAGCAAAAATTCGGAATTTGAGTCTAGCGTCTACAGGTACTGATATTACCTTTATTCTTTTAATATAGTACGTTTTCACTTAAAATAGTGACTTTAATTTAAACAATCCTTACCATTTAAACATGGTAAGCCATTTTTTCCGATACGCACTTGCTTCTCTCTCTCAACTTACAATTAGTTTCTTTATGTTTGCTTATACTACCCTGTACATTATCAAATACTTTTACGTTATGCCCCTCTATAACTTTTGTATTAAATTTTTTTCGTATCCCTTTTAGCTTATGCGTTGCACATTGTACACAGCAATACCTATTCATTTCTTTAAAAAACGTACGTTAGTTAAACAACTTTTTTGGCAGTGACAGATGAAATTACATGCTTTAGTTGGCAGTCATACAGGACCGTCTTTAAACTCAATCGATCATCATTAAAAAGGGTTAGCACACTGAACCACCAGTTGTTTAATATTTGCCAATTTTCACAATGGCATTCAAAGCCAAAATATAAATTATAATGAAAATAGCAGTTACAAACATGCTGTTTGATCTGTTACATAATTCATATTCATCCTTACGATATTTTAAAAGTCTTAACGTTACAAATATATAAACGTCGAGCTTCGATTAAAAAAATTAACATTTTTTTAAATTCAAACCGGTCGATGATACTTGGTCTAGTGGTGCTAGATCGCGCGTGACTGATGCTATATGATGTAATGCTCACATAATTTGTTTTATGTTTAGTGGGTTGTAGACGATCGAACACGCTTGTACCCGTGTGACTGACTGACCAATAAAGCATCCAAAGTGAATATTAAATAAAAATTAATCTGTCACTTTAAGCGTGCACCCGTAATGAATGATACTAGAGATGAATATCTATTCACTTTTTTTTCATCATTCACCGTGACGAAAGAACAAGTGAATTTGTGAACAAAACTAACGAAAAAAATCCTTTTATTTTTGTCGGTTGTGCTGATCCATTTCTGTTTAAAAAAACGTATTCACTCTCTGTCCAGAATGGTCTTTAAATGGAAAAACATTATAGCCCATTATTTTTAGAGTATTTGAAGAACTACCAACATCTGCGGAAGTACAAATTAGAGAATCATAAAAACTGTGATATGTAAATGCAGTTCTTTAAATTTATCTTTGACGTTTATGTATTTTCATTTTTAATAACTTTTAGATACTAATAAATCGAAGACATTCCCGCGCAGCACTTGCTTTGAACGACACTACTGATTATTTGATCAAAGTCAACTAAAACTTTGACTTTTTTTCTCTTTGATACAGAACGTGTAAACGCATGCGCCATTCGCTTGAGCTTCTTTCACATGAAAGTTAATATTTTAGTTCACTTTGATCAATAATGTTGATTTTACAGTATTTAAAAGACCAATTGCCAAAAAAGGTAGAAGAAATCGCCGAGATTGGTGGATGTTCACGTATATTATGCAAATTTTATTTTCCGGGAGTCTGATTATAACGCGATAAAAGTCGTTAAAGTGTTGTTATAACTGCTGGTAATTATAGGTGTAATTCACTTAGTAATAATTTTATCAAATGCACAGAAGAAACATTACAAATTCACTGCGTCACAGTCGTCCATCACAGTGACATAGATAAAATTCTTATTATGCGTTAAGCCTTTTAGTACAAGTTAGTTTTAAACTGAATATATGCATCTTAGCATCAAACTTTTGTAAGCAAAACCTATGTCTTCTGAACAAGACTTACTCATACATTTTAGAGCCTTTTCTCTTAATACGACTACAAACGAAAGGACCACCCCCCACTCCCATTGCTACTACTTCTACTCTCCCAATTCAATATTCAAACTTAGACCTTCGTGTTTGCCTAGCGCACCTACAAGAGTTTCCGCTCAGTTTACATCTACATTTGATATTAAATATCTATCTATTGTACCTGACTATGATGGCAACCCAAATGAACGTTTCAATTATCTACGTTACCACCATGTTATTAAATCAATTTTGGAATACTTCAGACGTTAACTGCTTGCAAAATCATATGATTACTCAAGGCATCATCAGTAAATTTAAATCACTATATCCAATTATATCGAGCTTCACAAGGGCAACGAAGATGTAAAAAGAAGTAAGAACAATTTCTTCCAACAAGCCTTGACCACCTTCCTCGCTGGACTTAAAGAACCTTTCGAATTCACTATAAGAGCAATGAGACCACGGAATCTTCCCTTAGAAATGCAGTACATTCAAGAAGAAAAGAACATAAGATACCTTCAGAAGGGAATAAAAACTCCTCCAAACACCAGCAGAATTACGCAGCCTTTCAGTGTACAAAGCCAGCCAGTTTTCTCACCATCCTTCGTTTTATCTCAGTGGTAACAACTCCCAAGACCGCCAATGCAACATTATCAACGACAATGGCAACCAACGATGCTTAGACCCCCAACATTCCAGCAGCCGCCAGATTACAGCCTTGACAACATTCCGGTTTTCAGAACCCGACGAATGGTCCAAGACCTGTCATTCAACCGACAAGGTTAGAACCAAGGAAACCTTTCCAACAAAATGTATGAACAAATAGATCAGGACCTTCCCAACAACAGACCTAATTTCAAAATGCAGCCTCAAGCCACCCCAAGTTTACCTTTGAAGAACTATTTAACATAGAACAGCAAAACGAAGCCAGTGAAAATGATCCTGAGCCATACGTGAAAGAAGCCTTCGATCCAGTTAGATCCACAAACAATTATCCGTGTCCGCCTTCCTCTCAAAAACACCGAAGGCAATGATGATACCCAGACAAGAAATTCAAGGAGTAGTAATAAGAGAAACACTTACATGCAACCAAATGGCCTGGACTGAAATAACTAACACAACCGATGAACAGCTTCAAATAGCCTGACGCGACGAGTTATGAAATTATATGGGTAGTGCCGAAAAAGCCGACACCTCTGGAAAAATCAAATGGCGTTGACAGAAAAGTCAACGGCAAGACTATAGGCGATAGATATCCGATCCGAACATCACCGACATCCTAGGCCAACTTAGGAAATGCCAGTACTTCACCACCCTTGACCTGACTAGTGGATTTCACCAAATTGAACCACAAGGAGAAATCTGTTCAGTCCGATCAATACAAGAACATCTAGTAAACCTGTCAAAGATATTCCAACGTCTTCGACAAACCAATTTTAAGATTCAAGTTGACAAGTGCGAGTTCCTAAAGAAAGAAGTCAGTTTTCTAGGACACCTCATTACACAAGATGGCATAAAACCCAACCCAGATAAAATCAAAGCATTTATGGATACCCAGTATCAAAAACCATAAAAGACATCCGAGGATTGGCCTTTTTGGATATTACAGAAAATGTATCAAGGACTGCTAAAATTACCAAGTCTCTAACTGTATATCTCAAAAAAGATGTCAAGATAGAACACGCTCCAGGATTGCTCATTTGTGTACAAATCTGTAACCTTCTTACTAATGAATCTCTTCTACAATACCCTTATTTTACAAAGCGACTCAACCTTACCACCAATGCAAGTAAATTTGCTATCCCAAGGTCTAGTTGGCAGCGATAAACCTATCGTATATACCTCTTTGGCCGGAAGTTTAAAATTCTATCCGGTCACCGACCTCTTCAGTGGCTATTTTCTCTAAAGGACCCAAACTCTAAATTTGTTAGATGGCGACTAAAGTTGCAAGAATATGATTAAGAAGTCATTGATAAGAAAGGAAAAGCCAACACCAACGCTGATACTCTATCAAGCATTGACAGATACCTCTCTTTACAATCAGCCGCCATCAATACTCGATCTAGCTGAATGTTACTAGCAATCCTGCATATGCAACAACAGTTTCCAAAACTCCAAAAAATAAGCGAATTGCTAGAAGATGAAAAGAAAGTCCAACAGATGGAAACAGACACCAATGCAACGAGGAATACGGCAGCGGAAAATCCAATCTTAGGGATTCCTATACGCGAGAAACGTTTGAACTTTTATATTAATCAAGTAATCCTCAAGACAGTTAACTAATATCCCGCAAGACCATTGACAGAGCAAGCCTTTCCGAATAAAAGAAGAATACACGTTTAACTAGGGCAGAACAATTTAAGAAATTATGTTATACATTTCTTCAAAGAATATATTGAACCAAAGAAGAAATATGCCATATTCTTCGAAGATGACGAGATTCACATTTTCGTCAGTAACACTATCCAAGAAACATTAAAAAAATCGGCGTATGATTAAAGAAATGCAGCCCTTACTAGAGGATGTCAACTCGGAAGAACTCAACAAGAAATAATAATTAACTATCACGAAGGGAAAGGCAACCATCACAACGAAACAGAAAACCAAATCCACAAAAGATATTTCTGACCAAATCTTAAGAAAGATATAGAAGACCACATTAACATCTGTGACAATTGTCAAGCTAACATATATGATAGAAATCCAACAAAAGCGAAATTCATGCAGATTCCAACTCCAACCAAAGCTCTAGAAATGATACATCTAGATACTTTCCAAGCGGGTGGCCAAGTTTCTTACAATTGTTGGCGCTTTTTTAAAGTAAGAAACGAACAAATTTAGCTTGGAACTAAATAAATTAGTCTCTGACTTTTTTACCATTGCCTACAAGCTAGAAACGTGTTAGATCAAATAAACCTGGCGCTTCAAGTGGTTATCCAAATCCTAAATGAGCAAGAGACATTAATAACATTTGAATGACGAAACATCCTTCACAACATAATTATAAAATTCGACGAATTAAGATGGACTGTCCAGAAGATGCTGAAACACCAACTTCTAAATACCTTACAAGAAGATCTCACAAAATACTACATTATCAGTGTTGACGGCTACTTCTCAGATCATACACTAGTATTCATCTTACATTTTACGATTCTTTATTCTGACATTTTATATTTCCACCTTTTCTCAGTCCCAACCTCTTACTACACAATAATCATTCCACCCCCTATCTAGCCACAAACGACTTCTCAGATCAATACATGGACTTGCCTTGCAAGCAAAGTGGATCTAGTTTCCCGTACCCCAAAAAATGTATCCAAGATAGCACTCAAGCCAACGAAATTCTTGAACTAAGTAACAACGAAGTCAACACGTCCCTGAGGCACACTATATTGCGATATTTTCAGAAGCAACCAAGATTTCAACACATTGCTTCACTTTAAAGATAATGGTACTCGAAGGAACCTTTATGATTGAACTCTCACCAGGATGTGAATTCCGAACAAATACGAAGCTTTCGTCAACTCTAAGACAACCATCCAAGAGGAACCACTTATCTACCAAAATTTAAGACCAAAATAATAGAGCAACAACAAAAAGTAAAACCCCTGAAACTGAACAAAATACACCTTGATGATCTACACAAATTGGCCAAGGAAGAACACCTAGAACCCATCCACACAGAAACATCGACATGCACCACTAGTCACAATCATTTTCGGATGATACCCATTTATATACTTTTGACCATTTCCATTAACTTTGGGTGCTACGAGACGAAAGGATTGGAAGAAGACCCAGGAACAGGCTCCAGAAGACATCCCATTTGACACCACCAAGCAAGTTTTATTCATCCCTTACAAAACTTCTTCAGTTTTAGAGACAATACACTTAGATCAGCATTTTTATTATATAAATAGTAGGCTTGTAGACTAGTAAAGTCCGTTGTGAATAAACTCAAGTTATTAAATGTGGTTATACTGTTTTTTTTTAAAATAAAGGGTATATACTAGTATACAAAATAAACACGTTTAGTTTATTAATTTCCACTTATTTATTTCTGCCTGCTTGACAGCTGTTTTGACACACTGTGTCTTTTTCAAGAGCTAACTTAAAACTAACACTAAAATCTGTACCAAATATAAAAACATATATAAAAATCTTACTGGTATCAATAAAACAATTTCGGTGTTTACCCACCTCGTCTATTCTTTAGATATAAAGATTTAACAGAGGGAAACATTTAAGTCCAACTGGTCATTCAATAAAATATTTCGGGTTTTCCTCTTGTTAATTTCTAAACTTTCCAAATGGTTCAATTTGTAGCTTTTATTAGCCGTTTGCAAAATTTTATATTCGTTTTTAAATGTATTATTTGCTTCTATCAAATGTTTAGCGTAATTGGAGTCTGTTTTTTCTTTATTATATGAGGATTTGTGTTCTTTTATACGTTTATTGAAAGATCTACCCGTTTGACCAATGTAAACTTTATCACAGGAACCACATTCTAATTCGTATGCCCCTGATTTTTTAGATTTATCAGACTTGGATTTAATATTTTTAATATATTTCCCTAATGTATTATTTGTACAGAAGGCAACTTTATAATCTGCTCTCATAAGATCTTTACTGATTTTAGAGCAAATTTTGCCTGTATATGTTATTGTATTAAATTTGGCTATATCTTTTAAATTATTATTTGGATAGATTAAATTGATTGCTTTTTTATATTGTTTTTTATTTACTATTTTGTCCACTATATTAGGACTATAGCCATTGTTAATGGCAATCTGCTTTATAATATTCAATTCTTTATTATAGTTATGACTGATGACATAGGTATATTAATTAAACGATGTACAAAGCTGTTGAAAGCTGCCATTTTATGTGCAAAAGGATGATTTGATTTTTTATGTATTGTTATATCTGTGTAAGATGGTTTACGATAAATACCTGTAGTGTCCTATGTGACAACTCCAGCTCACACGATTTCTAATAAATTAATAGACATCATTAGTACATTTTGTAACTTTAAATCAAAATTTAGTATTAAAAATAGTTTAGAATTAATTAACAATATAAAAGATGTCACAATCCCAAATAATGCCATATTAATCTCTTTAGATGTACAAAACTTATTTCCTAGTGTCCCCCTTATTGAAGCTATTAACTTAGTCGATAATTTATTACTCAAAAATAAAGTTAATCATATTATTAAGAACGATATATTGGATTTGTTAACAGTGTGTGTAGATCAAAATTACTTTGAATTCAATGGCTTCGTGTATGTAAGTTAAAGAAGGTTTAATAATGGGTAATCCTTTGAGTCCTATACTAGCAGAAATATTTCTAGATAATATTGAACAATTAATGTATAATCACCTGTTAAGAAACAAGTTCATTTATTGGTATAGATATGTAGACGACATACTAGCGTGTTTCACGAGAACAGAGAGACAACTAAGTTTATTTTTAGATTTTATTAATAATTTACATAAAAATATTAAATTTACGTTCGAAGTGGAACAAAATAAGACAATAAATTTTTTAGATTTAACAATTATGAACAATAACAATAAACACCATTTTCAAATTTATCATAAACCATCTTACACTGATATAACAATACATAAAACATCAAATCATCCTTTTGCACATAAAATGCTTTCAACAGCTTTGTACATCGTTTAATTAGTATACCTATGTCATCAGATAACTATAATAAAGAATTGAATATTATAAAGAAGATTGCCATTAACAATGGCTATAGTCCTAATATAGTGGACAAAATAGTAAATAAAAAACAATATAAAAAAGCAATCAATTGAATCTATCCAAATAATAATTTAAAAGATATAGCCAAATTTAATACAATAACATATACAGGCAAAATTAGCTCTAAAATCAGTGAACATCTCATGAGAGCAGATTATAAAGTTGCCTTCTGTGCAAATAATACATTAAGGAAATATATTAAAAATAATAAATCTAAGTCTGATAAATCTAAAAAATCAGGGGTATACGAATTAGAATGTGGTTCCTGTGATAAAGTTTACATTCGCCAAACGGGTAGATCTTTCAATAAACGTATAAAAGAACACTAATCCTCATATAATAAAGAAAAAACAGACTCCAATTACGCTAAACATTTGATAGAAGCAAATCATACATTTAAAAACGAATATAAAATTTTGCATATGGCTAATAAAAGCTACAAATTGAACCATTTGGAAAGTTTAGAAATTAACAAGAGGAAAACCCGAAATATTTTATTGAATGACCAGTTGAACTTAAATGGTTCCCCTCTGTTAAATCTTTATACCTAAAGAATAGACGAGGTGGGTAAACACCGAAATTGTTTTATTTGTACCAGTAAGATTTTTATATATGTTTTTATATTTGGTACAGATTTTAGTTTTAAGTTTCTGTCAAGCAGAAATAAATAAGTTGAAATTAATAAACCAAACGTGTTTATTTTGTATACTAGTGTATAATGAATTTCCATCAAGTAACGGCTACATCGATAAGAAATCTAAAGGGTATATACGTAGCAATTTTCGATTTGCAGTATTTAATATAGTTTATGTTGATACTTACGTGTTTCAATAATTAAGTTCTCTTACAGTTCAGGTGTGAGGTCAATCGCTACGTTTCCCTAGTGCCAGTGCGGTCTATTTTTGTTTGACTATTTTTTTGTATTACGTCAGTGTGAGATATTGTTTTTATGAAACAGTGTTTTCAATCGTTTTAAACTAAATAAGGTTTAGTGTATTTTGCACACTACTCTTACGGAGCGCTGTTAAAAAGTTATTGTATTGACTTACATTACTTTTACGAAGTTGTGATCTTTTACCAAGATTATCACGTGTACAGAAACCGTTTATATTCTTCTGACATTTTTATTTTACTTTTATGTTTGTAAGTCACGACGTAGTGCCACCACTAATTATTTGGACAAAATAAGCGTTAATGATTTTGTGTTAAGAAAACAAAATTAGTAGTTTGGTGCAATTTTACGCTTATATAGTGTTAGCTGTTTATTGTTTACGTCTATTGTTACGTGAGAATGGACAAAACAAAGTATTTTTCTCAGGATTCTTCAACGAGAAGTCATAGACGTACAGTTGGCAAAGCCTTAGAGGGGAGTAAGTCAAATGAAGTATATTCATGATCCAACAAAGACAAAGGCAAAATAACAATGTTACCCAACACAGTAGACATAATATGACGGGTCTGCTACATACCAACGATCTGAAGAAAACAGAGTTAGAGAAAATGTTTAAGCATAGTTTGGACTGTTTGGAAAATGTATTTGAAGTTCTAATTAAACAAAGATCTAGGCAGGATAATCAAGCTGCGAAATGGCTTGATAAAGTAGTTCATATCAAAAGTATTAATAATCGAGAGGACGTCGCACAGTGGTTCAGGGTATATGGTAATACGGAAATAATTTAATAATTTCCAAATGATAAATGATATTTGAATGATATTTGGTGCACATAATAAGAGGTGTAAGTACTTTATTTTGGATGTATTGAAAAACTTTTAATTTGTTTGTAACTGTCAAATTTTGATACATGGACTATTTTGCTTTATATGGTAGGCTGAATATGAGATTATATCTGAAAAGATCAAAATGGTAAGTAACAAAAAAAATGATATTGCCTATGTATGTTAGAACAAATTAAATATAATTTTTTAAGAGAACATCATCAACAATAAATTAGGATCTTATAATCTAATGCATAATAACATCACTGTAAAACAATTTTTTAAAGACTATTAAAACGAAACAAAATAATACTTTTGTTTAATAATAATTGAAAAGTAACTTATTACAAAATTTAAAAAAAATTAAATGAATATAAAGTAATTAAATATTTCCATAAAATAAAGATTTCACCTCATCCCACAGTTGATGGTTTAGTTTCTTATTAGTTTCTTCTTTTGTTATAGGTTCTAATTAATTAACTGAGAAAGACCCTCTTAGCCACTCTTCATTCTGCTTTAAAAATCTGTCTTTATTGCGTGAGGCTGCTTGCCATCTTCGTGAAAAATTAGGTAAAAAATTTCGAATTAATTTATTTTTTAATTCTTCTAAAAGCTGGTCAGACATCTCGTGATAATTGCGTGTAATATTTTCAAAGCATTTAACTCCATCCCGGTCACTTGAAAGTACAACTTCCACTAATTCCAAGTAGGGTATTAATATACTCTCCATCACACCAAATAAAAATTATTTTTAAAACACCGACTCTACTTTGTCAAGAGGTACACTAAACTAATTTACCATTAATACTTTCTGTAAACCGATAAATCTGTACCTATACAAATAAACACAAAAACATTTTTTGTGATAACAGTCGCAGATAAGAGCAGCAAAATATTATTTAGGAATTTAGTTTAAGAGATAAGGTACACGTATACGTATTTTTTGGCCTGACGCATGTTGACGCAAAGACGAAATATCTTAATATTATTTTTTTTATATATATATATATATATATATATATATATATATATATATATATATATATTCATTAAGCCGCAGTAGTTTCTACAAGTATACTAATGGGGTATAAATATTCTAAATAAACCTTGAGATATAATTCATACAAATTTTTAATCGAATGGCTACTATTTTTTTAATTAAAACAAAATTTCGAAACACTACATTTCGTTCCTTTCAACATATGGTCGCTTAGTTGACAACAACTAAAAGCAAATTTTGAAAAATTCTTTTACATTTTTTTACTAGGGATATTCAGGTATCTATTAGCGATAAAAATGTTAATTTCTTTCACACTTCCTACAGAGTATTTTTTCCACTCCTTGAACCACTGTGCGTCGCCACGGTATACCACAAGAATTGCTAAAAATTGCTATCGCCGTTTATCCAGTTATCCCAGTTCCTAAATCAAGAGGAAAAGGCTAGTTACCAAAAGTTTTCCAGATCATGTGGATTACGAAACTATCATTCGAAAAATGCTCAGTCGAACAAAACAAAGAGGCAAAACGATGATAACCTATTTTTGATAGATACGCTGAATCCTGCTAGATTAATGGCGGTATAAACGCTATATGCAAAATGGAGCTACAGCTGGTCGTTACTTCAGACCAGACGGTCTGTACGAAGAACATTTCTCGACGTTACGTGACGACCAGGTACCTCAAGCAAATTTAAAGCCTTTAAATAGTCAACGACATAACATCAGTCTCAGTAAAGCTGAGTCCGATCATCCTATAGACGACAGGGATAAGAGATGATTAGTATTGCAAATATAAGGGAAATATCCACTCGAACCACCTGAACATTTAAAATGCACCAAGTGTCATTTGTTGAGTTACGAGGCTTACGCTTACTTATTAGGCTACGCAGAAAGAATGTACTATCATTTATAGACTTACGAATATATAACCAACAAGTCTAAGAAAACGCTGGACGTGCCCTCAACACCGATAAATCAATATAAGGTTATGTGGATTCTGGCTGTGTCTCAATAACTATTAGAAAATTAGATGCTGACGGAATCTCTTTACCTAGTGGGTCAACTTCTGTTTGGTTACATGGTTTCGTAGATGGCATGTTGTATTTAAATGCTATAGTTTCGATACACTTAGTTGCTGATTTAGCTTCTGCCGAAGATGCTTATTTAATAGGAATAAAACCGTTTCGTTCATTATGGAAAGTTTCAAATCACGTAGTCATATTGAGATTTTCAATCATGAAATGTAAGGGAATATCTACATAGAGTTAGAACAAAGAAAACTATCAGGAAAACGTCGTGTTATATTATGATGTGTAATAACGTTAAATAAAAATAATTTCGTACCTGTTTTAAATTTATGTAATCAAAACGACTGGTACGAAAAGTGCAAAGCAGTTGCATGGGAGTACTTGATACGAAGAAGTCCATACACTATCTGTTACAATTGGCAATATTAATTAAAGACCAAATAAATCCTCGTCTGAGCAAATCAGAATCAAATGATAGTTACTTAATGAATTTGGAGATTGAGATTTATCGACCATACAGCATAACCTTCACTAATCGGGAAATAGTCAGGAATATATATGGTGAGCGATTATTTCGATAACGGGATTAACTGCGAGTTGAATTCTCATTTTTAAGTCCTGGGAGCCGCGCATGTGTATAGATTATCGTGCTTTTAGCGACAATGCTTTAAAAATAGATACGTGTTACCGAAGATTGACGACTTTCTAGACTCTCAAAAGCCGTAAATTATTTACAAGCTTAGATCTGATTTCAGCCGAATTTATACGGAAAATGATATTTGTTACTCCTGATTAATATTACGGATTTGAGTAGCAGAATTAACTCTGAGGCTAAGTGTTATTTTTATCAGGAACATATTAAATAACTAGGTTACCAGTTCTCAAGCTAAGGCATCAAAAATAAAATTAATGCTGTTTCCGACTTTGCAAAACCAGAAGATATTCATGACATCCGAAGATTTTTGAGTTCGACCAAACATTTTGTGCAATTCATAAAGGGGTTTGGTTCTGTAGCATGGCCGATATGGAAACTAACAAGAAAAGTATGCAGCTGTTGGGAGCACAGTTAGCAAGAAGACCTTCAAAATAAAATTCGTAAAGAGGCCTATATACTTATGGTTTACAATAGAAACGCAAAAACTGTGACGGAAGTAAAATTGGTTAGGGAACTGTTTTATTTTTAACACAAGAATAGAACACTTAAAGTCAATACAATATTTCAGTCAGGCAGCTACCTTGGAAAATCACTTTCATGAACTAGAAACGCCTGCTGTATTAAAGGGCTTCGGCATGGACTTGTTAAGAAACAAATTTAAAGTAAATTAATCCGCGAATGGTTTGATGGTGGTTCCCATACAAGAATTTGACTTTGAGGTATCGTCTAGATCACAAGATGGTGAATGTTACGAATATAGATTCTTTTACAGAAGATTGGCGTTAGGAATATTACTGGATCTAATCTACTGTATCTACTTTTAACACAAAGCTTGATGAACGCCTTCATTAAATTTGTTTATTTGAAAACAGTAAAAGTGGTGCAGTTGGGAATTAACTCTACGGTAAATTCCGTCACTAGAAAGACACCTTGCGAGGTATTCTTTGGATACCGCCCTTGAGGAATGAGTGACTCATTTCTTACTATCGAGGTCAGATACGATAAACGGCAAGACTTAGAAGTGTTACGAGGCGAAACTATTAAAAGATCCAGCATCGATAACAATCACAAAAGTGTATTACGCTATCACGTAGTAATGGTTACATCAGTCACGTTGTACATATATGCATGTATGTGTGTATATTTTTGTATGTGTGTGTGTGTATGTATGTATACGAGTATATGTATGTGTGTATGTATGTATACGAGTATATGTATGTGTGTATATTTGTGTATGTGTGTGTATGAATGTACGTATATTAATACATGTATGTGTATGTATATTGCTACGTTCCTCAATTAATAATGGTTAAGTGGTTCAAATATGTTGAATGATGCATTATGATACTTACGTAATGACGGCTGAATTGTTCACGTAGGATGAACATTACGTCAAATTGCTTCACGTAACAAAGGTTACGGTGGTAAAGTTGCAAAGGCATGCTATATATGTCTAGTTACGAGGGTCCAAGCGATGTAGGACTGTTAGGGTCCAAACGGTCCAAACGGTGCAGGACTGCTTATACAAGCATATGCCCTTCTGATGAAGTTCTTGTTACCAGAGAGACAAGGGACCAATTATTAAAAGGGTTTATACGAGTTAGGTATATAGTTACGAGAGCCCAAGCGATGTAGGACTGTTACGAGGGTCCAAACGGTGTATACGATTATATGTCCTTCTGATAAGTTGAAGTTCTTGTTACGATATTTTCGCTGAGCGAGGATAGGAACGACAAGGATGAAAAAATAATTATATGAATAAAATTGTTTTCTTTATCCTTGTGTAGTTTATACTGTTTTATTAATTTTCTTGTGTTTCTTTTTATTTCAGTTTAATCCTATTTCACGAGGACGTGAAGTGATGTCAGGTTAGCCGACTGTAACGTAATTCCAAGAAGGCACCTTCAATCTATCCTGATAATTCGAAGAGGTACGATTTGTACGGTGACGCATCTCATTGTTGACGAAGTTAACGTAAGCACGGGTCCAGGAAAGGACAATCCTTTGGAGAGAGCAGTCTCTTGATAGCATTGTTGGATGTCGGTGTCAGCTGATATTATGTATTTACAGCAATTTATGATTTGCAGTATTTAATATAATTTATGTTGATACTTTCGTCTTTCAATAATTAAGTTACCTTACACAGGGGTTCACATTGCTACGACAATAGTGTCAAAAGAAAACCCCTCAGTTCTTATCAAAAAAACTTCCTCTCTTGAAACCCACAGTCTAGATCAATTTGAAATTTATAACATTTGTCTCGAACCACAAGATAGAGGAAGAGAGTAAAAAAGGACATGCTAATATTATGTTGCGAATACTCAGATGTATTTGCTTTAAAAACGGATACATTATCGGTTAATAATTTTTATAAACAGACATTAGAAGTCTGGCATAACAAACCTTTTTACATAAAAAAATATAGGACATAAGCAAAAAAAAGAAATCAAGCGGCAAGTTTATAACATTTTAAAAAGTTATATGATCTAGTCCTTTATTTCAGAATACAATAGTCCGATACAGGTACGTAGCCAGAAATTGTGTTCGGGGGGGGGGGGGGGGGGGGTCCAAACGTTCAAACCTCAGGAAAATTAGTACGAAGCATGCCGATACCAACATATTTTTAAATTTTCGGGGGAGTCCTGAGAACCAGGTTCCACCCAGGCTACGTGCCTGGTCCGGTATTATTGTACTGAAAAAGGCTAATAATTGACAAAAACTTTGGCGGTTGGAAACAGATTTTAGAAAAACCCTAAACAAAAAACTAATTGCTGATAAGTTCCCGATTTCTCGCATCGACGATATTTCTTACGAAGATTGTCGGGATTTACCAACTTTCAGCGTAGTTTCTGAATTATATAGGTTCACTAGATTACCATTTGGATTATCTGTAAGCCCTAACAGTTTTTAGAGGATGATGTCTATAGTGTTTGCAGGGTAAACTGCAAGTTTTTCTATGTATAGACCATCTAATTATAATTGGCTATTCCGATAAACATCATCTGAATAATTTAAAAAAAGTTTTCGAAGCATGTAGAGAATTTAATTCAAAGTTAAAACTGTAATTTTTTTTAGAAAGGAAGTCACTTTTCCAGGTCATAAATTACTGACAAAGGCAAAGTGCGATGTTATTAAATATTACCGGACACCGAAGTCTGACGATAGAATCTAACCACGTATAGGGCGTCGAAAATAACAACATCGACTTTGCAAAACCAGAAGATATTCATGACATCCGAAGATTTTTGAGTTCGACCAAACATTTTGTGCAATTCATAAAGGGGTTTGGTTCTGTAGCATGGCCGATATGGAAACTAACAAGAAAAGTATGCAGCTGTTGGGAGCACAGTTAGCAAGAAGACCTTCAAAATAAAATTCGTAAAGAGGCCTATATACTTATGGTTTACAATAGAAACGCAAAAACTGTGACGGAAGTAAAATTGGTTAGGGAACTGTTTTATTTTTAACACAAGAATAGAACACTTAAAGTCAATACAATATTTCAGTCAGGCAGCTACCTTGGAAAATCACTTTCATGAACTAGAAACGCCTGCTGTATTAAAGGGCTTCGGCATGGACTTGTTAAGAAACAAATTTAAAGTAAATTAATCCGCGAATGGTTTGATGGTGGTTCCCATACAAGAATTTGACTTTGAGGTATCGTCTAGATCACAAGATGGTGAATGTTACGAATATAGATTCTTTTACAGAAGATTGGCGTTAGGAATATTACTGGATCTAATCTACTGTATCTACTTTTAACACAAAGCTTGATGAACGCCTTCATTAAATTTGTTTATTTGAAAACAGTAAAAGTGGTGCAGTTGGGAATTAACTCTACGGTAAATTCCGTCACTAGAAAGACACCTTGCGAGGTATTCTTTGGATACCGCCCTTGAGGAATGAGTGACTCATTTCTTACTATCGAGGTCAGATACGATAAACGGCAAGACTTAGAAGTGTTACGAGGCGAAACTATTAAAAGATCCAGCATCGATAACAATCACAAAAGTGTATTACGCTATCACGTAGTAATGGTTACATCAGTCACGTTGTACATATATGCATGTATGTGTGTATATTTTTGTATGTGTGTGTGTATGTATGTATACGAGTATATGTATGTGTGTATGTATGTATACGAGTATATGTATGTGTGTATATTTGTGTATGTGTGTGTATGAATGTACGTATATTAATACATGTATGTGTATGTATATTGCTACGTTCCTCAATTAATAATGGTTAAGTGGTTCAAATATGTTGAATGATGCATTATGATACTTACGTAATGACGGCTGAATTGTTCACGTAGGATGAACATTACGTCAAATTGCTTCACGTAACAAAGGTTACGGTGGTAAAGTTGCAAAGGCATGCTATATATGTCTAGTTACGAGGGTCCAAGCGATGTAGGACTGTTAGGGTCCAAACGGTCCAAACGGTGCAGGACTGCTTATACAAGCATATGCCCTTCTGATGAAGTTCTTGTTACCAGAGAGACAAGGGACCAATTATTAAAAGGGTTTATACGAGTTAGGTATATAGTTACGAGAGCCCAAGCGATGTAGGACTGTTACGAGGGTCCAAACGGTGTATACGATTATATGTCCTTCTGATAAGTTGAAGTTCTTGTTACGATATTTTCGCTGAGCGAGGATAGGAACGACAAGGATGAAAAAATAATTATATGAATAAAATTGTTTTCTTTATCCTTGTGTAGTTTATACTGTTTTATTAATTTTCTTGTGTTTCTTTTTATTTCAGTTTAATCCTATTTCACGAGGACGTGAAGTGATGTCAGGTTAGCCGACTGTAACGTAATTCCAAGAAGGCACCTTCAATCTATCCTGATAATTCGAAGAGGTACGATTTGTACGGTGACGCATCTCATTGTTGACGAAGTTAACGTAAGCACGGGTCCAGGAAAGGACAATCCTTTGGAGAGAGCAGTCTCTTGATAGCATTGTTGGATGTCGGTGTCAGCTGATATTATGTATTTACAGCAATTTATGATTTGCAGTATTTAATATAATTTATGTTGATACTTTCGTCTTTCAATAATTAAGTTACCTTACACAGGGGTTCACATTGCTACGACAATAGTGTCAAAAGAAAACCCCTCAGTTCTTATCAAAAAAACTTCCTCTCTTGAAACCCACAGTCTAGATCAATTTGAAATTTATAACATTTGTCTCGAACCACAAGATAGAGGAAGAGAGTAAAAAAGGACATGCTAATATTATGTTGCGAATACTCAGATGTATTTGCTTTAAAAACGGATACATTATCGGTTAATAATTTTTATAAACAGACATTAGAAGTCTGGCATAACAAACCTTTTTACATAAAAAAATATAGGACATAAGCAAAAAAAAGAAATCAAGCGGCAAGTTTATAACATTTTAAAAAGTTATATGATCTAGTCCTTTATTTCAGAATACAATAGTCCGATACAGGTACGTAGCCAGAAATTGTGTTCGGGGGGGGGGGGGGGTCCAAACGTTCAAACCTCAGGAAAATTAGTAAGAAGCATGCCTATACCAACATATTTTTAAAGTTTCGGGGGGAGTCCTGAGAACCAGGTTCCACCCAGGCTACGTGCCTGGTCCGGTATTATTGTACTGAAAAAGGCTAATAATTGACAAAAACTTTGGCGGTTGGAAACAGATTTTAGAAAAACCCTAAACAAAAAACTAATTGCTGATAAGTTCCCGATTTCTCGCATCGACGATATTTCTTACGAAGATTGTCGGGATTTACCAACTTTCAGCGTAGTTTCTGAATTATATAGGTTCACTAGATTACCATTTGGATTATCTGTAAGCCCTAACAGTTTTTAGAGGATGATGTCTATAGTGTTTGCAGGGTAAACTGCAAGTTTTTCTATGTATGGACCATCTAATTATAATTGGCTATTCCGATAAACATCATCTGAATAATTTAAAAAAAGTTTTCGAAGCATGTAGAGAATTTAATTCAAAGTTAAAACTGTAATTTTTTTTAGAAAGGAAGTCACTTTTCCAGGTCATAAATTACTGACAAAGGCAAAGTGCGATGTTATTAAATATTACCGGACACCGAAGTCTGACGATAGAATCTAACCACGTATAGGGCGTCGAAAATAACAACATCGGCATAACTTTCCTTAACGAAAGCAATAAGATCCACCAATAAAACCGCAGCCATAAGTTCTAGCCTGGCAATGGACTGGGTTTTTAATGGCGCTACTCGACATTTCGAATAAATAAGGAATGTTTTTAAAATTCCAGTTGTTTCTTCCATACCGAAATAACAAACAGCAGCCTATCAATCTTGCGGCGCATCGCCGAAGGCGTGTAGTTCAATTCGGGATATCGAATTAGACCCGATGTACCGAGGAATTCTTATATTACCAAAACTGAAACACCTTGTATAACTCAAAACATGAAAAACGATGATACCTTTAAAAGATCGTGACCTTGCAGCAACATATTAATAATGCACTAACAAAACTAATCGAAGCACTAAAAAGCACTAACTAACAACGCCTAGATTGGGTCGTTCAGAAAAACTTTGGGGGTGATTTTGAAACAAAATAAAAAAAAATCCAATATTAAGGAAACAATAACGAAACTACTCGAAGCACTAATGAACGATACCTAGTTCGAGTCTATAAGAAAAAACTTGAGGGTTGACTTTAAATTAAATACAATATATTTGGAAAACAAAGAAAGCATTAAGGAAATTAAATGAAGCACTAAAGAACGAGACCAAAGTAGACCGAATCGGAAATATTCTGAGGAATAACTTCATTGACCTTACAAAATTATTTAGAAATAACAACGCAAAGTTAAATGCTCAGTTCTCACGTTAAAAAATTATTAGTAAGTTTTACCTTACTTTGATATTGTATTTTTCAGTAACTTTGCACTAGAATGTGTGGTAATGAAAAACACAAAAAGTGTGAAACATAAATTCAAAACACAAAAAACTTCTTTTAAATCTAATGTAAAAGAATTGTTTACTCTATAAAATGTTTTGTATTAACCTGTATCATATTTTTAACATTATTTGTTTTTAGTATACAACAATATAGTTTGGAGAAGATGCTCTTGATCGCTCCTCATAGATTTAGATGTTAAGAATCAATATAAATATCAAATACTTGATTTTTGTCGAGAAACTGTTCACTATAGTATTTTTGTTTGATTTGAAGTATTTTCTTTTTCACTAATTTATTGGAGTTTTCGTAAATTTGTTCAAAATTTTTGATTGTTGGATTGCGTTTTGAAATTTCTATAGTATTTTTCACGTTTCTTAATCATCAGACAAAGTTCGTTATTAAACCAGGGTTTTGAATTTGTTTTAATTTTTGATTCAATTTTCATAAATATTTATTTTAAATACTCTTATTATTTCTTCATAAAAAATATTAGGTTCTGAAAAAAAGTTCTTTTCTGTTATTTAGGATTTGTAGTTCTCTTTTTAATTTAGTAATGCTGTTTAAGAACTATAGTTTTGAATTTTGAATCTCTTCTTTCAATTTTTACCGAAAAGTTTACGTATTGTATTTTGTGGTCGCTGAGTTTACTATCTTTAATTACTACACTAACTTGATTTGACGAGTTTGTTAAAATGTGATCGATTAATGAACTGTTTTTATTTCTTTGTCTTGTAGATATTGCTGAAACATATTTTAAAACGGTTTGTATAATATATATCCATTAGTTTATCTGTTGTTATTCTTTTGGAAAAGATTTATGTTCATATCACCAATCACAAGGCATTCTGAGTTGAGCTGTGCCAAGTTTTCAAGTTTTTGATCCAAAAAAATTAGAAAATAATTGTGGTCTTAGTGCCTTAGGCCTATAAATTCCACAAATAATAATTTTTGGAAATTTTAATTGCACTAATATATACGAGAGTTCATTTTCAAATTTTTCTACAACTTCAAAATTGAATGTTTTTTTTTAATAAATATCCTTAAACCTCCACCACGTTTTTGTCTACTTGCATAATATCGATTTTTTCTTCAAATGCCAAAATTTCAATTTAATCTAATTTGTTTTTTAATGATCGGGATTTTATATATAATATTCGAAGGCACATTTAAATTACAACTACTTTGTTGATTTGTATTGAGTAGTTTATTATATCTTTAGTTTCTTGCATTTTTCTTAAATAAAATTTTATATTCATTACTTAGTGCCTCATGTTTGTAATTAATATTTTGGTTATATTTTGCATTGTAAATTTTACAGTTTATACAAGCGGCTTCTTTTTCCTTACATTCATGTAGGCTGTGATTTTTTGAACAAAAAGAGCAAGTTTTATTTTTATTACATTCGCAGGTTTTATGACCATAAGTAGAACATCTAAAGCATGTTAAAATGTTTAAGTCTTCTTTAATTTTACAGGTGTCCCAACCTAACGAGATCTCTCTGTCAACTAGTTTTTTCAAAGTTCCACTCTATGTTTCGATGAAAATAATATATTTTTTCGTATATTTTGATTGTTTCATATATAGAATTTTGAATGTATCTTCATTGCTAATGTACCTTAAAGTTTTAAGTTCACTTAAAAGTTCTTCATCATTATATTCTTTGCGTGTACCTACCAATACAAGTCGTGGCGCTCTTAATTTTGAAATTTCTACTGTATAATTTTGTTGTAGTTTTTCTTCAGAAAATTTTTTAACTTTTCAATATCATTTTGCGATTTTGATTTTATTATAATTCCATAATTTTTTATTTCCTGAATACCGCACACAGTGGCCTGGATGCTTATTGGGTTCACTTGCTTCTTTACTTCTTATTTTAGAACTTAGTTTAGAACTCTGAATATTTTTGGGTTCTATGATAATTTATTGGTAAATTACTTTTTGGGGTTTATTAGTTTAATAGTAAAATCGTATAGACATGTAAAATTAATTATATATTTTTAGTCTAGGATATAGATTAGGTAATAGATTTCTTTAACTATTTTATATAATTTTATTTAACTAGTTAGTTCTTAGATAGATTTCCTGTAATGAACTTACTAAAAGTTAATTGGAAACAAACTATTTAAACAGATATAAAAAATGTTCTTATATAACTAATAAATTTTTTCTATTATCTAGGCTGATAACTATGTAATGTTTCACTCTGTTTGTATGCACTTTCTTGTCAACTTTTCCCACTTTCTATTTAATACTTGGTATAGGCTCTTAAACACTGGGTCCATTTTGTTACATTTACCACTATTGTGTACTAATATCTTACCACCTATGTTATAACTACTTTCTGTACATTTCTTATCATACTGTGACTTAACTTTCGATTCAATTATATTTTTTTTGCGTCTTGCCACGCCGTTTGCCATCTAAATTTCAATTCTCTCGGTAAATCCTCAAAATTCTATATTGGATCCACAGAACTAGTTTTATTTGTAGGTAACTTACTTGCTTTCCCGAAAACAAGTTTAAAAGGAGAGTACAGTGTTATTGCATTTGCCGTATTGTTATACGTGTTATACGCATACAGTTATATGTGTTATACGCAAAACACAAAAAAATTAATCCAATCTGACTAATCATTACGCTCGTTTGCAACTTTAATACGTAAATATGCTCCTAATTTTTTATGAGAAGTTTGGAGTTTATTTGTTTATAATTATCAATTTAAACGATTCAACACAAAGTAACAACATCATTATCGTAATATGAAATTATTAACAAAGGCTTTCGCTACCGTTTCCGTTTAATTATCTTTTAAAGGATACGCTTCAACGAATGTGGTAAGATCGCATTGGATTGTTAAGGCTGCACTGCACACAACAAACGAAATATCTGCGACAAGGTCAAGTCACGTTCAAAGTAATATGAAAAGGTACTGACGTGTTGGAAAATACAAATATAACACTGAAAGAAACTGCGGCTAACAGAATAAATTACAATTATTATTTGAGCGGCGGCGCCTCGGATAATATTTAGGAATTTACTTGCTTATGGCTGTCCGTAGGATGATGTCGTGGGAGGGGGCGAAATTATTTTAATTTATATAAAGTGAAGACTTTTTTTTGGTTGTTGAATTTTATTATGATAATTGAACATGTAAAACAGATAAAGGAAGCATCTCGTTCAGGGGGAGGGGGCGAATTACTATTTTCAACTGATGCAGTGCTTTCATTTATACATAAGATTGTACGCGATGCCCCTTTCGCCCCCTCTAAATCCGCCAGTGAATTTATCAGTTTTGATTTCGATGTGCGGATCGTTGCGATTTGCGAATTTATAATAAAATTTATCAGTGTTTTTGTAATTTTTACTTCCCTCGTAAAAGAGAGGTATTGTAATCGTGAAAAAATTACTCTCCAAAATGTTTGCACTCTTCACCTAGAGGCCGTAAAACATATTTTCTTCATTCCGTCGGTTTGTCTGTCTGTTCGAAGCATAGCTAAAAAATTACTCACCCGATTGACTTGTTGACAAATGTTGGTCAAAAATTAAGGGTCAATGGAGGTGACTTGGTAACATTTTGGTATGGTATGGCGGAAGAAAATGGCAGCCTAGCGTTAAAAAAATGTCACTAATAAAATAACTGACTAAGCAAAATGGAGGCCTAATAAAATATTAAAAATATCAGCCTGGAAAAACTACTTATTGGATTGATTTCCAATTTTTCGCGAGAATTAAGTGTTATATAGAGTGAACAGTTAAAATTGTGGTGCGAATTCAAGATGGCGGCCAAATGTGTTTGTAATCGTGAAAATATCACCCTCCCAGGTTTTACATATCTTCATGTTTTAGCGTCCCTAGATGCCAAAAATTATGTTTACTTTATTCCGTCGGACTATTGGTCGGTATATCTGCCAGTTCGCAGTATAGCTAAAAGCTACTTACCCGGCTGACTTCAGGTAGTCAAAAATTAAGAATAATATGGAGATGACCTGATAACATTCTGGTAAAATTCCAATATGGCCGAACAAAATGGCTCTTTAGTGAAATGTTAAAAAAAATTAAATTACTTATATAATTTACCTCAAATTGTTAACAAAATTAAGCGTGTCAACTGTTAACATTTTGGTCCAAATCCAAGATAGAAAACAAAATGGCTGCCTAATAAAATATTTAAAAAATCAGCATGATAAAATTACTTATTAGATTGAATTCAAACTTTATGCAAGCATTAAATGTGATTTAGACATAAACTGGTAACATTGTGGTACAAATTCAAGATGGCGGAACAAAATGGCGGCCAAATAAAATATTTAATAAACATTCATATTTAACTGGCTTCAAATTTTGCACAAAAATTAAATGTAATATAGGGATAAACTGATCGAATTCGAAAAGATGGGACAAAATTGCGGTCTTGAAAAAATCAGTGCAAAAAGTACTTATTCAATTTATTTGAGATTTTGCTCAAAAATCAAGGGTAGCACAGGTAGAAACTGTTTGGTACTCATCCAATATGGTGGAGCGATAGAAATGTTTGAAAAGAAAGTATATATGTGTTAATAAATAACTATGTGTGGAACTAAATTGGGTCACACTTCATTATTCCTAATAAAAGGAAAGATTTATAACGAGCAAAGTTAGGGGTAAAGGAAATTTACCGATTTTTATAATCATGCCATGCCACGTAAATACTCTAACTGAAAGTTACGCCTGGAAGTAGACGAAAAAGTTTAAAACGAAAAATGAATATACTAAAGCAAGTACGTAATTAGTATTATATTATGGTAGAATATTAGATAATGTACATCAGGGTTACCGATCTTCGATAGTTTTACGGCGTAATTCCCTTATTAGTGATGACAGAGAATTGCGGTTTTACTTTTTTGTAAAATGAAAGACGCCATAAACAAACTTTTCATAGCTCTCTTCAATTCTCAGATACAGGGTGAAATTGAAATCATTGCAATTTAAGACCTCCATCGGTTTTTCGATTATGCTTTACCTTATCGAAAATATAAAAGCTATATTATGTTACATAGTTTCTTAAGGGTTTTTCAAAATTTAACCCTTATAGGGGTGAAATATGTCTATATATTGTTTACAATATCTCTTTACCTAAAAAATATTTAACGAGGATTCTTTCGTCAATGGCTTTTAAAAATAATTATCCAAATATAAATTTTAGAATTTTTTAAAATTCCACTCTTAAGTGAATAAAAAGGAGTTATTTTTATTGCCCCATATAACAGCTGATATATTGTATTATTAATACACTATGTACGCTGTACAGATTAAGTATTGAAGTCGCAAAATTTTTTTCTAAAAAATATAAGTTTAGTTTAATCGACGTTTTAGAGTCCCTAGAATACGAAAATTATATTTTTAGAACAAAATTTTATGATATCTGTTCGTTTGTGTGCGTCTGTGTATATGCAAACAAAATTTGCGCTAACCAACGATAATTTGAGAATGGTCAAACCGGTTCGCTTAAACCTTAAGCCAAAAGTAGTCTAGGTTAGTGGCTCGCGGGGATTAAATTTTGGGTGTCACGGACGTAGATTTTCGATATTTTTAGGGGTATAAAAATAAAAAACATAACATGAGAACGCAACAGTCGAATTGAAAACTAATGAAAACTATGAATAGTTGGGTTTAATGTTCTGATATTGAAAAATTGTGTGTGTGTCAAAAAATTACGAAACACGTCAATTTTTTTATATGCAAAATAATGTTTGGCTATTATACAGGGTAGTCCTGTAAACAAGATACATTACACGAAAATCGGTGTAACATATCAAATTTCCTTTTTTTTTCTTTAGTAGATGTCTAGGCTTTGAAAGAGACCTCGTTAATAATTTTATTTTTTGACAATGTATATTGCTTATTTTCTATAAAAACTTTTTGAAATCGGAGTCAAACTAATAAAGAGAGCAAATAGGCATTATACTCATGGTACTAGATTCAAGACACGCATACATATAGGTCTTGTTGTGCAGTAATGAAGAATTAGTTTAAGGCCGACTTCAAAAAGTCAAATTTTTAAGATGGAATAAAATATTTTTTACTTTTTATTTTTTTTAGGTCAATTTAATTTTATTATATTTTTTTTTACATAACATAATAAATGAATCCTTTGTTCAGCATTTTGCTAGTTTAGAAAAAAAAATTCTTATGAATCCAAAGCTCTCCCGCGTAGTAGTCAATAACTGTAAAAAATGAAACTACTTAAAAAACACTGAGAAGTCAAAAAATTATATTTTATTCCATCACAGAAATTTGACTTCAACTAAGACCTAATTAGTGTTTAATGTCACCATCAAAATTTACAGTTACTATTAGTTTGACGCCGACTCCATGAAGGTAAATTTCCAAGATTGAATTAAGTATTATTTTTTACTTTTCAGTGTTTTTTTAATCGGTTTTATTTTTTCTGTAATTTTTTTTATTTAATCCTTCATTTAAAAAAAGGTTCTATTGTAAATGTCAGGCTCAAGGTTCCAGAGGCCTAAACCTAGGTACTGGGGTCCAATGAACTTAAAATTTTACCAGAATCACGTTAACTAATGATATATGTATATATATATATATATATATATATATATATATATATATATTTATATATATAAAAGTGCAGTCTATATGTAGTTATAGAAAATACATACAAATTTTCGTTGCCACAAATTAATATCATTAGTAAAGTTCATTTTCTTAAAAACTACGAAAAATATGAAACATGATACTTCAGAACATATATTTTTTAATTTCTACTCGTCTCCCACCCCCACCTCAGTTATGACATTAGAAAAGTTTTATGTCCAGAATAAACTTATCTAATATTATTGACATTCTGTAAGATTTGTAATTAACTAGCGAATAACCTGACCAGGAAAATGATTGCCTCCCATTAGATCAGAGCTCTACCTCCAGCTATGTCAAAATTACATTTATAATTAATTACAATTTCATGCTTCAAATTTCAATATACATTAAAGCATTTAAAAGTTTGTACGAAAACTCTCTGGCAGTAAATAATTTAAAGTGGCGTCATTACTCCATTTTTACTTTTTTTAATATATTTTCTATGGAATAACCCCGGTACCACACTAAAAACTTCTTTAAAAAATCATCTATGTTGGCCACAATCTCCCCGAAGTAATTGGTGTACTTAAAATCACATTAACTAATATTATGGATAAACGATATCTTGACATGCATAGAAAATCAGCAATCCCAACGGTTAAAAATTAAAATAGTAAAATTGCACTTTGTGTCCCTCAAAACCACAAAAACTATATGAAAATTGATATTTTTAGATTTCCCCCTCCGCATAAACTTTTTGTGGCAAGAATAAAGTTATTTGCTATGTTAAAAATATTTAAACTTACGACAGCAGAAATATAAAGTTACCGCGGGAAGGGATTCAAAATGGCGCTATGCCGCTATTTTTTTTCAGTGTTTAGTATATGACCACCCTGGTACTCTCCTGAATACTTCCTGAAAAATGTATTCAAATCGGTCAATGTATCACTAAGTGTAATCGAGGTTCATACATAAATAATCGGTAAATTTCCTTTACCCGGAACTTCCCTCGTCATGATTTTTTGTTGGGAATATTGAAGTATGAGTGAAATGGGACCCAATTCGGTTCAGTAAATAGTCACAGTATATATGTGTTACATATACTGTCTTTTCAAACATTTTTATTGGGCGCTATTTTGTTCCATCATATTACATTCCTACCAATATTTTACCATTTTTTTTCTACCTATGCTACAATTGACTTTGGGGCATAATTTAAAATAAGCTGAATAAGGAGTTTCCACATTGTCAAATACCGCCATTTTGTTACGACATGTTGAATTCGTACCAGTTTATCCCATTTCACATTTAATTTTCCTTAAACTTGTACCACAACTGCACCAGTTTATCTCTATATCACACTTAATTCTTGCACAAAAATTAAAGTTCATTTAATAAATAGTATTTTCAGGCTGATTTTTTAAATGTTTTATTAGGCCGGTATTTTGTTTTGCTATCTTGAATTCATATCATAATGTTACCAGTTTGTTCCTATGTAACACTTCATTTTTTGTGCAAAATTGGATAATTAGTTTTTTTAGTAATGTTATTAACATTGTTGAGCCATATTGGATTTTCACCAAAATATTACCAGCTCATCCCCATATGACTCCTAATCTTTGATCAAAATTTGAAGTCAACGTAAGTAGTCTTTAAGATATGCCGCGAACTGACAGCTATACAGACGGACCGACAGACGAGCCGACGGAATTAATAAAACAATTGAGACGCTAAATCGTAAAAATGTGTAGCGAATATAAGTAGTTTTTTAATATTACTTTTTTTAACATTTCACTAGCGTGCCATTTTGTTTCGCCATATTGGATTTTTAACAAAATTATACTAGATGATCCCCAGATGGCCCTTAATTTTTCATCAAAATTTGAGCTGAATCGGATAAGAAGTCTTTCAGCTATGCCGCGAACTGACAGATAAACAGACACTCCGACAGATGGACCGACGGAATTGAAAAACCATATTTTGAGCATCTAGGGACATTAAAACTTGAAGATATGTAAAACCCGAAATGGTGAATTTTTCACGATTACAAACATTTTATTTGGCCGCTATTTTGTTCGGCCATCTTGGATTCGTCCAAAATGTTAGCAGTTGGTTCTAACATAATATTTGATGTTTGTGCAAAATTTGAGGTAAATTGGATAAGTAGTTTTTTAATAATATTTTTTTAACATTTCAGTAGACCGCCATTTTGTTTGGCATTTATTGGATTGTTACCAAAAATTACCAGGCTTTCACCATGTCAATCGGGTAAGTAGTTTTTTAGCCATGCCGTGAACAGACAGACCGACGGAATGTTATGGCATCTAGGGACCCTGAAACGTGAAGATCTGAAAAAATCCCGGAGGATGATTATTTCACGATTAGAAAGAATACTTCTTTTTTTGAAGTCGGTACCAATTCAGTTATATCCAGATTGAATTAGATCCGACATATTTTTAATTTGGGTTAAATTTTACTGGAAAATATATCTACGTTAATTCGTTAATAAAGCACCCCGATTCGTAAACAAAACTTTAATGAAGAATATACGCCACAAACAAATAAAACTTAAAATTTTACATGAGACGTTCAAACAAGTGTCTTTCGAACTAACGTTAATATTTCGAGTGAGTACCGGATCGCACTTCTTCCTTGCAGCCGGTTCGGGATATTGATTTTCTTATAATTCTACAAATAGATTTGATGCTAATTTCTAGGTCAAGTCGATCACCGAAGTAGTGGAATGATATTTATTTTCATAATTTAAAAGACGTAGTGTAAATATATTTTTTTATCATAACATTCCACCTGTTTTACATTTTGCAACATTTTTATATTTCTCCACTTTTTTATTTTTAATTAACAGAAATTTCCTTTTATTTTACTAAGTCACTTGTACATTACTTTTAAACATATTTATATATTTTTGGTGACAGTTTTTTCAGTGTATCATAATAACTTAATTCGAGACGTTTCCTTCACGTCAGAACAGAAGAGGGTTCCCGCACTGCAGAAATACAAAGACACGAGTGCAATTTAACATCTCAAATTTTGCAGTTATGTAGACAAAGGATCAGTGTAGGGCGGTAAACAGCCATTTTGTGAAAAAAAAATTTTATGGGTCGGTATCTGCGTCAAAAAATGATCGAAAATGTACAACTTTGCCACTAATTTTTTCATTCCTAATTCGAATTTTTCATAAAAATTCGCATTTAGCGCCCAAGTATACATATTTCCCTATTAAAATCACATTGAAGCTAATACATATCTCTTATAGTTTTAACACAATATTGCAGCGGCGGAAGGCTTGCAACTGATGCGTAATACTGCGTACAGTTCCCCCTTACGATATACTTATTTTCGTGACTACCGCTAGGTAAAGAACCCTACTAAATCTATAAATATTTTTTGAAACGCTTCACTTCACTTCCTCTTTTCTTTGTTACTTCGCATTTGTACCAATCATTTGAATTTTATTTTCTCTTATCTTATTTAAATATTCAATACTATACGTGCTTTTTATATATAAATCATAATTCCGGAATATTATGTTTTTCACATCAATTTCTCAGTTTCCTCAATATTGGATTAAATATATAGATGATACAGTTGTAATATAGCCATATGGAGAATAAAATTTAGGATTACGGAAATTGGCTCAGATGGCGCCATTGCCTTAACTGATCTGTTAGTACAAAAAAAAAGAAAGAAAGGCAGGCACCCTAAGTAACTTTGTTTACAGGAAATCGATACATACGAATAGGTATTTAAATTTTAGCTCCCATCATCATCCATCTGGGAAACAGTTGAGTATCAAATCATTAGTCTTTAGGACTCTCTCAATACGTAATGCGAATTCAATACTGAGTGAAACCTATATATATATATATATATATATATATATATATATATATATATATATATATATATATATATATGGAAGGTGTGTGTGTGTGTCTATTAGACTTGCATAGTATAAAATACGTATACAAGTAAAAAACAAATTGTTCAATCTGCTGTCGCTGAATACCAGCAGTCAACAAGACATATAATTAATGTTAAGGTAACAAGGTTAGGTTAGGTGCGTCATCTGGAAAATCAATTTTGACAGTTATAAGTCTTAAATGACATGTTTATACTTGTTTATGATATAAATTCAAAGCCAGCTCAAATATGGTGATTTTAGTTCATATTTTGTAATATAACTTGGACTCTTTTCTGCTCGAGCTGCAATTTGAGAGATTTTGGATAACAGTATTTATTTGAAAATCTTTTCATAATCTGGTGATTATAGAACCTATAAAAAGGCTACTATTCCACCTGTTAGGGTGGAAACCATCCCTGTTAAAGTTGGAAAGCAATCTAGAGAGATGAGCAGTGGTATACTTACAAAATCCTCGAAAAATAAATTTTATTCACATTATTATTCATTGACGATCACGGTTTCCTTTTTTTTAGAGCTCATCAGGCTGCTATAAACTAGCGAGTGCCGTGTAGGTCAAATGCAAGCAATGGAATCTTTGCTGACTAATACCATGGCCGGCATAGAACTAAACTGTGTACTTTTGACTTTCGGCAGGAGCAATGATGTAAATATCTTTTTATTTGACGTTACTTCCAACACAGGGCTCGCTAGTCTATGGTGACTTGATGAACTCTAAGAAGAGGGAAATCGTGATCGTCGTTTGATAAAAATGGATCATTGAACTTGCGGCACTGCAGGACAAGTTTCAGACAGGGATCGAGCATTTTTAGTTTGGTTGAATAAAATGAAATAAAAAGATACGTTTCTACACGATAGTGTATAACCGCTTGACGAACTCTAAAAAGAGCGAAATCGAAATCATCGCTGACGTGCGATTTTTATCGTAATGTTAAAACCACCAAGTATAATTGCGTTTATTTAATAAATGGCCTTGTGCTCTTTCAGAATATATTACAGTTATATATTAGGGACACACATGTAGATTTAACGAAACAAAAATTTTACAGGCTCATCACTAGGAAAATACTATTTTTTGTGAATAATTGAAATACATAAAGAAAAACCTCACAATTTAGACTCCGAGTAATTGCTTGAAAATCATATGTATTTCTTTTTTAAATTATCTCTAATTTTTGCTCCATATGCTGTATAACACATTATCTGTTTAAAAAAAAATTAACATGTTAAAACCATTGGTATTTTGTATAGTAAATTAAAAGATAAAGATCATGTTTTAAACAAGTACAACTGCGTTTATTTAATAAATGGCCTTGTGCTCTTTCAGAATATATTATAGTTATGTATTAGGGACACACATGTAGATTTAACGAAACAAAAATTTTACAGACTCATCACTAGCAAAAGACTATTTTTTTTTGAATAACTGAAATACATAAAGAAAAGCTCACAATTTAGACTACGACTAATTGCTTGAAAATCATATGTATTTCTTTTTTAAATTATCTCTAATTTTTGCTCCATATGCTGTATAACACATTATCTGTTTAAAAAAAAATTAACATACCACCTATTTATATCATGCATTTGACATATTTAACCTATCTGTCATTATTTGATAGAAAAACAATTTGTTTTAAATTGTATATTTCTTGTCAAGTAATTGTACTGGATAAAACCTACCAAATTTTTTATTCATATACTACTAAAAATCCATTGAAAATTGTCTTTACATTTTAATTAGGGTAAGTACTTTGTAAAACTGTAAGACTTAAATAAACAAAAATTGTTTTTTTAATTTAATACCAAATGAAAGAAAACAAGAATACCTACGATTTTGCAAAAGGTCCTAACCTATTTTAAGTTATAATGTACGAAAAACTACTTAAACAAGTTTCCTAAACCTCAAAACATATTTCCAAAAGATGAAGGTTATTCAGTTCCCTAAATAAAATTTTAAGAAAAAAAGTCCTAAGCTTCAAAATCGCATTGAAACAAAGTTGTTAAAAAGGTCTAAGTTAGATTATATTCTTTTTTTGTGTGGTCATAGACAAACCCTATAAATAGGCGTCATAAATAAACTTAAAATGAGAGTATTTATCTAAATAAACACGCATGTTTGGAGGTTATGTGGGTTAGGTATTTTTGTATGTGGCTTAGGCCTTTTCTCACATTTATTTAGAGCGTTGTGGCTTAGGTCTTTTTAAATTGTCATATACGGCTAAGGCCGTTAAGCGCTTTTCTTATTTTCAGTTGTTCAGTTTGATGTGCCGCCAAGGATGTGTTTTCATTCGAGAACTGACAATCTTGGAGTTATCGCGGCACAACGATGACGCATTATTGTCTTGTGAGGATTTATTTATCTAGCTAATTCCGCGAGCAGTAAAATCCAGGAAGAGCCTATAAGTAATGACTATTGTAACAAAGAAAAAATAATGTACCCGTAGAATTCGTACCAGGAAATGTTGAAGATGAAAGTAAAGTACACCACACAGAACTAAAACATCGACGAAAGGGGGAGGTTTGTCACAAGCAGGTCGCTTCCAAGATTTTACAGAGTTGTAGCCAATCGCGAATGATCACTGCACCGTTTCCATAGTTACTCACATTCTTTTCATAGACTCAGATTCGTGTGCCAAACTTTAAGCTTGATGAACATCACTTTTAGTAAGTGTAAACCAAATAACACTGAAAACAAAATACAAAATTTTCCTCAGGCCCAGGAAGCAAAAAATAAGATAAAAAAAGAAATAACTCAGAAAGCACAAACGAAAACGAAGAGAAAGGGGACTTAAAACAAAATGCTATATAATGGAAGATACTGATAAAAAACCGACAAAAAAACAAAAAACAAATAGAATTCATATGGTAAAATCGATTTCTATAGCTGAACAAGATAATAGTAAATCGGAACCAAGAAGCAATCAAGTAGAAACAGGAATAAATATCATAGTAGAAGAACCTGAAAATGAAGAAGATGAATGCCTGGGAAACGAAGATATAAGGAAAGATATATAGGAATAAAAGGCACACAAAATAAGTAGGTCAAGTGGAAAAGGATACGTAGGTTTCAACGCAAAATTAATAGGAGCTTGAAAAGTTCAAAAAACCCATGCTCCAAATGTCAAAGTAACTGTAAGGAAAAGTTTACAAAAGAAGAACGGGAATATATTTTTACATAGTACTAGTCACTGGGTAATAGACAAGAACAGAATTCCTTTTTATTATCTTGAATACAAATTATTTAGAAGAAACGAATTTATACGCAAAACAACAATATACAAGGCAAGTCACTAAGGAACATTTTTTTTAAATAACCAGAAAATAAAAACATGTCAATTTTTATTAGCCAGAACGAATATTCATGATATTTAAGATATTTAGTACAGAAAAAAACGATGGGAGAGGAAAATATACGATTCCGGCTAATAAAACATCTGCAGAAAATTATGAGCGTGCTTTTGACTACATAAAATGTCTTCCTCTCGTTCCATCCCATTATTACCGTGGGAGTATAATGAAGAAGTATTTACCTCTTGATTTTAAAAACATCGCCAGGTTATATAATTTTTATACATTGCGGAGCCAAGAAAATGGTTATCAAGCTGTTAGTAATACTGTTTTTAGAAACATTTTTTCCAAAAAATTTAATATAGGGTTTCACGCTCCCAAAAAGTGTAATATTAGTACTGGTTATAAAAGCAACAGTGCTTCAGATGTGCAAAATCAGACATAGGAAATTCATATAAGAGAAAATAATTTAGCAAAATTAAATTATGTTAAGGAGCAAACGATGTCAACAAAGGATGGGTTTTTGTGTGCCATCTTTGACACGCAAAAAGTTTTAGCTACTCCTCACGGAGAATTAGATATGAGAATATTCTACTGTAACAGATATTCTGTATATAATTAAACGATTTATGAGAGTGGAACTCAAAACGGATATTGTTTCCTCTGGGGACAATTTGACGGGAAAAGAGGAGCCAACGAGATTTCTACAGTAATTTTTAAATATTTACAAATTGTAGATGAACGCCAATTCTACAATGAAGTGGTTCTCTATTGTAACTCATGCACAGGACAAAATAAAAATAGAGTAGTGTTAGCAATGCTTATCCACTTTTTAAATTCTTCGACCCACATAAATTCTATAACCATAAATTTTTTGGTACCACGACACACGTACATGCAAGTGGATAGTGTCTATGGAAGAATAGAGAGACATATAAAAATACTAGTATGGCTTCATCTGAATGGCCTACAATATTCCGAAACACGTAAAACCCAGACCCCATGAAATTATTAGTTTAGGATTTACGGATTTCCTAAATTTTAAAGAAATTCAAAAGCGGCTTCTACCAGATAAAATAAAGAAGACTAGCGATGGAAAAGTTATACGTTTTCTGAAGTAAGACAAGTAAGCCTACTAAAAAGATCAAGTAAAATTAAATTTAAATATTCATTAAAAGATGCATATACATTCATAAACATCAGCAATAAACATATAAGAAACGTAGAGGTCCCTCTTCTGTACTCAGCACCGCAACCTTTAGCAACCAAAAAGTTTAGCAGCTTGAATGGAATGTGTAAAACAAACATAGACAAAAAGTACCATATACCTCCATTCTGAAACAGTGCCTTTGAAATTAGAAGAAACTGATAAAAAACATCAGATTGAAATTTGAATAATTTTCTAAGTTATCCGGGTTTTTATGAGTTTATTTGATTTGATATATATGTTATATCCGCTGATAGCCACGTGCAGGTGATGACCTTCGGTCACACGGTATCGAGCACAGGAAATTGCGACACCTCCGAGAATGCCGAGTCAACAACGAGCCGTTGCAGTTCGCACGGATAGAAGACGCTGCATCAGCATTCAAATTAATATAAATTGTTCCGAATTGTAAATAAATAGTTAGTTGATATTTTAGGCTGTTAGAATGTTAGTTTAATTTTTGAAATTATAAAGTAGTGTTTTTTAAGTATTAATAAAATATTTTTTAAAAAGTGAAATTTGGAAAAGTGAATATAACAATTGGCGCAGTCGCTGTAGGATCTGTCTAACGCTGTCAGAACAAGAGTGTTTTCTAACTGGTAGCGGCGGATTCCAATCCCTAAACAGAAGAAGGACGAATCGCTCTCACTTGGCAAGACTACGGAAGGAACACCCGGTGAAGCCCCTGGTAATCTACGCTAAGAACACGACGATGCAAATAATCCTGCTGTAAGTTAATGAATCATCTCGTTATTGTTTATTTTATTGTGGTATTTACTTATTGAAACTGTTCGATTTTCCAAATATTTTTCCCGATATTTCACTCGATTTTTCACTATTAAATAAGTTACAGAACCTTTGTAATTTTTCAAAATGCCTGATTCAACTCAAAATAATGTTAGTCAAGTAGAAGTAGAGCCTTATAAATTATCAGAAATATTTTCTTTAATCCCCGAATTTGAAAGTGATCAGATCTTTTTAGGAACGTTTTTAAATGCGTGTGATTGTGCATACAATATGGCTACTACAAGTCAAAAAACTCTATTAGCTATTCATATAAAAAACAAACTTAGAGGTAGAGCTGCACAGCTCGTTAGTTCTAGAAATCCAGGTTCGTACCTAGAAATAAAACAATTACTTAATCTACATTTTGGAGATTCTCGCGATTTATCTTCCCTGATACAAGATTTACAACGACTTAAGCAATTATCCAATGAATCCCCACTCACTTTCTTTAACCGCCTCCAGGTATTAAATGCTAAAATGCATGCAAATATCCAAAAAGCAATTAACCTTACAACTGAACAAAAAACAGCTCAAAGTACTCTTATAGAAACTATGGCCCTAAATACATTATTAACAGGGCTTGAACCTCGATTAGGCCAACTTATTCGTGCCGGAAATCCAGTCAACCTTTTAGAAGCCCATTCTCGAATTAGAAGGGAACTTCAGTTGTCATATTTTGAAACCCAAAAACAAGATAGGAATCAACCCTCAAGACCCACTGTACCTATTAGAAAGCCACAGCCACAACCTATGCGATGCTTTAATTGCGGACGCACAGGTCATTCTGCTAGTCAGTGCCGCACTCCCCAATCGGGACGGCAAAATTTTCAAAATAATTTTAATTCAGGTTTTCAAAGACCGTATCAACACCAAACCCAAAACAGCCCTCAGTAGTCTAGTAGTTATTCCCAAAATCAATCTAGACCACAACAAGCAAGCGGCTTCTCGCAAAATCAGCAGAGGCCCCAACAATTTAATAATCCACCACAATATCGCCCTCCGATAATTAATAAAAATTCTAATTTCCGTCCTAATCAACAAAGGACATATCATGTAAACGCTAGCGACTATTCGCAAGGTCAAGCTTCTAATCCTATTGAAACATCATATAATGATTATGAATACCAAAATTTTGACTACCCCAACCAAGATTACGATTATGATCAGTGTCCAATAGAGCCGATAGGCCATACAAATTACCAGGATTTTCTTTCTCTCCCAGTGAACCCTCAGCCCCCGGACCAAAACTACCCGGAAGTAGATCCCCTAGTAGAAATCCAAACTCAAATCGAAACAATGAACTTGGACGACATGAACCCCGATCTGAACTTCCCCGAACAGACATTTCTTTAAGCCCCTTTCTCACAGTAAATTCTAAAAACTTATATTACATCAAAGATGCCACTGAAAAATATAAGTTACTTATAGATTCCGGAGCTGGAATTTCTATTTTTAAGGAAAGTACTGTTCAGAATTTTCGAAATAGATCACCAGAGAACGTGACCATCCAAGGCATTACTAATCAAAAACTTTCAATCAACGAATCAACCCTTGTCCCTTTCGCTCCTAATGACCCTCATAAGGTCTATATTTTTAATTTAGACATCGATTTCGATGGTATTTTGGGCTTAGATTTCTTAGAACATTACGAATGTGTGATAGACTTAAAATCAAAGCAATTAGTTACCAATTTTAAAACTATTCCTTTATTTAAAGTAGATGGTTTTCGAAAATCTTACGTTAAATAATAATTGCAACAAAATTTCAATAGAAGCCCGAATGGAACGAATTTTTAAATTAAAATGTGATCTCGTTAACACTGATGCCTTGTTAGTTGCGCAAGAAAAAGATAAAGTTAGGCTCCCACATGCTTTAGTGCGAGTTAACGAACACGGTGAATTTTTCACTTCGATTGTAAATACAAACGCTATTCCAAAAAATATCGATTTCTCCGATATAACCTTAGACCCGATTAACGACACCTCTGAACCTGTCTATAATATAACCGAACCAAATTTAAAAGAATGTCAACACGACAGAGTCTCACAAATACAAAATTTATTAAGAACTGAGCATTTAAATGAAGAAGAGAAAGAACTTGTGACAAATGTTTGTTTAGATTTCTCTGATATTTTTTACCTTGAAGGAGACGCCCTTTCTTTCACGAACGAAATAAAACACTCAATAGAAACAAACAACGCTCGTCCTGTTTTTACTAAATCATACAGATACCCACAAATACATAAGGACGAAGTAAAAAATCAAGTTAACAAAATGTTGGGCGAAGGTATCATACGTCCGTCTATCTCACCCTGGTCTTCACCAGTCTGGGTTGTCCCAAAGAAGCTCGACGCTTCGGGAAAGCAAAAATGGCGCGTAGTTATAGACTACCGCAAGCTTAATGAGCTTACTGTGGACGATAAGTATCCTTTACCGAACATATCTGACCTCCTCGACCAGCTAGGGAAATGTGAATATTTTACCACCCTAGATCTTGCCTCCGGATTCCACCAAATTGAAATCGACCCTAAGGACATCCCAAAGACTACTTTTTCAGTAGAAAATGGTCACTACGAATTTATTCGTATGCCCTTCGGCCTTAAAAATGCGCCGTCCACCTTTCAAAGGGTTATGGACAACATTCTCCTTGGCATTCAGAATGAGCGTTGTCTAGTATACATGGACGATATAATTATATACTCTCCCACAATCCACGAACACATTTCTCGCATAACAGAAGTATTCAAACGTTTAAGAAAAGCCAATCTAAAAATTCAGCCCGATAAATGTGAATTTCTCAGAAAAGAAGTCGCCTACCTTGGACATCTTATAACCCAAAATGGTGTTAAACCAAACCCATCAAAAGTAGATTGTATCGTCAATTTTCCCGAACCAAAAAATTCTAAAGGCATTCAGTCATTTTTGGGACTGGCCGGCTATTATCGACGGTTTATCCCCAATTTTGCAAAAATCTCAAAACCATTAACCAAACTTCTTAAAAAGGACACTCCTTTCTCATTCGACCCTGAATGCAAATCAAGTTTCGAAGAACTGAAAAAAGCCCTTATCTCTAACCCAATTTTGATATACCCAAATTTTCAAGAACAATTCTTACTAACCACGGACGCAAGCGCGTTTGCCATTGGCGCTGTTCTATCGCAAGGACCAATAGGCAAAGACCTCCCTATTGCGTATGCGTCTAGAACCTTATGTAGTGCGGAAACAAAATATTCGACAATAGAACGCGAATTACTTGCAATCGTTTGGGCCGTAAAGCACTTTCGCCCCTACCTTTTTGGGAGAAAATTCATTCTCATTACGGACCATCGACCCTTGACGTGGTTGTTCTCGATAAAAGACCCAGGAAGCAGATTAGCTCGTTGGCGTCTTAAGCTCGAAGAGTATAATTATAAAATCGAGTACAAACCCGGGAAAATTAATAGAAATGCCGACGCGCTATCTCGGATTAAAATTAACCATTTCCAAGAATGCGCAAAACTCCAGTCTAAACTTCAAATATTTGCCTCTAACAAAGACGACGTACGAAACAGACCGTCAACTAGCAAAGAAACATTCCAATCAGATAACGAAAATGGAGACGAACCAGACACAGAACAACTAACAGAGGAATATAATCGTTTTGTACACCTCTATAAAACTAAATCCATTATAGATTATTCCAAAATAGAATCATCAAACTCCCAACTTTTAGACAAGTGTCATAAAAATATCATTACCTTCTTTCGTCGAGCAAAATTAGAGGACATCCACCTTAAAATCATTGAAGATATTTTTGAGGAAAACTTTCACTTTGTAAATAACAAAATAAACATTGTGTCCAGCAAAACCGTGAAAGATCGGAAATATTTTATAATTCCTCTGCCATCTGACAACGACATCGTAGCCCAATACCTCTTTTATGCCCTATTTACTGGCAAAGACAATTTTGACGCAAAACATCCGTATTGTGTCGAAAATAACTTAGAACTCCCAATTTTGGAAATGCTTTCATTTATCCTTTCCGACCTAGACGTTAAGTTCAAAATATGCCAAAATATTGTAAAAACACCTGATGAGGATCAAATCCCCATTATCCTAGACCACTATCATTCCGGAAAAAACAACCTTCACCGCGGAATAAATGAAACTATTAAAAGGATAAAGGAAAAATATAATTGGCCCGGATTAACGAAAGATGTCGAAAATTTAATCAAAAAGTGCGAAATATGCCAAAAAGTAAAATTTTGTCGAAAAAACCTCAGTACACCCCTCGTAATTACCGAAACCCCGAAAACACCATTCGAGAGGATTAACATCGATCTTTTTGAATATCCTGTTAGTAATTACGCTCTCACTATTAGGGATGAACTGACCAAGTTCACACAAGCTTATCCCATTTCCGATAAAAAAGCCTCGACAGTCGTGAGCACACTCCTACTATTCTTCCAACATTTCGGCACCCCCTTAAGGATACATTGTGACCATGGCCGTGAATTCGACAACGCTTTAATGAAGGATCTTTGCGGACTCTATGACGTAAAATTGACATTTTCTAGCGTCAGTCATCCACAGTCAAATGGATCTCTTGAGCGATTTCACGCGACCCTGACCGAAATGATCCGAGTACATAAAGCTGAAAACCCAAACGAACACCCATTCAATATTCTCCCTTACGCCATTATTTGCTACAATAATACCAAAAATAAGACACATGGTTTTACACCGTATGAGCTCATCTTCGGCCATACATCTAGTCGTCCACCCGAGACCCTTTATAATCAAGAACAACTGATTACAAAATATGTCAGAGACCTTAACAACAGAATGGAACATTACTATAAAGTCGCACGGACAAGAACAAACGCACAAAAAGAAAAATCTAAAATACGATTTGACAACGCAGTTAAACGAAACACCACCGAATATAAAATTGGAGACAAAGTCTACGTGAAAGAATCCCAAATAGTCACTAAAGCTAACAACAAATTTAACGGACCTTTCGAAATAACCGAAATCTTCGGAACTTCCGCCACAGTCAAAAATTTATCTACGAACCAATATTCTAAAATAAATTTTGATAGACTAAAACCTTTCTATGACTAGTCTATTCTTTTCAGACTCTTCGGGATACTGTCAGCCGTGACATCCCAGTTTACCATTACTCCAATAAACAATACCGTAGGACTGTTTTTCCATGAAGAAAGTATCATCAAAATATCAAACGAAAAATGGACGCTTCTGGTCTATAAAGAATTGAAACCCTTAAAAGAAGCCATCTCACACAACGACAAAATTCTATCCGAACTAATAGACACATATGAAATACCTGAACCTAGAATTTTAGCCTCTAAAGTAGACGTACAAACACACATTAGTCTTCTAAAACAACTCGCCAACGCCGTTAATCAAAAATACAGAGAAATAATCGCGGACACTAAACCTTACGAATTTAGGACAAAACGCGGTATATTCAATGGCATTGGTACTGTATGGAAATCGATTACAGGTAATCTAGACGCTTCGGACGGAGAATACTTCAACGATTGCATAGAAAAAGTAACACGGGACGAACATCAAATCGAAAACCTCTTAAAGAACCAAATTTCCGTTACCACATCTGTAATTAAAACTTTTAATACTACCATTCGCAAAATACAAATAGACGAGGAAACTTTTAACAATAATATCAAAGATATTCAAAATTCAATCAACAATATATCAAGCGCGATCGATTTTTATGAAGGGCAGATAAAGACTATTAGTTTATGTGAATCGCTAATGGAAAGCTATGCATTTTTAGAAGATTATCTCAATGACATCTTGGATGCAACAACGTTCGCACGCTTAAAAATACTCCATAGCTCAATTATAACCCCACAAGATATGATCACCTCGTTGCAAGAAATCTCTAGATCTTTAATAAAAAACAACTTACCATTACCTACTTATTCATCAAATGTAGCAGAATATCTCGATATAATTGAATTAGAAGCATACCAATCTGATCAAAAAATTATTTTTGTACTAAAAATCCCACTAACCGAACCTGAAACCTATACCCTTTATCACTTGTACCCTATCCCGATCTTGGACAATCGAACAGGCTTCCACCACATATTACCAACCACTAAAAAATACATTGCGCGTGATGATGATTCATTATTGTACGTATCATTCCGAAACTTGGACAATTGCAAACAGCTGAAGAGCAATACAAAGATCTGCTCTGATGTCCTGCCGTACCCAATCGATAGCGACTCCATCTGCGAGCCCAGGCTACTGAAACAACAGACACGACTACCAGCAACTTGCCAGACTTCTGTGTTGCTAGCCAAGGAATACAACGTGCAGGAACTCAACCAAAACTATTGGCTGATAACAGTTTCTGATCCCTTGCCAGTCACAGTGAAATGCGGAAGCAAAAACATCGTCACCAACGTAATCAACATGAACTCATTACTAAAATTACAACCGGAATGCAATGCCTTCATTGGAAGCACAAGGGTGCACGCCAAATACCCCATTGACAAATACAAAACTGTCACATACCAAAATCACCCGGTAAAAATACCCTTCGAATGCTGCATTCATCTTCCCAAAAAGTCTCAGATCCTAGATCTGAAACCTCTCAAACTCAATAAACTTGATATTGAGGATCTAAATATTGCCCAACACAAACTCAATCAGTATTCTGACGAACTAAACAATCTCATCAATGAACCCTTTGTGACCAAACATGTTCATTGGTTCACAATTTTCACTATTACCCTTATTGTTGCACTTGTAACTCTATACATCCTCTGCAAATGTCGACGTAAAAGACACCCCAGGATTGGTATAGCAATTACAAACGACGATAATCCACCAGCACCTCCAGTTCCCAAGTCCAGAGACGCTGTCCATCAAAGAATAAGGAACTTGATGCCCAAAAGAAGACCAAGTGCCCATCCCGATGAGACCATAGAAGAAGCAGTAGAACTTCAATTCCACCAAGGCTTGTAAAAGTCGCTGCAAGGTAACAACTTTTCTTTTATAGGGGGAGTTGTTATATCCGCTGATAGCCACGTGCAGGTGATGACCTTCGGTCACACGGTATCGAGCACAGGAAATTGCGACACCTCCGAGAATGCCGAGTCAACAACGAGCCGTTGCAGTTCGCACGGATAGAAGACGCTGCATCAGCATTCAAATTAATATAAATTGTTCCGAATTGTAAATAAATAGTTAGTTGATATTTTAGGCTGTTAGAATGTTAGTTTAATTTTTGAAATTATAAAGTAGTGTTTTTTAAGTATTAATAAAATATTTTTTAAAAAGTGAATATAATATATATATATATATATATATATATATATATATATATATATATATATATATATATATATATCAAATCAAATAAAAACTCATAAAAACCCGGATAACTTAGAAAATTATTCAAATTTCAATCTGATGTTTTTTATCAGTTTTATATATATATATATATATATATATATATATATATATATATATATATATATATATATATATATATTTGGAAATCTTATTTTCTTGGGTCTAGGTTAATATATTAACCTAGACCCGAGAATAATATATTAACCTAGACCCAAGAAAATAATATTTTCAGATATAAATAATGATTAAAGCAAAATATCTATCCACACGTACATATTAAGATAATTCAAAATATATTTGGGATAATATAATTTTTATAAAGGCGATATTAGTTTCAAATATGCTCAAGTTGGACTAAAAGATTTCTCATATAATTAAAATAATAATTACTCTTAAAGAAAATTATTAAAATAAAACAACCAATACAACCGTAATTATCAACGAGAATTAAAAAGTACGTCATATTATCATTTTTTAAGAGAAACGATACAAACTGTTAAACTACAGAGCTACAAATGATACGTACGTAACGTACTACGAAAAAAGAACATTAACACCGTATTCACTAAAGAGGTTTAAATTTAGACCAGGTCTAACTTGACAGTTATAGGTTTAAGATGACATTTTTAACAATTGAACACATAATTTTTCTAAACGCAACAATTACAAAATGACAGTGACATAAGCGAAACATAACTGGTTAACTAAGAGTTTTAAGTTTCATGCCAACTAGACCTGGTTTAAATCTTAAACCTCTTTAGTGAATACGGGGGTTAAAGGTTTTCTTTTACATTTTTTCACACCCAACATTCTGTGAGACTTTCATTTTCTTAAAACAAGGTAAAATTAAAAAAAAAAAGATAAAAACTATTAGAAATTCGCTTAAAGACTTTTGTAACCTACTCACTTTTGCAGTTCTCTTTCTTCGAAATTTATCGGAGTTTCTGGTCGGGAAGGCTTTTGGCCTCTTAAAGCTTCCCAAATGTCCACCTTAAAAATTAAATTCGTTTTACTTTACTTTGAATAAAAACGTCACCGTTTGGAAATTTTTGAATAATTAATCAAAACACATAGGACAAAATTAGTTTGATGCAATGTTAAGTTAAAATATCGATGTGTTCTTGACATATGACGTATGTGATAAATTGTTTTATTATCTTAAAAGCAACAATGTTCCTGTAAAACCAAACATTATTTCTGTTAACAGTTCTACGTTTCTATTCCTTAAACTAAATTTGAAGGGGGGGTACAAAATATAAGCATAACCCAAAGTAAGAGAACTCACAAAGTGTGTAACAAGAAAATGTTTCATCTCCTCTATAAAGTGATACTAAACCCCTTTGCTTGATATTTGCGTTTGGAGTTATAAGTATCAACCTCCTGCTTTCACAACTTACGCACCAGGTTCATATTGAAAGTTTCTTTTACCTAGTATGGAACGATCCGTTCAATCTCTCAGCATTTCAGTACCAAATATTATAAAAATTACCCTTTGTTTTTAAAACAGTTCAAGATTGATTTTTTTCGGCTTTCTCCGTTTAGTTAGAAACTAATACTATTATCATAATTTACACAAAATATTGTTTTAAAATGTGCTCCGCTTTTTGTGGAAAATAGATTCTGGAACATTTATGTATTTATTGTAAAATATTCTGGCGGAAGTCATATTTATTTGTAAAAAATACAGCTCAATATTTTTATATTTCAATAATAATTTAATTCTACAAAATATAATATGTTGTGAAATATATGTATGTTAGTCTATGAGATTCTGCCTAAAAACAGTGTGGTAAATATTCTCCTTATATAGTACAATCTTTGGAAAAAAATAGAACAAAAACTTTTTTAGCAACTGTAAAATAGATACAATATTTTGACGTACTGTCTTGTCCAAAATGACTTTCTTAATTAGTTTACACTTCAAATGTAGTTAGTGTCATATCTGAAGGGAAAAGTTATAACTAAGAGCTGAACAGTAATGATTCCAAAAACTAAATATGTAATTACTAATCTAATTTTCACTGGATTAAAAAGTAATTGAAACTACATCAATTCTATAACTTTTTTTATTACAAAAAATAATAGTAATTGATTTTATCAATCCTATTTTAACCCCAAAAAATAATTAATTATGTTTTTGAAAATATATACTTATATTGTTTTTTAATACAAACATTTGTATGACGCCCCATCCTCCGATCAGCACTCCATGCAGTGTTGCCACTGAATTTAAGACTAAGTAACACACTGGTTGACTTTTTAATACTGTGATGAAATCCGCATATTTTAAAATAAGTTCTCAATTTTTGAAATGAATGGTGACTTTTCAGTCTAGTTTTGACTTCAGACAGATAAGTTAAGATAAAACCACAAGTATCTACTATTAAATATAATGCACTTATACTTAAATATATATTTAGATTTCATATGTAGCGCAAGAAACTTGTCTTTTTTATTCTTAATCTGTTTTTAGTTAGACTATAGAATTTACGATATAACTTTTTAATAATTTTTTAGCTCAATTTTATACCCTCAGGTTTTATATTTTTTGTTTTTGATCCTATTGTTAAAATTTGCGATTAGTTGAATTGCTGTGGGTAAAACATAACTGACCTTGTTCTTAAAACATCAATTTTGCCGACAAATGGTAGACGAATGTTAACTAAACCTAAATACATGCGAAATTGGTAGCAAAAAAGTAATTAGATTTTACTTTAAAATATAGAAGAAAAAAACAATTGTTTTTTAAATTTATTGTTAAAATGAAACGAGCTACAGCTATCTTTTTATTTTGTGACAGAACCTTTTTTAAAATTTTACCCTGCATTGGACACATGGCGTAGCGTATTGGCTCGTTTACATTTATCTATTATTGCAAAAGTTGAAAAATGTACTATATCTCATTAGAAATCGTTTTAAAAAACTTAATTTTTTTGTTGCAGGTATGAAATCGCAATGAAATCAAATTGTTATAAATAATGTACAGGATGATTGATTCTGAATGTAGCTTAACTTTTCAAACGTTGGCTTTATAAAAAAAACTCAATTTTTTTAAATATTTGTTAATTTCCTTCATATCGTTATAACAAAAAATCGATCGAACCATACGCCGGGAATTCCCCGTTATCGTAATAATACAGATTTTGCTCTATTTTGACGCGTTTATGGTTTTATTATTGAGCCCTTGGGTAAATTTAAAAGTGATGTTGATGGCATTATTTAAAATTAAAATACCACCACAGCTCTGATCTGCAAGAAACATTAAGAACGAGAATCAAGCGACGCCGCAGAACAATTTATCCTGAAATTAATTCTTTGCTATCTCACGAACCCAGACTAAGCAAAATAATTGCTTTAAAACATTCATTTTATTAAATCTGAATTAGAAAATTCTGGAAGAGACAAATGAACATTTAAGCTTTAAATTGCAAAAGGCATTACAAAAACATCGATCAATACAAAAGCAGAGATAAAAAAAATAAAGCGCAGTTGGCCGACACCATTGCCCCCCACATCATTAGGCCAGAAATTGATCTATACACATATAGTGGAAGTCGGCGACGTAATTTTTAATAACTATTCAGCCTACAAGGGTGGAACCTAAAAGATATTTTTCTTTCTCAGGGTGCTTATGTAACAAAATACTTCGAGGTTAAGAGACGAAACTTTAGATGTTCATATTTTTGCGGAATTAAAAAAAAATGTAAACTTAGAACGTTTGTTTGCATTTACATTTACACTCAAATTTAAATTTGCTAAGAAGTGTTTTCTAACCCCGGGATTTAATTCCTAATCCTTTCGGTTAAACCCGGATTTGGCATGAGTGTGTCACATGTTGATATCAAGGTGTCAATCCGGTCTAACCGGAAGTTAATATCTGGTGATAGATCTTTCAAAACTAAGATAGGAAATTGTATTTTGCTCTCTAAGTTAAGTGATTACACACTTTAATAGGCACCGTGAATCATCGTGTAATATATCTAATTAATAAGTAATATTATTGTTATTAAAAAAAAACAATTTGACAGTTTTGTTGATTCCAAGTACATTATGACGTTTTTTATGTGTAATTTTTTAGCAGTGGCATATTAGTAGGGGGCAATAGCCCCTATAAATAAATAAATAAAACTTCCACACCTTGGAGTTGAAAACATTTTTAAAACAAAAAAAAACATGATTTTTCAACCCTGCTAAAATTTTCTCAAAAAAAACGTCATAATATTATGTTATTATTGAACAGGATTCATAGCAATTTTCAGACATACAGAAACAAAATGTCCAACAGAATTATGAAAATGTCTAACACACAATTATAAATATTAAAACAAATATGTTTATTTTTTTATAACCGCAATTGAAAATATCCATAACCCCTTCAAGCCATTGTGAAGTTGGTACATAGTATAGTATGCAGTGGGTTATGATCGAGTTGGTCTAGAGGGTACGTGAAAGTTAACCTGAGATAGTAGATTAGGAGCAGAAATTTTATTATTTACTAACTTGCAAGCAAAAAATATTGTCTTCTTTTCTCAAGGGTGTCCCATTTAATTCTTAAAAGTGGACTTTGTAGGAAGTATAAAAAGGTTGGTAAGACCCGAGAATCATAAACCACACAGGATAGTTACTTCTCGCAAGCGAACGTTCGCCAGTACTCGCCGACCGCAAAGGTCAGACAGGGTGCGTGACGTACTCCTCCAGTCTAAAAATCTAATATTAGTTACATTGCTCTGTAATAGAAATTCGCCTTTAAGGCATTGTTTTTTCAATATTCTTTAGTTTTTACAAGAGGTATTAGGTCACAATTTTGAAAAAGTGTAAAAACTTCTTTTATAACAAATATATTTACTTTTAAAGATATCTACATAGCAAAAAACAATGTCTGGGAATATGTGTGATGCGTATAATTGCAAAAACCGTGATCAAGGCGATCAAACGCTTTAGAAAAATCCGTATAAATAACGTCAACATGGGTGTCGAAGTTGTATTGTGCAATAGTACAACGATTTGTTACAGCAGACCTAACAAATACAAAATCACGTTGCTTATTAATTAGAAGAAGGGTTGCGTAAAAATTCAGTTGTATGTGAATGACAAATTTGCATATTACAGTAACACAGTCGTTACATTTAAGAACGAAAAAATTTTAGACTCTTTCCATATATCTGGAAAAGTGCAGTTTTTTACACATATAATAAAAATAACTGATACCGGTTTGGCAAAGCACATGCGGCAGTCTCGCATATGCGAAGGAATAATATTAGGTCCGGAAATAAAGTTTCAGTGGCTTCGGGCGTTATGTTAAACAATGAAAATAGTGAATAATGCTTTGATCATACGTGTGTGTATAACCAAAATATTCCTTAAACATATTTGCAAATAACCCAACGATTCGGGGCCGCCGAGTTCGGCATTTAGATACGATTTTCTAGAATTTATGTAAGACCAGATTAACTGACGATTATTCCTAAATTTTATTTCTACATTAGTCCAGTAAGATTGGTAGGATATGGTAATAAGATTTTTTACGCTCCGTACTTTAGAAGCTTCATAGTAATTTATACGCTTGTTACCTTATACATAGGCCACTGTGATTCCTTTTTTTTTAAATAAAACCCCTATATCAGTTGTATACCAAGGAAGTGCTTCTTTAAAAATAATATTTAAGTGCTGATAAAATGCTGCGACATCATTATTAGTATTAAGTTCCTATTTAAGAAATGACAAATAGTGATCGCACAGAAGCTGATATTAAAGTTAGCGTAAAGTTATTTTCATTTCTGAATTCGTTTAAAACTCTTGTTTTTTATCAAAATATTTAAAATATAAATAGCAACCCGCGCTTTTAGTATGACCAAAAAACGTATACCACTAAATTAAAAAAATGTGTTATGTCAACCGTTTTCCTATGAGGTTTATGTGCAAACTAATATAATAAATTTGACGTGTTTTACCCTTTTCTAAAAATAGGAATTGTTTGTAAATAAAGCCTGTTTTAGTCCCTAGGATCGTCCCATTTCGTAAAAGAAATTAATGTACAAAATTGCTGTTATATGTAAAAAAGAAAATGCCTCGTGCAATCGAAGTCGAAACGTCGGATAGCAATTCCAATTTGACACGGTCTAATCCCAAGAACCATGATTTCTTTTTCGTGATATTTTTTTTGATATTTAAAATGTGCTAATTTTGTCAGTTACTTAAAATTTCAATGCTAATTAAAACATTATATTAAAACTATTTACAGCTATTGTAATATAACTGTTCAGGTCTCTAGCTACACTGTACCGATGGGGGGGGGGTTGTGTTATGGAATTAACATCCACAGATGAAATTTTATGTAATTTTCAACAAACTAGTTTTAATTTAATTTTTTTCTGAAGACTATATAATAAATTTTTCCAACACAAAGATTTTCACATGTGCCATCCAGTAAAATTTAACCAAATTAATTCAATCTGCGCTTGTACTGTGAGCTGTTACTAAGGTTTTTGTAACATTAGAATAATATTTAAAAAAATGGTCAATTTTGAAAGATATAGATATAAATTGATTTATTTTAATGATGCACCCCGTAAATTTTACTCTGTGTAAATAGGTCTCTTCTTCCTGATTCTGAATGGAGAAGAACCTCATCATAAAGCAGTATGTGAAGAGAGAAAGTAGTCTTTATCATACCACATTGGTCTTATGGTGTAGATCTTCTTCATTTTCACGTTTATTTTTAAAGATAAAGGTACTAACTAACAGTATATTTAGAATAAAGAAAAACAGATTTACCTACTGAAAGTGCATTTAAAAAAATTTATATAGTATTTATTTCCCCGAAAACTGACACTTTCTTTAAATATTTGTAAGAAAAAACTTGGCAACTACCATAGAATATGTTTTTTTCAATCGATTTAATTCCTGAAAAATAGGCAAACTATAGCACATTAACGTTTGGACAACTTAAAATGACCACCACGTATAATGGGGGTGGAAGGTATGAACCGGCAAAAGCCGCCTTTGTGTATACAATTTTAAACACAAGATGTAAAATACCGAACCGGCCTTTATAGAGTGACGTTTTTGCTAGAACGCTCATATTACTTCTTTCTTATGAATTCCTGCACGAATGATCAGTTACGCAGAATTGAAAAAGTTTTCAGAGTGTTTTACAATGTTATGAAAATTGCTGGGTTATAGACAGTTGTATTCCTTAAATACCTACAAAAGTACTTTAAGAAAAGCAAAAACATAAGTACGAAATATCTTTAAAAAAGGGGTTCAATTGCTTGATGTACTTTCATTTTATCTTGATCATAATTATTCATCGGATTTTTTATAAAAGTATTCTGATATCTAATAACGATTTAGTAAGTATATGAATTTTTTATAAAATTGAACTAAAACTTCTAACCTCTTCTTTCTCGGTTCCCGATTCTATTAAACTCTGTTGGATCGCAAATTGTAACAGGTCGTCTTCTTCTTCATTGCTAAATTGCCTTCTTCCATCTGTGCCAGCTAAAATGGAAATCATTTGTTTTGCAATATGAATTTTTTTTTTTTTTAAGGAAAAGTAAAAAGTTACGTTAATGATGTTAGTGAATGATGTTTTTAAAGCTTAACAGCAACTGAGAATAAGAACAAACAACAATCTATGCAGAACTTTAAATCGTATATCAACTAAACTGTACTCAACTACGACAAAGATTTAGAAACGAACGAGTTAGTTATGCTTAGGCTGAAGCGATTACGCCAATACGCTACGTATACATTATTATAATTATACAGTATAAATAGAAAAGAAAAATCGATAATAATAATAATACTAATAATAATAGTAATAATAATAATACGTTAGTACTGTAGCACAATATCAAATTGGTTCCTAAAACAAAAGCACTATTACCGTCAGAAAATGTACTATTTAAGGGAAACAAACGAAGGCAGTTCTAGTAAAATAAGATGATATGTTCTGGAAATTCCCATGAACCTTTGTGCAAGGTGATCCTGTAACATTCCTCCCCTTCTATGATCCACTCACAATTTTTTATTTTAGTAAATAAAAGAATAATATATAAGTAAATCGTCTACTTATAATAATAAAAACATATTCAGAGAAGGTGAAGAGAGGTGATCAAAGTACAGGGATGTTTCAAAAAGGTAATATAAAAAATCGCGGCTCTAGGCATACGGTGGATGGTATACAGACTTTTTTTAATATATTTTATTCTAAGCTGGTTTACAATACAAGGTTAGTTTATATTACATTAAGAAGCTTATATATCAGTCTTAAATTGTTTTCATAAATCTAAATATATATTAACCAATGGTAATTTAAAAATTAAACTAATCAATGCACTGTATTAAAACATATTAAGTGACATCCATTATATTATATATATTATCTGAGCTATTATAAGAAATTATTAAATATTGCTTTTATCATTCTAATAGTTTTTGTCTGTACATTTATTATTTATAGCAGCAAGATGTTTAATTTTGGGCGTGGTTTTACCAACAGTTGCAAGAGTTTTTCAGTCTGGAACTAACCATTAGAGAAGACAAAGATTTATTTTTTCAATTAAGAGAGATACATCATGGACGTATAGCAGCGATGCGGGGGCTGGAATGTGGTTTAGAGAAATTGCTGCAAGTGTGAAAAGGAGCGTAAACACTATTATCAGATGTTATCTTGAATGTGATCAAAAACACCGAATACGAAGTTATAGGCCCTGGACGAAGTAGAGAGATTCTGGATCCCGAAAACTGTCGTCTCAGACTTTTAGCGATAAAACGCGCTTTGTAAATACAAGAGCTATTGTTAATCAGTGGTTTGGAAAGCATGGCAGATATGAATATTTAATCAAACGTTAAAAAAAACAATATAAGCATGTATACTACCTAAAAATCATTAAAATGAAATTATTCTTATAGTTTTCACATATCTGTCACTTAGTACATTTGAATTTAAGATATGACTTAGCATATGCTCTGTTTCGTCTAGGCGCCGAGTTCGAAGTTCCAACCTCTTATGATGCGTTTTTTTTTATGAAGAGGCTATGCCTTGTAAAGGTTGAGGGTTGGATCTGGTTCTGTGATGCGTCCTGTAACTACTCAATTTCGAGAAGCGCGGGTAATCTGCAGGATGAGGGAGGATTAGTCGATAGTTGCTTTCTTCGCGGGCTAACAGCCAAGCCTACTTAATTCAGTCGACGTCCAATACAAGTGTGTCGGCTCAGATCATGGTGTAGTTCCCCGGGAACGTTATAGCGCCTTTCAGTGTTGTATGTTTGCATGTGTGTGAACAGGCGTTATGTAATGTCGTGTTGCGGGCATCCCATGGAGAGTTTGCCAAAATTCGTAGTTTTTTGTTTTGCAAAGCTCCTAATATCAAGGTGTCGGTCTTTGTTGCAACTAAACATACTGGGGAACGGTACGTGAGTATTGGGCGGATCATCATCGATTACCGGAGCATTTTGTTTCTCAGGGAAAGTTCGATACTTCTGCCTAGCAGTTTATGGGGTTGTAACGTACCTTTCGTTCGCTTGACTTTACTGTGGTGTTTCCATGTGATTTGTCGTAATGGAGGTCTAGATACATTAAAACTAAATCGATCTCAATGTGAGGAGTGATCGCCTAGTGAAGGGGAATTCGTAAATTATGCTCTCCATATTTTTTTGGTCCAGCTACATCTGGGTCTGTCATGTTACACATATGAGAACTTTTGTATTTAATTATGTGAGAAGATAGATCTGTCAAACTTAACAACAATGAATTCCTTGTGTAAAGACCTATCGACTAAAAAAGGGGGTACTTTGATTTCTCTTTTAAAAGATCCTGTAGTCTATGTTTCAGTCAACAATTAGTAGCTTTTCCTATTAAAAAAACTGCTTTCTTCTTGGTCATTTTTCATATTTCTAGGTCTCCCTGTGTAAAAATACCATTTTATACAAATGTTTATTCTATCCATAAATCCTACGTTACACTAAATATATATATATATATATATATATATATATATATATATATATATATATATATATAATCTAATTACTTGTCATGGTAATTAAAAATATGCAATGTAATTGTGACATACATGTCATGTCAACTTAAACCTATAACTGTCAACTTAGGTCAAGTCTAAACTTAAACCTCTTTAGTGAAACGACGTATTTTAATTTAAGGAAATCTCTTCCAAGGGGTGAAAAACAGGACTCTTTCTCTTTCTTTGCAGAATTGGAAAATTCCAATAAAAATCCAACTGAACTGAAAACAAATGACCTATGGCACAAACAGAGTATTTTTTAAATGTAAGGTCCTATTTTTCTATTTAATATTTGGAATCCTGGCATTTTTTTAGGTTTTTATATCTTGACAATTTTTTTTAAATCATATCGAATTTAATTAATTTTTTAATAAATAAGAGTTCTTAGTTTAATAACAATACCCTATTTACTTTACAAGGTAATACAAAGATCTAATTAGCTGAACAAATATAAATATGTTAATACATGTATTTTTCAAATTTTATTAAATCTTTTGCTATGAAATATTCGCTGAAAGAGACTTGTTAATTGGTTTATTAATTTAGTTGTTTTTAAAACCCCACCCCGTAGTCTTAAATAAGTAATACATTTGACCATTCAAAGAAAACCTTGATATCTGTCTATAAAATTTAAGTAACGAGTGTGTAATACCTGATTTAATTCGTTATAAAAAATGTACTGAGATTTTGGTGATAACTTTTTGCAGTCTGATCTAGTTGCTTTAAACTACAAACTTAAACATACAATATTTATATACATACTTTGGCATTTTTGTATCCCTTTTTACGGTGTCGAAAAAAGGTCGTCTACTGTTGGAGCCATAAACTGTATCGTAATGACTTTATGGTCACTAGATGGCGTTGTTTCGGAATTCTCCAAATAATGCTGATTTTCTCCAAAAAATCAAACTGTACACTATGACTTTTATATCCCAATTTATTTAGTAGTTATGAAGGGCATTGAATAGTCAAATAAAAAATCAATGTCAGAAACGTTGGATTGGAAAATTAACCTTGCCGTTTTATAGAGAAGAAAAAGGAAAGAAAAATAAATTATGATATAAAATTCATAGCGTGCCATTTGTTTTTTTTTGAGACAATCTGCATTATTTGGAGAATTCTGAAACAACGCCATTTAGTGACCACGAACAAAGTCATTACGGTACAGTTTATAGCTCCACGAGTAGTTCGACATCAAGTCACAATAAAATCGGTTCATCCAAAACAGAGATTTTACTACATTTGAAAGTAAAAGTGTTTGACCTTCCCCCACCACTTTATCTTTGAAAAGACAAAATGGTCTCAAGCAAAAAAGTGCGTACTAAAAATACAATCCTGATATTTTCAACATAGCTCAATTATGGACATTTACGATAAAACTGTTGATTGTGTCGCTGTTACTCCCCCTAGCAGCCAACTTTTCGAACTTGAAAATAATTTAGAGCAATCTCTCTTGGCCCATTTAACTAAAAATATTTCTGTCATTAACGGTTCCCGAGCCACAGCTGAGGTAATTAATCAGGTGGCTATATAGTCTATCTAAGTATATACAACTGAATAGGGCTCTCTTTTTTTCAGCTATAATATATATATATATATATATATATATATATATATATATATATATATATATATATATATATATATAGATCTAACTTTCTCTACAGAAAAAGAACTGGTAAATGCCAATAAAAAAAACCAACTAAAGTCAAAACAAATTAACTGTGACATAGACATAGTATTTTTCAAATGGAAGGTCCTATTTTTTATTTAACAATCAGAATCCTCCATTTTTTACATAATGATAATTCTTTTATAAATAAGAGTTTGGTTTATTAGGTTATTAATCACCATTTCTGTATTCTTAAATAAATATTACATCTGACAATTCACACAAAACCTTGACACCTGCCTATAAATGACTCACAGTAAGTAACTTCATGTAACGCGTGTATAATATCATTTTTAATTTTGTATTATCTATTTCTCGCATCCTGACAGAAGTAATTGTTTTAAATTATTAACGTGAGAAATTTAAAAGTTTTATGTCGACATAAAAAACGCGAGGGTTCCGAAAATTAAATAATTATCACTTTTTTTCACAGGCAACTTTTTCTTGGTTTTTTTCCAAGTCATAAAAACGTTTGCACAACGAACAATATTCAATCTTTTTCGTCAATCGAATCAAACACTTAAAATAAAAAACACTTAAAATCACCCCCAAGAAAGGGAGCTTCCAAGGGGGGGAGGTAGAGGGGTAATTACCCCCTCAGACACCCAATACCTAAGATTGAAAATATTTTTAAAAATAAATTATTAAACGAAAAATTTGGTAGATATTATTGTGATAATTTTTCGAAATATGAATGATAGACTAATATGTCAAGAACGTCTCGTTAGCCTTTGGCGGTCTTACACCCCTCGCTACTGTGATTATTGCGCTGTACATAGTATAAATTATAAATTTGTAATTGTAAGGTCTCCATTTAATTTTTACAATATGTGTACTATGTATTAGATACATCATCGTAATTTTAAAAGTATTAATAGTTATTATTTTATTCCCAAATATTCTATCATTACTTTAGTTTCTAAATTTTAAAAATAAGGTTGGGTACGGCTAAATAATATATCTTTAATTTCCTAACCTTTGTTTAAACTTTGCCTACACGGATGTTAGTAAATTGGCTCCCAGTAGGTAATGAATAAAGGGTTAGTACCCAATATCTGCTATCAATACGTAAATTTATTCCCAAACCCATAAAGGGCGTTGGTGCCGTTGGTATATTGGTTCCCAGCTGGTAATAAATAGAGGTCGTTCAGTTTGTTCAGCATGTTGGGAGAGACAAATTTACACATCAAGATCACAGAATACACTTGATTTTTTTATTACTAAACAAAATAAACAAACTTCTTCTTCTTTAGAAACAGAAAATTTAAAAATCAAAAGAGGGGTCATAAAATAGAATCTGAGAAAGATGGTTCAGATGCAGGAGAAAAGTCAGAAGAAAAACAATTAGATGGCAAAGTATGTATAATATTAGAAAGCACTAGCCACTCTCAAAACCCAAACGGAACTCCTAGTGAATATTCTAATTCCCCTGATATTGCTCCTTACGTATATTAAATTAAAAGCATTTCGTCTTATGAAAAATACAGTCTTTTGGTGGTGTAAATAAAGCAAACAAATTAGGAAAAGTTGTTAAGGCACCATTGCAAAAATATTCAAAATTATACGGAATGGATGAGGACTTAGTAACTCATGGTAACACTGTATTACCACAAAGAAAGCATTTAATTTTATAAAAGTATACGAAAATCCCGCAAAACGCTTAAAAACCTGATTACGTTCCACAATGGGCCAAGAAAGGTTGGTCGGATTAGCTCTCTTATTTATGCACCGACATTTGAATTGAAATGCTGATAAAATAATTTATAAGGTTTGTTAATAAAAAACGCTTAAAAACATGGTTACGTTCCACAATGAGCGAAGAAAGGTTGGACGGATTAGCTCTCTTATTTATGCACCGACATTTGAAATTATATACTGATAAAGTAATAGATAGATTTGTTAATAAAAAAGGTAGGAGATTCGATTTTGTCAATTAGGTAAATATTTGTTGTTATTGGTATTTTTACATAACCTCTCGTTTGCCCCCTAATATAGAACCGTCGTTTTATTCTTATTTTAAATAATGTGTTTTAGTGTTTTATAACGTTTTGTATTTTTGCAAAATAAAAGGCAATATTTTCATTTTATGAAATATTTAGTTTATCTTTAAGGATCTTTATGCTCTTTGTTCTTTTGTTTATGTTATTATTTTAGAATAATACGTGTTCTGTCGCAGTATATGTATATTTTAAGAAAATATAAGGATACGTTTTTGTTTTGTGATATATATCTAATTAACTAGATAATATAGGTATTGTTGTTAGTATGGTTCGTTTAGAGGGCGCCTCATTTTCTCCCTGTTTTATGTTGTTTTGTTTTTTGAAACATGTGTTTTGTTACGATATGTATTTTATCAAAATAAAAGACTTTTCAGTGCATTTGTTCCTAGTGCTTGTTTCAACAAAAAAAAAATATATATATATAAAATAAAACTAGTTTAATGAACTTGGTAAAATTTCCCCCCCCCCCTCCCGGAGCCAACCACTACCCTCCCAGACCAGAGTTCTAGAAGCGCCACTGCCCCCAAATTCGGAATAAGAGTGTCTTCTTTCTTCACTTGGATTAAGCAAATCGGACTCTCTGCTTCCCTCTTAACTTTCTTTGCAGCTATTTCTTTTCAACTTGCTCTTACGTATCCCCTTTATAATACGCAAGAAACTTTTATTTCGAGTTCTCGAGACATACCCATAACCAAATGCCAATAAAATAACAATTCAATGTAGAGTCGAAAGGGGTAAGAGTTGCGGGTATTCCACCACTACTTTGTTTCCCTTTCAGTATCAGAAATGTTAACATATTAATACGAAATATTGTACAGTGAAGTGAATTACCTCCGAGTGTCGGAAAGTCTGTAGGTATAACTTTAATATATCAAGATAGGTGCCAAATAATCAACATTTTTTTGATATCAAGTAAAGCAGTGTTCCTCGATATGGACCAAAATAATTTTAAACAAGAAAGCAGTGACTCAGGGTACAGTGGGGTATGGAATATGAAGCAAATGACTTATGGAAATGAAGTCGTAATAAATATTAAAGAAATAAGGGATTCAGAGGCTTTAAAACCTAATTATTTACAACGGTTGGTATGTACCACTCAATCATTTATTGCCATCGTGTCAAAATTTGGAGGTGTACATAGTCTGTGCTATAAGTGTTACTTTTTTATTCCATAAAATTTGCAATAGAAAAATATAAGCTTTAATACACATTACAAAATATTCACAAAGTGTTAGGGTTCTGAATTGACTACTCTATATAAATTATTATTTTTAAGTCGAAGAAGTCTGTATATATTGTAATAAAGGAAATATATTGTAATAAAGGAAACATTTCAAAAATAGAAAACCATTTGATTAACAAATCATTTTTTAAGTAAAAATAATGGAAATTAGTACGAAAAAAAATCCAGTGAAAATAAAAAATTGGATAAAAACGTTTTTATTTCATTTTCTATCAAGAAATCTTCATTAAACAATCTTAGTACTAGCAAATTTAATTAGACCCATAAATAAGACAATCCCTTTAAATACTAATTTATAAGCTTTGTTTTTAACTACATTTTCGTCAGAAATTTTATTACAAGAAATTGTTCACAAAGTCGTTTATTTAATGCTAAAGGGAAACATGACTCTAGGCTACCCAGTTTTGTACCTTACAAGAGATTTGATGCTCGTTCAAGGCAAACATGGGCAATGGCATAAATAAGCGAACCGTTTTTGACTTACGGCTGTAAGCTCGATTGTTAATCCGAATTATTAGAAAATCATTTAAATTCAAGAGAAATTTTAAAAATTGTGTAGTTTCTCTGTGTTGTATCTTGCATTCCCATAAAAAAAAGGAATATTATTTAAAACATTTTTTATACATTTTAAAACGTGTAATTATCATTTTTGTTCGTAAAAAATCGCAGATAGAACATTTATGCTGAAGTCACCTATGATACATAATTAACGTAAGAAAACATTGTATTGGTAATTCTCGAGTATTATAAGACAATAAAAGCATAGTATGCGGCTTTGGATTTGTATAAAAATTGTTTTTGGCGAATTCTGTATCCATGCCTATTTTTATAATGAAAAGTAAGTTCTGAAAATTTAGCATTTGGCTTGCCGCACATGTATTTTATAAATATTTACTTTGAATACAGTACTCGTTTCAGTTGCAGAGCAAATTGCAAAACTATAGAAACAGTTCAGGGAAGCAATGGTTTTATACCCAACAGTGTACAAATTGTGAGTGAAACAGAGACTTGTTCTTTGATTTAATTAGAAATATGTTTCACTTAGCACATGCTTACACTTGGCAATACCCTTAAGTAACTCGACGTTAGAAAAACAGTAAACATTTGTTTGAATGGGAAAGCAATTCCCTTTATCTTTATTCTAGTATTGCCAACGAAATGCAAATACATTAAAAAAAGCTACACCAGTGTTTGGTGGTCGTATGTGTATACTGTATAGTAACTTGCTTTCAAATGTGAACGCTTATTTATGCCATTGCCCATGTTTGCCTTGACCGAGCATCAAATCTCTTGTAAGGTACAAAACTGGGTAGCCTAGAGTCATGTTTTCCTTTAGCATTAAATAAACGACTTTGTGAACAATTTAGAGAGACGCAGGCGTTTGGTAGCAGGTAAGGTAGGGGTAAGATCGTCGGTCAAGGCCAAATTTCATTAACAGCAAGAGCAGAGTTGCCCATATAGTTTTCACTAGGCAACAGCTAAGGGTGGATGGGATGTATGTTCTCATGAAAACTAACAAGGGTGAATGAGATAACGGGACAGTTTGTTATACAAATGAAATGCCAGTATGATACACCGACGGGTCACGGATGGCCGTGGCGCAGTCGACAGTTGCCGGAGTGGATATAGAGAAATTAAACCATAGGAAAAGCTTTTCACCATGGTTTTCCAGGCAGAAATATATATAATATATATATATATATATATATATATATATATATATATATATATATATATATATATATATATATATATATATATATATATATATATATATATATATATATATATATATATATATATATATATATATATATATATATATATATATATATATATATATATATATATATATATATATATATATATATATATATATATATATATATATATATATATATATATATATATATATATATATATATATATATATATATATATATATATATATATATATATATATATATATATATATATATATATATATATATATATATATATATATATATATATATATATATATATATATATATATATATATATATATATATATATTTATGCACACTGAGCAACTCCACTACACTAATTGCGTAGCTGCGAAGGGCGTAAGAGCAGTGCTGCAAAGGGGCGTTGTCAAGGACTTTTCTTGGAAGGGCATCCTGGCCTATATAAACAGGTCTGGTAGGTTCAACGAAGCGATGGAGGTGGTGTAAATAGTTGGGGTGAGATCTTGAGGAAAACAGCAATTGCCATATTTGGCTTACTGGCATGGCTTCGGCCTCCCCTCAAGTTCTACTACTACACACTCATGCAAACAATCCGTGCATTTACTCAAATAGAAATTATTAAATATCAAACTTTGACTATTTTTAATAAATCTTCTACTTCAACCTACTTAAGCCATTAATATTCGGCGATAACTTTTCGTTTAGATTAGCTGAACATGTTCATTTCATTCTTTCTATCTTCTAAAATCACCATTAAAATCAGTGGCAAACCTTCAGAAAAAAAGCGCAACAAATGAAAAATAATATGAGACCAAAATAAAAAGATGGTGGTGCACTTTACCATTACCAATCTGGATGTAGGTTGGTGGGCATTGGAACAACGACTCATCGAGTACACAAGTTAAACGATCTTCTTCTTGTAACGTAGATACCTTTGGAACTGGATTGTCCATTGCAAAAATATTTCCAAAAGTTATCCTGGCGTTAAGGACGTGGAAAAGAGGAATCTCTGTAAATTGAAAAATAACTGAAATAGAAAAACAGTGAAGCATTTATCAAATTTGTTCATACTGTTTATATTTGCACAAATTAACTTTTAATACCGAATCGACTTAATTACGGCAACTCAATTTGCAAATTATAACATTTGATACATATTAAATAATTAAAGTTTAAACAGTTTCGTAGCACAACAAAAGACGACGGCCAGAGACGAGTGCTTTATCATAGCAAATGATAAAAAATCGGCAAGAATTTGTTTTTAAATATTAAAACCCATAGGGGTGTTTTGTAATACATCCAAATCTTGTATCCTCTGTCATTTCTAAACTGTAAGTGACTTTTATTTTCAATTTTATAGTTTTAGTCTGTTGTCTATGCCTAAAAAAAACATGTATATCAAAGAAACAAAAATCTAGGTCAGGACTAAAAAAAACAAATGTTTTATCTTTTTTAAAATTGAAAAAACAATCTCACACCAAACAACATGGTATATATATATATATATATATATATATATTTTATTTTCTTGGGTCAGGGTCCTTATAAAAACGAACATTACATTTTTTGCTAAGTCATGTTACCAACTAACGTTTCGATGATCTCGTGATTTTCATCAGAATACATAAATTCTATAAAGGAAATTTACAGACAATAACACTTACAATTTAAAGTTCAATAAAATGTATTGCCATTTACAACCAATATTTGAAAAGTAGATGGAACATGTAACACATTTAGAAAATTAAATAAAACAGTGTCACATTCACAATACAAGACTTATATGGAGACAAACAAGAAACTAATACTAAAAATGAATTTATCTATGTTATTAAGGGGTCCAACTCAGTTTTATAAAATTTTCGTTTCTTTTAATTTATATGTTATTTGATAATGTCATGGTATATTTTATTAAGTTGTTTTGTATCAGTTTTTGCATTGATTGAGTTTTTATTCTTTTATATTTCTACCATTTCATAGAATTCTCCCCTTTTTTGGTGGTTTTCGGTCTTTAAAATGAATGAATGTTGATTTTCACCAATATGTTTTCTTAGTGCCGTCTTATTCTTTTTGTCATACTTGTGTCCATGAAGTCTGTTTTTTAAATACTGGCTGGTTTGTCCAATGTATATACTGTTGATATATATATATATATATATATATATATATATATATATATATATATATATATATATATATATATATATATATATATATATATATATATATATATATATCCTAATATCGCAGGAATTAACTGCCAGGTTTGTTTCAAATTTTGGTGATGTGTATAGATTTAAAATATGACTATTTTGACATATTCAACTTTGACATCGCTGATTGGCGTGCGAGCCTAGAGGGGGGAAATGCTACAAGTTTTAAGAAAAAGATATTAGCGATTTTTTTAACGAAATTTTGATTCTCGATTCTTACTCAGCATTATCAAGGATCCCCTTATACCAAATTTCACCAAAATAAGTCAGCTTTGGGCAATACGAGCTTTCAAAAAATGCTTCTTTTTAATTTCAAAGGCAAAAATCTTTTAAACCGATGTCTTGAACAAAAAACACTATTTTACATTTTTTTTATTATTTTAACAATCTTTATTGAATTTTAGTAAAAAAATTTAAGACATTTTTATTTTTATAATTTTAATAAAAATAATTATGGAACACAATAGCAGAGCTGAAGAACTCGAACAAACTTTAGAGTACGTCCTAGAACTATTTTGTTCTCTAAATTAGATACAGATGGTTAAAATAATAAAAAAATGTAAAATAGTGTTTCTTGATCAAGACAATGGTTTAACTCTTTCAGGGGCAAGAATTCTTAAAATATTTTTTCTCTATTTGGGCAAAATTTTTTTTTTAATATTTTTGTTTTTTTTTTAATGAAACATGTTTGTGGGGGTAAAAAAAGGTCATATGTGTGTTTATTTTTTATTTATATAACTCATTAAACATATTAATGCTAATAAACAAATGGTGCCATAAATGTACCAGTGCCCGGTAGCTACTTATTTTTATGAAAGTCTTGGAAACAAGTTTTATTTTTGGTTAAGCACAGAGGCACTTTACAAATGCTGCAAATCCATTCCGTTCTTACTTGGGATTGTGCCGTGCTACAGTTACTACAGCGACGGCGGGTACTGCGTTGGGGTTGATGAGCTGAACCTTCAAACCTCACTTCGTCAGGTACATATGGTTTATTTTTTTTTATGGCTATTGGTTCAGTTACTTCTGAAAGTGGCCTCTTAATTCCATATACCAACTGTTGTGCAACAAGACCTTGTACTACACTTCTTCTAAATTCTTTCATTGAAAGCGATGAAACATGTAAGTTTTTGAATAATATGAAGGCATTGACTACAGAGGCGTCCAAAAAGTAAAAAAAAATTCGGTGCCACCATTTATGGCTTTTGCGATCTATCTTGTAAGTTGACAAGTTTTGGTCAAACTTGTCAACGAAATTCATATTTGCATTGTAATCGGCAAGGGCTTGTGGACAGGGTACCTTAGTAATTGTTCCATCTCTTTCTTTTCGGTTAACCTCAATCATATTACGTGGATCATGGAAGTTGGACAACAGATGAACAGACCTTTTATCTTTCCATTTAATAGCAGATAAACCAGAATTACTGGTAAACCACTGCACCTCGCCCCTTTTCATACTTCTATCTACTTTAAAAGTTGGAAGATATCGCCTTGAAGAATTAACAGTTCCACATGCATGTATTTGCTTCTTTTTTAAATCTTCCATGAGCTGTACACTATTGAAGAAGTTATCAAAATAGAGTATATGATTTTTACTTTCCAATCCTTCACATAACTGAGTTACGACTCTGGCACCTAAGTTTTTTTCAGCATCATTGCTAGATTTTCCAGTATATATATATATCAAATTTAAGGCAGTACCCATCTTTATTGGCTAGGATCCACACTTTATATCCACGTTTTGTGGGTTTTTCGGCATGTATTGTTTGAGGGTACTTCGGCCTTTAAATTTAATCATTGACTCGTCTATAGCCACCTCACAACTTGGCAACATGCATTGTTCAAATTTCTCCGACAAGGTATTTAATAATGGCCTGATTTTATATAATTTATCATAATTAGCATCCCCTTTATTTGGCATAAGTGAGTTATCATTCAAATGAATATTGTTAAGCAACCAACTAAACCTCTTTACTGTCATAAGGTTAGCCACATATGGATCGTGAAGATCTGGAGCACTGGACCAATGATCGCGATAACTTGGAAGGCGTTTTATGCCCATAAGTAAATTCAACCCAAGAAATGTTTTCATTTCACAAAGATCCGTTTGTTTATGCTGGCTGAATGTTTGCTGTGCATATAAATTTGTACCAAATACAATACTTTCTATGAAATTGTCGGAAAAAAATAATTGAAATAATTTATAGGGTGTTGGATCTATCATATTTGTTACAACGTCAGCTAAGCCAGACCGTGCAGTAAAAGCTGTAGGCGAAATAGGAGTGTCTATATTGGACCAAATTGGAGCAGGTCTTGATACCGGTTTTAATCTCCTAGCAATGGTAGCTAGTGGTATGTCATCCTCGGAGTCGCTGCTTGAAGACAATATTACATTATCCTCATTAGTTTCTATAACATCTTGGTCATCATTAGCTATATTACTTACTAACGATTCCGAATCAGAAGGAATTTCTGCTGCGTTTATGGGATCCTCTTCCAGTTCTGCATAAATATTTTCGATTTCTTCATCTAAATCACTTTTCTTCCAACCCACTAACTTAAATGACAAGTCGGACATCTTGATGCTGAAAAAAAAAACCTAATCAGAAATAAAGCAGAATACCCTATCCTACCCTTTTTACCATTTCCCCTTATTTTCCAGTCAAACATCAAATAGGTGTTATAATTAAAATATGCATGTCTAAAAACCCATAAAAAGACATATTACTCGATTTTTTAAATACATTTTCATTTTAACCCCCTCCCTTATTTATCTTTAGTAATTATTTTTCGGTAAAACGTCAAACAGGTGCTATAATTGAAATTCGCATGCCCAAAAACCCATAAAAAGACAGTTTACTCGATTTTTATAAAAGAAATGGAAAATGCGCGAAGGTACAAATAATGTACCACCTAAAAATCCAATATTACGAACCCATGTTTCTAAATATTTAATATCTAGCATAAAAGCACAACTCACAAGACACTCTTAAACAATTTACGTAATATTTTAATAAGAAAATACTTACATTTTTACTATTTTATAGCACCACAGTTCGATCACCTTGTTCGAGCACAAACATAACCTAAATTTACTAAAAAGAGCGGGATAATATTCGGCCGCATGGTCCGCCTGCTATACACTGCTTCACAGAACAGTTTAAATACGTTCTACATATGTGGTACAACGTCTAAACCACGGACCACTATCAGAAACAAAAGTATTAAGGTGGTGCTAAATATGTACCGTCGCCTAAATGAAGCGTAAAATAAGGTGGTCCATTTTAGATACCAGTGCCCCTGAAAGAGTTAAGAGATTTCTGCCTCTGAAATGAAAAAAAAAATGCATTTTTTAAAAGCTTGTATTTCTCAAGGCTATTATTTTGTTGAAATTTGGTATAAGGGGGTTCTTGATGATGCTGAATAAGAATCGAGAATCAAAATTTCATTAAAAAAATTCTAATATCTTTTTCTTAAAAATCCTACCATTTCCCTCCCTCTAGACTCGCATGCCAATGAGCGATGTCAAAGTTGAATGTATCAATATAATCATATTTTAAATCAATACACATCACTAAAATTTGAAACTAACCTAGTAGTTAATTCCTGAGATACAAGGGTGTTCCGCTTTTAAATGTATATATATTTATCTCTATCGGACGAAATAGAGACGTTATTCGGAAGCGAGAAAGAAAGATTCGAAAATGCCATTTTTGGCGAAACGTCAGCAAACCTGTATACAATTTACATACTTACTTCACAGCTAAACCGGGTGACAACGAAATCATTGGCCAAGGCGTCATTCAGCTGCTTTTTAAGATATTTGTATCAAAGATATAGGCCCTTGGAGCCCATACATTCCATGGAAAAACAATTGAAGATCTCTTCAGGTGTAACCGGAAGTAGACCTAAGTCGAGAATTTGAAAGGAAATACTGTATACATTTTTACGCGATTCGATAGCGCGAAAAAATTGAAGACATTGTTCCTAAAATCGATATTGCGGCCCTGTGACGTCACCGATCGAGTTTTTGTCAAGCAAGCTAATGAAACGGCAAATAAAAGAAGCACTTTAATTGTTTTTTGATGAAACATGCAAAAATTTCGATTCTGGAGATGAATTGGGATTCGTTTTAGTAATTCCTTCAAATGATAATCTTTCTCTTAAATTTTTAAAACCCAGTTTATTTAATTTAATTGTTTAAAATTAAATAAATAAAACCAAAATAGTTAAAAAAAACCTTCAATGATTATTATGATTTTTTACTTGGAAATCAAAAACAAAAAATGTAGTGGATCCGTCTTTTATATGTAGATACTCACTTATAATTTGATGTTAATTTAAAAAAAAATTACCTTTTCTATTTAAAATTTTAGATAAAATTCAAGAGAAAGAATGTCAATTGAAAAAACTATTAAAACGTATCCTAATAGGAAATAAATCGAAATGCTTGCATGTTTCATCAAAAAATAATCAAAGTGCTTCCTTTATTTGCCGTTTGATTAGATTGCTTGACGAAAACTCGATCGATGAGGTCACAGTGCCACCATATCGATTTTAGAAACATTTCTCCTGCGCCACCATTTGAAAACAAATGCCTACTTATGACATGTCATTGAAAAGGGAATTTTTTGCGCTATCGAATGGCGTAAAAATATATACAGGGTTCCCTTTAAAATTCTTGACCTAGGTCTACTTCCGGTTACACGATTCAATTGTTTTTCCACGAAATGCATGGGTTCTGAGGACCTATATCTTCGGTGCAAATATCAAAACTGCAAAAAATAAACTTAAAAAGCAGCTGAATGACGCTTGGTCAATGATTTCGTTGTCACCCGGCCTGATTAGGAAATGTTGCAGAAAACATATAAAAATAAAAATTATTTGAATTATATATATATATATATATTTTTTTTTTTCGTTTTTTCTTTCTTTAATCATATATAAATATTTCGTTAATTATTTTCTTGGGCATAGGTTAACTCATTGAGAAGCAAAACTACAATTTAATCGACGTTTCGCTCATTATATTGAGCTTTTTCAAGATATTTTATTTTCTACAATAAAAACATATATAGTTAGTATTTAAATTGGTTAAAACATTATTGAAAAAACATCACTCAAAAAAACATTACATTTAAAACAAACTATGATCATGAACACAAAAATACATTTAAAACAACATTAATATTATACAGAGTACGTACCTTGGAAACATGTCATGTGTAACGAATGTTTTGCGATTGCAATAATTTCGACACGTCTGGAATTCTGGTAGATAAAAACGAAACAACTTTTTTCTATTTTTTTAAATATTTACTTTGATTTTTATTGCTGTACAGAGTTTGGGTTTATGATCTTACTGAAATGTACAGGGTTTTATGTATGGAGTAGTTTATTTATTTAAATTAATTTACTTAGATATCAGATTATAATAAATTTGGCTTAAGTTATTGATGTCTTTTTTATGGTTGACGGTATCTTTCTCTTTTTTAATTTGTATCATTTCTTTTATTGTGAGTTTTCGATAATTAGTTTCTTGCTCTAAAATTTTGGTTTGTTTAAAATCGAATTCATGTTTTTCTGTATGTTGGTGTTTGTGGAGTGCAGTTGATGCATTTTTTGTGTATTTGTGGCCGTTTAATCGACTATCTAAGTATTGTGTTGTCATTCCTATGTACTTTTTTGGGCAATTTAAACATGGAATTAAGTAAACTAGGTTTGATTTCTTTTTTTAATTACTTTGCTTTTCAAGGGAGTGAAAAGACCGTTTAGTAAATTCTGTGCTTTACGACAGACAGTTATATCGTGTTTAGACAATATATAATTTATTTTTTCTGATAGACCGTCTGTGTAGGGCATTACAACGTATTTAGTATTACCATTTCTTTCTTTTGTTGCTTTCTTTAAGTTATTATGAAAAACATGAGTTCGTTGTTTAAAAACTCGTAGTATGTTTTTTCCCGGATAATGGTTATTTATTAAAGTCTCCTTAACCTTCTTTAAAATCTCAGGACGATATTTTGGGGAAGTAAGTGAGATGGCACGATCGGTTAGACCAATAATAACGCTATTTTTTTGATTCTTTGGATGGTTGGAGTTAAAGTTTAAGTACCGCCCTGACCATGTTTTTTTTCTATACCACTTGGTTTTTATATTTTGATCTTTCTTGTTTCTAATTAGGGTTAAGTCTAGAAAATTAATTTTGTTTTTGTTTTCAATTTCCATGGTAAATTTTAATTTGGGGTGAAAATTATTGAAAGCGTTTAATAGGTCATTAATATGGTTGTTTGAAACGGCAGTTAAACAATCGTCCACAAATCTTTTAAAAAAAGGAAGGTTAAAATCAAGTTCACTTATCACACTCTCCTCCAGATATTCCATAACTAATTGTGCGACAATGGAGGAAATAGGAGAACCCATAGCGCAACCATCTAACTGTTGATAATATTTGTCCTCATACTGGAAATAATTATTATTTAGAGTAATGTTAATAGTTTCTATAAATTCTTCTAATGGAAGTGTTGTGTGACTCTTTAATTCGTCCCATTTTTGTGTTATTATGTCAGATAAAAGTTCATTCGGAAATTTGTATATAGAGAAACAACATCAAGAGATATTAGTATATGATTATCTGGAATGTTTACCTTGTCAATAAATTGTTTAAATTCAAATGAATCTTTAACAAAATAATCGTTTTTTCCGGTTATTTTGGACATACAATTAGACAAATATTTCGACAGTTTATAAAAAGGAGATTGGATACATGATACAATGGGCCTTAAAGGTATGTTAGCTTTATGCAACTTAGGAAGACCGTATATTTTGGGTGCTACTGCGTTGTGTATCATTAGGTTTTTTTGCTTCTTTATCAGAAATAACTTTTTTATTTAACAATTTTTTTATGAACATGTTATTTTTTGTTTGATAAGAGGTCATTAAATCACTTTTTAATGTTTTGTAAGTATTTACGTCACTAAGCAATTCTTTAATTTTTGTATCATAGTCGTAAGAGTTCATTATCACAGTTTTATTTGATTTATCAGGTTTCAGGATTTTAATTTGAGGGTTCTCCTTTACGAATTGCTTGGTTTTGTTAATTTTTTTCTGTATGTTTTTTTGAAAGTTTGAATATTTTATTTTTTTATATTTTATTTTAAGATTATGGTTTGTTACAACGTTTACAACATTGGCGCGAATTGAATCTTTGATTTCATTCGGTTTATCTTGAATTATGCTTTCTACACAGGCGATATATTCCGTGGTTGCTAAATGTTTTTCAGTTGTTATTGGAAGTGAAAAATGATCACCCAAAGCAAGAACTTCAGCAATATCCTGTGAAATCTCAGTGTCAGATATGTTACTTAGCCATTCGGTTGTATTTATTTTTTTGTCGTTGTGTGGTATATGAGAAATTAAATTTGTAAATTTTGCTTGATTGCGTGCTTTAGTGTACTTAAAAGTTTTTTCATATTTTAAATATTCGAAATTCAGAAATTTATTAAGTTGATTTTCAGGTATAAGATTTGTTAAGTAACTAATTTGATTATTTATTTCAGAATTTAAATGATTTATATTTTTAGTTGTTTCCGTGACTGTCAAATTTAAAATTTTTTGTTTTGTATTATTTATTATATCATTGAACTTGTTTTCAAGGTACGTACCTGCAAATCTTATGTGTGACGTATTAAAATTTAGGAAGGCTGGCATCACATCTGCATGCTTGCATCTCAGTAGAAAAATCCGTCGATTTTTTTGTTTAGCTAGTTTTTGATACCATCTGGAGATGTTTCTGAGGTAATTTGCTGTGTCTTCACCATATGCCTCTCCAATATTTTTGAAAATGTTTGTGTTTGGTCTTTGCATCTTTAACCATTGCAACTTATATTTTTCGTTTTTTTTTCTTTAACCATATATAAATATTTCGTTAATTATTTTCTTGGGCATAGGTTAACTCATTGAGAAGCAAAACTACAATTTAATCGACGTTTCGCTCATTATATTGAGCTTTTTCAAGATATTTTATTTTCTACAATAAAAACATGTATAGTTAGTATTTAAATTGGTTAAAACATTATTGAAAAAACATCACTCAAAAAAACATTACATTTAAAACAAACTATGATCATGAACACAAAAATACATTTAAAACAACATTAATATTATACAGAGTACGTACCTTGGAAATATGTCATGTGTAAGGAATGTTTTGCGATTGCAATAATTTCGACACGTCTGGAATTCTGGTAGATAAAAACGAAACAACTTTTTTCTATTTTTTTTAATATTTACTTTGATTTTTATTGCTGTACAGAGTTTGGGTTTATGATCTTACTGAAATGTACAGGGTTTTATGTATGGAGTAGTTTATTTATTTAAATTAATTTACTTAGATATCAGATTATAATAAATTTGGCTTAAGTTATTGATGTCTTTTTTATCGTTGACGGCATCTTTCTCTTTCTTAATTTGTATCATTTCTTTTATTGTGAGTTTTCGATAATTAGTTTCTTGCTCTAAAATTTTGGTTTGTTTAAAATCGAATTCATGTTTTTCTGTATGTTCGTGTTTGTGGAGTGCAGTTGATGCACTTTTTGTGTATTTGTGGCGGTTTAATCGACTATCTAAGTATTGTGTTGTCATTCCTATGTACTTTTTTGGGCAATTTAAACATGGAATTGAGTAAACTAGGTTTGATTTCTTTTTTTTAATTACTTTGCTTTTCAAGGGAGTGAAAAGACCGTTTAGTAAATTCTGTGCTTTATGACAGACAGTTATATCGTGTTTAGACAATATATAATTTATTTTTTCTGATAGACCGTCTGTGTAGGGCATTGCAACGTATTTAGTATTACCATTTCTTTCTTTTGTTGCTTTCTTTAAGTTATTATAAAAAACATGAGTTCGTTGTTTAAAAACTCGTAGTATGTTTTTTTCCGGATAATGGTTATCAGATATTCTGGGGAAGTAAGTGAGATGGCACGATCGGTTAGACCTATAATAACGCTACTTTTTTGATTCTTTGGATGGTTGGAGTTAAAGTTTAAGTACCGCCCTGACCATGTTTTTTTTGTATACCACTTGGTTTTTATATTTTGATCTTTCTTGTTTCTAATTAGGGTTAAGTCTAGAAAATTAATTTTGTTTTTGTCTTCAATTTCCATGGTAAATTTTAATTTGGGGTGAAAATTATTGAAAGCGTTTAATAGGTCATTAATATGGATTTTTGAAACGGCAGTTAAACAATCGTCCACAAATCTTTTAAAAAAAGGAAGGTTAAAATCAAGTTCACTTATCATACTCTCCTCCAGATATTCCATAACTAATTGTACGACAATGGAGGAAATAGGAGAACCCATAGTGCAACCATCTAACTGTTGATAATATTTGTCCTCATACTGGAAATAATTATTATTTAGAGTAATGTTAATAGCTTCTATAAATTCTTTTTTAAATTAAAGGGTCACACAACACTTCCATTAAAAGAATTTATGTTCGTGACATAAAGAAAAACATGAATTCGATTTTAAACAAACCAAAATTTTAGAGCAAGAAACTAATTATCGAAAACTCACAATAAAAGAAATGATACAAATTAAAAAAGAGAAAGATGCCGTCAACGATAAAAAAGACATCAATAACTTAAGCCAAATTTATTATAATCTGATATCTAAGTAAATTGATTTAAATAAATAAACTACTCCATACATAAAACCCTGTACATTTCAGTAAGATCATAAACCCAAACTCTGTACTATACTAACTATACATGTTTTTATTGTAAAATAAAATATCTTGAAAAAGCTCAATATAATGAGCGAAACGTCGATTAAATTGTAGTTTTGCTTCTCAATGAGTTAACCTATGCCCAAGAAAATAATTAACGAAATATTTATATATGGTTAAAGAAAAAAAAAACGAAAAATATAAGTTGCAAGGGTTAAAGATGCAAAGACCAAACACAAACTTTTTCAAAAATATTGGAGAGACATATGGTGAAGACACGGCAAATTACCTCAGAAACATCTCCAGATGGTATCAAAAACTAGCTAAACAAAAAAATCGACGGATTTTTCTACTGAGATGCAAGCATGCAGATGTGATGCCAGCCTTCCTAAATTTTACTACGTCACACATAAGATTTGCAGGTACGTACCTTGAAAACAAGTTCAATGATATAATAAATAATACAAAACAAAAAATTTTAAATTTGACAGTCACGGAAACAACTAAAAATATAAATCATTTAAATTCTGAAATAAATAATCAAATTAGTTACTTAAAAAATCTTATACCTGAAAATCAACTTAATAAATTTCTGAATTTCGAATATTTAAAATATGAAAACACTTTTAAGTACACTAAAGCACGCAATCAAACAAAATTTACAAATTTAATTTCTCATATACCACACAACGACAAAAAATAAATACAACCGAATGGCTAAGTAACATATCTGACACTGAAATTCCACAGGATATTGCTGAAGTTCTTGCTTTGGGTGATCATTTTTCACTTCCAATAACAACTGAAAAACATTTACCAACCACGGAATATATCGCCTGTGTAGAAAGCATAATTCAAGATAAACCGAATGAAATCAAAGATTCAATTCGCACCAATGTTGTAAACGTTGTAACAAACCATAATCTTAAAATAAAACATAAAAATATAAAATATTCAAACTTTCAAAAAAACATACAGAAAAAAATTAACAAAACCAAGCAATTCGTAAAGGAGAACCCTCAAATTAAAATCCTGAAACCTGATAAATCAAATAAAACTATGATAATGAATTCTTACGACTATAATACAAAAATTAAAGAATTGCTTAGTGACGTAAATACTTACAAAAAATTAAAAAGTGATTTAACGACCTCTTATCAAACAAAAAATAACATGTTCATAAAAAAATTGTTTTTCTGATAAAGAAGCAAAAAACCTAATGATACCCAACGCAGTAGCACCCAAAATATACGGTCTTCCTAAGTTGCATAAAGCTAACATATCTTTAAGGCCCATTGTATCATGTATCCAATCTCCTTTTTATAAACTGTCGAAATATTTGTCTAATTGTATGTCCAAAATAACCGGAAAAAACGATTATTTTGTTAAAGATTCATTTGAATTTAAACAATTTATTGACAAGGTAAACATTCCAGACAATCATATACTAATATCTCTTGATGTTGTTTCTCTATATACAAATATTCCGAATGAACTTTTATCTGACATAATAACACAAAAATGGGACGAATTAAAGGGTCACACAACACTTCCATTAAAAGAATTTATAGAAGCTATTAACATTACTCTAAATAATTATTATTTCCAGTATGAGGACAAATATTATCAACAGTTAGATGGTTGCGCTATGGGTTCTCCTATTTCCTCCATTGTCGCACAATTAGTTATGGAATATCTGGAGGAGAGTGTGATAAGTGAACTTGATTTTAACCTTCCTTTTTTTAAAAGATTTGTGGACGATTGTTTAACTGCCGTTTCAAAAAACCATATTAATGACCTATTAAACGCTTTCAATAATTTTCACCCCAAATTAAAATTTACCATGGAAATTGAAGACAAAAACAAAATTAATTTTCTAGACTTAACCCTAATTAGAAACAAGAAAGATCAAAATATAAAAACCAAGTGGTATACAAAAAAAACATGGTCAGGGCGGTACTTAAACTTTAACTCCAACCATCCAAAGAATCAAAAAAATAGCGTTATTATAGGTCTAACCGATCGTGCCATCTCACTTACTTCCCCAGAATATCGTCCTGAGATTTTAAAGAAGGTTAAGGAGACTTTAATAAATAACCATTATCCGGAAAAAAACATACTACGAGTTTTTAAACAACGAACTCATGTTTTTTATAATAACTTAAAGAAAGCAACAAAAGAAAGAAATGGTAATACTAAATACGTTGTAATGCCCTACACAGACGGTCTATCAGAAAAAATAAGTTATATATTGTCTAAACACGATATAACTGTCTGTCATAAAGCACAGAATTTACTAAATGGTCTTTTCACTCCCTTGAAAAGCAAAGTAATTAAAAAAAAAAGAAATCAAACCTAGTTTACTCAATTCCATGTTTAAATTGCCCAAAAAAGTACATAGGAATGGCAACACAATACTTAGATAGTCGATTAAACGGCCACAAATACACAAAAAATGCATCAACTGCACTCCACAAACACGAACATACAGAAAAACATGAATTCGATTTTAAACAAACGAAAATTTTAGAGCAAGAAACTAATTATCGAAAACTCATAATAAAAGAAATGATACAAATTAAAAAAGAGAAAGATGCCGCCAACGATAAAAAAGGCATCAATTACTTAAGCCAAATTTATTATAATCTGATATCTAAGTAAATTAATTTAAAGAAATAAACTACTCCATACATAAAACCCTATACATTTCAGTAAGATCATAAACCCAAACTCTGTACAGCAATAAAAATCAAAGTAAATATTAAAAAAATAGAAAAAAGTTGTTTCGTTTTTATCTACCAGAATTCCAGACGTGTCGAAATTATTGCAATCGCAAAACATTCGTTACACATGACATGTTTCCAAGGTACGTACTCTGTATAATATTAATGTTGTTTTAAATGTATTTTTGTGTTCATGATCATAGTTTGTTTTAAATGTAATGTTTTTTTGAGCGATGTTTTTTCAATAATGTTTTAACCAATTTAAATACTAACTATACATGTTTTTATTGTAGAAAATAAAATATCTTGAAAAAGCTCAATATAATGAGCGAAACGTCGATTCAATTGTAGTTTTGCTTCTCAATTAGTTAACCTATGCCCAAGAAAATAATTAACGAAAAAAAAAAAAAATATATATATATATATATATATATATATATATATATATATATATATATATATATATATAGAAACCGACATTAAAAAGCACTGATAATTAAAAATATAACAATTTAAACGATCTTTAAAATTTGACTTATTAAGTCGACGACAGATTAATAAACATCAATAAATAGATATTGAGGTATTAGACCAAGTCTTTTAGAAGTATGAATTCGAAAAAAAAAGCAACTAATATCAAATGCTTTGTATGTAATATCGTTCCAAATGTTATTTTTTACTTTTCAGTGCTTTTTTACGTCGGTTTTATTTGTCAAAAATTTTTTATTTATAATTTTTAATTTAGTTCCTTTTATTTTATTCTGCTAGTACTGCTTAGTTTATCTCTTGTTAGCTTAAATAAATGTTTGTATTATTTAAACATTACACTTGAATAAGACGTATTTTGAATTACAATTATTTAATTAATTTTTGTAAGAAATATTTTACGTTAAATGATATTTATTTCATGAAATAAAGATATTGACAAGTACCTCGTTAAGTGTCATAATTATTTTAAGATTTAGTAGGTTCTCTGATTAAAGGTGTGCTATTTGGTACTTTAAAAAGTAATGTGATAGAACTGATACTATAATTTTAAATCCTATAACGAAATCTTGTATTTCTGCTTGGGATTTAATTCTAAACTTATTTAATATTTGTACTTTTGAGAGAGAATTATAAACGATGTAGGCTTTTTAGGGTAAACAAAAATTTTGTAATTTTTATGCCCCCTTATAAAAAATTAAATTTTTGATAACGCGAACCTTCATTTTTCAAGGAAAAACTTGGCACTTCAATATTATTTGGTATCGGAACAGCATAAACAATTTGTTTTAAACGGCCTCAAAGAAACATGTCGGTCACAGTTATATCAGGGCTTCTTGGGGGCCACAAAATTGGGCCGTTTCTTCCTATCCATCTTGAACCAAATTTGCGGTTAAGCCATTCTGTTACTTCTCGAGCGCAATGTGCTGGACAACCATCCTATGGAAAATACATTTTTTTGGTGAAAACTTTACACCTGTACTTTATAGCAAATCAGATGCCTTTATTTTTCAATGTTACGATAGCGATGGGTCGGATTTCCGGAAATGTTTTGCCTCCAGGGTAAGCTGGAGGTGATTACACACTACAAATCTTTTTGACATATGTCACGTGATAAGACAGAAAATTTACATTATTGCATTATTGTTAAGACATTTTATTCCAAAGTTTGAACTTTCAATAATAAAACAACTTTATATGGTCGATAACATATATTACATATTTACTTTAGATAAACAACGAATTATTCTAATCTAGCAGCTAAGGCCTCAAAATATTTCTTAAATTCTTGCATTACTTCTTGCTTTCTTAAAGGGGACTAAGGAGGGTCCTTCAGATACAACTCATCAGATTCCCATACATGTTTATGTTTCAGGAAGCAGATATAATATTTGGACACTATTTTGTTCTGCTTACTTCGGGATAATCGGTCCAAAAAAGAAGATTCTTGATAAACTATTTTTTTTGGAAAAAGTAGACCGCGGCTTTTTCTACTACCTTTGTTAGGCAAGGCAATGTTCTGTGGTTTATTTTAATATCGTTAATCTTCCTGCAAAACTTACATAAAGTATAATTCTTTAAATTATCCATTTAAAAAAAATCTTCACATATACGTTGCGCGGTGTAAGTGTCACTGTCATTCTTAATTTACTAGTTACATTCATTTGTCGTAGCCGTGGCAATCTCTGTTTTACGATTAATATTGTAAATAATACCTACATAATGCACTCTCAGGATAAATTTCATGCAGTTCCGTCAAGTTTAGTGATATTAAATAGGGCAAAATTTCAACTTTAAAATGTCCTAAAACTGATAAAGTATACTTTTCGTTAGTAAAGTTTACGGAAATTAGTTTTTTTCTAGGTAACAAAAACTCCTACATGACCGAAGTAAATGGTAGTTAATTAAATTGGCAAATTTTACTTAATAAAATATACTTTCTTGAATTTTAGTAAATTAGGCTTAAATAAAAATAAAAATTTAGTATGTTTTAAAGATAGTGCAAAATATTTTACTTTACTAAAGTTTTAGGAAAAGTTTAATTTTAAACCTAAAAAAAAAAAAATATTTTTTATAAGATCCAAAATTATACTGTATAATATACGGATAACTATACCACCGTAAACTAAATCAACAAGGGGTCTGCCGACTAAACAATAATTGAACAACAATATGTCGTTTGCCATCAAACTACACAAAAATCTAAATGGAAATTAAACATAAATTTTAATGAATATTCAACCACAATACTAGCTTACCATTCACGATTTACTGTAAAAAAAAGTCAACCAATTTAAACGTCCAAATAAAAAAAAAAACAAGAATTTAAAATTATTCATTTCAAAATTAAACGAATCGATTCAAGACCTGTCAAAAAATTTTAAAAACCATTAAAAAGTTGAAATATATACTATATATATAATATGTATAATATATATATAATATATATATATATATATATATATATATATATATATATATATATATATATATATATATATATATATATATATATATATATATATATATATATATATATATATATATATATATATATATATATATATATATATATATATATATATATACATATATATATATATATATATATATATATATATATATATATATATATATATATATATATATATATATATATATATATATATATATATATATATATATATATATATATATATATATATAATATATATATATATATATATATATATATATATATATATATATATATATATATATATATATATATATATATATATATATATATATATATATATATATATATATTGAGCGATATTTAAGTTTCCTGTGTCAATGTCGTGTTACTTAAGAAGCTTCAAGTCTGGTATATGAATCTTCTCAGGATAATGGCTGCAGCAATCATATGGAATTTGGATTGGAACGTTGCTGTAGGTAACATTATCATAAATATTTACAAATTTCTTCGCTAGAACTTTGGTGCTGCCAATAAATGCACTGCACTCTGGTTGAAGTTTGATTATGGCGTTGGTACTGATTGTTTGGGTAACAACGTCTCTGGAACCACATTTAATAGTCACAGGTAGAGGGTCTGCAACGGCAACTAACCAGGAGTTTTGATTAAGTTCTTGCACATGATGGCTAGGATAACTGAAACTTGGCACGTTCTTGGAAGGCGATTGATTAATCGTAGTAACTGGGCTTCACAAACAGCATCACTGTCTATTGGATATGGCAGGATGTTGGAACATATTAGTGTTCGGCTGCTCAAAGATTTACATGATTCCAAGTTGCGAATTGTGATATATAATAATGAATCATCGTTTCGCGCAATTAAATTATTTGTTATTGAAAGAATGTGGTGAAGACCTGTTCGATTATCCAAAATTGGTATTGGATATAAATGAAAGAGAATATATTTTTCTGGATCAACTAATGGGATTTCGAGAACAAAAATTACTTTTGAATCATATTGATATGCCTTTAGTTCTATGATTTCGAGATATTGAGCCACACTTGAAGGGTGAATTAACAAAGGTAAATTATTTCTTTGCAATGATTGAGATATGTGCTTTAGTGATTCTATTAAGTCAAAAGGTGTAATAATTGAACTGTGTAAAATCCGTAAACGGGCGAAAACAATTGAATTTATAATATCATTCAAAGAATTTTCAAGAAATGAATAACTTTCCATTAATAGTTCGCAAATGTTTAATATTTCTATTTGAGAGGAATAATATTTCAGATCGTCAGAAATATCTAGTATTGATTTTCGAATTTCTATAATATCATTATTGAATGTTTCCTCGTCAATTTTGGGTTTCTGAATAGTTGAATTAAATTCTTTTATTACTGAGGTAGTTACTGAGATTTGATTTTTAAGAAGATTTTCGATTTGATATTCATCATGTGTTATTTTTTCTATACAGTCATTAAAATATTCGCCATCGGAAGCATCTAAGTTTCCTGTAATTGCTTTCCAAAATGTTCCTATACCATTAAAAATTCCACGTTTTTCTCTAAGAATATATTTTTTAGTATCTGCCATTATCTCTGTATATTTTTGATTTACAGCTCCTGATATTTGTCTAAGGAGACTAATATGTGTTAATACTTCAGATTTAAATGCTTTCATTTGTGGTACGTCTTCGTTGATATTATTTATAAGGTTTTCTAAAATTCTATCATTATTTACAATTGTATCCTTAATTGGTTCTAAGTCTCTATATACAAGTAATGTCCATTTGTCATTAGAGATTCTTATTTTTGCTTCTTCATGAAAGAAGACTCCTATCGTGTTGTTAATTGGACTTATGGAGTATTGGGACTGGACGACTGATGACAGTCCGAGGATGGTCCTGGAAGAGAAATTTGCTCGTAGTATGGTTTTAATCTATCAAAATTTATTTTAGATTTTTGTTTAGTATTCGGATTTAATAAGAGGGCTGAGTTTTGATAAATTTTGAGAATTTCGAAAGGGCCATTAAATTTGTTTTGAGCTTTATCTTTAATTTGGGATTCGCGTACATATACTTTTTCACCTATTTTATATTCATGAGGATGTTTGGGAACACGTTGATCAAAACATTCTTTTGCTTTTTCTTTTTGTTGTTTCGTTTTATCACGAGCAGATTTATAAAGAAATTGCATACGATTGTTTAAATCACGTATGTATTTTGATATGAGGGTTTTCTCATTATATAGGATTTCAGGGGGTCTAGAAGAAGTATGACCAAAAATTAGTTCAAAGGGCGTAAAACCGTGGGTTTTATTTTTCGTGTTATTGTAACAAATAACAGCATACGGAAGTACGTTGAACGGATGTTCATGTGGGTTTTCGGTTTGATTAGCTCTTATCATTTCGCTAAGTGTAGCGTGAAATCTTTCTAGAGAGCCGTTTGATTGGGGATGACCTACACTAGAAAATGTTATTTTTATGTCGCATAGTTCACATAGGTCTTTCATTAGTGTATTATTAAATTCACGGCCATAATCACAATGGATTCGTAGTGGGGTACCATAATGTTGGAAAAATAAAATAATAGTGTTGATAATAGTTTTTGATGTTTTATCTTCAATTGGATAAGCGTGGGTAAATTTAGTAAGTTCGTCTCGTATTGTCAAAGCATAGTTCTTAGATGGATATTCAAATGTATCGATATTTATTCGTTCAAATAGTGTTTTCGGTGTTTCTGTTATCACTAAAGGGTTGCTTAAATTTTTTCGGCATATTTTAATTTTTTGACATGTTTCACAACTTTTTATAAAATTTTCTACGTCTTTAATCATTTTGGGCCAATTATATTTTTCTTTGATGGGTCTTAAAGTTTCGTTAATTCCGCGATGTAAGTTACTTTTGCCTAAATGGTATTGTTCCAATATAATTGGTATTTGGTCTTTATCTGGGATGATTACAATATTTTGACAAATACATATTTTAATATCTTTGTCTGCAAAGATAAAAGAAAATATTTCAAGAATAGGAAGGTCTATTTTATTTTCAAGAAAATATGTTGACGAAAGGTCAAATTCGTTTTGTCCTGTATAAATAATATAGAAAAGATGTTGGACTACATTTTCTGGATCGAGTAACAAAGGAATTATGTAATATTTCCGATTTTTAACTGTTTTACTAGAGAAAATATTTAGTCTCTGTATTAAAAAATCTGCATTTTCTTCAAAAATGTCTTCTAATATTTCATGATGTAATTTTCCTAAATTCTTTTGTTGAAAAAAGGTTATTATGTTTTTATGTGATTTATTTAGAAGTTGTTCGTTTGAAGTTTCAACTTTTGAATAATCAATTAAAGATTTTGTTTCGTACATATTAGCAAATGTGTTGTAATCTTCGGTTATTTTTTCATCATCGAAATTTAAATTTGAGTTATTAAATTTGTCGTCATCGTCTTGATTTGTCGCAAAAATAGAGTTTTGATTGGAATTTTGCGCATTGATTAAAATGATTAATTTTAATTCTTGATAATGCGTCTGCGTTTTTATTGATCTTACCGGGTTTGTAAATTATTTCATACTCATATTCTTCGAGTTTAAGTCTCCAGCGTGCGAGTCTACTACTTGGGTCTTTGATTGAAAAAAGCCAAGTAAGAGAACGGTGGTCTGTGATTAGTTTAAATTTTCTGCCAAAAAGATACGGGCGAAAATGTTTTACTGCCCATACGATTGCAAGGAGTTCATGTTCAATAGTTGAATAATTTGTTTCGGCTTTACATAGGGTTCTAGATGCATAGTTAATTGGTAAATCTTTTCCTACAGGTCCTTGTGATAACACAGCGCCTATTGCAAAAGCACTAGCATCTGTGGTCAAAGGAAATGGTTCGTCAAAATTTGGGTATATAAGAATTGGATCGGAAATTAGCAATTTTTTTAGTTCGTTAAAAGATTCTTTGCAATCTGAATCAAAGCCAAACTTTATTTCTTTTTTGAGTAAACGAGTAAGTGGTTTAGAAATTTTCGCAAAATTAGGGATGAATCGTCGATAATAGCCTGCTAAGCCAAGGAAAGATTTTATATCCTTAGGATTTTTTGGTTGGGGAAAATTTTGAATACATTCAATTTTTGCTGGATTTGTTTTAACACCGTCTTTAGTTATTACGTGTCCAAGATATGCTACTTCTTTGCGTAAAAATTCGCATTTGTCTGGTTGTATTTTAACATTAGCTTTTCTTAGTCGTTTGAAAACTTCGTGTAATCGATGGATATGTTCGTCAATTGTAGCAGAATAAACTATAATATCGTCCATATAGACAAGACATCGTTCATTTAGGATTCCTAAAAGAATATTGTCCATTACACGTTGGAATGTAGATGGGGCATTCTTTAGTCCGAAGGGCATTCGTAAAAATTCATAATGACCGTTTTCTACTGAGAACGCTGTTTTTGAAATATCTTTAGGATCTATCTCTATCTGATGGAAACCAGAAGCGAGATCAAGAGTAGTGAAATATTGACACTGTCCAAGTTGGTCAAGTAAATCTGAGATATTAAGAAGTGGATATTTATCATTAACAGTGGATTCGTTCAATTTTCTATAATCTATTACGATTCTCCATTTTTGTTTATTACTAGAGTCGATCGGTATAACCCAAACGGGAGATGACCAGGGAGAAATTGATGGTCTAATTATACCTTGTTGTAACATGTTGTTTACTTGCGTTTTAACCTCTTGTTTATGTATTTGGGGATATCTATAAGATTTAGTAAAAATGGGCTTTGTATTATTCGTGTCTATCTTATGTTTGATTTCACTTGTGAAGGAAAGGTTGTCACCTTCTAGATAGAAAATGTCTTCGAAATTGACACAAAGATTTGTGATTAATTCTTTTTCTTCTTCGTTTAAATGGTCAAGTCTAAGCTGGGATCTAATAGTCGGGATTCTATTTGAAGTTTGAAATTCGGGAGATTCAGGAAGATTGAAATTAAGAAGTGTGTGTATCGAAAATGGTTCTATTTCGATATTTGAAAAATCAATTCTTTTTGGGATTGCGTTCGCATTGATAATTGTTGTCAAAAATTCGCCTTTTTGATTGACATGGACAAGGGTATTTAGGATATGTACTTTTTCTATTTCTTTTCGGGATAAAATAGCATCGGTATTGATTAGATGACATTTTAATTTAAAAACTTGTTCTGTTCTACCTTGTATAATTATTTTATTTTTATTTGCCTCGTATGTTTCGAGTTCTGTTGAAGAGTAATTGTCTTCAACTTTATACAGTGGTAGTGTTTTAAAATTGGTAATAAGTTGTTTATTTTTTAAATAAATTGTACATTCGTAGTGTTCTAGGAAGTCAAGACCTAGAATTATGTCAAAATCAATGTCTAAGTTGTAAATATAGACTTTGTGAGGGTCACCGTTTTTAAAATTTATCAAGGTTGATTCAGTTATTAAAAGTTTTTGTTCGGTAATGCCTTGAATTGTTGCATTTTCGGGGAAACGATTTGGAAAGTTCTTTACTGTATTTTCTTTGAAAATTGAAATACCAGCACCAGAATCTATGAGTAGTTTGAAAGTATTTGTTGCGTCTTTAATATAGTAAAGATTTTTAGGATTTATAGCAAGGAAGGGATTTAAAGAAATAGTTGTTCGGGGAAATTGAGTGAGGGATTCATATCGTCTAGCGTGAGAGTTTCGATTTGGGCTTGTATTTGATTTGTTTCTATAGGGGCTTGATTGGGTGGATGGTTTTGATCTGGGGATAAAAGAAAATTTCGATTTTCTTCGATTGGACACTTTTGGTACTCTTCGATTGGTTTGTTAAAGTTTAAATTGGGATCTGGATTCTCATAAGAATTGTCGTATTCGTTTTCGAATAAAATAGAGGGGTCTTCATAAGAAAAGAATGAGGGATCTTGGTAATCTTGTTGATAGTCTTGGTAATAGTCATTAAAATATTTTTCTTGATTATTATCGGTGCTAACTAAGTGAGCTTTGAAATTAGGATTTTTCTGAATTACTGAGGGTCGAGAATAATTAAAATTCGGTTGGCGTTGGAAATTATTTTGATTTGATTGGTTATTTGTAATATTTGGGGTTTGCGCATTTGGACTTCTTTGTTGTTGCATGTTCGGTCTGTGTGAATGAAAAGGATTTGTTTGCGGGGCTAACTGGGGTCGCTGAAAATTTGAGTTTTGGGAAAAATTGGGACGTGGTTGTCCGTTATTGGCATGGCACTGATTTGCTGAATGACCAATACGTCCACATTTAAAACATTTTTGTGTTTGAAAGTTTGGTTTTTTCAAAGGTTGATTGAATGGTTTTGGTGGGTTCGGTTTTGAAACTTTTTGAGATTCGAAATAGGACAATTGAAGTTCACGTCGAATACGTATTTGGGCTTCAAGAAGATCTCTTGGGTTACTGGCACGAATTATATGTCCAATACGGGGTTCGAGACCAGTTAAGAGGGTGCTCAGGGACATGGATTCGATCAGGGTTATTTGAGCTTGTTTCTGTTGTGGGGTGAGATTAGACTTTTGTATATTAGCGTGCATTTTTGCATTTAGCACTTGAAGACGGTTGAGGAAGGTTAAAGGACTCTCATTAGGTAATTGTTTGATACGTTGTAAGTCTTGTATTAAAGAAGACAAGTCTCGCGTATCTCCGAAGTGAGAATTTAAAAGTTGTTTTATTTCTAAGTAAGAAATAGGATTACGAGAGCTTATTAGCGGCGCTGCTCTTGCACGTAATTTATTTTTTATGTGGATTACTAATAAATCTTTTTGATCGCGTGTAGACATATTGTAAGCACAATCACAAGCATTGAGAAATGTTTGGAGAAAAATTTGATCACCATCGTATTCAGGAATTATCGAAAATATTTCAGATAATTTATACGGTTCAATTTCGGGTGTCTCAGGGACATTTTGTATTCCGTTATCAGTCATGGTTGCTCAATATATCACAATATCAAAATGAAATAATATAGGCACACAATATTATATAAAAAGGATACGAACTTAAAATTAAGAATTTAGGTTGATTGGCAGTACGTAAAGTAGTACACAAATCAACGTAAATTAAAGCAATACTAAAATCTACAAAATTAAATTTTTCTTGAAATTTGATTAACTGTATAATCAAAATTTGAAATTAAAATATTCTTTTGGATTTGTTTTTGAATTCAGTTTTTCGTTAACTAATTATCAAAATTGAACAATCGAACAGTTTCCTTAAAATTTGAATAAAAATTCAATATTTTTGGAAAATTGAAAAAAATGAAAATTAATAAACGAGATGATTCAGTCTTACGTTACTAGTAGAAACATCAGACTTCGTCATGTTCTCTGCAGCAAATTCTACCAGGGGCTTCACTAGGTGTTCCTAATCCGTAGATTGACTGCGAGTTGGTGACGTCGGGTCGTGATTTTCTGTTTTTCTTGTTTTTCACAGGTTCTTCTGAACAATGGATTGGGATCCTCCGTCGACAGTTAGAGTGCACAAGGGCTTCGTGTTCTGTTAGACGTTTTCAGATCCTACCGACTGCGCCAGTTTGTTAAATCACTTTCTTGCTAAATTACTTTTTAAAAAATTATTTTAGTACTCAAAAATAATACAAATTAAAATATATACATTTGAACTTGCAAAGAGCAATATTTAACAAAATGAATTCAAGCTAGACTGAACTGTACTGTTCTGTATACAAAGAAAAATAACTATTTATATGTTTCGTTATGCTGACTCAGTGAGAACTGTTTACTTCTTTCTTGAACACTTGGGTCAGGACGTGGGTTCTGCTGATGAAGCTTTCTTGGTATAGACTTGTTTTCGTAAATAAGTAACACCTGCTGTTTATGAGAATAGGATGATCTACGTTGTTGACTGATATGTGATACTTTTGTTATTGAGATAAGCTTGGCTTTCTGAATAACTGCGTTGGCGGGTGATATCTGATAGTCTGGGAACCAAGGTTAGCATAACTTGTATGATGAAATAGCTGGTGAGAATAGATATAACATATATATATATATATATATATATATATATATATATATATATATATACAGGGTGGTGCAACCAAGATGGGGTGGACGATTGTGGGCAAACGGAGAGGAATTTGAAAAAACATTTTTGGGATATGATTGATAGTCAAGAACGCTGTGTTTTAAAATTATACAGGGTGGTCTGAAAAGTTCGTGGTGAACCAAACTTGTGTTTTTTTTAATGGGACACCCGGTATATTATTATTTTAGTTGATTCTCCTATTCGTTACGATCATTTTGATATGAGGTTTGTTGGGTCTAAAATTTATACCAAGGGAATGGGACGAGGTTAAAGTGGAAAAAAGGGTTATACTCCGGCCATTTTTTGAAAACAATTGAAACAGGTATGGAAAAACCAAATATTCTATAAAATGTATTGTATCTAGGATTACAATAATCGCTTGTAAGTCGTTCAAAATTATTCACTGTTATACAGGGTGGTCAAGTTTTGCAAATTTACCTTGGATTGAATTTTTTTAAATGGAACACCCCATATATTTTACTGTCATATTAAAGATAACATCGCCAGCTTTCAGAAAATACCCTATTTGATATCTTTCTAACCAACAGTTTTTTAGTAAATTAACCGTGAAACCAAAATTTACTCATTCTAACAGAAACGGTATTATTTACGTTGCTTAAATTGACTACCTATAATATAAGGAGGTCATGATATATTCATAAATGAAAAGAAAGATTGACATTCTTGTCAAAACCGCAGTGTCAGAGAATTGGCATCAATTACCATTGTTTTTTGACGATAAGCCGAGAAATTGTTAAGTAACAATGAGTTTGAGTACTCCAGAGTTGATAAACATGACTTTTATGTTGGGCGAATGTCAAAAAAAACCCTTTACTAGCAAGCAGGGTTTATGCGGTACGATATCCCGATGCCGAAAAAAAACCAAGACCTGAAGCTTTTGCAAGTTTATTAGAGTGGTTTCAAGAAACAGGCAATGTTGCTTTTAAGAAACGTAAAGTAATTAATAAACCAGTTACCAATGAAGATAATGCTTTGACAGTGTTATTAACAGTGCAAGAAAATCCACACACAAGTACCAGGGAAATTGAGAGAGCTACTGATATTGAACGCACTAGTATTAAACGGATTCTGAAACAACATAAATATCATGCCTACCACATTGAATTACACCAAGAACTGTATGATCGCGATTACGTCCAACGACAAGAGTTTTCAATTTGGTTTTTAAATACAATTTGGGATAATCCAGGTTTTGTAGATAGGGTGCTGTTTTTAGATGAAGCAACTTTTAAAAGCAACGGCTTGGTTAGCAAACATAATATGCACTATTATTCAACCGAAAATCCACATTGGATTCGTCAGGTGGACCATCAAAATAAATGGTCAATTAATGTTTGGGGAGGTATAATTGGCTCTCATGTTATAGGACCATATTTCTTTGAAGAGCATTTAATGGGAGAAGTCTATTTAAATTTTTTGAGAAATCAGTTGCCCGTATTGCTCGAAGACTTACCTTTAATGTTAAGAAATTCCTTATGGTTCCAACATGATGGAGCACCGCCGCATTACCATAGGCATGTAAGACATTTTCTCAATAATTGGAAAGGAGAGCATTGGATTGGGCGAGGTGGACCAGTTAAGTGGCCTGCGAGGTCACCCGATTTAACGCCACTAGATTTCTTTTTATGGTGACATGTTAAAGAAGAAGTTTATAAAGAGGTTCCAACCACAGTGGAAGATATGAAGTTGAGAATAATAAGCAGTTTTCGCAACATTTCAGACCTGACTTTGAGAAAAGTGAAACTTTCATTTATGGATAGACTCGAAATGTTCCTTCAGCAAAACGGTGGTTTAGTTAAACATCTTTTATAAGTTTTAATTACATTGTTTTTGTTGATTTATATTAAATTTATTTTTTTTGTAAAAAAAGATCTGTTATTAATACTGTCAAAGCATTATCTTCATTGGTAACTGGTTTATTATTTACTTTACGTTTTTTTGAAAGCAACATTTCCTGTTTCTTGAAATCTCTATGAACTCTTGAAATCTCTCTAACTTGCAAAAGCTTCTATCTTGTTTTTATTTCGGCATCGCATCATCAAAGAACAATATTTATTTATTTACTGATGACAATATTCTGACACTTTGCTGTTTTGACAGGACTGTCAATCTTTTGTCCCATTTATGATGATATCATGGCCTCCTAATATTAAATTGTCAATTTTAACAACGTGAATTCAGAGTAATTCGTGTTAAAATGAAGGAATTTTGATTTCACAGCTAATTTACTGAAAAACTGTTGGTCAGAAAGGTATTTTCTGAAAGCTAGTAATGTTATCTTTAACATGAAAGTAAAATATACAGGGTGTTCCATTTAAAAAAATTCAATCCAAGGTATATTTGGAAAACTTGACCACCCTGTATAACAGTGAATAATTTTGAACGACTTACAAGCGATTATTGTAGTCCTAGATACAATACATTTTATAGAATATTTGGTTTTTCCATACCTGCTTCAATTGTTTTCAAAAAATGGCCGGAGTATAACCCTTTTTTCCACTTTAACCTCGTCCCATTCCCTTGGTAAAAATTTTAGACCCAACTAACCTTATATCAAAATGATCGCAACGAATAGGAGAATCAACTAAAATAATAATATACCGGGTATCCCATTTAAAAAAACACAAGTTTGGTTCACCACGAACTTTTCAGACCACCCTGTACAATGGGTATAATTTTAAAACACAGCGTTCTTGACTATCAATCATATCCCAATTTTTTTTTTCAAATTCCTCTCCGTTTGCCCACAATCGTCCACCACATCTTGGTTGCACCACCCTGTATATATATATATATATATATATATATATATATATATATATATATATATATATATATATATATATATATATATATATATATATATATATATATATATATATATATATATATATATATATATATATATATATATATATATATATATATATATATATATATATATATATATATATATATATATATATATATATATATATATATATATATATATATTATGTCACAGGGTACCCTCCTGCGATCATGATTTCTGGGCCTCTACCCTCATCAGGGAGGCTTGTACCCAGGGAGATCTAAAATAACAGATTGCTCGATATGACAAAATCGAAAACGAAACGTCTATCATACTGAAACAGTACTACAAGTTAAATGTAACATTTAGCACCACCTATTGGGGCTCCGGTGATTTCCGGCTGCAAACCCATAGGTAATTTAAAAAAAATATTTTACTTTACTAAAGTTTTAGGAAAAGTTTAATTTTAAACCTAAAAAAAAAAATGTTTTTATAAGACCCAAAATTATACTGTATAATATACGGATAACTAGACCACCGTAAACTAAATCAACAAGGGGTCTGCCGACTAAACAATAATTGAACAACAATATGTCATTTGCCATCAAACTACACAAAAATCTAGATGGAAAGACCAGTACCTGATGTACTAAAACTTCTAAGTTTAATGGATATTCAACCAAAGTACTAGCTTACCATTCACGATGTACTGTAAAAAAGTCAACCAATTTTGACGTCCAAATAAAAAAATAACAAGTATTTGAAATTATTCATTTCCAAATTTAACGTTCCAGTAATTTCCATTTTGACCATCCAATTCCATGTTTTTTAAAATCTTGACACTGGTTCAAAATCACCTTATTCTCAATAGCCAGAGTTTTCGTGAAATGTATTCTCTTATCAAATTATCAAAAATAAGAGTTTTAAAATTTTAAAATTAAAACATTTCAGTTTAAAAGAGTGATTATATTATGAATATTTGGTAATTATTATAAAAAGGGAACATTATTCATTTGCGAAAACGGTCTTTAACTGTCTAATATCAGGTTATTAATATTGATTTGGAACAATTTGATTAAACATATAGGCCTTTAGGGCACATAAGGAACATAAAGCAATAATTTGCACTAAATTAGATTACACAATATATAACTAAGACGTTAAGAAATTTCTGATTTTGGGAATTTGTTTTCCGTTTGTTGGATTGATGGTTATACTCTCGGCAAAGTCGAACGCAGTGGGGACACGTCTTTAACTGAACCTAGTAGACAATGGCATTGTAATATCCTTGTGTACTCAGTCCCTATTTCAGAATCTGCTGCGTCATTGACATCAACAAGATTCAAGCAGAACCGCAAAACGAATCGATTCAAGACCTGTCAAAAAATTTTAAAAATCATTAAAAAGTTGAAAAATATACATAACCTATATTTTTTTTAATATATATATAGACATTAAAAAGCACTGATAATTAAAAATATAACATTTTAAACGATCTTTAAAATTTCATAAATAGATATTACTTGAGGTATTAAACCAAAGCTTTTAGAAGTATGAATTCGAAAAAAAAAAAGCAAATAATATCAAATGCTTAGTATGTAATATTGTTTCAAATGTTATTTTTTACTTTTCAGTGCTTTTTTAAATCGGTTTTATTTTTGTGAAAAATTTTTCATTTATAATTTTCATTTTTTTCTTTAATTTAGTTCCTTTTATTTTATTCTATAATATATTAATTTTTTGAAGTCGGTTTTATTTTCTTTTCTATTCTATATCCAATGTAGTCATTACTTGAATTGTGATATTTCTTGTACATTAAAACCATAAAATCACACCTCAAATACTCGAAAATCAAATTTAAAATACGGGCGCATTCTAAAGTGATAGGATTGGTAGAATTTCTTGTGGATTTAAGGTCTTGTTTTTTCTATTCCTTTTTAGTTTTAGTATTCCTAATGAAGATAATATTTCCTCTCTAACGTATTGCGTTTTATGGTTTAGGTTGTCTTTAAAGATAAAGGTATCAAACCTGGTATATTTATATTCAGTAAGACGAGACCCATTGAATAAAATAATATGCAGGGTGTCCTATATTAAAAAAAATATAGGTTATGTATATTTTTCAACTTTTTAATGATTTTTAAAATTTTTTGACAGGTCTTGAATCGATTCGTTTTGCGGTTCTGCTTGAATCTTGTTGATGTCAATGACGCAGCAGATTCTGAAATAGGGACTAAGTACACAAGGATATTACAATGCCATTGTCTACTAGGTTCAGTTAAAGACGTGTCCCCACTGCGTTCGACTTTGCCGAGAGTATAACCATCAATCCAACAAACGGAAAACAAATTCCCAAAATCAGAAATTTCTTAACGTCTTAGTTATATATTGTGTAATCTAATTTAGTGCAAATTATTGCTTTATGTTCCTTATGTGCCCTAAAGGCCTATATGTTTAATCAAATTGTTCCAAATCAATATTAATAACCTGATATTAGACAGTTAAAGGCCGTTTTCGCAAATGAATAATGTTCCCTTTTTATAATAATTACCAAATATTCATAATATAATCACTCTTTTAAACTGAAATGTTTTAATTTTAAAATTTTAAAACTCTTATTTTTGATAATTTGATAAGAGAATACATTTCACGAAAACTCTGGCTATTGAGAATAAGGTGATTTTCAACCAGTGTCAAGATTTTAAAAAACTTGGAATTGGATGGTCAAAATGGAAATTACTGGAACGTCAAATTTTGAAATGAATAATTTCAAATACTTGTTATTTTTTTATTTGGACGTCAAAATTGGTTGACTTTTTTACAGTACATCGTGAATGGTAAGCTAGTACTTTGGTTGAATATCCATTAAACTTAGAAGTTTTAGTACATCAGGTACTGGTCTTTCCATCTAGATTTTTGTGTAGTTTGATGGCAAATGACATATTGTTGTTCAATTATTGTTTAGTCGGCAGACCCCTTGTTGATTTAGTTTACGGTGGTCTAGTTATCCGTATATTATACAGTATAATTTTGGGTCTTATAAAAACATTTTTTTTTAGGTTTAAAATTAAACTTTTCCTAAAACTTTAGTAAAGTAAAATTTTTTTTTAAATTACCTATGGGTTTGCAGCCGGAAATCACCGGAGCCCCAATAGGTGGTGCTAAATGTTACATTTAACTTGTAGTACTGTTTCAGTATGATAGACGTTTCGTTTTCGATTTTGTCATATCGAGCAATCTGTTATTTTAGATCTCCCTGGGTACAGGCCTGCCTGATGAGGGTAGAGGCCCAGAAATCATGATCGCAGGAGGGTACCCTGTGACATAATCGAAAGCAATTCTTCTCGTAGGCCGTTTTGCACCTGCAGAAATTATATATTTCTGCTATTATAAAAATATTTTGCACTATCTTTAAAACTTACTCAAATTTTATTTTTATTTAAGTCTAATTTACTAAAATTCAAGAAAGTATATTTTATTAAGTAAAATTTGCCAATTTAATTAACTACCATCTACTACCTAATTGTTTATCTAAAGTAAATATGTAATATATGTTATCGACCATATAAAGTTGTTTTAATACTGAAAGTCCAAACTTTGGAATAAAATGTCTTAACAATAATGCAATAATGTAAATTTTCTGTCTTATCACTTGACATATGTCAAAAAGATTTGTAGTGTGTAATCACCTCCAGCTTACCCTGGAGGCAAAACATTTCCGGAAATCCGACCCGTCGCTACAGTAACGTTGAAAAATAAAGGCATCTGATTGGCTATAAAGTACAGGTGTGAAGTTTTCGCCAAAAAAACGTATTTTCCATAGGATCGTTGTCCAGCACATTGCGCTCGTGAAGTAACAGAATGGCTTAACCGCAAATTTGGTACAAGATGGATGGGAAGAAACGGCCCAATTTTGTGGCCCCCAAGGAGCCCTGACATAACTGTGACCGACATGTTTCTTTGAGTCCATTTAAAACAAATTGTTTATGCTGCTCCGATACCAAATAATTTAAAATATTTTGCAGTTGTATACAATGTTTTCTCTTCAGGAAAGAACAGAAATGGCGAAAACGTATAACTATGGCTAACATTTTCATTGTGCGGCATCCAGGAAAAATGTTCAAGCTAGTAGTGTGTTAAAAATAATGAAACAATTTAACCTAACCGGTTCTGTTGAAAATAAGTTTCAAAAACCCCACACTCCTATTAGGTATGACGAAAATGCCCAACTTAATGTTTTTTTAAGTGCTGTTGAACAGGGACAAACCAGTATCACTAAAATTAGGAAAACAATAGGATAGTGTAAGAAAAATTTTACTTAAAAAAAATCCAGACATACAAGCCTAAATTTATTAATACCCTAAAGGAGCGTAACTTTGACATTCATATGGGGTTTTACTTCTGGTACTAGGGAGAGAAAGAAGAAAATATGCAGTTCCTATATAAAGTTCTTTGGATGGACGCTACCTTTACTGCAAATGAAACAGTAAGTTCTCAGAACTGTCGATGGTGGTCCCCAAGAAAATCCACACTTTGTAGTTGAACGTTGCAACCAATATTCTTTCAAGACAACTGTTTGGTCAATGATCAACTAATTAGATCTTATTTCTTTAAGCAAAACATGACAGCTAAAATCGGTATCCTAGTGTTCTTAATAATGATACTAGATGAGTTTTAGATGAAATAACCTTAAATACAATTTATGGTACCAGTTTGATAATGCCCCACTACATCAGACAGTAGAAGCAGAGCAGTGCATATGTTCAGGGGAAAAGTTCAGCGTTGATACAGAATGTGCCATTTAAAAAACCAAAGAAAAATTAGTTTCAATTTTGCCAAGTTGGCATATTTGCAGCAAACACCCCGTATACAATTATTACATTACGTATGCGATTCTCTCTTCGTTAGAAATTTATCTTCTTTGGTACAATTTTTCTTTATTGAAATCGTTATAGGTTAGAAGTTATAACACGTTATTGAGGACCCTCATTTTTATTTAAATTTAGATATTTTTTGAATAATTTGGCAACGTCGAAATAAAATACAAAACCAAATATGGTGTTATATGGAGAATTTCTTGGGAAATCCAAATATTTAAAAATATATCGGAGGTTCTATTTTAAAAAAATTGATTCTTAGGTGCCTCACTTTTGTGAAATACCCTATATAATTAAAAATATTTTTAAATTATAGACTTGTTTTTGAAAATTATAAAAAACGAGGGAGATATAGTACTTTGTCACATTATTGCGCCACCCTGTATGTAAATGTAAATGTATGACCGCGCGGTCATCCCCAAGAATCCATTTTCTACTATATTATATATTTTCCGCTCTATATATATACTCAGTGGCCCAAAAGAATTAAAACCGACTTTTTTATACATTAACAAGTTTTAATGAAATTTGGGGCACCTATTCTTAGATTTATAGGTTACAGAAAAACATATAGAAAATAAAGGACGCTTTCGAGCTCTATATGGGATATGTTTCTTTCCATAGGGCTAGTATTAAAACTTTCGTATTTTGACTTTTGTTCCCAGAATAATAATCTTTGAAACTTTGCCAACACTAACGTTGTATATAGGTCATAAGTTTTTTCCAAAGCCTGTTTATAATAAAAATACATAATATTGCAACAAGTTTGTAACGTGTAAGATACACATACGATGTCATTACATTTGCTATAAAATAAATATTAATTCAAATTAAAGAAAAAATAAATAAGCAGTTATAAGGCTTTAAGATGTTACTTATTTATCGTCAAATTCTATAATCTATATATCTGTGTATTAAAGATTTAAAAATGTGTCTTTGTATATATTTTATATACATTATATTATATATATATATATATATATATATATATATATATATATATATATATAGGGTGATCCAAAAGAAACCAGATTTTGTTTTTGCCCTGTAACGTATTTGTTATTTGACCGATTTCATTTGTTTTGGGCTTGTTTAAAAGAGAAATAAATAAGCTAGAGGCTCAAACATCAATTTTTTTACATTTTAAAGAAATTCAAGATGGCGGATACGCCTAAAATTTAATATAATTTAAAAGGCGTTGGAACTTTTTTGTGACACCCTGTATATTTGATTTCAACAGAATATTAAAGCCTATTCATTTCTGAATAATTTAGGTCTTTAATGAGCAAAATCGGTCAAAAAACACGTGAGATATTAGCAATTTACCAAAGGTCGTTTTCCCGTTCAATGCGCCAAATGAAATGTTTTTACGGTTACCGGCATTTGTAATTCCTCTGTAACTTTTTTCTTACTTTACCAATATTATTCGCTTTGGGCTTGCTCGAAAAAAAAAACAATAAAAATGGACATTAACTCATATTTATAATATTCAAGGAAAAGCGATGCCATAAATTAAATCGTTTTTGATATTTTTTTGTGAAACCCCGTAAAATTGATTTAGCCTAGTACTAGGTGCTATTTCTGGACTAACTGCTAAGATTCTTACACTATCTATATTTTCCTAAATCTTTTAATTGTTAATATTAGAGAACAGTATGCATATATGTATACAGTACCTGTGTTCGTGCAGTTCTAGGTCTGCCCCTAGTTGCTCTTCTCTCAATGGATCCCGTCTCTTTTTTCTACAAAATCATACACTCTACTTTTTCTTAACTCGTTATTAAAATGCTTTAAAATTTCACACACTCTGTATCCGCGGTTAAAAAGGTTTTTTATCACAACTTTTTCTTCAAAAGACAATACCATAGTTATCTACTTTCACATAAAAAATAGCTATGAATAAGTAAAATGCTTTAAAATTATTATTATTTGACAGTTGCAGTTCGTTTGTTTTTATCTTTTCTGCAATGTGCATGGCCTACTCATACATAAAGACTTTTATTTTTGTTGACCCAAATTTAGTTTAAAATATTTCATTTTGCTAAATTGCTGATATTTCACGTGTTTATTGACCGATTTTGGTCACCGTAGTCTTTATTACTCAGAAATGAATAGGCTTAAAAATATTCTGTGAAAACCAAATATACAAGGTGTTACAAGAAATTACTAACGCCCTTTAAATTATGGCAAATTTTAGGCGAAAAAATTCATGTTTGAGCCTCTAGCTTATTAACTTCTCTTCTAAATTAGCCCAAAACAAATAAAATCGGTAAACTAACAAAAAAGTTACATGCACGACGGTGCATATGAACATTTTAGTATGGAAGTCCGTGAATTTTTTAACAGAGCGTACAACGGTCGCTGGATAGGTAGCCAGGGTCCCTGACCTCAACAGTTTAGAATTCTTTTTTTGGGGATACCTAAAATCTTTGATATACCAAACGCCCACACACACAGAAAAAGAACTAAGAACTATAGAATCATAGCTTCCTGTAGACTTTTCAAAACACTCCAGGAATTTTTCAAAGGGTGCGTCAGTCTGCGGCGAAAAATTGATTTGTGCATTCAAGCAAGAGGATGATATTTTCAACAGTTTTTTGTAATTCTTGTTGGGAGTTTTGTATGTGCCTTTTGTTTTTGATAATTAAATAACTTACCATTGTTTTTATTTATTTATTAAATAATTAATTATTCGTAGTACACCAGTTACGATAGAACTTTGATATGCAACATCGCATGAGACAAAAATATTTCCAAAAAGGACATTCAAAAATGATACAATCGAAGGTCAGTGGAGCGCTTGAAAAAAGTTTAATAGTGTAAATCAGTCGATTGGAGAGAACGATTACATTATGTTGCAAATAATAGTATATGTTTGCCTCCCCCAGGAAGACAATCTAAGTACACCTATGAAACTGTTACGAGTTTTGAGTTAAAATTTCCAAACAATATAAAAAAAACATAAAATTAAAATGCATATACTATTATCTTATTTCATCCTTTCTTTAATCGGCTACTTACCAATTTTAACAGGAAATCCACTAGGAAGCTGCATTTGTATAAAATCCTTTAACTTGGCAAAATGTGAACTAGATATCGCCATCAAATCGACTATGGGTAATATTTGCTCCGGCAGAGAAAGGGGATATTCCTCGCAAAGCCACAGGTTAGCTTTAAATTTCTGAACTTTGATATTCACCTCTTTGGGTCTACCTATATCGCGATCTCCAAGGTCCACGGACGAATCGAAATATTCTTCTGGGGTAATGTTGCAAGGGTTTGTATTATTTGAAAATTCCTCCTGAAACCATAGGTACTTAGTAATTCATAGCAGTTACAGTACAGGTTGTCCCAGCCAAAAGTAAAAAACTGGTAATACCACAGTTATTTCTAAAGACATGAAAATTAAATTTATTACAAAAACTTTTGAAAAATATGTAAAAGAAATAATTGAGAAGTTCCTTATTAAAAGCTTTTATTTAACTTCACTTGGATCAAATTTTGCAAGTAAATTTTGAAGCAGTTCCCGTATAGGAATTGCCAGAGATTTGGTATATATACATAAACTTGATGACAATACAATATTACGGTGTCCAAACATGAATGATATATATAGGGTGCGTAAAAAAAATAATGCTAAACAGTACAAAACCGTTCACGTTATCGGAATCGATTGAAATTTGGTATACATACATAAAACCGATGACAATACAATATTATGGTGTCCAATCGCGAATTTTTTATATAGGGTACCTAAAAAGTAATGTTAAAAAGCACAAAACAGTTTCTTATTGAAGTTGGCTGAGAAGTACAGTTCCCCTTTTCAGAATTCACTGACATTTGGTATACATACTTAAACCCGATAACAATACAATATTATGGTGTCCAATCGTGAATGTCTTGTGAATGACAAGGTGCGTAAAAAGTAATGGTACAAAGTACAAAATAAAATAAATGTAAAAAAAATATTTCTTGAAAAAGCTTTTATCCACTATTAAACTGAAACGTAAAAAAATAATTAAACTTACAAACATAAAGAACTTTTATTAAAGATTTGAATATGTTCCTAAAAACTTGAGGCGTGAGACGTTATCACACTTGTAATAAACCCTCAAGCTTTTGAGAAAATATTCAAATTGTTAAAATGTCTGTGTTTATGTCAGTTTAATCACTCACAAATCAAATTACTTTTCGGTTCAATAGTTTATAGATAAAAGCTTTTTAAAAGATATTTTTTTACATGTGTATCAATGTTTAAATGTTTTCGAGATATTTACATTTAAAAACTAACAATTAAGGATTTTGGGAGGCTATCTAAACAATTTGTATCAGAGCAAAACCGATTGCACACTCCAAACTCAGTTTTTTTTATGATCTTTCCTATCATAGACATATCATTTATTTGAACACATTTTGTACATCGGCGTTTCAATTGCAGCAAGTCATAAAAATAACATTTATAATTACAATATTCTATCATATTTAATTTTGTATACTACAGCACAACAAGCACAACTTACAGTTGAACCATACAAATTATCTGAACTATTTTCTATTGTCACAGAATGTAATGCCGACCAAATATTTTTACTAACATTTTAAAAATTCCTGTGATTTTGCCTATAACTAGATCTAGAAATCCTTATCATGCACAGAAATAAAACAACATTCAAATTTACACTTTGGCGATACTAGAGACTAATCTTTTATAATTCAAAATCTACAACGAATTAAATAATTACAAAATGGATCTCCCTCGACTTTCCTAAATAGATTACAAACGCTAAATGGAAAAATGCATGCGAATATACAAAAATCTAATTTTCAGCGGATAAAAAACGCGCACATTACATTTTAATTGATTCGATGGCACTAAGCACTCTTCTGAAAGGCTTAGAACCCAAAATAGAACACATAATAAGAGCAAGGTTATCCCCAAGATCTTCTTGAAGCCCAAGTTCGAATTAGGCGTGAACTTTAATTATTTGGCTTTAAAACACAAAAAGCAACTAAGCCTAATATAACTAAAACTGAGCAACAAATACAGAATGTTGGAAATTTGTATTCAAATGCCCAACTACAAAGTACACGTTATTCAAATCCTTAAGTACAATGTACACGTTGCCCATTTAATCAGAACCATTCACAACAAAGACAAAATAATTTCCAAAATTCAAATAACTTTCAAAAACCCTATTTTTACACAAATCCACAAACAAATTCTTTCTCACCAAGATCTAATGATCAAATATAATCCAAATACATACCTATTCAATCAAATAAGAATAACCAAAGACAATCAGTTATTTAAAGGAACCCACATTTCCAAAATAATCAAAGAGGCCACTATATTGATTCCAACCCCAATATGAATATATTAATAATGAATTCTATGATACCCATGAGTACAATAATTACTGAAACCAAGAAAATTATTCTAGTCGTAATGGCTATGACTATGATCAAACATTTGATCATCAACTGACCAATTTAATCAATCAGTTAATTCAAGCAATTTTCAATTGCGCCTCGAACAAAACCATTCAGTCTTCCAAGACAATTTAGAAATGACAGAAATCCAAAATCAAGTTCAGACATTAAACCCGAATAACACCCCTCTTTGAACACAAATGCCCACACCACAGAACAGAATTTTTTTTAAGCTCTCCTGCTGAAAATTCAAGGCGCAGGTATCTCGATTTTCAAAGAAAACACTATAAAAAACTACAAGCAACGTTTCCCTGAACAAGTTTCCATACAAAGAAAAACAGATGAAAAACGTTTAAATACCGAATCCACTCTAATAAAATTTGACGAATAGACCCCTTATAAAGTATACATCTATAATTTAGATACAGGCTTTGACGGTATCAGGGGCCTTGATTTCTTAGAACATTAACCATTGATTTAAAGAACAGACAACAAATAACACATTTTAAAACTTTACCATTATACCGAATTGAAGACGAATTCCCTCAAAACAAACAAAACAAAAAATTGCTTAAACTATAACTTATTTGAAAATAAATTTTTAAAATACCCAAAATCGAATTCAAAATATCAAATCCCAACTTCGTACTGAACATCTTGACGAATAAGATCAAAAAATAAATTGACACTAATAATGGCAAGCTTATCTTTACTAAAACTTATAGATAACCTTAAACATACCGAGCTTGCGGTAGACTTAAGCTTAATTAATGCACTACCGATTATAAATACCCTCTACCGAATATTTCCGACTTTTCAGATTAGTTAGGAAAATATCAATACTTTACGACACTCGATCTTGCCTCTCGTTTTCATCAGATTGAAATAGATTCTAAAGACATTCCTAAAACTGCTTTTAATGTAGAAAATGATGACTATTAATTCATAAGAATGCCATTTAGACTTAAAAATACCCCGTCATTTCAACATGTAATGGGCACCAATATCTTAAACGAAAGATATCTCGTATACATGGATGACATTATTGTCTATTCTTCTACTATTCATAAGCATATTCTAAGACCTACCAAAGTATTTAAAAGTTTAAAAAAGCTAATCTTAAAATACAAACTGATAAATGCGAATTTTTGAGAAAAGAAGTCGCATCTTTCGGTCATTTAATTATCCTAGAAAAAGATAAACCAAATCCAACAGAAGTTGAATGTATTCAAAACTTTCCTTAACCGAAATATTCTAAAGATATTAAATCAATTCTCGGTTTAGTAGGTTGTTACCGTCGCTGATACAGACTGACGAAATGCCTTTCAAAAATTAAAAAAATTATTAATATCTGACTCGATACTTATATATCCAAACTTTGAAGAACCATTTCTTCCCACAACTGATGCTAACGTATTTACGCTAGGCGCTGTCCTTTCACGAGGTCCTATTGGAAAAGATTTACCAATTACCTATGCCTCAAGAACCTTATGTTGTGCAGAAACCAAATATTCCACTATTGAAAGGGATCTACTTGCAGTAGTGCAAGTAGTTCATTGGTAGAAAATTTACTCTTATCACAGATCATCGCCCCTCACAAGGCTTTTCTCATTTAAAGACCCTGGTAGTAGATTAGCCCGATCGCCTCTTAAACTTAAAGAATATAATTGTAAAATTATTCATAAACCGCAGGCGCACTATCTAGAATTAAAGTTAATCATTTTCAAGAATGCGTAACATTCCATTCAAAAGTCTTAGCCAATAACGCTGATGCAGACGACGAAATCAAAATAAATGAATATGATGAAGAACAGATTATTAACGAATATAATAAATTTGATAATCTCTATGAAACCAAATCGGTAATCGATGATTCAAAAATAAAAATCTCTAACAACCAATTACTAGACAAATCTCGCAAACATAATTTTAATAATTTTCTTTAGACAAAAAAAATTGAAAAACTTCATGACAAAATAATGGATGAAATTTTCGAAGAAAATGCTAAACAGTAAAAAATCGAAAATACTTTATAATTCCTCTTCCATTTGACTTTGAAATTGTTGCCCAACGACTGATCTATATAATTTATACATGTCCAAAAGAATTGGAAGTACATACTGCGAGGAAAATAATCCTGAATTACCTATTCTTGATACATTTTCATTTATCTTTGAAAATAAAGATTTACTAACCATTAGCAAAAATATTATCAAAATCCTGATCAAGATGAAATTCCACAAATTTTAGACCACGATCATCGTAGAAAAACTAAGTTACACCGTGGAATAAATCAAACATTACAGCATATAAGAGGAAAATATAACTAAAGACGGAAAAAATTTTATCAAAAATTGCGAAATATGCCAAAAAGTCAAAATCTCTAGAAAAACCTAAAATAACCCTCTAGTGATAACTAAAACCCCTAAAACGCCCTTCGAAGGAGTAAGCATTGATTTATTCGAGTAACAAACGCAGGCTTATACAATAGACGATAAAACTGCAAAAAACAGTTGTCAATACCCTTCTAGTATTTTTCCAACACTATGGAACTCCCTTACGGATCCAGTGTGACTACGACTGCGAATTTCACAATACACTTATGAAAGACCTTTGTTAATTATACGATACAAAACTAACATTTTCAAGCGTAGGACACCCCCAATCAAATAGTTGTGTCGAAAGATTTCATACAACTTTAAGTGAAATGATAAGAGACAATCAAAACGAAATCCACATGAGCACCCTTTTAATGTACTCCCATATGCGGGTTTCGTTATAATAACCCAAAAAACCAAACTCACTGTTTTACACTATTTGAACTAATTTTTGGACCTACTTTCTCTAAACCCCCTGAAACTATAATGAGAAAAATCTTATATCTAAGCACGTACGAGACTTAAGTAACAGAATGCAATTATTTTACAAAACTGCTCGAGCTAGAACCGCTCAACAAAAAAAAAGCAAAAGAACGTTTCGATTAACACATCCCATACCCCTCACGAATATAAAGCACGAGATAAAGTATATGTGCGAGAAACCCAAATTACGACTAAATATCAAAAAAAAATTAACGAACCATTCCGAATTTCAGAGATTTTTCCAAAATTCTGCTATTTTAATTAGCCCTGAAACTAATTATAAAAGCAAAATAAATTTTGATAAGTTAAAACCGTACTATGAAGGAATTTTCTGTTTCAGGCTTTTCGGATTATCACCGCTGGTTGCGCCCAGTACTCTATAACAATAAATAACACCATTATAATCTTTTTTCATGAAGAAGCCACAATTAAAGTTTCCAATGACAAATGGATACCTCTTGTATAGTTAATAATGTTAGAATTTTAGATACAATGCTTTATTATATAAATTAGAATATACCTCTTATAGAAGCACCAACGCATAAATGCTTTTAAAACAAATCTCGGGTGCTACTAATCAAAAATCTACAGAAATAATGACCGAAACAAAGAAATACGTCTATAGAGAATAACGTGCAATTTTCAAAGGAATAGGTATGGGAAATTTAGAACGCATTTGATGGTGAATATTTTAACAAATGTAATGAAAAATATAACTCATGATGAATATCAAATTGAAAATGTATTAAAGAAGCAAATATCATTAACAACTTCCCTAATTAAAAACTTTAATGCTACAATTCAAACAATTACATATCGATGAAGTAACATTTAATAAAGACATCATAGAAATCCGAAAATCAATAATAGACATTTCTGATTTAATTAATTACTCAGCTCAAGCTCATTTATTCAAAACTCTCTAAATGACACAATAAATGCTGTTACCTTTGCACGATTAAAAATACTTCATAGTTCGATTATCACATCTTGGTTTACTCGAATCTTTTAATGCATATATCACAATCATTACAAAAAATCTCTTATTATCAATTTACACTTTAAGTCTAGCTCAGTATTTAGATATTATTGAACTACAGGCTTATCAATTGGATTCAAGAATAATATTTGTTTTTGATATACCACTGGTAGGACCAGAAAAATATATTCTTTATTATTTATATTGAATACTAATATTGGATAGTCAAACAGGTCTTCATCATGTTCTAATAACTACAACAAAACGCATTGCGTCAAATCATGATTCATCATCGACTGGAACTTGAACTCATGTATAGCCCTAACAAAGATTTGTTCCAACATCCTTCCGTGTCCAATTGACAATGATACCATACGTAAAGCTGAACTTCTAAAGCAACTGAACCGTCTTCCAAGGACTTGCCAAACTTCAGACATGTTTACTAAAGGTTACAATGTCCAAGAACTTAACCAAAACCTATGGTTAATTGCCGTTTCCGATCCACAACTGTCACAATCAAATGTGAATCCAGAGACAGAAATAATCAATAATACTCTCTTAAAGCTTCAAACGGAATGCAACGTTTTTATTGGTGTCATAAAAGTCCATGCTCAAAATAAAATTAATGTCTACGACAATGTCAACTACAACAGTCATCCAGCAATTATTTCTTACAACTATTGTAATCATTTTTCTGAAAAAACTTACCTAACAGAGCTAAAACCATTCATGCTAAACAAAATCAACACCGAAATTCGGATCTAGCCCACCATAAATCATACCAGTATTCTGATGAATTGGACAAGCTAATACAGCAACCAATCGTTAATGAGCATATCTATTGGTTCTCAATATCGATCGTCATACTGATCGTTCTTCTAGTCCTTTTGTACATATTCTGTAAATGTTGTAATCGAAAAAGCGTAAAAATTGGAGTAGCCACATTTACTGATGATTATCTACCTTCTCCATCGAGAGAAACAAAATGGAAGCTTCACGTATGAAACAATGGAAGAAAATACTTCCCAAAAGAAGACCAAGTATTCTCCTTGGAGAATCAGTAGAAGAAGACGAAGAAGTAGAACTTAACCTTAAACAAACAAGCAACTTTCTAAAAGTTGTTGCCACGCACCAACTTTTAACTAAATGGGGGAGCTGTTATATGAGTTTTTACCCAATATCATTTTCAAGTCAACTGCGTCTCAAGATGTTCTTGTTTATCAAGATATCCTATTAGTGGCAGACAATTTTCCGAAAGTTGACTGGCGTGCTATTCTGGCATTATCGATGACTAAAATTCCCAGTCATTTTCAATGTTTACATGTATTTAAATTTGTTAACTCTCCTTGCCCGTTTAGAATCCTACAATATTTGTAATAAATGTTAATAATAGACACATTGATAATAAACTGCAATAAATATTTTTAATTACTCTGCCACACAAGGGTGACTATATAGAGCAAATTGTAGTTCATTAAATTTTATTCGAGTTCCTTAAGCATTAAAGTGCCAGTTTTATTCATACTAGATATTATTGTTAAAAATATTGATAACAATTTCTAATTAATATTTTGGATTGCATTGCCGTCCGGGGCTATTTTACCAGGAGTAAAATATAAAAATGTAAAAATTTTTTCATTTAATAAATATTTATTTTTTCTAACCCTTTAGAGACCGCTGTTACTTTTATTTATACTAGATATTATTTCCCGATATATTGATAATAGCTTCCTATATATAGTTTGGCTTGCACTGCGGACCGGAAATGTAAAAATATAAAAATGTAAACATTTCCCCCAATTTATTAAAACTAATTTGAGTTTTCTACCCTTTTGGGAACCCCCTGCCACTTTTATTATACTAGATAATATTTCTAGATACATTGGTAATAGCCTCCTATAAATATTTTGGCTTGCACTGCGGTCCGGGGGTATCTACCAAGGGTAAAATATAAGAATTTCAGAATTCTTTCTTATTTATTAAAATTTGTTTAAGTTGTCTACCCCTCTAGGGACCCGCTGCCACTGATGATACAATAATTTATTTAGCTGAAAGTGATTTTTTAAGTTAGTTGCAAATATGAATAATGAGTTAGAACTTGTTAAATAATGATAACAAGTTAATTGAAAATTAATGCACTTAAAATGTATGATTTTAGGATTCCAACATAACTGCATTTTTTTTAATAATTTAAGTTTTGAATTTAAAAGTTATAACTATAAAATTGAAAGAGTTGATTCATATAAATATTTGGGAGTACTGAAAGATAGTCAAGCTTAAGTTATATTGGTTTAAATTAAAAGAAATTGGTAATTTTTATTATTTTTCCACATTTTACTTTTTGTAGTACAATTTTATTATGAGTAAACAGTCTGATAAAACAAACTACAAATACTAAAATAAATACACTAAAATTTTGGATATGCTTAGAAAAATAAATACGATGATTATAGAAATTTTTTTAAATTATAACTTCCTTTTTTTTATACATAAAAATACTCTAAATATATCTGCTCCATATTTCTTTAATACATTAACAAAATTTAATCAAATTCATAAACATATTACAAAGGGAAACCAGAACTTTATTTTATGTCAAAAATATTTAAAATCTTCACAAAATTTAATTTTTATCAAGAGTTTATTAAAATATAATAATTCAAATATCTACTTATACCTACATTTCAATTTAATTTAATACATGAAATTGTATCAAAAATTAGTTATATAGTATAATTTCAAATATTGTGATAAAATGTGAAATTAAAAATTAAATTAAAATTATAACCGTTGCATTAACGTATTTGACCGTAGAATCTTTACAGTAGAGTTCTACGTTTCGTGCATATCCTTTATTTAAATTGTACTCCTTTATTTCTCAAAGTATGAAAGCCTTCCTTCCAAGTTTGGGTGATAATTAATTTGGAGACCTATTAGATATTTATTGATAGTCTCCAAAATCTTCTTCGCTCTTTGATTTGCATTGGCAACTTTAATGAAATAACAGATGTACGATAAGGGTAGAGTCTTTGATAGTTGGAACTGGTCACTAAGCAGAAGAAAAATTCCCTAACATTTTTTTAAATTTTATTATAGTCGGGTTCCAAGCCTATCTAATGATATCCTATGATATAATTAAAAGCAGTACAATTGTCGTTTGCATTCGGTAAACATAGGTATTTGTCAATATTTCCTACTGTATATACTTGTATGTATACGTTGGAAAAATATGATGTTTGGATTTCGGTAGTGCACCCGTTCTGAAAAAAAAACAATATCGCTAACGATTTGCTAAAATATTATTGGGCAATTTTGAAGCTATCTGTCTTGCGCACATACCGCCGTACCAGAATAATGTAATAAACACTGGATTAAAAGTAAAGAACGGAATTTATTTTGTTTATTATTTCCACACAATATGGCCAGAAATATATTATCTCAACACTTTGTTTAACCAACGCGGTATACATTATGAAGAATATTAAATCAAGTAATAACACGTGGAAATAGAGCATGTCCAAATTTCCACTGGAGGAGCTTCACATACAGTGAAAAATATCTAAAAATGTAAACTTATAATATATATTTTTTATTTGTATTTTAGAAATAAAGTACTAACTTTGGAAATATCAGAGTTGTTTTGTGATGCTCCGACTTCGGCAATACCTAAAAAATTCTGCAATGGTGTTCTCAGGTTTTTACTTCGAGCTTTGTCATGTTCAGTCAGGTGTTCAGATCGTGTTTTCGTGACTAATTCTACATTCGATGCTCCAAATACTTTGCACTCATATCCATTGATTATTTCATTTTTGTCAGAACGCCAGCCCCAAATGCCAGCTTTATTCCTAAAAAAAAATATTATTTGAAATAAATAACCTTTCAGTTAACTTAAAATAATGCCAGTAAAACATACAAAATATGAAATTTTCCACAGCTAAAAATAACAAAACACAATTTATTTCAACTATTATGTTTTAATTCATCACTATTTAAATATATTAACGCTACTACATGCAAAATTTGCTGCAAAAAAGTACTGTTGTTGCGCTAATTGCCTTTGATTTTTCCTTATTTTACATTATTGACTTCCATACTGTTGGTAGTTTTAATGATTCGTCCCTTTTATTTAAATCACCTTGTTTTTCAATTTATATGGCTTCTCGGATTATTCTGTTCTATATTGGCAATCTCCCTACACCCATCGAAATATATTTTGTGGACGGTTTCCTGATGATGTAGGAATAGAGCTGAATAGAGAACCGGAGAGCTATTAGTAGAAGAGCTAGCGGTCAATCCTGGTAACGTGTTTAGCACAAGGATAGAAATTTGTAAAATAATGTTTTAATTTTCGTTTGTATACTCACCTAGTAGACACTTGCAACCGCCAGAATGGCTCTTTGCAAATATTTTTAAACTTACTTAAAGAATATTCTTTAAAAATTACAGCCTTGTAACAGCATGTTATGAACTGATATTCCCATAACAACTTTATTATGGGATGGCACGTACTTGCAACCACCAAAATCGTATGTCGATTTTTTTTCTACATTTAAACATATGTAAATTAAAACCTATTAAAATTGCAGCATTGTACAATTTTTTTAAAAATATTTTTTACCAATTTAAAAATTTGATGATGACACAATCGCGGGATGCCTGCCAGAACGGTACTTTCTTAATTAACGAATATTAAAACATTATTTTACAAATTTCTAGCCTTGTGCTAAACACGTTATTGACGCTAGCTCTTAGACTCTATCGGACTGTGTTATGGAAGTTTATTAAGAACAATGTTTGGTACAGTATCACAACCGGGTGCCTTCTTGACATTTAAGTTGGAGAAAATCTTCTTTATATCGGCAATAGCAATTATTGGAATTTCTAAGTTAGAAAATGTCATATATAAGACTGCTGACATATGCTGCAAAACTACAAATCTAATAGGTCAAAATCTAAACTTATCTGGCCTTAAAATAAAAATCTAGTAAATGTTAAAGATATCTCAACATTTAATTGCATTGAAAAAAAAAATTCAAGAGGTGTTTCATAAAATTTGTTACAAAACTAAAAAAAGATTTATATCATTCAGTAAAATAGCAGAACTCAAATTTAAGGAATGAGTGCGACCTTGACTGCGGATAAGGCGATAAGCGTGTTCCGGAGCCGTATTTGTAAAGTGTTAAACCAAATTTGGATTATTAATTTATAATTGAAAAGGATCTACCATTTTGTGAGTTGTATCTTTTCTGATTTAAATTTCACGCTCCCTTCATGTGTGAAACATGACATGGGGCAACTATGATGAAGAGGGAGGTAAACCCTCTGATAAACAGAACATTAAGGTGATATATCTAACTTTTAATTAACTAAATTATATGAAAGTATCTATTAATGATGTCGTAAATATATATATTGTTAATAGAATTGACTTAAGCAATAGATACAGATGTGATAGTATTGGCCCTTTTTCAGTATTTATCGAACATAAATACCTTAATTTTTGGAAGCTTGATCCGCTTAAAATTAGTGAAAAACTTTGCGATCTAGGCGGGGATGAAAAATCAGCCGAAGGGGCAAATAAAATTGTAGTAAATAATTTTTTTAATGAAAACAATCTAATTGCATATATCCCTTCTCATATGACCCAAAAAAGGGGCTTGTACGCGGAGTAGATACGAGTTTTTCGGAAGAAGATCTACTTAAAATGATAGATTCACCAAAGCTATTAAATCGGTTAAAAAAAGATACAAGATAGTTCTGATAAGGATGGCAAGTCAATAAAAGTGCCCCCAGCGTTGCCATGGATTGAAGCTCATGAAACTATTAACAAAGACACTATACAAGCTTTAATAAAGTAAAATTCAGGTCGATCTAAAAGATAATAAGGACCTTTATAGCCTCAGTCCTGGGGAAGACTTTAGTATGGGTATAATAATGACTAACATTGGTAATATTATTGATATAACGCTACAAAACATTTTCAAAAATAAGGACAGCAAAATAAAAACTAACAGTAATACATTGGAACGCTAGGTCCGCTTATTCCAATTCCAAAATTTTAAAAACTCTAGCTTTTGACACAAACTTTGGTATTATTCTTATAAGTGGGAGTTGGTATAAACCAAACCATAACATAATTTAAACAGGGTATAATATTATACACAAAGATAGAGTTAACGGTAAAGGAGGTGTGGCTATATTTATTAAAAAATCTATTCCTTTCATATCCTTGAATTTTATGAATTTAAATAAAAATAGAACTGAAATTTGTGGTGTCAATATATGCTATAGTAATAAGTATATTTCTTTAGTATCGATCTACAGGCCTCCCATACAGCTTAATATTCACGATTATGAAAATATGTGAACGATTATTGCATAATCGCGGGTGATTTTAATGCACATCATTCCTTTTTGGGACGTGCTGAAGATGATTAATAACTAATAAATGCTTTTAAAAAAAATTCAAAATTTAATCATTCGAAATGAAGGTCGCCCTACTCGTATTAGCAGATATAACAATAACGGATCCGCAATAGATTTAACAATCTTGTCGTCAAATCTGCAATCTAGTTCAACTTGGGAAGTACTAGAAGATACCTATGGATCAGATTATTTCCCTGTTCAAATAACATTGAACAAAACCACAGAAAATTCATTTGACACACATGATTTACCTGGATGGATCTTGAAAAATGCCAATTGGAACGATTACACATATAAAATCGAAGAAAGAGTTAAATCTCTTACTGAAATTCTGGAAGAAGCAAATCATATTATTCAACTTGTTTGCAAAATTATTAGCGATCCCGCAAATATTTCCTTTAAAAGGCGAAAAATCAGTAACACTAAATATTGTATCCCCTGGTGGGATAACGAGTGCCAGTCAATATTAAATCGCCGAAAAAAAGCCTTTAAAGAATTTTGCAATAGAAAAAATATGCGAAACTTTTTAGAATATAAGAACTTAGTAGCTAAAAGTAAATAAATACTTAAAAACAAAGCCAAACTAAGCTGGAAACATTTTTGCACTAGTTTAAATTCTCAGACTTCTTCCACTGTATGGAAGAGAGTCAATGGTATCAAAAAAAGTTTGAATTGTATTGGTTCCTCCCCTATTTCAAACGAATTATCAGACATTCTTCTAAATAAGGTCGCTAGATGTTTTGTTTCATTAGATATATCGTGGATTTATTGCAATACCGATCACTTTTTATCTAAAACTATTTCAATCTCCGAACTAGAAAATAATATTAAAAAGTTGAAAGATACCAGTCCAGGCCCTGATGAGATTACATACAGCATGTTAGAACACTTAGCAATATCTCCCAAAGAGTTGTTATGCACTGCCTTTAACAATGTTATTGCTAAGGGACACAATTTAGAAATAATTAAACATTCCCTGATTGTTCCTATTAACAAACCTGGAAAGCCGAACCAATTCAGGCCTATATTGGTTTTAGAAAAGAGAAAGGTGTTACTGATTTTTGGCTCATTCAATAACTGACATTCAAAATACATACTCAAAAACTGACTACTTATCCGCCTTATTTTTAGACATTACAAGCGCCTATGAAAGAGTTGACCTTAACATCCTGATAAAAAAACTAATCTAAGTTAATTTGCCAGAGGCCTTCGTGTATAATTTAGTTAGCTTTTCAATAATCGTAAGGTATCTCTTAGGATAGGCCGCAAGATCAGTGAATCCAGAATTGTATCGGCCGGCTTGCCTCAAGGCTCAGTACTGAGTCCTCTTCTTTTTAACTTGTACACGACAGACTTTCACAAATTAAACCTAGAATCAACTGTACTTCAATTTGAGGACGATTTTTGTATATACAGTAGGAAAAAAAGACTGTATAATACACCTCAACCATATTATGCCTTTAGGTAATTCCTATTTCCCTGACAATAATTTTACCATTTCTAGTCTGAAGTCTGCAGTGGTTATTTTCTCAAGACATAGAATTGCTAAGGACAATATTATTAGACTTAACGGGGTCGATGTGCCTTGGGTTCAGTCTTATATTTAGTAGTATTTGGGGGTAATTTTGGAGCAAAAATTGTCATGGAATGAACACATCAATTATGTTACTTAGAAGGCGGAGAGAAGTTTGAATATACTTAGAGCAGTGGTATCCAGATCATGGGGACCTGATCAGAAGACATCTCTAATATTTTATAAAGCCTTTATTAGATCGATACTTGATAAAGGCTCGATATTCTACAGTTCTGCGACTAAATCGCGACTCAAAAAAGTTGACTGTGTGCAGTTTAAAGCACTTAGACTTGTGTTGGGAGCAGTACGCTCTTCATCGGTTCAGGCTCTCTTAGCAGAGTGTGATGAGCCACCTTTGTTTATTCGTCGAAAGGTTCTGGCTGAAAAATTTATGATAAAAAATATGAGATTGCGAGATAATGCTCATATTGATAAAATTAGTCAGTTAAGTATCGCAAACTTAACTCTACCCTTTTGGACTAACGATATTCATTGTTGGTTTGAAGCACCGTGGAATATAACTCACTTGAAGCTGAATGAAGAAGAAGAATATAAACGTTATACCCAGAACTTAATCAGAATCCCTTAATTTACAAAATGAGTTTTCCTAGGCATTTAGCAGTTTCTTATTTTAGACTTTTGGTTGGACACGCAAATGTCAATAGCCACCTCTTCAAAATGAAGCTCACTAATAGCTCATCTTGCACATGCGACAATTTGACCAATGATGATCTTAACCACCGTCTGATTAATTGAAACAATAATTTACTTGCCGTATCGTACCTTGTTTCTGAACTGGGTAAATTAAATTTACTTCCCATGTCTCACCTTCATTTAATGAAAAATGTCATTTCGGATAAGAAATTGGAAATAATTTTTTTTTGAAAAATCTCTAAACATTTTTCCTTATAAAATTTTTCGATATTTTGTTACCTAACCCTACTTTAGCCATTTTAAAAATTTTTGCCATCTTGAAAGGCACATGACCTATGTCAAAATATATTTATTAGTGATTAGACATACAAAAGCGATTATGCGTAAATTTTTTTTTATATATAAAAAAAAATTCCTATATGTAGCGAACATTATGAGGGACACTGTTTTTAGACACATGACCACAACAAAAAGCGAATCGCCTAATAAATTAGTAGATGAGGGTTTTAGATTTATTATAACTTTCAGTTTGGTTTGATATTATTGGTTAATGTAATTATGACGGGCTGGATTAGGTCGGAAAATTAAAATATAGGTAATATCCCAACAGGAAAAACCTATATTAAGGAATCGTTACAAAAAAAATTAATTAAACCAACTTAAACTTAATTTTTCAAATGAAAAACAAACATTAATGTAAAAACAATGGTTTGTTAATATTGCATATTGCCCTCTCTAACTCTAATCAGCGCTAATTGCGTCTAGACATTCCCTCCACCAAATGTCTTATGACATCTCGATCCAGCTGCTCCCAAATTTCAAGTAGCAGATTTCCAAATTGCTGCGAAGTGTCTGGGGTCGATACATGTTCTATAGGATCTAAGTCCAGTACATGACATCTTACTGATTTGCCCATCATGTCCAATACATGTTATATATAATTGGTGCTTAGTCCTTCACGGATAGAAAAATACGATGTTTTCATTCCGGGTGTACATCCGTTCAGTACTGTTATTCTGAAAAGAACAGTTTTGTTGACGTTTCGGCAAAATCAGATTTGGCATTTTTGAAGCTTTGTTCCCTCGTTCGAATAGTGACTAAAGTGTTAGTAACTACGAAGCTTCCTTTTTTATACACCCACCCGGGGCCGAAGGTTATATTTGGGAGGTCTATCGTAATTATTTATATTTTGCGGAAGTTGCTGTTGTACTAATTCTACTTGATTTTTTTGTGATTTTAGGTTTCTCTATTATTGTCTTCTATACAGTTGGTAGTTTGTGGTTTTATAATGCTGCAAAATATGTTCAATTTTTCAAAAATCTCGTTTAGACGATTATTCATAATTAACATGAGGCAATGATTTATACTAAAGAATATACTCTATATCTTCCAAAATTATTAAGTTTTTCTACAACCCTGGCTCCCATTTTTTACAGTGGCGTGCATAAACTTAGATAAGAGTTGTTTTTTAATACAATGAAGTGGATAAATGCTAGTTCTCTTCCACAAGCAGAATGAGTAAATTATTCTCTTGAAGCTATTTTGCAACTTTTTCAAAAAGTTTATCATAGGTGTAGATATATTTATGTAATTTACAATGCAGGGTGATCTCTTATATTTTGCAGCCCCCCGTATCTGGTTTATTTAAGAAGATAGCAAAATAACTTTAAATACAAAAGTTATAAGGTTTCTACATAATTTTTATAAAATCAGAAAAAACAATTGAACTTAAAAAATTAGACATAGTTACCAAACTTTTGTTCTTTCTTATGGAACACCCTGTATATTAAATGTCTATCAAATAAGTCTCTTCTAGCTGATGAACTAGGTTTGATACCTGTTTCTCTAAAAATACCCGAGAAATTTAAGAAAAACCTTGCCATAAGAGGCAATGTGTATGAGTGAGAGGGAGAACGATCCACTCTATAGAGAGTAAAATTGAATACATTGCCTCTTATAGTAAGGTTTTTCTCAAATTACTCAGGCATCTTTAGAGATAAAGGTATTAAACCCATAAGAAGAAACAAAAGTTTGGTAAATAAGTCCGTTCAATTGTTTTTTTGTGATATCATGTTATAAAAATTCTGTCAAAACCCTAGAACTTTTGTATTTAAAGTTTTTTGCTATCTTCTTAAATAATCGAGATACGAAGAGTGTAAAATATAAGAGATCACCCGGTACATATTGGTTCGTTCATTACTACAGGCTACCTTATTTCAGAACTTGTAGGTATTATTTAAAAAATTAAATAAGGAAGGCTCTTAGTTGCAGCTGGACTTTTAAGATATTTTTTTTTATATACAGGGGGTTTGAACATGTTTTACCTCATCAAAATAGAAGAAAGTTCATATAAACAGGGGTACGCAAACACTTTGTTTTCGAAATAAAACGTGTTGGGAAGTTAATATTTTTTTAGGTTTTGTGATATACATTGTACATTTCCAGTTGATTTTAAAATTTAATTTGGTATACGTTATACTATGACAAATTCCAATAAAGTGACTAAATAAGATTTTAAAAAATCTATAGGGTGACATAATTTTTCCGGATTATTATTATTCCATTTTAATCCCCCCGAACTATTTACTGCAACATCATTGGCCATTTTTACAACAGAGTCAAAGTCCCCATTCTGTTCTGTAACTTTTTGGTCTCTCAGACTGATTCGATATTCTGCACTGTTTAAACATTTTTTAATTAAACTAAGAATGAAATCACTTTCACTTCCTTATGTTGCTAAACCATAATGTTAAAATTCGACACTTGTGTTTACTTTCGGTTTTAAGGGAAGTGTCAAATTTTGACATTCAGCTGATATCATCCAACAGATTTTAAAAAGTTAAGATTGGAAAATTCATGGCTTTTCGTTCTAAGTTTAACAATTTGGCCGACAGAGGGCTCTAAGCGGCCCCCATTAACAATTTGCAAATCCTATTTTCTCAAAAGCAGTTGAATGTTGGGTATAGTAGAATATGTTTGGAATGGTCTAGTGATTTAGAAAAGTAACAATATAGGGGATGTTGCATTAAAAAAGCTCCGGAGACAAATATATCCATTTTATAGATAAAATATATTCCGTCAAAATAACACACTGAAAAATTAGTGAATGCGAAGCTTCCTCTTACGTCCGCGCCCCCTCCTGGAACCGAAGTTATATCTGAGAGGTGGTTCTTCTTCATTATTTAGATTCTCCGGATGTTGTTGCATTCCATACAGATGGTAGTTGTAATGACTCGCCACATTTATTTTTAGAACTGACTATGTACAAACCGCACAATAGAGAAGGTTATTAAGAAACAAGGTTCTCGAACAACGAAGACAAAAGATTATAAACCGAGATGAACACAAGTATTCTTATTATATGTCAAAGCACAACAGCTAAAATTGGGAAAATTCTTAGGAAACCCAATATATAAACAATGCATAAACCATAATCAACCACAGGTAAACTACTTGGAAGCCCAAAAGACAAAATCAAAATTTTAAAACCACCAGAAGTATATAGCATGCCATGCCAGAAGAGGAGAAAATTAATAAGAATAGAAACTCGGTATCGGAAGTAAACACACTACCTCGGCCTTATCCCTACATAATCACTAAACAAGCCCAAAAGTAATTTCGAAGGGTGTAAGGAGATTTACAATCTAGAAGAAAATAAGGGCAAATAACCAAAGATGCCGTAGAAACTGAAAAAGAACGACTGTTAAAACTACCATCTCTATGGAAGAGCATAACAGATAAAACTAGAACCACAAAAATCAAGCGGAATAAATATATACCGATAACATCCAAAAAATATAAATAATGACGAACGACAGCTCAGATATACCCTTCGGCTCCGGGTGGTGCTATTAAAGAAATCTCCGCTATAGTCCTTCACCGATGGAAAATACTATGTTTTCATTCCGCCGTTACAAAAAATATATTGCGGAAATTATGCAACCGACTGTCCAAGATGCTAATTCATAAGTTAAAAACTCGAAACATTACACTCGGATTATAAAACACATCGTTTTTTAAAAACACGATATTACAGCAAGCCTAGATCTCAAATCGTTGTATCCTAGTATACCCATCAACGAAACTTTGGAGAAAATTGCTATGAACGAGGATTTCCCGGCCCATATAATACAAATATCAGCGCATTGTCTTAAAACTACTTAGTTTTAACGGGCAAATGTACAAACAAGTAGGCGGTACTTCAATGGGGTCCTCACTTTCACCAGTAGTGGCTATTCTATATGATATATTTTAAGAAAGAAACAAAATCCCATTTTTAGGCGTTCTGGTTACAAAAACGGCATAACGGACATATCGAATACACTGTTTATAGAAAACTAACACATACCGACAGATATCTAAATGCAATATCATACCAAAATCCAGCATAAATTCAAGCTGTGGTCAGTATCCTTATATCTAGATCCGTGCGATTAACTAATACACAAATGGGACTTAATATATCTGGCGCATTAAAGAAAAACGGATATACAAATTGAACCTTAAAGAAACCTATTAATAAAGGGGATTTCCGAACAACGAACACCAAAGATTATGAAGTCTTACCTCCTGTAAAAGGCACCACAGACAGAATTAGCAGAATTCTTAGAAAACATAATAACCTCGAAAAATGTTTGTTATTTACTTCTATTAACATCTAACTCAAAATAAAAAAAAAACTGAATAAATAAGACCTTTTAAAAAGGCCTACCAAGACGGACGAAACGTCAAGGAAATAGCAAGTTTCGTTATAAAACATAAACCAGGGACAACAAACAGTAAAAAAATACCTTTCAAAACTTATTTTATCAGTATCTACAAAGGTAGTGACTATTGGATTGGTAAGACGTTGTGATACAGTCTCTTCGTTTGGCAGGAAAATTCCTAGAGTCTCATCGCTAGTTTTCATCTCTTCGCAGTATATTTGCCTCAAATCATGATCTATTTCCATCATTGTAGCACCACCATCTGCAAAACACATTTTATATAAATCCCCAAATATTTTGATTTTTGAAACGAAATATTTTGGATGTTTGTTGTATTTTATTATATAAAGTAAGACTTCAAATTAAGTCGGTAAATTTTTCAGCAATATGCTCAGCGATTCTTTATGGCTGCGTACGATAGAATTTTATAAAAAAATTTTGTTACTATTTTTACAAAATATTCTAAACTACAAATTTGTTTTTAAGAACCATTAAAATTTTGCAACTATTTTTAAAACCGACTATTATACAAAGTGTGACAGGAGATTGTACAAAATTTAAAAATATTCAAGATAAATCTAATTTTGCAAAAGAAACCTTTTTTGGTTTTCCAATAGTTCCATTTTCTTATTTAGATCTACTATTATATTCTTCAAGTGCCTGTCCTATTTTTTTGATATGACTATGGTCTATTATTTTTCTAAAAAAGATTATGCCAAACAAAGCAAGAAAATATTACACAGGGTAAGCTAAATAGGATATACTGAGGGACAAATTGATGTTATGGTAAATACCCCCATGCACTAAAGTACATGGGATTCCGATCGCTATCGGCGGGATTTAAAAATTTTTGGACATGTTTTCTGCAGTTTAAGAACATCAAATTACGATAAAAAATTATTGCTATACAGGATTAATACAAAATAAATTAATTGATTTTTATTTAATTTGGCATTATATAGGTTAGGTGACTCGGATGCGGGCTAGAATCGAATGAGAAATCCAATTAATAATTTAAATTTTATTCCTTTGACTATCTCTGTAAACTATGAATGTGGTACATGTTACTTATGTAGATTTCTATCTATAAATCCCAAAATTGCGAAAATTCTTCCATACGTAGAAGAATATCATGTATGTACAGTTTTCCTTCTAAAAATTAATTTATTTATAAATATCACCATTACCCACAACTTTCTTCGTACAAAATTCCACTACTTAAATACACAGTCAATATATGCACATAATTATTTGGTAATAACTTATAAATTATGTGCTTTATTATTTTTCTCCATAAAAAGGTTTTATTCCAGGAATTGGAATTTTGCCAATTATTTAAACATTTTATTAGGCAGCCATTTTGTCTTGTACGCATTTTCAAGTCAATTGGATAAATAGTTTTTTGGTACTGAATTTTTCAACATCCCATTAGGATGCTATTTTGTTCTGTCATAATGGTTTTATACAAAAATTTTAACACTTTATCCCTACATCGCACTTTATTTTTGCGCAAATTTTCGAGTCTATTCGATAAGTATTTTCTTAATAATAATTCGTTTAGATTTTGTGAGGCTACCATTTTGTTCCGCCATAATGGATTTTTATCACAATGCAATCATTTCATCCCCATATGACCCTTGATTTTTTACGGAAAGTAGTGATTTTTGAACTATGCCGCATATACACAAGGATAGAACGACAGACTGACGGAAATGGGAGAACATGTTTCGGAGTACAGAGTAGGGTTACTAGATGAGAAAACCGTAATATCTGGAAAATTTAAAAATATCGGGATTTTGGAGTTGTTGTCTGGAGAAATAAATATTATGAATCAAAATTTTACTTTTTATTCCTAAAAAAACTAAAAATTATTCAATCAAAAGTCACCTCAATAATTTAAATATTTTTTAATCATAATAATATATTCTGTATCAAGTTATGGAATATAGGACTATATGTAATATATGGAAATTATGTAACACAATAATTTTATTAAGAAACAAATAATACAAAATTTTGTTTAATTAAAAACTTTATACACGTATATGCAAAGAAGTCACGACGGTCTTAACTGATAAAAGTTATCGCACTTAGCGCTCTCTAGGAGCTGCGTTAATATTGGGAGCAAGATTATTATCCATTCCGACATCATTTTTAATTGTGGAATATGTTATTTCTAAAAATTAATTTTTAGGTTGCCACATATTGCATTGGTTTCCACTGTTTCTACCATAATACCTTAGAGTATTAAACTTTAAAATCTGAACAATTTCTCTTAAAGTTCAATCAAATAATTAACTCAGCTTATAACAAATATCCTGTTACAGTAGGCACTGCTTACAGGAATTGATAATACAAATGATAATTTTTGAGGGTTTTGATAGCATTTTTTTAAAAAATATGTCTAAATTTTGTCATTTGAGATGTCTTTATGTAGAAGTTCAAAAATTTCTAGAAGGTAGCAGTATTCAGTATTATAAAATATCCTTATTAATATCATTTGAAATATTAAGCATGTCAGGCAAGTCTGAGAGCTCTTCTCATGTAAATAAATTTACGCTTTTTAGTGTGAGCTTCTTATATAAAGAGCTATTAGAAAAAAATCACAGCGATCTCGCAAGTATTGAATTTCTCGCCTTAAAAACTGTTCAGCTTCGGCGCAAAAAAAAGTTTTCTCACGCCGCCCTATGTTTTCTTGGAAGTCTGGACATCATACGAAATGTCGGGAGACCAATCCCGACCATCTGGTAGCCCATAGTCCAGGTACACTAGACTAAACTCACGGCAATAATTAAGGGGTATTGATATTTTGTGTCTGTATGAGATTGAACTGGTGTTCCGTTGCACGCTCATCAAGAAGTACAAATAATGAACTAGACTTGTCAGCACCTGAATTGGAATCCCGGATAGGGAACCACTTTATTTACAAACAAAGCAGAATTAGATTACACAGTAATTCACAAAGAAATCCCGTTTACATACCGAAATTATTAATAGCCGGCCATTAGCCATTGAAGTTGCTGAGAGATTTATATTTGTTGATGACAATGCGCGCCCACATAGAGCCAGGGTAGTTCTTGAAGCTATAGAGGATGCCCAATTTATGCATATTCCATTGCCACCATTGTCGCTGAACTGGTACCCTATTAAAAATGCATGGTTTTTATTGAAAAGATCGCTTAAACTGCATCAACCTCTCCCAACTATAATTGACGAATTAAGAAGTATTTTGTCACAACTATGGGAGAACCTTCCTCAACAACGGTTGGAAAATCTTGTTATCAGATGCCTCACCGGTGTAGAGCTGTTCGGGACGCTAGAGGTAGTTTTACAAAATATTAAAATTTTCCATTTTTAACTTTTTTCTAATTTTTCCTTTATTACGTATTTAATGTCATTTTCCTGTCCTTGTAAATAAAATGTTTATTGTTGTTATAAAATAGGTTGTTTATTTAATATTTCAGTGGATGAGTATGTCTACCCTTATCCCAGCCACGCCTGTGTACATTATCTACAGAGTGAAAATTAAATTTTTATGCTAGTCTTACTTTTAGGAAACCCTGTATGTCCAATGATATTTTGGATCTTGCATCACAGTATTTTGCATTCTGTATAATGATATATTAGTGAAAATATCTCTACAAGTCTAGTTTTCGGGTATCACTTATATAAAACTTAGATAACTTAGCCTAGTTAAAAAAATTTATGTCTGTAATTAAATAAAAAAATGTATTTCGTTTTTGAGAGGCAATAAAAAATATTAACAAATTGTTCTAACCATGCAAAGGTAAAGGTTAGCTAAAAAAGGTTTTGACGTACACGACAGCGACTTTGGAAAAATAAGAAAAATCTTGGCATTTTAATTTACGTCGTATAAAGTCCACGACAATTTTGCGAATAACTTCATTTTCAAAAAAGTAGAAACATAATACCTAATAGGAATACCAAAGCTTTTAAAGAACGGATACGTCGGCGTCGTTCTTGTTTAATCCAAGTTCAAATACAGACATAAAATATCAATATTCCTTAATTATTTGTTAGAAAAAAAAAATAGAGGTTGGTATGCGGAACCGATGTCTAAGCAAGAGTCATATACTGAAATTTTAGGTCTTGTTATAATAGACTGAAAACGGCTATTATTATTCGTATCGCCGCAAAGTTGCGAGAAACTTAGCTCGAAAACGTGTTTTTTTTTACTTTTGCATGGCCACCGTTGCAGGCAGACGGCAGAATTTTGGTAAGTTTTTAGTAGTCACCCGGGGGAATTCGACTATGCAAAACGCTTGACGGCGAAGGTTCCGAGTACAGCAATGTGAGACATAAAATTCGAAATTATACGAAAAAAGTTTATTTTTAAAAATTGACGAACGATTACGTTATGTCTACAAAACATTTTGGAGGGGTGTCTGGTTATGGAAGATTTCGAAATTAAATAAACAGCATTTCAATAAATCGGTTTCACAGGTTTTAAAAGATGAAGAATGGCAATGAGCATTTACTACATTAAATAAATAAAATTCTTATTAATAGAGTTTATGAAAAATACTTGAAACAAAGCGGAAAAACTGATCTTTAATAAAGTCGACATATTAAGTCTCATTTTCTTAAAAATAAACGTAATTTATAGGGGTGAAAGAGTAAAAGAAAAATAATACATATTTTGTTTTTAAATACAAGAATTCACAAATCTGGACTAGAAGGACCAAAGTGCAATTTCGCTAGCTCGTATTAAATTAATAAGCGGGTCCTGCAATAAAAGATAATTCAACTATATTAAAGATATGCCACTAAATGACTTCGATTGAAGTTCAATCGTAGTTAGATTGCTCTCTTTATTACCTAATGTTTCTTGTTTCCTCAAGAGGAGATTCACTGGTACAAATAGTACAAGATATCTAAAAGTGACCAAGTAAAATAGATTTCAACGGGAAATCTTCATATAGCAAGTTGTCGGTTAACAATTGAAAACGAATCTTCTCTAGTAGTATGTTGGCGAATTTTGAATATATTAGAGACCTATTACAATAAGCTTAAATTATACAAAACATAAAATGAAAAGCAAACAATATACGTACACTGTAGTATATCCTACCCACCTTTTCATCGGCAGCCAGTTAAAAAAATTATAATTGTTTATGGAATTAGCAGAACAACCATTCCTTACTTACTTTGTCCTTGAAAGACATAACTTCTGTTTCCACGCTGCCAACTAGTATGATCGAAACCTAGTAATGTTGTATCTATTCTAACGTTAGATCCTTGCTTGTATACTTTGTAAGTATCACTCGGGCACATCCTCGATACCAGTGGAACTAAAAAATAAAGACACACATCATAAAACGCATAAACAGCAAATGACAGACACAATTTAAAAAAACAAGGAAACAAATAGGACTGTTTTATAATTAACCAAATAACTGTGATTGTGTGTGTCTTTGTGCGTGAATGAGTGAGTGCGGGAGTGTGTGAGTGAGTAAGTGTGGGTTGTATGCGTGTATGTGGGTAACCAACCCCCGTGGAATGCTTTAGGTGCTGCTAACTAGAGAGGCTATGACCGATGACAATTACATGCTTCAGGACACGAGTATAGGCATAAGACACCTCTTGGTAAACATAGTTATGGATATGAAAGGCATAAACCAGGGCGGTGGGGACCACGTGGATTCCTTCGGAGCAGCTCACCGGCTTAGCCACACGTACACGACACGACATGGTCAAATTTCCGGCAAAAGAAAATGAAGAAAAGAATAGTGAACGAGACCCTTTTAAAAGACTGGAATCCATTGCGAGAATATAGCCAACATCGCGTCAGGGTGAGGTAAAGGAAATTATTCCGGACACCTTCAAGAGGCATGATTCGATAGGCAGATCACCCCAACGACATCGGACGTTCAGCCTATCACGTAGTAGAGAAAAACTAGCATTGGGAAGAACAAACATCCTAAATCCTATTAAAAGGAGCGATAGTGTGAAAATAATGCCATCTTCATAATGCGGGAAAAGAGAGTACAGTTGAGCAGAAAAGCAAAAGAAAACGCCATGAAAGTAAGGCTTCAGAAAAGGTGAATCAAAATAAATGTTTTGAGGCGACCACTCTGAAGGAAGTCCTCAGTATCATAAAACTAGCGGCGAAATAATTAAATAATTATGTGGAACAGAACACCAAGAAAAAAAACGAAGGAAATAAACAAGAAATTAAAAATATAAACTGAAAAAATAACCGGGAATGCGATATGTAAATGGTTAGAACACAGTAATGATCAAGTTAAAAAGTCGACTTAAAAAACGAAGGCATACAAACGAAGGAAAAAACTGTGAAAACAAAAAACGCAAACGGAAGAAATCCAAAAGCACGAAAATATCTCATTCACAGGTGTAGAGACATATGAAAACTACATAGCGCTTGTCCAAAAACCATGGAGTGAAAACGTTTATGAAAAAACCGAGATTAAGTTAGGAAGCCCACTGAATGCTAAGATGGGCGTAACAAGAATCGTCTTTGTAGAACCGGAGGACTCTGACTTGACAAAAAGTGTTCAGGCATTATTCAGGAATAAATATCCGTTCCTAGCCAAGAATACCGGAGACTTCAGAACAGTTAAACCACTTTGCAAATATAGTCAGGAAGTCATCACAGCGAAGAACATTATAGGATATTATGTCGGCAAGAGGGAAAAGAATTCTGGGACAAACTATGTAGAGTGAGAGACGAGACACAAAGTGTTGAATGGGTAGCCATACACTACCTCGAGGCTATAAGTCTAGAAGAACTAAGGAAGATGATAGAGGTGATCTTCAGGAAAACTACGACTGAGGTTTTATCTACACCACTAAAAGAAAACCTCGGTTAAAACAATCAAAGTAACCAAGGAAGCAAAAGTCTTGATGCTGAATGAGAAATGACCAGGCCCTGAAGAAAATTCTAAAGGAAATCAAGGACGCATTAAAGAGGGCAAGTTTAAGAACAAGTTGACTCCAGAAGGGGAATGGAAGTAACAACTAAGAGGCAGGCAGTTATCAATGCAGTGGAAGATCGTCTAAATATCCCATAGAGGGGTTGCACAAGCTAGGAGAAATAAGACCCAACCGAAATAACACTCAGGCGGTGACGCTGATGATTAATGAGGACAAAGCGGAGAACATTAAACTTCTCCAGATCAACGCAGCTCGATGGAGACGAGCCTACGATATGGCCTTCAAAGAGGCAAGCGATAAACAAATAGATATAAAGGTGGCAAGTGAACCCAATAACAGGCCATGGCTGGATAATAGACGATAACGGGGATGTCTGCCTCTATACACATAACAAGAATATCAAAATATTTAATGTCGTTAAAAATAAAGGAATCATCGCAATCAAAACACGAATGTGTAGCACAGTTGGCTGTTACTTCTCTCCAAACATTAACGACCAGAGTTTTATGGATCATATGCTCGTGCTACAGCGAATTGTTAATGGACTTGAAGGTGAGAAAGTGGTACGCAGACTTTAACGCAAAATCTCCAGAATGGGATGCCCCATTGAAAGATACACGAGGTGAAATTCTCTCGACAACTGCTGCTGAACTAAGCATTTTACCTCTCAACGTAGCCAACGATCCAACTTTCGTCAGAAGAAACCAGAAATCTCATATTGACATAACCTTTGCCACAATACAACTAACAAGAGACATGAAGTCTTGGGAAATACTTGAGACAGAATCATCAACATAGTAATCGATTTTGGCCAAAAGAGAAGGAAATCTAACCTTAGAGGCAAAATATAGATTAATCGCAACACCTTTATAGAGACATTAAACAGGCATGCACAAAGACAAGACGGACAAGTTGCAAATTATGAAAAATTACGAGAAATTATTAAGACATCCACAATCCTGCCAAAGAAAATATGGGCCACATTAGCCCCAACAGCATTCCATACTGGTGGAGCGATGAAATAGAACGTATTAGGGATATATGCTTATCGCGCAGACACGAGGTTACTAGAGCAAACAGGGGAACACAACCACCAGAAGAACTAGATAGACTATGGGACAGCTATAAAGAGGGGAAAAACCATCCGCAAAGAACTAGAAAACGCAAAGAATTGGTAAAGCGATCTATGATAGTTGCCTCAAGCTGAAGATACTGCTGAGCACACAGTGTTTTACTGCCCTAGCACAATCAGAATTAGAGTACAGATGGAGCATGAAATAGAAGTAGGAGTCACCTACCAAAACATAATAGATATCATGACAGAATCAGAAAGAAAGTGGCAAGTGATAGAGTCATATATTATAAAAGTAATTAAAATGAAAGAAGAATGAGCCAGGGCAAATACTGAGACTCATATTTGGTCTGAAGCTACGGCAATCGTACAAAAAAATCTTTAAAGACAACAAAATACTTACCTTGGTATCCATATACATAATGAAATGTGCATTGTATGTATATAAAAATTAGTCCAATTTTGCTAGGAATCAAGAAAAGAGCCGAGACAGAAATTTCCTTTAGAAACTTCTTAAAGAAGTACCTCTGGACAAATGCGCTCTACAGCTTCAAAGATTTCATTGATTAACTTATTAAACTATGAGTTAGTTAGCTACTCAATTGTATTTTATTTCATATATTATATGTTATGTGGTGTTTGTCAAATCTAAAAGTTATGTTTATATGTTTACATTGTTTATTTATGTTCTATATTTTGTAATAGTATACCTAACATTAAAACACACATATATTGTATTTATTTATTGACCTATCTAATGTCAAGACCATAGCCATGAAATAGAATAGCTCCTGATGATATATCACGTCGTGATGGTTTAAATGCCAAAGGAAGGGTGGGGTTTTAGTGCGTTTAATAGCTATGCCGCGAACAGGCAGACAGACAGAGCGATGGAATTATGAAAACTTTTTTTTTGCATCTAGGAAGAAATGTGAAGATCTGAAAAACATCAGAGGGCGATTTTCCACGATTACAATCAGTTCTTTACCATAATACGAAGCTGTATGAAAATACTTCTTACAGTCTGGGGTTGCAAGTTGTATAATCACATACCTCACAATGGCTTTCGTTAGATTTCTTCGAGTAAAATATTCTTGTCAGTTTCAGCAAAAAGTTGAAAATGCAAGTAATAACTGTAAATACTGCAATATCCTTAGATATCCCAGGTCAGGCAAGAATCTACTTCACATAAGAAAATCATTAATTAATACTTTGTAATACATTTATCCAGAGCAAATTAGTATTTTTAGAAATATTAGAATTTTTACAAATATTACTTTTTAAAAGTAAGTTCTGTCATACAAAACTAACTGGAGGGATTACTGAATAGAGAGGTTGGATACGATTTGATATGGTTAAGTTTGACTAGGTTAGGTTATGTCGCCTTTTTTTAGAAAAATAGGCGCCTTTACACACCTATCTTATTTTCATTTAAATTAAGTTTTGTTAAGAAATCAAGAGCGTAAGTATCTGTTGTGACGTAAATTGACGGTCATTTAAATGACATATAACGTGAGTCTTATGTCACGTCGTATATCAGTCACTTTGGCCGTTTTGGTCGTAAATCAAATATTATCTAAGGATATTTATTTAAAAAAAAAAATTTTTTTTAATGAAAAAATTTCACATCCTAAACAAACCGATTTCGCATATCAATTGGTCCAGTTGTTTTTAAGTTATGTTCAATAGGGGATTTCAAACCACGTGATATAATCCTACATCTGATTTTGACACATCGGACAATTTTCCTTTTTCGGCTATAAATTGCTCTATATCTGCATCTTAGCGTTACGTCAGATTTTCGATTATTTAGGTTTTCTACAAGGCATTTGTTGGTAACAATTCTACAGACTTAGAATAATGGAGAGTGAATATTTTTTTACTATCATTAAGCTTACTATTATGAATTTAAAAAATAACCATAGTCAAAAACCCGAAGAGGTACATTCAGAAAACCATTACTGCTAAATGAAAAGACATAAAAACAACCTAGATGAACTTACCAGTAACAAAATGTGTGCTAGATTCTTAATGCTTATTAGCTGCCTCCTGTTCAACTTGCTTGCCGCCTTATTAAAATCTTATTTAAATGAGCAAAATACTGATAATTGAGGGAACTGGAAAACACAGTAGAAGCTCACTCAAGATTCCCCAGCTAATTACCAAATATGTTACAGGCATTTTTTTATAATCAAGCTGGTGGTGTTGACAATGAATTACGGTAATAGTAGGATAATAGAAAGCTATTTTTTATAAACTAATTAAGTGACAACTATTGAAAACATAATAATTCACGAATGTTATGAAATGTAAACAATGTTTGTCTTCCAAGCCCAATGACATAACCTCTTTGACAGGTTGCTGGAATCCTTAATTAGGTTAATCTTGATAGGGCTAGGTTATGTGGTTTTTTTAGAAAAATAGATGAGTTTCACATCTTTGTTATTTTTAAGAAAATTATGCTTTGTTAAAGAATCAAACGCCTGTTTTCCCTTCACATAACTAAATTGTAGGATTATTGAATGACCACGTCAGGTTAGACTTAGTTTAGCTATTCCCTATTAGGTTAGGTTAAACTCAATAAGGTTAGGTTATATATCATAGTATAATAAACAGTTTTTTTTTGGGAAATTATAACAAGAATTCTTACTCGGTACTGCTTACTCTTATCCACAATATCAAACCCTTTTTTAGGGGTTACAAACGAGAATATGAAACCGTATAACATTTCCACTGTGATTGTACTATTGTCATATCAATAAGTGTGTTTATTCTGGAAGAGCTACCTAGACTGAGGGATGTTTTCTGGGGGACGTTAGACGGCGGACAATGATTCGCAAGTACATCCTTTCTAAGTACACACAAAAATCACTCATGGATAACACATTTGAATTGTTAGCAGATAGGATACCCAATTTTGAATCTGGACTTAAAGTATGAAATAAATGGTTTTATTTTCTACCAAAAGGCTTACTTATGTATACTACAGAAACAATTAAAAACTTTTATATATATTATATAAGATTAATACTTTACCCCAACTAGTAAATTCCCATTTCATTTCTACATAAAAATCTGGAGCCTCTTTTAGTCTCTGCAGTAAGTCAGGTATACCTGCCATACGACTCGTATACCTAGAAAATGAAATGTTTGTTTTTTTTTTCAATTTAAGACTATGTAACAAATAGAGCAGAAGCTTCCACGAAGCAACTAAGTAGTCGAGGTTCTTGAGTTTAGCCCGTGTCAAATTGGAATTAAATTTCAACGTCTCACCTTCGATTGCTCGAGACATCAAAGATAAAACGTAAGAAATTACTCCCAATGGGCCATAGTCTAAATCCAAGAATAATTACACAACATACAAATATAGTTAAACTACATTTTCAGAATTTAAGTTTTTTACGAGTGTAGATTTACAAACAAAAAAACTGTCATGTTATACTACAGAGATAAAACTTAACACTAATCATAATACTAATATTAAAAAAAAATCCACAAATCCATTTTAGATATTACAAATTAAAATTTCCCTGTAAGTAACAATATCGTCAGAATAAGCCCGGCTAATATAAAAAAAAGGTAGAAAAATCTGTGGTTTATAAATTTTACTGCAAAAACTCTTCTGTATTATAAAAAGTTCTTTCAGTCACTAACTTTTTAATTTCAATCTGAATTAATTAATTAACAGTTTTTTGAGATGTATTAGCTATAACGTGTTCATGGTTTAATATTTTGAACGAGACATGGAAAAAAGGTTAAACACAAACGTTTTAAGATTTTATCTGAACCCCAGGATTTGCTAAAAAAATAAACAAAAGACAATTAGAAAATAAAAAATTCGTCCAATTCGTCTTTACCCACAATTTCCCTCCTATAAAATTCCACTACTTCCAATACCCACTCTATATATGCATATAATTATGTCGGGTAATAACTTTATACAAATCCTATAAATTGTTAAGTTTATTTTTCGTTTATTTATTATTATTACTGATTTGTTTTTCATTATATTAAATAAGTTAAGCCCTTTATAATTTTCCTCCATAACAGGAAGGTTTTGTTCTAGGAATTGGAATTTTTCCGACTATTTTAACAAAGAACGAAAGCCTTCACGGTTGTAGTCAATTAAGAAATCATGGTTCTTGGGATTAGACCGTGTCAAAATGGAATAACTTTCCGACGTTTCGCCTTCGATTGCACGGGGCATCTTCAGGAATCTTTACTTCACGCGATCTGAACAGTGAATCACACATTCACACTAATCCCGAGAACCATGATTTCTTAATTGACTATTTTAACATTTTATTAATTTTGTTTGGAATATAGGATTCGCACTAAAAATTTACGAGCCTATCCCTGTTTAACACATGATTTTTGTGCAAAATGTCAAGTCAATTAGATAATTCGTTTTTTTGCACTGAATTTTCAATAGGCCGCAATTTTATACCGCCATAATGGGTTTATACAAAAACTTTACCTGTTTATCCCATTGTATCTTTGTTTTTACGCAAATTTTGAAGTTTATTCCATAAGTACTTATCGTTGCTATTTTGTTCCGCCGTATTGTATTTCTACAAAAATGTAAACATTTCATCCCCATATGACCCTTGATTTTTTTGTTTTCAAAATTTGAAGTTAAACGGATAGATCGTTTTTGAGTTATGCCGCGTAGAGGCAGAATGACAATGCAAATTTCTCACGAGGGTGACTTTTTCACGATTACAAAATTTCCCTCACGACTTTAAAACTTCCCTCTTGCGAGGGAAGTTAAAATAAGTTGGTTATTTATTCTGAATGGAACATCGTGTATAATATTGTCCCGTTAAATGGGTCTCTTCTTGCAGATTATAAATATACCAGGTTTAATACCAGTAGGTGTGGGGCTAGTTGCCGTAATGGTGGACAGTTCCGATTCAAGTTCAGAAGTAACTTCATGACGTAAAAAGAGTGTCGTAACTTTAGTCATGTCACTTTTCATCTGTCACCTGAAAACATCTTTGGTCAACTGTCAATTCTCAGGCCAGGACACAGGAAAGCCCCCTTGGAGTCTTCCGGTTCGTCTCGTCGAAGGCAGACCTCTGTGTTATTAACATAAGTGGTTCCACGTGTTCGGTTTTGCTGCTTTATTTCGGGGGGAAACGAGAGACCCAACCGCTCAGAGTGGAAACTAACGACCCCGCAAGAAAGGGAGCAGACGCTGTGAACGTGTGAGGCCTAGTTATTCCTGCATTCTATCCCGTTTGTCTGCCACAGTTCTACATAGAATATTAGCGTAATGGCCGCTATGTGGCGGGAGTGGGAGGGGTAAGGGGACAGCTTGAAAGAAAAGGTCATCTCGAGAGACCAGTAGTACTCTCAAGGGGCATCTAGTGGAAGCCAAGATGCATTTCAAAAATTAAAAAGTTGTTTGAAAGATTCAATTCAAATTCAAAGAAATGAATGTCCCTTTCAAATAAAAAAAAATGAGGTTATGATAATATTTCGAATAATTGATGTTTAATTTACTTTTCAAGAAAAAAAAAACACAAAAATCTTCAGGAAAATTGAAAAAATATGTTTTTTAATCACTTCTACATCAACTCTAAAAATAATGAAGATATGGCCGTTTGAAATTGTTGCAAAACAAAATGAACACACTGTACACATTGTTTTTAAAAATAAAATCAATTTAGACCTCTAAAAGTATTTAACTATCAAACGTAAGTGTAAACTAAACTTTTTCAAAGTTATATTTTTAAGGGTCTATTACCAAAATAATGTCAGGAACTAAAAACTTAAAAAAGACACTAGAAAATAAAGAACAATAATAATTCAAATTAAATTATTTTAAATAGATAACAGAAAAAAATATAGTAATTTATATAAAACTATAGATAAAATTCAAGTAAATATGCTATCGATTATTTGTTCTTTTGAAATACTAAAAACTAGACTACTAGAAAAAAGAAAATCAAATGCATAGTATTAGCTACAAATTATTTACTCGGAATCAGGTATATTATATTGTTATCTTTATATTTCAAACAGAACCTATTCTATTAATTAACATTTCCATAGGGTCATTTGGTCAATGACCCCCAAAAATATTTAAGAAAATAAATTATTCGTTTGGCCGTCCCTCCTAATAGTTGTAATAAAACGCGAATCTTGGGAAAAGTTAAATACGCTACACACGGTTCGAATAGTCTCGTTGCGTTCCTTAGGCATAATAAAATACGCTATACTAAGCTCCCGAAAGAAGCTACCGAGCAGCAGCCGAACGTGATAGCAAATGGAATATGAAATCGGTCGCGGATCACGTGGGCATGAGGAAGTTCAATTGTTCAGAGGTCACGCGGTCGATATTGTTTCGGACGTTTTTAATCGATGAAAATTGATTTATATACTGTTTTTTGTAATATATATTTTTTTTATTTTTATGATCCATTAATTTTGCAAAAAAACCAATTTCAAGGTGGTCTATGTTTGAGTTGTGAATGTAGATGAAATAAAATGTCGGTAGTGCAAAAAATTAAACAACTAAAGAGTGCTAACGAACTTAATTTTGAGAAAATAACCGAGTTCAAGGTAAGTGGTCGCAATTTTCCAGAACTTAGTATACGACAAACTAGTAAAGATAAAAATAAAGAGGTTCTTTGAAACTTTCGCAAAAGTATTTACGATTTCGCTAACTGGATATGTGGTTGTGAAGTCTTTAACTCATTTTACTGTTATTTTTGTTTGTCGGTTTCTAAGGACTCGTCGGGCTCATTGTGGTGCAAAACCGGTGTTAAAGACTAAAATACTTAAAAAAACATGTGTTTTCTGAAGATCACATGAAATGTTTGGTGAACTATGCTACGGTCGGAAGTGTTGATATTCACACTCAGCAGACACAGCTTATAGAAAATCCCTTAGAGATTTTAATGAAAATGTATCAAAAAATCGTTATAATTTAAACAAAATTATAGATTGTGTAAATTTTTGTGGGGCATTCGAGCTGGCACTATGTGGCCATGATGAAACGGCGGCGGCGGTCTGAAAATCCAGGGGTTTTTCGAAGGCTTATAAATTTTGTTGAGGAGTTGGGCCAAGATAGACTATCCGCTTTAGCAATGTTAAGTATCGAGAAATCGTTTATAAAAGGAATGTGCGTTTTTAACGAACGTGTAATTCTGCATCTTTCCAATTCTAAAGAACGAAGAGTAGACCTGAACTTCAAGAGAATTTAAAGCTCAATTTAAAAATAAGATATTTATTTTTATTTTAAGTATGCCTATTTTTAAATTTGTTATTGACCTCCCGATATATTTCACCACAAGCTGCCACTGAACATTTTAAACAAACAAGGTCCCCAAAAAAAATTAAAAAATATCATACTAAAATAAAATTGTAAATATTTAAAAAAGTAAATTCAAAATTTTTAGTTAGTTTCAACAAAATCGGATTATTACCTTTTTACGTAAATATAAATTACGAAGTGCTACTTAATACGAAAAAATATAAATTTTTGAGGAAAAAATAAAAAGAGCATAGTTCTCTTACAAAAATTGTTTTAATATGTTAGGTATATAAAGTCTAACAAAATAGGGACTTCGGCAAATTAATAAAAAAAAACAGGAAAAAAAAAACATTCCAAGAGATTGCTGTGACAAAATTATGAAGTAAAGATTTTTAAGTAGAAAGCACAGTAAAAAAAAGTGAAATATGATATTAATCGATATTTTTGAAAAGAAGTTGTGTCCAACTACTTATGTATTTAGTGAATTTAATCAATGAAGAAAAATAACTTAAGAATGGGAAGAAATTTATTTTAAAATTCCTTTATTTATTACGTTAATTAAAGCTAAAATATATAAACTATGCAGCTGTCAAACTATAAATTCCAATTGCTAGGTCATAAAGGCGTTAACAATATTGTGTTTTCTGCAGATCACATGAAATGTTCGGTGAACTATGCTACGGTCGGAAGTGTTGATATTCACACTCAGCAGACACAGCTTATAGAAAATCCCTTAGAGATTTTAATGAAAATGTATAAAAAAATTGTTATAATTTAAACAAAATTATAGATTGTGTAAAATTTTGTGGGGCATTCGAGCTGGCACTATGTGGCCATGATGAAACGGCTGTCTGAAAATCCAGGGGTTTTTCGAAGGCTTATAAATTTTGTTGAGGAGTTGGGCCAAGATAGACTATCCGCTTTAGCAATGTTAAGTATCGAGAAATCGTTTATAAAAGTAATGTGCGTTTTTAACGAACGTGTCATTCTGCATTTTTCCAATTCTAAAGAACGAAGAGTAGACCTGAACTTCAAGAGAATTTAAAGCTCAATTTAAAAATAAGATATTTATTTTTATTTTAAGTATGCCTATTTTTAAATTTGTTATTGACCTCCCGATATATTTCATCACAAGCTGCCACTGAACATTTTAAAACAAACAAGGTTCCCAAAAAAAATTAAAAAATATCATACCAAAATAAAATTGTAAATATTTAAAAAAGTAAATTCAAAATTTTTAGTTAGTTTCAACAAAATCGGATTATTACCTTTTTACGTAAATATAAATTACGAAGTGCTACTTCATACGAAAAAATATAAATTTTTGAGAAAAACATAAAAAGAGCATAGTTCTCTTACAAAAATTGTTTTAATATGTTAGGTATATAAAGTCTAACAAAATAGGGACTTCGGCAAATTAATAAAAAAAAACATTCCAAGAGATTGCTGTGACAAAATTATGAAGTAAAGATTTTTAAGTAGAAAGCACAGTAAAAAAAAGTGAAATATGATATTAATCGATATTTTTGAAAAGAAGTTGTGTCCATCTACTTATGTATTTAGTGAATTTAATCAATGAAGAAAAATAACTTAAGAATGGGAACTACTAAGGTGAGTTAGAATATATTTTTTAGAACTATCTAAAAAGAAATTTATTTTAAAATTCCTTTATTTATTACGTTAATTAAAGCTAAAATATATAAACTATGCAGCTGTCAAATTATAAATTCCAATTCCAAAATGTCAATATATCTTATACCACGTTACATCAACGTCATAACAAGCACACTACGATCCTTGTCTCAAACAGGTCCTGCAATACCGAAGGCGCAATGAACCATTTTAGTCAAACGACGATCGTGATTGCGTTGTTTAGTGCTCACCAGGCCGCCATAGATTAATGCCCATGTAGGGCAAAGACACAAAACGCAATCATATAAACAATTACTCCGCTGGTTAATATCACAACCGGCGCGGCATTGCATTATATTGTTGACTCCTGATTTACGTTAGGAGCAATAATATTGATATATTTTTATTTCATGTTATACCACCTAGTCTATGGCGGCCTGATGAACTGTGCAGCTGCTTATGACGTTGGTGTAACATGAAATAAAATATATTAGTATTATTGCTCCCAGCGTAAGGCAGGTGTCATCAATGTAATTCAATGCTGTTCGTGGTATTAGCCATCGCAATAGTTGCTTCTGTGATTCCATTTTGTGTTAGTGCTGTTACGCTCATTATTAAAAATTATCGAAGGTATTATCCTAATAAAATTTTTTGGTACAAAAGATGATCCTATACATCCATGGTATTTTAGGGTATATTTTACTTTAGCAACCACGAAAAACTAGTTATCTGCTTCTTCAGAATTGTATAACTCTGTAATCTAAATTAATATAGTTGACTCTAAGGAAGAAAATAAAACATATTTAATTTCCTTTAAAAGTTCTATTTTTACAAGTTAAATCTAGCAAACTAATAGAATATCACCATCTGACAAATCCATATTGTTTTAATCATTTTATTACCAAACTCAGTGGTACCATCTAAAAGTTACTCTTTGAGCTGGGTCGCTCAAACCCTAGCAGCGGACATGCTTTCTAGCTTTTAATTAACTAATATTCAATAAAAACCTTAAAATTTCCCTGTGCTAATGGATGACGCAACCAGACAGGCTGATATAATGGGTTTCACATAAGACAGCCCCATTAAGAGGGCTTCGCAGAGTCCTGGCGTGACAGATGAACGGAAATGTTGCCAGGTGACAGATGACTCAAGCTTCTCTAAAGTCATGAATGTGAACTTAAACCAGATGTGGCCGCCATTACCCATGTCTATTAATACCTTTGTTTTTAAAATAAAATTAATAAAAAACACAGCCATAAATTCCTTGTTTCGATCACATATAAGAGTTAATTAAATAACATTTTTCTATTGCCGGAATTAATTAGACAGTACTAAGTTTAAGCCAGAGAAGACTGATGTGGAGCCCGTTTGTTTTGTAGAACTATGGATATAGGTCAAATTCAACATATAAACCTTTGCCTTGGTGGTCTGTTACATTGCTACTGCAAACGAGCAGTTTGATGTGGTGCTGTCGATCATGTGGGTTACCTTGGTTATATGAATGTAGACCTCCTAATTTGAAATAATATCTGAATGATTTGAATCGCATGGTTTTGAGCAGGTTATTAACGAACCTACTAGAATGACAGGCGCCACGGTCACTCTTTTAGATCCAGTGTTTATTTCTATATTACATCTTGTTGAGAGTTCTGGTATAATAGACGCGGATGCCACATCAGAACACAAGCTTTTTTTGCAATTTTAATATTACGGTTAACAAGTCCACTTCCAAAATAATAACATGCCGAGGGTTTCAAGAATTTAAATTTTATTCGGAGTTGGTGTTCATCCGTGGATGGATGCTGAAAAAGACAAAGAAGTGGAGCTGTTGACTACAAACATCCGTGCCTTGTTCGATCCCTTTGCACCTATAAGATTTGTTCTTTGTGACAAAGCCAAATGTTCCATGGATGATGCAGGAGATCAAACATTTTTGGTTGTAATAATATCTCACATCAAATACTAAAATACTCTAGCCCTTTTATTGATGTTTATATAGCACATATTGTTAATTCATATTTAGAGATTTAGAGAGGGACATATTTCCAGACTCTTCGAAACTCTCGGTAGTTAAACTAATTTCTAAGGTTGTGGTTCCAGAATGTCATGGTGATCTCTGTTCTATCAGTCTTTTCCCGGTGCTGTCTAAGATACTGGACAGGGTTGTTTATTGCCAAATAAGTAATTAGGTAATACAAAATAACATCTTACCTGATACAGAGTAAGGATTTAGAAAAGGTTGCAGTACCGCAACTACTCTTTCTAGAGTGAGTGGGTTTGTACAAATCTAAATCACTATTAATTCTCGAAATGTAAATCTCTTTAAAAAATGTATTGCCTCATTTCAATTATTGCAATTTTGTTTACACTTTTTAATCTCCGGATTCAAAAAGTACAGAACTCTTGTGTCAGATTTATTCATGGGCTAAGAAAGTTCAATCACATCACTCTGAATTTCGTTGAACTAGGCTGGCTTAATATAAAGAATAGAAGAGAACAAGCAAAGAATAATGGACCTTTGCTGGTTATACCCAGATAAGGTACAGCCATGTTTTGGAGAGACTTCTCGCACCACATTGCCCATATTTATAATAAATTGTCAGTCCAGTTAAAAAGTATGACCAACTTGAATTCTTTTAAGCTTACTTACAAACGATAAAGCTGATATTTTTTCCAGCCACACAGACGAACTTCAAGTTTCATTATTTTTAACAAAATTTAAGATACTAAGTAGTGGTTTTCGGTATTGTCTCGCACTACATATATAATTTCTGCTTAGGGCGTAAATGCAGAGGGCTACAACACATCTGTTATACAAAATATTTCGTATGATCTTTTCAATTCAAAATATTCTTAAACAATAAATGTAACAAAATGAGATATTTTATTGTTCTTTTTTTTTACCCAAAATAATCGACCTAATATCATAAAATCAGTTTTCAAATTTTTTAAATTTATCTCCGTTGGTGATATACTGAGTGTTTTTAACAAATTGTATATTTTCTAAATATGTTGCTTTTCTCAGCTTCTGAACACACTGAACAATTGTTTTTTACTAAGTTATGATCAAGAGTAATGCCACCAAATGTGTCACCATGTCTATTGTACAGGTTTATTGTTATAAACGCACCACCCACTTCAGTTTTAGATTTGGAACAAAATGTTTTATACAAAACTTGTTCTAACAAAAACGAATAGCAATCCAAACACATTGTCCTTCAAATGGGTATCTTCTTGCTAATTATAAATATACTAAATTATCTTTAAAGACACCTGAGAAACTTGAGAAAAACCCAGACATAAGAAGCAATGTATTCCCATTGTGTAGTTAATGGGAATACATTATATGCAGTAAAAGTTCTCTCTTTTTAGAACATTGCCTGTTATGGCAGGGTTTTTGACAAAATTTCTCGTGTGCCTTTGAAGATCAAGATATTAAACCTAATATATTTCCTTTCATTATTAAACTCCCTTGTTCTCACCTGGTAAGGAGCTTTTCTTCACATTTCGCCACCCCAATATTGATTTATTCTTAAGAGATAGAAAAATTATTAAACACAATGTTGTAGGGTACATTACATGACTTATAAAAAAAATAGTATTTATGTATATAGGATGTCTTAAAAATATGTAGCAAACAAAATGCTGTTTTTACATGAAACTCCCTGAATCTTATATGTTCATCAAATAGGTCCCTTCTTGCTTATTATTAATATATTAGGTTTTGAAACCTTTATCTTTAAGAGAAAAACAACACTCTTTGTTTCAAGAACTACGAGAAATTTAAAAAATTACCCTAAATTGTTTCTTTATACTTAGGCATGGCAACTATCTTGACTAAAAAAGAGCAACAATGTATCTCATTTTGTAACAATAATCGTTTAAGAATTTTTTTAGAAAATGACATGAAATGATAAAATTCTGTAAAAGATATCTAGTACCAGACAACCACAACTCAATATCTCATTTCTTGCTAAAAATATTGAAAAAAAATACAAGCATAGGTTTGTCTATCCAAAGGTTTCTTATTGTAGATCAATTTGTTTATATTCAATAATTATTACCTCAAAAAACTTCTGTTAACAAATAAATAGTAAAACTTAAAAATATTATAAACTATTTCAACTTGATTATCGATGGTTTGTAGATAATTTTGCAAAAATTGCAGCTTCGCTACATAAAAAACTGAAGAAAAAGGAAAAAGCTGCCTACAACTGGACTTCAGAATGTAGCAGTGTATTTAGAAGACTGAATTGATGTTCTAGTTCAATTCTGGCATATTTATTTTGAACACAAATACAAACAATGTGGGCATTGCAGCTGTTTTGTCACACCAATCTCAAGATCATGATATAGACTACTACAGTCGTGTATTATCCAAACTTGAATGAAATTATTATCTTTCATGAAAAGAATTTCTTACAATCGTAAGAGCAGTTGTCTATTTCCACAAATTTTTGTATTGGCGGAAATTCCTGATTAGAACGGACCATGCTGCATTAAAATGGCTTATGGAAATGAAAAATCCACAAGAGCATTTACCCAGTCGGTTAGAAAAGTTACAACTGTATGACTTCCAAATTAAACATCGACCCAGAAGGCAACATAAAAACGCTGATGCTTTATCCAGACGACCCTGTAAAAAAGACTGTAAGCATTGTCAAAGGGTCGATCAACGGTTGGGATGTTTACAGGGAAATCTAAGTATTTACAATTAAACCAGAAGACGAGTGGTCAACAGAAGAACATACAGCAGATCATTTAGAAGATCGCGATATTGGACCTATTCTGTACGAAGAAGAAATATCAAAGTAAGATAAGAATGGAGAGAAATTTCTGACAAAATCCTTGCATCCAAGACGCTGTGGGCTCAATGGGATTCATTGGAAGTTGAAGATGGGTTGCTGAAATGAGTCTGGGAAAGTGCTGGTAGAAAAACCACTAAAATGCAATTAGTTCTTCACATAAAAAGAATCCTGGACATACTGCAAGAAGTACATGGAACAAAATTCGGAGCCCATTTACGAGTAAACAAAACTCTGGAAATTCGAGAGCAATTCTACTGGGTCCATTATCATGAAGACATCAAGGAGATCCCAGGAGGAGATCTCGTGGACCAATGAAACAATATAACTCAGTTTAGCATTCGAAAAGATAGCAATAAAAGTTACTGGGCTATTTCCATAGTCTGATCGAGGTAACAAATATATCATAGTTGTCATGTGTAGTAAGGGTCTGAAGCAGGAAGCTATAACAATCAGCCACGTTTTGGTTGAAGAAGTATATTATATATTATTATGTGTATAGTGTGCTTTTAATATGTTCTTAGTAATAGTATTCTTGGTATTTATTTATTTATTTTTAAGGTTAGGCTTATGAATGTTTAACTTCAATTTTATTTAACAAGTACTATTATTTTTGTAGAAATTGTTGCTCTATCTCCATTGACTTATTTATATTACTTTGTAATGTTGACATGAATAAACTATTAAAATTGAAATATTCAGTAGATATGGGGTCCAACTGGAACTTCATTCAGATCAAATCAGCGAAATTTCGAGTGAGCCATTTTTAGGAAAGTTTATGAAATCATGGAGTACTAGAACATCTCTACATTCTTCGTCAGATGGCATGGTTGAACAATTTAACAGGACTACAGAAGAACATCTGTTCAAAATTGTTGCTAGAAATCAGTGCAGTGCGGCTGGGACCAACACCCTTTTTTCTGTTAGCTTACAGGACAGCAATACATGACTGCAAGGGTCAGACTCAAGCCAGAATTATTTTTGCCCTGTGACTTAATGTTTGGATTGCCAAATGAAGAAAAAAGAAATACAAGATTATGCTGACGAACTCTACAAACGTCTTCCTCAAATTCACAATATGACACACATAAAATCAATTGAGTAAAATGATTTGGTTTGGTTGTATAACCCCACAAGAAAGTTTATCTCCAAAACTATCTCAACACTGGGATGGTCCATACAAAATAATCAAGAAGATTAATGAATGAAAAATCCGAAAAGCAAGATGAAGGTGGTACGCCTAGACAGACTGACGAAAGATTATGGCCAATCTGGACAATCAGAATTAAGAGAGGGGCAGTGTGACGGTCGTGCCAAAACTACCCAAATGAGTCAACAAACGTAAACGTTTATGTGCGTTCAGCCTAGAAGTAAACAAACACGTCATCCTACATATCACCATACCTACGAGATCAGCACAGAATAATCTGGAAGATTCCCACCGCACATACATCGCCAAAGCAACGAGCCTGTAAAATTCGTCTTATAATAGATGTATTAGCATAAAGTTTATTAGTTATACTGGGTATTTAATAAAAGTTAGAGTTACTTGTTGAAGAAGTTTTGTTATAAAGTGAACACATAACTATATACTCAAACTGGAAATTCGTCATTGTCTACAAAAATGGTTTATTTCAGTCACAAAACTGTAATAAGTGTTAAACATGTTTTAATAAGATAACCCTAAACACAAAGAGTCATATGATTAAAAAGATGAAAGGTAACAATACGCGTTCTTTAAAAAAAATCACTAATAGATAAAGCTTAGGTATCCACAAAATTAATGTTACATTAATTACTATTAGCAAACCCCAATATATAAAATTTTAATTATTTTGAAGTAATTTAAAATAGTAAATATAAAAATTTTCATTTCTGCGATTCAATAATTTGCCATTTGTTTACTAATAAATTAAAAAGGCTTAATACAAATAATTGAAAATTATCACTTATATAGCAAAAACTACATCAACCAGTGGTGTATTTAACAGGAGGGCCTGACCCCCCCAAACCCCGGAAAAAAGTCCTAAATACGCAACTGTCGTCAACTTCTATGTAAAAAATTCTTGGGAACGAGCGGCGGCGGTGCTGCGGTTAAATCCGCAGTTAAGCCGGATGGCGCACACTAGGGCAAGACATGGCCAAAAATCAAACAAATGTTTTTTAATAAGACCAAATATTAACCATGCAAAAATAAAAGTAGACTCGAGTTTCGTTGCAGTAACAACAGATAATCGAGTGAGCTGTGACATATCGACTTTTCACTTGCGGAAACTCACCCCAGTTGACGTGTGTTAAACGTATTAATTGTATTTGCAAATTGGGTTTAATAAAACTGTGATATAAAAGTATTTACAGTTATAACATTAGAGTAACTAATGGATTGTCACATACAAGGTATGTCTTTTCAATATTACTTGTTTTATGTTATTTGTCATTTTTCTGTATAAAGTTTTTACCTTTTAAAATTGGATATTATATATGTCACCTAAGATCATACGTTTATTAAAAAATTAAAAAGATACCTCTTGGAAATAAACAATAAAATCTTGCGACATTTTGCGATTTTTGAAAAAACAATTTTTTGCCTTGCAGCATGCCCAACAGCTTTTAAAATAGTTGAAATTTTTGAAATGTGGATTTCCTGTAACAAAAAAAAACAAAATTACTAGTACTATGCACGAAAATCAGGAACGTTTAGGATTAACAGACTGCAGTGAAGAGGTAGAGACCCGACTAAAAGAGGTTGTTCGGCTTTTGAATATAAAATTTGCTAAAAAGGGTTAGCCGCTTCCCTCAACCGACAACAATTTTTGATGCGGTACCATCCTCGCCTTAATTCCGATGCTACTCTTCCAGAAGTACTCCAAAATTTAATATGAACCAGACAAACTATTAATCAGCCTCAATGTAGTCGGGGACGACCTCAGAAAGCTTTTACTGAAGCCTCAAAAAAAACTGTTTTTGATTTATTATCCTCAAGGACCCCAGAAGAACTGGTTATCGCGGAAGAACAAACAGGCAGACTAAATATTTCCAATTCATACATTGTGTTGCCAGATGAGGAGGCTTTAAATTAATTTTTCGATTTGAACCTTACCAAGGATTAATACAATATTTTAAGAAATGTTATTAATAAATATCATAAAGATTTCGTATCAAATTATTTTAAGTTGCTGCCAGTAAAAAATCGTATCTCATTCAGCCTAACACCATACCTGAATCCAAAGTCGAATTAAATTTACAAAATATAATGAACATACCTACTGATAGTATTGTAAAGCAAGCAAGGATGGATTGTCATCAAACTTAACTTTGGAGTGTAAGTGGGGGATGGAAACTAGTTCAGGACACAGTCGTTATAAGCAAGTATTTGAAACAGAAGAACATGGGACCGACACATTTTTATTTTTTATAGCTTTAGTGTTGTTAAGGCTTATTGACAAAGAAAATTCCTATTGGGAAAACCCGCGACCCTCATCAACCCTGTATTATCGGCCAATAAAATTTCTTTACTACAAAGACAACACTCAATTAGTTAAGTATGAGGAGGCCAAGATCGTCGATGCTATTAAGTAGTTAGTTCCCTATAAATTAAGGTAGAAAATTTAGAAATAGCTATATCATATCTTTTATTATTTACCATGGTTGACGGCAGCATTTGCAACACCTTGTCAGAAACTAATTCTACCCAAAAATGCTACATATGTATGAAATACCTTCAAGGGCTAAAAATTACAGGTTTGGTTTGTCAAATCTTCATCTCTGTATAAGGAGTTTCGAATGTCTGTTGCATATGTATATGCATATGTCCTACAAATTACCTTTTGGGAAATAGCAAGAAAGGGGTGCAAATAAAATTATTTGTGAGGTACGTAAACATCAAATTCAAAATGATTTTGAGCAAAGAATGGGTTTAATAGTTGACAAACCAAAATAATCTTTTAGAAAAACTAAAGATGGAAATATTGCAAGGTTTTTCAACAATCCTCATGAAAGTGCTGCAATTACCGGCTTGGATAAAAAATAAACCTGAATAAGTTTAAGAACTTGTGCAGTAAAACTTTTGACATGCATATAATATTATATCCTTGGTATTACATGCCAAGCACGCGCCAAGGCAAACCAGGATCTAATGAATATGTTGGTTATTACTTCTGATCCACATTTAGCTGCTATACGAAAAATTTCTACTAAAAAACCCATTCCAACTGAGCAGGATATGATTAATTACCTTGAAAAAACGCGGACAATGAAATTGATTCGAGTCTACTCAAATTATTGCATGGCTCAAGTGCATCTTCTGACTTAGAAGAGCAAATCGAAGAAATAATCTCAGAGTTCAAATAAATTGTATATATAAATATTTTACTATAGTCTTTGTTAATTTTTATAATATCGATTTTTCATCATCTATTTGTAGTACATACATTTTATATTGTAAATGATTCTTGGTTCATGTAGTTCTAGAATACCAGTTTGCTTTGAGTACTTTTTTAGTTTAAGTTATCCTAAAATTATCTAAGTCAATAAATACACACAAATTTTGTCCCGCCATTTCGTAACACCCTGTTAAATTTTGCTTAAAATCTAAACATTTCTTATCCATATGGCATCCCATTTTTGTAGCAAATTTGAAATTAATCGGATAAGTATTTTTAGCTACCTTGTTTACAAAATATTGCTTACAAACACGCACTTTACACAAAGACGCACGCACCCGAGCGACGGTTTTTTGTCGACAAAAAAGGAATTGATACATTTTCTGCCTTCACAGAGCCTCCCTTATTTTTATACGGGAAAGTGAAAATGATAACTTTACCTCCCTGTACAATAAAAATATTAATATTAGTACGATAAATATGTTTTTATGACAAAATATCTTTATTGTGCTTTCTTCTATATGTATTCAACGTCTTGGAAAAATTTTGGAGCATACTACATAAAAAAGAGATTTTTGGCCGTTTATCATATAACTCGTCCTAGTGTGTGGCGCCCGAGGGTGTCTTCAGTAATTTTTAATGTAGTAAAACTTCTTTTTAAATCAGAATAAAACGCATATGAAATATATTGAAAATTACTGAAGACCTGAAGCAGTCGAAGAACTTAAGTCTGTCATTTAAACAATGGTAATACCTCTGAAGGTCTCTTCTTTCGAGAACCACATGTAATAATTCCGGATCTCCAGTGGCAACAGCTTCTTGAACAACTAAAATAGAAAAAAATGCATAAACACTTGATAAAAAAATCTAAAATAGTTCAACAGAGAAGTTTATAGTAATTCTAAAAATTCACACAAGTTCCAATTTTCCTAGTTTGAAGAAGTTTTAAAAACTTGGCAAAAGTTTAGAATACCTAGTATCAAAGAAAGATAATACTCCATATAGATAATCCATCCAATGTTAAATTAAACACACTCCCTAAATGGATCCCAATTTGCATTGTATTTCCTATAGTGGAGATCCATTGAGATTTCCGTGTAGCTCGGCACAATTTAACGGCTAGTGTTGCCAGTTCTAGCAGCCTTGTACCTTCGAATTGAATCAAACATACAAATCTTGTTGCGCACTAGCTAATACCTGGATTAAACGGCGATACGAACGACTAAAAAATGGTGAATTTTCTGTGCACATTATAACCCGTCATTGCGAAATAAAATCTGTCTTTGATAGTATGTAAACATTTATCAAAACAGGTCGTAAGATCAAAAAAAAGTAGTATTGTTGTGAGATATAAACCGAGAGAGTAGGTCTCGAATTAGCTTATATCAGAAAATTCTTTTACTTAAAGTTATTTATATAATTTTTGCCACGAATCTGTTTTGAAGATACTTGCTGTATAGCATGTAAATATTTAAAAGTATGTCAACTTGTTTGCAAATTGTTTACTACAATTGCTTATTCAGCTGATTTTAATGTATGAACAGATTAATGAGTGTTGTTATTTAAGACTATTTTCTATAAAGTTTATAACTTCATGTACTGTACCTGTAATACACTTGTATTATTATTAATTTTATGCTGGTAGGGATTTTAATTGTTTCCATTTTAATACCAACTTTTGTAAAATATTTTGTTATCTTTATCTGTTAAAATGAGCCAAATATTTTTCTTTTCACTTCCCCCATAAGGAGAGAGAGACAACAGATCTTTGCATTTTCGGATCCCTGTACCCCGAAAAATATGTTCTCCAATTTCCGTCTATCGGTCTGTCTGTCTGTACGCGGCATAGCTCAAAATTACTTACCCGATTGACTTTAAATTTTGGTTAAAAAACAAGAGTCATAAGAGGCTGAAATGATTACATTTTGGTAAAAATCCAATATGGCGGAACACAATGGCGGCGTTACAAAATGTAAAGAAAAATTATTATTCTGAAACTACTTATCAAATTGAATGGATGGCGCCGAAAATAAAGTGTGATATAGGGATGGTAAAATTGTTGTGTAAATCCATTATGGCGGATTAATGAAAAACAAAAAATTCATGAGCAAAAACTACTTATCCAATTGACTAAACAGGGATAGACTGGTAAATTTTTAGTGCAATACTATATGGCAAAAAATGGCTGTCAATATTCAGTAAAATTCCACTTCCTGGAATAGAACCTTCTTTTTAAGGAGGAAAATAATAAAGGACATAATTTATTTTTTGTAGACTGTTTTATGAAAAATAATAAAAACAAAAAATTTAATTACAATTTATAGAATTTGTTTAAAGCTATTACCAAATAATTATATTCATATATAAAGTGTTTATTGTAAAAGATGGAATCTGTACGAGGGAAGTTGTGGATAAAGGTAAATTTATCGATTTTTTTGATACTGCATTATATTTTATAAATCTTTTTTTTTATTATGTAGGTTTCACAACTTCGTTTTTTCTTTGTGCTTCAATGCTTTCTAAATACAGAATATTCAATTTATCGAACACAATTAAGCCAAATAGATATATAAAAATCATGATTGTATATAAAATAATTTTCCTGGTCCAAGCAAATCGAAATATGAATTCACTTTCCACATAAAAAATATGTATCTGCTTTAATTCATTTTTAACAAGTAGGTATTCTGCTCTCCCCATATCAAAGATTTCTATGAGAGCATTTCTACTATTAGAAGCATTAATTATAGAACTCACCAGATTATTCAGTCCTTCTAAATACATGTTGGCTAGTGCACAGTAATTTTTTTTTATATTTTATCTTTCTAAAAATCGGAACGACTTTGCAATTTGAGATGGAAAGAATAATGCCTATCCATAAAATATTTGTTAATAACCTCACTTGGACAAGCAGATAGCTCTCGACATATTTTCTTTGTACTATATCAGGTGACCACAAAATTACTAACTAGGCTATAACTTTTTTATAACAGCCGCTATCTTTTTCAAACTCAAACTCAAAATAACCTTTATTGTGTAAAGAATACAAAATTCTCATTCACAAAGCAGTTTACAACAATATCAACTGATTAACTAAAGAAAATAATTATTATTCAATCATAATGATCAGGCTATCTATAAAATACCCTAATTAATATGCACTTTTATTATTTATTTATTTTTCCCTTTAAAATTTGCAAAGAAAAGTTTGTATAGAATTAAGCTACAATTAGCATGTCACTTAAAAAAAATGCAATATTAATTTTAAATTTTATAGTGGTGGTTATGAGACATAGATGTACCCAAGAAATATTTGAATGACGTTTTTGGTTTAACCGGAAATGCTAACAACTTAAAAAAAAAGACAATTGAAGATACATACAACTAAATGCCATAAATGTTGTTTGTTATGTAATAAACTATATTATTAAAATGATCCGGAAATCACATTCAAACGTAATTTTCCCTACACAATATACATATCCTAACAATAATAAATATTTTTCATGTATAATACACTATATCCATATCAATCAATCATTCGAGATAGGTATTTCCATTTAAGCTGTATGTTTACAATTTTATAGTTTAGACAGATAAAACTACAAATACTATAATATATCAACTAGGTTCAGAGTTGCCGAGAGCGCGAGACAGATCTATTGGTTTACAAATCTTTTGCACACTGACAACAACGAAACTGTGCCGAGCTACGCGCAAATCTCTCAACGAATCGCTACTATAGAGAATATAAGACATTTTAAAGTGTTATATTTATTTAACATCAAATGGATCAGGTATACATATTATCTTTATGTGGTTTTATCTTACAAAATGGTATTAAGAATGCAATTTGAAAAAATTGATGAAAAAGTTGATCTTAGTCTTGAAGAACCATTTAAAGTAAGAAACCCGACAGGCGAAATCTATATTATCAGTGAAAAAACAAAACTAACACATTGGCCTACATTGCTACGGATTCTGCTACATCATTACCACAAAAGAGCAGTGAAATAATAGAAGTGCCCACGGGAGTGCATGAACATATTTACATAAATACCGTCTTTTACCAAGACAGTTATCAAAAAAGTTTGAACTTTTCCAACTGATGTTTTGGCAACCTCCACCAGACATTTCTTTTTTTAGGTGAATCCCGGTTTACAAAAAATTTAAAACAGAACTCATATGTGCCTTAAGGTTAACGGACAACCTTTTGAGGATTTTTATCTATGGATGATTTCCTTTTGTCTTTGTTTTTACTGCTTCATTTTTTTATTATTCCAAACTCTAAATCAATATTGTTTAAAAGAATAATAATTTGCCCCCATCTATAAAATTACAATTGCAGTTGTGGCATTTCATTGTTCCACAGCCACATTCGGTCAGAAATTTAATATTTCTCTTTTGTCAGTCTAAATTATAAAAATTTAGATTTATTTATTTATTTATATACAGGCAAACGCCCAATTTTACAATTACAATATAATGAGTACATAAAACTCTGCATTAAATACAAGTAATAAAAAAAAATACAATATCATATAACTAAAATATAAAATACACTTATTGAAAATTACAGTCGAAACATAAATAAAATTAAGATTACGTTGAAGTTAGACTTGCTTTTGCTTTGGTTAGAGATGAATTACACACATCAAACCCTAAGGAATTGGCATGAGACATCATTCTCATTATTGATGATGATTGTCTATAAAGAGTTCGATGCCATCCAGGGTAAAATGTATTCATCCCCCTCAAAGCCCTTGGCGGAACATAAATTGATCAGAAACAAAAGATCAGCACAGTCAATATAATCGTTAATTAATTTGAATATAAAAATGTCAAAATTATTTCTTCTATCACTTAGGGTATTTAATCTTAGTAAAGTCGGTAATTCATTATAATGAATCTGATCAAAAGGACTGTTCAGTTTACTATCTACATATCTGAGAAATCTATGCTGTATTCTTTCGATTCTATTGATTGAGATTTAAATATAGGGTATTGTTCATGAAAAATACTTAAAATTGTCTGGAGATTTAGATTTTGTATAGTTTTATAGGTCGTTCCATTAAAATAAAAAAAGAAAATTGCATTTGAAAGTGTCGCAGTTTTTATAGTTAGAATTTAAAAATTAAATATACAGGGTGTTCTATTAAAAATTTCAAAATTGATAGCAGCTGGAAACGACATTCAAATGTTTTTTGGGTAAAAATCTACCTCATAACCAACTATATACCACTATAAAATTTCAAATTCGTATCGCTTGTTATGAAAAATTGCTGACTTGTTGGTATTTCGTGATTACCCAGAGTACACAAACAATCATTTATTTAAAAAAACCAGTTTGCTGTATAGTTTGTTTAAAACTAAAAGAACCAATAGTAATAAATAAAATGCCCATTTCAGAACACTTATGAATAGAAAAAAGAAAAAACTACTGATAACCCTAGCAGGACACCAGTACATATATTAATATGTAAGTACAATACATAATATGGGAGACATCAATATTAATAAACATATAACGACCTTAAAGAAAAAGAAAAACACACAAAAAAAACTTTAAAAATAAATTAGTAAATGTGTACTGACTACAGGTGCTAGCTAGGAATTTCTCCAAAGAGTAGGTGTCACATTCAATTAGTGTATCTTTCAATATTTTATTGAATCTCCTGATGGGAAGCTGTCTTATTCTGACAGGTAAAAATGCGTTCTTACAAAAAAATATATATTTTTTGGACAAAAAACTTTTTGCATTAACATCAGTATCCAAATTGCTTAACAAATGGCTCCATTCTTGAGTTTTAAGACATTTTATGTAAATTCTGGAAAAATACACAGCCACAACTTTTCCCCAAAAATCCAGAACACACATTTAATTTAATCATTTATGAAGTTTTAAAATAGGAATTATGTGAGCTTAAGTTAAAGAAAAATAAGGGGAAAATATGTTATAATTTTATTCAATATTACTAGGGTTTAAAAATTTAAATATTTGCTTTAGTTCTTTTTGTGGAGATTTTTGGCCCTATCCAGTCTTTTATTATTATAACGAAATTTTACATTTTTTACTGTTATTCCATCGCTCTCTCTGAATTGTGTATAATTTAGAGATTACTGCTCATTATTCAGTATTATGCTTAACTCACACATGTTAGACCATGTATCTGTTATGTGTTTTAATTGCAATGTTTGCTATGAAAAGTAAAAACTTTTGTTTTTATTTTACCTATTTCTAGCTTTTTTGAAATATAAATAAATTTGCCAAAAAAATAATTAACTATCTGTCGAATATTTACAAATGGGAGATCTTAGTTTTCATTACTGATTATAGTTTTAAAGATTTTATTGCTAAACTTATAAAATGGTTTCCATAGTAAGCACAGATTTTGTTGCTGGTGAGAAATACTGGATCTTAAAGTTAGCAGTAAAAATGTGTGATCTGGCAAGAATGTCTGTTGAACAATCACTGTACAGGGTTGTCCAATAATAGAGGACGTCGGCTATAGCTTGGGAACCGTTAATGACAGAACTTAAGAAAAAAGATATTAATAAGTAAATCGGCTTAACGAAATTGCTGTAAATTATTTTTAAGTTCGAAAGCGTCCGCTAGGGAGCGTAACAGCAACACAAAAGTGTAAATGCCAATTTTCTCTTAAATTTTCATAATTGAAGTATATATAACAAATAAGCTTTGTATTCTTCAACCAATTACGCACTTTTTTGCTTCAGACCATTTGTGTCTATTTTCAAAAATGAAGTGGTGGGGAAAAGTCAAACTATTTACTTTCAAATGTAGATATCTCTTTTTTGAATTAACCGATTTTATTCGTGCTTTTTTTGCTCTACTCGTGGAGCCATAAACTGTCCGTAATGACTTTGTTAGTGGTCACTAGATGGCATTGTTTCGAAATTCTCAAAATAATGCTGATTTTCTCAAAAAATAAAAATAAAATGGTACACTGTGACTTTTATATCACAATTTATTGCATTTAAATTAAGAAAGTTGATGATGGTCTCTCGAATCTGAAATGCCAGATGAAAAATTAACCTTGACATTTTGTAGAGGAGAGAAAGTGACAATGGTAAAGTGGAAATTGACTAAATGGACTTCTCAGTGAGACATCAATTCGATTTTGAGGTGTGTATAGAGAAGACCTATTTCTATTCCTATGCTGATGCACGTCTTCATGACAGGGAATGTTATGTTTAATTTTTGAAAATGTAGCAACTTACTTCTAATAAATACAGACAGCATTGTGGTAGGATATTTAACTTCTTGAAAAAATGTTTACAGGGGGTGTGTGACCCCTTCCCCACCATTACCCTTTAACTTTTACTTCAGCAAAGTAAAAGTTTCTTAAAACGGCAATGTAGTGAAACTCCTTGTAATATAAAAACATACATAAATACATATTTTCATAATATATTCTTGACAGTATTACCAATCAGGGGTGTAGAAACGAGTAGGATTATTAAATTTTTCACCATTGTTCGATTGTAATTCTTTTGGTATTGCCATTTTGACAGTTGGATATATGACATGTATTTTACACACAAAAATTACACCTAGTCGGTAATTCCAACCTTGTCTGAGATATTTTGAATAATGTCGAACATTATTTAGATCAATTTTAAATTAAAGTTTCTTCGTAAAAGTATTAAAGATTGCATTAATTGGAATATTAAAAACAATTATTACCAAAGTTTAATTTCCGTAATTACTTACTTCAAGTAATTATTACTTTTTGACACTTATAATAATTAAGGTAGCCTTTAATTTTAAATTTCCCTTTTAAAACAATAAACTTTATTATTTCAAATTGAAAAAGATGGTACATGCTTAGATTTATCAACATGAACTAAAAGTACCATTTTGTTCCCTGGTTCGTAAATAGTGCATCGCTCAGATAGAAGGCTTGACTTGGTGTCTGCCACTGGTGGAGGTGTATCCAATGTTTTTGCTTCTGAGTAAGCTCACCATAGATTACTTTGTTTTTTATATATTGATCGTTTATATTCCTCTTTCGGCTATTGATGCTCAGGTGGAGATCTTTCTGGATGCCCTCTTAACTTTGGACTTCCTGGTTAGCAAGAATGTCATTTTTCTCGGTGATTTTAACATACCGTAATTTTCCTCAAACCTACCACGCGGTGCCAGGCACAGATTAGTCAAACTTTAGTGACATTTGCGATTTTCGTCAATTCAACTATGTACCTAACCTAAATAATCGCTGCTTAGACTTAGTTTTTGCCAACCTTAATTTAAATGTTCTTAGAAACTATGTCCCTCTCGTAACTGAGGATTCACATCACTCTTCCCTACTACTCGCCCTACGTGCTGGTAACTCTTATATCGATAATTTACCTGTTCATAAAAGTGTTCCTCTTCAGTATAATTTCAGAAAAGCTGATTACCCTGCTTTGTATAAATATATGGCCAATACTGACTGGAACCCTGTTTTACAATTCTCCGATGCCCACAGCTCGTGTCAAGCTTTCTATGGCATTTTAAACACTATTTTCACTGCCCATGTGACTCTTAAATTACCAAGACGTAGACGCTTCCCACCCTGGTTTACTAAGGAAATCATCGATAACTTATTTAAGAAAGAAAAGATATTTTGTGATCTGAAAAACATAAATCTGATTCAATTGTGTTAGGTACCAAGCCTTACTTCGTTTAATTAAAACAGTCTGACAATGCTTTTAAGCAATATGTCCGACATGCCGAATCAAGCATAGCTACAGATCCAAGGAAAATTATTGTCAAAGTGTATATAAGGTTTCACTGCCCTTCGTATAAAATGATTGATTAGTTTGCTCAGATGTTGTTTATATGAGCCACTGTGTTATATTTTCAATTTAATGCTGAACCTTGGAACATTCCCCAATTTATGGAAAGTGGCTAGAGTCTATCCTGTTCACAAAAAAGATGACTGTGATTGAAAACTACCGTCCAATCTCAATTCTATGTAATTCTTCTAAAATATTAGAAATAATACTTCATAAGCACATATCATTCAAAATCCAAAACAAACTATCCCTTGAGCAACATGGCTTTTTTCCAAATAGGTCTTGTGTTTCTAATTTGAGCTGCCTTTCAACATGTTTGTGATGCTCTTAATGATAAATCATGGGTCGATGTAATCTACACCGACTTTTGCAAAGATAGACCGCTATGTTTTGTTACATAAAGCCCAAAACAGATTTGGCTTCTTAAATAAGATGTAATGAGATACCCTTATGTGTTCGCAGAGATGTGAAATCAGTTAGATTTTTATATAAAATATTGACTGTCCTTTCTTACTGGATAAACTAAAGTTCCACATTCCACGTTTTGGTGCTCGCCAACACCAATATATCCCGCAAGAACAAATATATTTCGACAAAATCCCATTAACATTATGTGCATAAACTTTAACCTCATTGCTGATCGTTGTGACCTACACTATGATAGCCTTTTAAGGGTCTCGTTCCTTATGAGAGTGGCTCTGTGGTCTCCACTGGCTCAGTAGCTGATAATGTTACTCAATTCATTTTTTTTTGTTATCTTCTAGTTTTAGTTCTTAGTTATATTGTTTCTTTCTAGTTCTTAATTAATCATTCTAGATTTCATTAGTTCATTTATCTAAATATTTTTTGTTATTATAATTTAGTATTTTTAATTTTGTTTATTTGTTTCAAATAATATACTCTACGGAGTCAACCTCCAAATGGTATGGTTAAAAGCAAAATTAAAATAAGTTTAAAAAAAACAGTATGTCAAAATACAAAGTCAAGTTTCTCATTAAACGTATCCACTAACTCGAAACAAAAAAGTATAAAAATGTATAAATATATGTACAAGTCTACAAAAAAAACAGAAAAAAAAAAGAAATAAAACTAACAAAGCATCTTAACAATATAGGAATATTATTCATTACAGCAAACTTCTCCTAAAAGCGCCGAAACTCATCCGTAAAAGGTCAACATCCAAAAAATGTCTGTTGTAATTTCTGAGAAGTCGATTTGTCAATGCATTGAAACCGTAATTAGTCGTGTGGATCTCAAAGAAATGCCGGAACTGTCTCGTACGTCGGATGGTGCATGAAAGAGGACAGACTCAATAAGCACTTCACAGTCCATATATCCATTCAAAATCTTGTAAAAGAACACCACCATGGCAACTCTCCTATGACACTCCAAGCTCCTCATGCCACAAAGCAGAAGTCTGGTGTCATATGGGAGATCATGAGAGGGGAAATGATGTTTGTACATACTTTGCAAACTTGTCCTGCACTCTTTCTATTAGGTTGAGGTAGAAATAATAACACCAAACAACAGAACAGTACTCCAAAATACTTCTATCAAGGGCATTGTATAGACAGATAATGGCCCTTGTATCTGTGATATGCTTGGTATGGCGCTTGATGAATCCCAGCATTCTAAAAGCCTTCAGCACCATTTGTTCAATGTGCTGATTAAAAGAGAGGGAGTTACGACGACATGACTTCAAGTTCATCATCTCCTATTGAATAAACTACTTCCCTTGTGTAGTGGCGTCTCGAAAAACGCATTTGCATTTTGTGATGTTCAGAGCTAAACAGTTTGTCTTGTACCAGTCAGAAAAGTCATTCAGCTCTTGCCGAAGGTGATTACTGTTCGCGTCAACAACACTGTAAAACTTGAGGTCATCAGCATATAGAAGCACATTGGTTTACAAATAGGAGAAACAAAATTGGTCCAATGTGGGAACGTTGAGGGGAGGCTGACACACAAAACACAATCGTCAAGTCTAACGGTAGATGGCATACCTGAATCTTTTCTTAGGTTCTTGATATATGACCAGAAGTGTTTTATATGATAACAGATGTCAGTATGGAATTTTACTTCGCGCCAAGTCCGTTCTTTTAAACTTTTTATATAGAATATTTTTATGGGCTATTAGTTTCCTCAAATGTTTACTGAACCACTGAGATATTTTCGGCTTTGAATAACCCTCTTCGGAACATGTTTCTCAATTCCTCCTCCTCAATTTTTGAATAAAATATGTCGGTCAAGCCATCAATATCATCGCCACAGTCTAAAAAGGACCAGTCTGTCCCGTTGTAGAAACAATCAAGTTGGTCAAAGTCTGCTTTAGGAAACTGGTAAATTCCGACAGAATTGTTGTTTTTGATTACAGGTAAGTAGCAAATATTGATGACTACCTCAGGGGGGGGGTGTTGATAGTCAGGGGAAATCAGAGGTCGATCAGACGGTGGAGGCCATCAGTATGACCGATGTATTATCAGCATACTAACAAACCAGCCCAATACCAGGAATCCCACCAGAGAGCTCGTTTACATACAGCAGGAACCACAAGGGACCGAAAATTGACCCCTGAGGAACCCCCTGTTCCAGATTTTGAAATAAAGAATAATTTGGCTTTCCATCATGCATGATGCAGACAGACTGCACTCTGTCTGTTAAATAGGATCTGAGAAGAGACAACCATACACCTCGAATACCAAATGCTTTTTTTTTGAAGTAGCAAGTGATGGTCTATAGTATCGACTGCCTTCGATAAATCGAAATAAAGGCCTGCAACTTTTTCGCTCTTGTCAAGGTTTTCCACTATATAACTTACAGTAGATTTTTTAGGTGTAAATCCATACTGGTGGAGAGGCAATATCTGCTGTGAACTCACAAAATTGAAGATTCTGCTAAATAGGGCCTTTTCAAAAATTTTTGATATAGATGATAATAATGAAACTGGTCGATAACTGCTAATTGACTGAGGATTTCCTCTCTTAAATACAGGAACGATTTTAGCCTTTTTGAGAACTGTAGGAAATGAACCAGTTATAAATGATTCATTTATAATATGTCTTATGGGTTTGGAGATAAATTCCTCAACATATTTTATTACTATTATAGGAATTTCATCCAGACCAGCTGAGAATTTATTTGGTAAACTCATTATTAACCTTAAAACCTTAAACTTATCTATGGGATAAAGAAATATTGTTGGATATTCAAAATTATCATTGAGAGTGTTGACATTATGATGTTGCAATGAAAGTTTAAAATATTTGCTGAAAAGTTCTGAAACTTCTGCAGGCTCTTTTATAATATTGTTGTTTTCCTCAATTACGAGAATACCATTTAGTTTTCATTTGTTGGAAGCTTTGTTAAAAATGTTCCAAGCCGATTTTGATATATGTGAAGAATTTATGATATTATTTTCATGAATTGATTTTTTATATTCTGACAAATATTTTGTGTATATTTTTTTTTAATGCTTTATAACGTAAATACACTTGTTCACTTTTTGTTTTTTGATACCAAACATATAAATCTTTTATATATGCAGAATACTTTTTTATTTCTTTACATACCCAATTCTCAGACTTTATTCTAGAATTACTAACTGGAAAAGAATTACACGTAAAAGAATATCTGAAAAAAGTGTTGTATTTTTCTTCCACACCTACAGAGTCCCAAACCTCTCGCCAAAACTCGGCACTAAGAAGGATTAAAAAGTCTAAAATGTTGCTATCAGAAAAGACCCTTTTTTTAGCATAAGTTGGTTTATGATTTATCTTTGGAAAATCAATTCTTAAAATTTGAGAGTGATGATCAGAAACATGGCATGGATATATTTCACAATCTAACTTTAGTGGATTGATATTAGTAAATATGTTATCAATTTGAGTTTCGGAATTTAAACTGACTCTTGTCATTCCCTCCACTTGTGAAGCTAGGCCAAATAAATAATGACCAGATTTTAATTAACTATCCACATTCCAGTTGATCTGTTTTTTCCTACACTGAAAAGTACATGAAAGAACGTCAAATTCAGCATTTGGTACTAGCCACCAACACTGTCTTTAAAAAAAAATGACACCAAAGGTAGTCATGATTGGGGTCAAAAAAGTCATGATCATAATGTGCAAACTTGAGCAAGTACAAAAAAGGTCAAATCCAAGATAACTTTGACAATTAATCGGAGGGCACAAAAAGCCAAAATATCAAATAACAATAGCCCATATACAAAAGCATCAATAAACATATAATATAACAAGAGGCAAATCAAGACAAAAATAAATAATAATATGCACTGGATAATGTTCTTGATTCTCCCTAAGAGACTTAATCAGTCTGCAAACTTTTTTGCATTGTATAGGAACGACAGGTGGCTAACTGTACTATTCCTGAGATGAAGGTCAAAAATTCTGCCTATGTGGGTTCTGGAGTCTGAGAATTTCTGAAGTTTTAGACTATCTTAATAATTCAGATACAAGTACTAGCGCCTGGTCCTGATAACATCCCAACTACATTACTCAAAAATTGCATTTTCTCTTTAGCAAGACCCCTATGGTTACTCTAAAGGGAAATAGAGCCATAGGGCCTGATGGGGTGCCTGGATATGTAATCAAGGGCTGTAAGGAATTCTTGCTAAAGCCACTATCTCATATTTTTAATGTAAGTCTTCGAACTACAACATATCCTAGTATTTGGAAGACCGCTAAAGTAATACCAGCCTTCAAAAGTGGTTCAAAAGAACAACTAGCAAATTACAGGCCTATATCTATAATAAAGGCCATCTCTAAGGTATATGAGATAGTGATATTCAATAGGCTTTATGATGAGGTGAAGTATTGTATTTCTGCCCATCAGCATGGCTTTTTACCAAACAGGTCCACAATGACAAATCTTACGGCTTTTGTTCAATACTTGCATGAAGCTTTCAATAAGAAAAATCAGGTAGATGTAATCTTCACAGATCTTAAGAAAGCGTTTGATAAAATAAAACATAGTGTTGTCATCAAGTCTTTAAAACAAATGAATGTGAGGAATAACTTGGTGTCCTTGCTTAGTTCATATTTATGTGACAGGAAACAATATGTTGAAATAAGGGGTGCAAGATCTGAAATGTACAGTAGTACGTCTGGAGTTCCTTAAGGCTCAAATTTGGGTCTGCTCTTATTTGTAATTTCCATTAATGGCTTGTGCCAAGTTGTTAAGAATGCAAGAGCATTATTATTTGCGGTTGATTTTAAGATTTTTTTAGAGATTATAAATGATGATGATTGTGATCGATTGCAAGATGACCTTGATAATGTGTGTTTTTGGTGTAATGAAAATGGATTTATATTAGAAGCAAAAAAGTGTGCAAAAATGACATTTTCATTAAATAAGAATGTTGTCAATTCTGAATACAAGATTAATAATGTTGTATTACAACCTTGTAATATGCAAAAGGATTTAGGTGTTTCTTTAGATAACACACTTAATTTTACCCAACACATAGTGACAAAAATCAATGAGGCACATAAAATAATGGGTTTCATTGTCAGTTCCACCAGGTGCTTTCATGTAGATGTATGCCTTAAGCTCTTTGATAGCCTTGTATTGCCTAAACTCGATTATGGCTGCATAATATGGTCCCCTCAATATGAAATCTGGATTAAGTCCATTGAAAGAATTCAGAGAAAATTTCTTAAAAACCTATTTTACAAAAGATATGGCTATTATCCTTAGTCACAATCAATTATTGTCTATGTTTGATAGACTATCACTCCAGAATAGTAGAATAAAAATATGTTTGGTGCACTTCTACAAATTATTGAAAAATCATGTAGATAATGCTGATATAATATCTCAGCTGCCATTTTTGGTTACTCTTGGGTATACAAGAAATAGAAATACATTCTACCTGCAATTCCCCAGGACGCAACTTTATAAGAACTCACCTGTCTACAGAATGTGTGACTTGTTTAATAGATTTGCAAGTGATTTGGACCTAGCTACTCTCAGTTTGAAACAGTATAGGGCGGCCATAGAGATTAAATAGTTTTTATACTGTATTAGTATTTAGAGTAAGAATGTACAGTTATTTTGTAAATATTTAGGTAGTGGTGTCAGTAATTGGCAAATATATGCTGTACATGCCTTCTAATGAATGAATAAATAAATAATCAGTTCCCTAAGTCAGACATTTTTCAAGATAAAAATGCGGTTATAAGTTACAGTGGCGGCTCGTGAGTATATTGAAGGGTGAGGCTACATGAGGTTAATTTTGTTTAAATGTGAATAAATTTCCACGTCACCCATGAGGTATTATTCTGCGACGCGTTGACCTTTTTTTTTTAATGGAGGTCATCGCCAATAGCCCTACTAAACCATTAAAAACTAAAAAAATAAACTCTAAAAAAAGTAAATAAAAAGTAAACAAAACAAGTAAAATATGTACACCTATCACTAAAATATATATAAAAATAATTGCGGTGATTGCGATAATAAAAACATAATTTAGTTTATTAAAACTTAAAATAAATAGTTGTATGAAATAAGATAAAAAAACTACTTTTTGTACATTAAATCTATACGTCGTCTGATAATCTTAGAATATCGGAGTGAAATTCATCTAATTTACATCTAAAAACTTTAAGTCTTTTAAGGTTGCAAATTTATCTATAATTTGGTCGTAAAAGTTTTGGTCTTCACTAAGTTCTGACAGTAATTCCTGCTCTATTGACATCATTGCTAAACCCGAAAGCTGTTCTTGTGTCATTGTGTTTCTTAGGTAGGTTTTGATCCGTTTAAGACATGAAAAATTTTTGTTCGGCCGATACACTTGTTGCGGGAATAGTTAAAACTAAATTAAAAAGCTTATATGCTTCCGCAAAAATTGCTTTAAAATCTTTAAATAACAAAGCTAGACTTTTTTCGACATCTAAATTTGAAAATTGTTCATCCCTATACAATACAGAAAGCTCATTCTTTAATCTATCTCTGTCAAAAATGTTTGGCTAATTTTTTAATAAATTATTTAATAAGTCGTCTGGAAAGCATTTAACATATTCCGAATATTTTGTGCAATCGACTAAAGCAAAGAAATTTAAATTATTTAAATTTTCAAACCGCGTCCCTAATTGAAGAATTATACAATCTATTATTTCGAAATATAATATTTTATATTTAGTAAAAATATCAAAGTCGCTAGAACATTGCCCTCGACGTGTGTTAGTTGGCAGAATAGTGGCTTTTTTAGCAATATTGAAAAGTTCTTTGAAATGGTCCTCGTTTCTAAATTCAATAATTCGTTGCTTGGCAAGGTTTATTTGCGAAATGCAGTAATTTATATCTAAATGCTTTAACTGTAATATTTGAAACAGTACATCAGTGCAACTAAAAATTTGTTTATAAATATGCGTTAAAAGGCAAAATTCGAAATCATTAAAATGCTTTAGAAATCCTTTTGCACCATTAATAGATTCTGTTCCAGAACTTAAGTCATTAATAATAGTTTCAAATACTATAATTAAATTGTCCGATTCATTAGCCACTAAGTTTAAAATTTTAGACCGTGTATACCATCGCGTTTCTACAGCTCGCGGAATTCTTTTACCTACTATCTGATTAAGCACAAAAGACCGTTTTGGTGATTGGTGGAAATAATTTGGTATTTCTAATAAAGTGGCAAAAAATATACGACTTTGGGTAATCAGTTTTGTTCCCTGTTGTAAAACTAGATTTAATCTGTGGGCGCAACAATGAGTAAACATAGCTAAAGGAGCAATAGATCTAACTTTTGTTTGAAGCCCATTTATTTCACCTGCCATAACACTAGCCCCATCATAACACTGCGCGACCAATTTATTTTTAAAGTCATAAGGCTCTAAGCTGTTTTGTATTAAATGAAAAAGGCTCTCTGCTGTTCTATTATCGCTAACGTCAAAAAATCCTAAAAATCTTTCTTTTAAAGATCCGTTGGTCACATACCTAACTGTTATCGAACACTGTGATTTTTCTGTTATATCAGTACTATCATCCGCAATTATGCCAAAAAAACAACAATCGGTGTCATTGATTTCTTTTTTTATATATTCTTGAATATAGTCATGTATGCAACCAATTAGTTCATTTTGTATAGTCTTAGATTGTCCCGTAAAAATATTACTAAATTTAGCACAATGTTCAGTAAGTTCGGCATTTCTTTTTATTAAGCATGCAAATATTTCCTTAAAATTGCCACGGTTAAAAGAATCTGTTGTTTCATTATGACCTCGAAATGCCAAGTCCTGTTTACCCAAAGTAAAAGTAACATCAATTAAATAATTTAATAATAAAAGGTTTTTTCGAACATTTTCATTATAAACAATTTTATTAAGACTTGCATTTTCTTGTAGTGCATCCGCAATAGTCGCCCTATTTTGCTCCAGTCTTGTAAGTGCTACCGAATTTTTAATATGCTCTCTTGAACTTTCATGCGATTTTACTGCTCGTGAAAAATTTTTTAAATCCGAATATCCGCCCCCTGAACTCCAATTATTTTTGACGCAACCTAATAAAATACAAGGCCAACAATATAAGCTTTCTTTATAAATACTTCCGCATAGCCACCTATAAGTTTCGTACCAAGATATTTGAAAAGTTCTTGAATATTTTTTACCTTGCCTCTTATCGTTAAATATTGCTAAAATTTTCGGCGTCGGACGGCTACCTAATATCTGTTTCTTTTCAGTTTCGCTTCTTCTTAAAAAAGGCGTTTCCATTAATGAAGCAATAATGTCGTGAATAGGAATCATTTCAAAAGCAAATACAAAAAATGGAACGGTCCAACTTACCAAATCAAAACAAAACAAAAACTTACTCACGCGTATTTATTCACCTTAAAAGACAGAACGCCCTCAATCAGCGATTATCGCAATCTATTTCCTATTTCTTTCTCAGCCGCACGCACCACGTAAAAAGAAGCCGTTGGAATATTTCGCTAGTCATGTGATTTAAATAACCAATAAAAGCATATCCAAGCTACAGATTTATCGCCTCAAGAATGCAATAGAAAACGCGTGCATCGGCAATCGCCATCCCGCTCTGTCGTAATCAGGTGACTCGCCGGCATCGGCACCGGCCGTTGATAAATAGGTCAGAAGTCGAAACTTTCCAAGCTAAAATTATTTCGCCTCATTCGAGAGCACTTTCTTTAGGAATGGGTTTGCACGGATTGCACGGTCGGTTTTTTGATGTGGTCAGAATTTATTTTCTAAAATATTTATTATGGGATTATATTTTGTTTTTTTTTTTAATGTTATTATGTTGTAAAACTGTTAAAAAGTATATTTCTAATTGGTAATAGATAAAAAGTTATATAAAAAAATTCTCTTTTCCTTTATTTTGGGGGTGAGGCGCGGCCTCAGAGGCCTACCCTGACGAGCCGCCACTGATAAGTTACAGGCCTATGCCTAAATTATCTGAGGTCATTGTTACTCATCATTTAAATTTTGTCCTCAAAGAGGAGATCATATCAGTATGGATTTCTGGAAAACCCCTTTGTAATGTCATATTTGTTAGCAAACCACACAAACCTTGTCAATGCCTTAAAGGGGGGTTATGTAGTAGATTTGATCTACTCCAACTTCTCCAAGGCTTTTAACAAAGTGGATCATGAAATTCTCATTTATAAATTGAAACAGTATAGCATCCCTAATGCTCTTTCATGACAGGATAGGTCATACCTCAGTATGGCATCCGTGGTGCTCTTCATGACTAGATACACATACCTAACAGAGTTCAGCAAGCGAAATTCGTTGGTACTATGTCTTGAGTGATTGAAGTGATATCAGGTGTTCCTATAGGGCTTTACATCTCGCCATTATTGTTTAATGAATTTATTAATATCAGTTACTGTTTTGTACACTCAAGAATTTTGTTATGTGCAGACGATCTCTTAAAATATTTTTAAAGACAAAAAGTCTGGATGATTCTCTGATAATTGAGGAGACTGAAATTATTTCTAAATGTGACTGCTGACCTTTTTTATAGTTTATTAGAATCTAAACTACACATTCAACCAGTACACATCAGAAGAAGGAACTTGTATTTTACTTTAGCATTTAAAATTATACAAAATAAAGTTCATTGCCCTGAAATGATGTCACTGTCACTTTAGAAATCCTGGAGACTTTAATGTAAACTTACATAGAACTAATTTCTGACAGAATGATGAAGATAATTAAATTGAAATAGATTTATTTAATGTAACCGAAAATGGTTTAAAAATATTGCTAATATTTATTTTATAGATAGCCAGTTTGAATTTAAGAAAATCATGGATCATACATACTTGAGAATCATATCATGCGCAGAGTTTACTTCATAACCATTCTGCAATTTAAGTAAAGTCCCCCACTGCATTTCACATACTCTCCACAAACTCGAGACATATTATATAGAGGGAGGGGATGGTGTCCTCAGAAAGCAAGATTGCTATTTGAGTATTGCAGGAACTTATACTAGGACCACTGCTTTAATTAATATAAATTATATATAAAATAAATGACCTTCCATTGTTAGATCCAATCCCAACTACTGCTACTGATACTTGATGGTGCACTCGAGAAGCCTGCTAAACTGCAGGTGAGAGCAGAGCACAGTTTCACGCTCAACTGGTTTCATACAAATATTGAGAAAATGAAACGAGTTCAAAGAGAATTGGCTTCAGATTATTAGTCCACCAATTGAATCTGTACACCAAGGTAGGAGAAAGTGAAAAATTACACACAACTTGGGAAAAAGATGTTTGTTTGAGAAAAATCAGATATCTTATTGGATTAAAATAGGTGCCCACTAATTTAAGGACACTATTGAATTAAAATAGTAACTTACTATTCCAACCGTCCTTATTTTCGCAATTTACATTGGCTTCATGATTTATAAGTATTCTAGTAGATTCTAAATGCCCTAGAGTTACGGCTAACATTAGAGCAGTTCGTCCTCTAATATCCACTTTTTCTTTGTCATTCTAAAAATTGTAACACAATTATTGTACTTTTTTAAAAATATTAAACAACAAAAGTGTACAGATTATAAGCCTGAAATTATTTAAATATTTAAAGCCCCACCTTTTTATCTTTAAGTGCTTTTTCCAAAAGTTTAAATTCATTTTTCCACACTAGCCAATGTAAAGGATATTCTGTTTTAATATATTCTTCTGTGACCATAGTTTCTATATATCTAGCACGCTGAACAACACTCAGCTCATAGTTTATTTATATACTTCTTATCAAGAAGACCTCTTACTTGACTCACTCACTATGGCAACAGCTCCAGTCCTGTGGCTGTCAGTTGCGGTTGTGGCTATTGCTAGATTTCAGTTTCTGATACAATCGGAAAAGCAAATTAAATCCTGTGATTTGATTGGTTGCTGTTGGGGAGAGACAGTGTATAATTTTTTATTGTGGAATATTTTATATGTGCTTCCTAGAACGTCGGTACGATACCCGGCTTTAAATTCGGCGATGTGTGTTCGTATCCCTGCCCAGGCGAATGACTTTTTTAAGATTTTTTTTAACAAAAGTTGTAATTAAGAAAAAATTCGGATTAGGTTAGGTTAGGGTTGGTTAAGTTTGCTATAAGGAAAGCACACGCTAGCGCGCCAACACGATTCCGAGTCTATATAAAAACCAGAAACTAAAATCTCGCGTGGCTATTAGTCATTATCAACACTCCGCCACATACCGATGTTGTCTTTTTTAATAATATAGGTTTATATTGCGGGGTATAAAAAAGATTTATTTACATTCATTGAAGCTCAGTGGAATAATAATACGGTTCTTGCCCTACGTTGTGCAGCACGTGAGTTCGAATCCCGATTTGGACGAAAATGTTTATTAGTTCATTTTTTAAGAAAACTTATAATTAATATGTAATTAATAAAGATGCCTGTTAGGTTAGGTTAGGATTGCTTATATTGTTGTTGTTGTTAGTTTGTTATATGGCTCTGCTGCAAGGCAATTCGCCAGATTGCTCTCCGCCCGGGGCTCAGAGTCGTTAAATCGGCGACCCTCGAAGTCGACCCTGCACCTTATTCCAGTTTGGAGACGTTATCGGTAGGATCTCCTGATGGCGAGCTCTAAACTCCCGGATTTCCTGAATCTTTCCAATACTTCTTGCTTTTTCCACTAGGTGCCCCTTGAGAGTACTACTGATATCACGAGATGACCCTTTCTTTCAGGATTGCTTATAGCCTACGATGTGCAGCATGTGGATAGGTTGAATCGTCTCGTTAGCGTTAGGTTAGCTCAAGTATATAATAAATAATAATTCTATTGTACAAAATGTTGTGAATACAACCTAACGCAGTAGTGTAGGCACACCTTAAGATTAGTTCAAAATGTCATCCGTCAATAAGTTCTTGAGTCGACAGTAAGCTGTCAACTAGCTACTCAACTGATGTTCTTAGTTTTAAGTTTTGTCCGGCTTTGTTGAATAAAGTGCTACTTAATTAGTCTTATGTGTATTATTTGAGAATACATAACATTGGCGACGAGGATGGGATCAGAATCCATGTGTCCAAGTCGTGATATTGTCGCCTACATATCACAAAAGTCAGTTGTGTGAAGTTCCCGGTCTTTTCCAGCCAGCCTTTATCCGTTGTCTTATCGCTTAAACGGGTGTGAGTCTTGAAGTTACTGGTTCACTGATAAAAATGGCAAATTTAATTGGCAGTATAGAGCATTTTGACCCGAAAGTAAGTGATATTGTAAGCTATTTGGAGAGATTAGAGCAGTTGTTTGTATGCAATGTCATTGAAGAGAGGATGAGTCTCTATGTTAATTACTCTAATCGGAGGGGAGGCCTATGCTACATTAAAAGACATTTTAACTCCAAATTTACCGAGTTCAAAAAGTTTTGATGTCCTTAAAAATAAACTTATTGAGCATTATAGTCCAAGAAGGCTACAAATTGCTGAAAGGTATAAATTTTGGATTGCTGTCCAGGAGCCAGGGGAAGACATCAAGGCATTTGTGATAAAACTGAAAAGTCTTTCAATCCATTGTAGTTTTGGAGCTTTTTTACAAGAAGCCTGGAGGGATACGTTTGTCTGTGGGATTAAGTCGCAAGCAATCAAAAGAAAATTATTGTCATTAGACAGATTAACATTTGATTTAGCTTATGCAGAAGCATTGTCTATGGAACTTGCAGAGGGGCAAGTAAGGTCCATGAATATGGATAATACAGTGTCAACAGTGGCAGAAAATTTGGATAACATTGCTTTTAAAAAGCCGAATAAGTCCAATAGTACAGTTGTCAAGAACAAGGATAATCGAGCAAGTCAGTCAAGTTCAAAGGATGTCAAGGCCTCGTTCAAAATTAGTAAAGTGTGTCACAGGTGTGGAGTAACAAAACATGATCCAGACAGCTGTCCAGCTAAAGATTGGGATTGTTTTAAATGTAAAGCCAAGGGACACACTAGCAGGGTCTGTAGAAGTAGTAAGGTAAATACCTCAGGGGAACAAGCTGAAGAAACTTCAAGTGCTGAAGAAGATGACATGGTTTTGGGTTTCTTATCATCCATAAAAGTTTCAAGGAAAGAAAAACCAGCACAGGTAACCTTGGAAATCGAAGGTAAGCCAGTTTTCTTTGAAATAGACAGTGGTGCTTGTCGAACTGTGATGCATGTTAAGGACTTTAACAAATATTTTACAGATTTGCATTTATTTAATGTAAAATTTAAGTTAAAAGTTTTAACAGGGGCAGGAGTAAGCATATTGGGTGAAACTGATGTTTTTGTTAAAGTTAAAGACCATGTTTTAAATTTACCACTTGTAGTTTTAGATAGTAGTCATAAATTTACACCATTACTTGGTCGTAACTGGTTGAATATTTTAAATCCAGAATGGAAACAACAGTTATTGTCTATTAATTGTTTACATTTGTCAGAAAAATGTCAGTATAAATCTGAGTCAAACGATCAGTCTGTAAGTGTAACTCTGTTAGAGTCTTGTCAGTCGAGTTACTCATCTAATAGTGTCTTAAAAGAGTCAACTAGTCAAGATATTGTGTCAAAAGAGTCTATTAATCAGAATAAATGTAAAAATTCAGGTCCAGGTCTATCAAAAAAAATAAATTTTGTAAGAGTTGTCTGAAGTTGAGTCAAAAATAAAAAGTTTGATTTTGTCTTAAAAAACTAAGTTTAAAAATGTTTTTGATGTGAATGCACAATCTAGTATAAAACATTTTAAAGTAGAGCTAAACCTTAAGATTGGTGCAAAACCAGTTTTTCATCGAGCATATGATATGCCATTTTCTTTAAAAACAAAAGTAGAGAATGAAATAAAAAAAATGTGTGATTCAGGCATCTTAACAAAAGTTTCTTTTAGTAATTGGGCAAGTCCAATAGTGGTAGTACCAAAGAAAAATAGTGCAGAAATTAGAATTTGTGTGGATTTTAAAAAAACATTAAATCCAGCAATAGATGCTGATCACTGTGTTTTGCCTCGTCCTGAGGATATCTATGCTGGTATGGCGGGAAATAATTATTTTTCAGTCATAGATCTTAAAGGAGCTTACCAACAGCTTGAACTTAGTAGTAATTCTCAAGAGTTGCTAGTCATTAGTACCCACCTTGTTTCGTTTTAATAGGTTGACATTTGGTATCAACGCTGCACCAGGTAAGTTTCAGACCATAATGGATAGTATTTTAGCTGGTTTGTTAAAAACCAAATGTTATTTAGATGATATTATTTGTTATGGGTCAACATTAGAAGAATGTAATAAGAATGTTGTAAATGTTTTAAAAAGACTTGAACAGTACAATGTTAAAGTTAATCACAAAAAATGTAATTTTTTTAAAACTAGTGTAGAATTTTTAGGCCGTATTATTGATTCTTTTGGTGTTCATCCTACAAAAGAAAAGATTAAAGCTATAAAATCAGCGCCTTCGCCAAAAAATCTTACAGAATTAAATTCTTATTTAAGGCTTTTAAATTATTACATTAAGTTTATTCCTATGCTATCTTCCAAATTAAAACCTTTGTATGATTTATGCAAAACGAATTTAGATTTTTTAAATGATTGGACGGAAGAATGTGAGGATATTTTTCAGTTGAGTAAAGATTTATTAACATCTGATAATGTTTTAACGCATTATGACCCAAGTAAACCCATATTTGTAACGTGTGACTCAAGTAGCTATGGTGTTGGGGCAGTCCTTAGTCATGTTGTTGACGGTATAGAAAAACCAGTTTTATTTGCATCTAGCACTCTTACTACAACATAGCAAAAATACAGTAACTTAGAGAGGGAAGCATTAGCTATAATTTTTGGAGTAAAAAAGTTTCACAAATATATTTATGGGCGTAAGTTCGTTTTAATTACTGACCATCAACCACTTCAATTCATCTTTGCAAAAAATAAAAATATACCAACAACTGCTGCCTCAAGAATAACTCGATGGGCAATTACTCTGTCAGGTTATAATTATGACATCATTTATAAAAAAGGTAAATACATTTCAAATGCTGATGGATTATCTCGTTTGCCATTAGACCAACAAACTAAAATAGATCAGTATCTTTTTTCTTTTAACTTGATTAATGAAATTCCCTTAAATTCAGATGATATTAAAAAAGCCTCCTATAGAGACTTGTTGTTTATTAAAGTAAAAGATTTTATTCAGTCTGGATGGCCAAGTAGTGTTGAGGATGAAAATTTAAAATCTTTCTTTAAGCTTTCAGTAGAACAAGATTGTATATTATTAGGAAATAGGGTAGTTATACCGGAATCACTAAGGTTAAAGGTTTTAAACATTTTTCATGAGCAACACTCTGGTATTGTTCGCACTAAAATGCTAATTAGATCATACTGTTGGTGGCCTTATATCAATAATGATATAGAAAAATTTATAGCTTCTTGTAACATCTGTCAAGAAAATCAAAATTTTACCAGAAGTAATGATCATGTTTCTTGGCCAGAAGCACCTCATAATTTTTTTAGAATATTCATAGACTTTTTAAAACTTTTTAATTTTACATTTTTGCTTGTCTATGATCAAAAATCAAAGTGGTTAGATGTTAAGCTTATGAATAATAGTACAGTGGCCTCAGAAACAATAGCAAAATTAAAAGAAGTATTTTCAAATTTTGGGCTTCCAGTAGAGTTAGTCTCTGATGGGGGACCACCATTTAATTCAACTGAGTTTGTTCATTTTTGCCAAGCAAATGGCATAACGCCAATTAAATCTCCTCCTGGGCATCCGCCTAGCAATGGTTTTGCTGAAAGGGCAGTACAAATAGTAAAAAAAGATTTAAAAAAAGCTTTATTTACTGTTGATAAAGAAAATGTAACAGAACAAACAATGTTGCTTAAATTATCAAGTTTTCTATTTTCATACAGAAATACTCCCTCAACAATGACAGGTGTTACTCCTTCTGAATGTGTTTTAAAATTAAGACCTAGAACCAGGTTTGATTTGCTTAAACCATCTGGACGTAGTAAGTATGTTAGAGGTAGTTCTAATAAAGTTTTAAAGTCCCGGAAATTATTTAAGTTAAATGAATTAGTCTATGTAAAAAATAATCAAAACAAACAGTGGCAGAAAGGTAAAGTTGTTAAAATTTTAAGTTATTGTACTTATTTAGTTCAAGTAGATTCTGTAATTAAATTTATACATGCAGATTTCTTAAGAAATGACTTAAGTGATTCAGTTTATTTACAAAATGATGTACAAGTTGCTACAAATATAAGTAATGATAATGTGTTTCAAAGTGCAACTAAGGACATAATAAGTGCGCAATCTCCAGTTACTGGGTCACCAGAATCACGAGATATTGAAGTCCCTTCTACTTCTGGGTCACCAGTACTGGAAAATGTTTCATTAGAATCTAGTGTGACTAAAGTTAGTACTCCAAGGGTTGTTAATGCTACTCCCCAAATCTCAAGATTTGGAAGAGTTATTAAAACTAGGTCTAGATTAGATCTCTAATATAGAAGGGGGGAAATGTTGTGAATACAACCTAACGCAGTTAGTGTAGGCACACCTTAAGATTAGTTCAAAATGTCATCCGTCAATAAGTTCTTGAGTCGACAGTAAGCTGTCAACTGGCTACTCAACTGATGTTCTTAGTTTTAAGTTTTGTACGGCTTTGTTGAATAAAGTGCTACTTAATTAGTCTTATGTGTATTATTTGAGAATACATAACACAAAGGAAAGAACAGTGGCAACGTGGGTATATGGTGTGGTGTTAACAGAACCGTTTATTAAGCAAATGGTAATAGTGTGATGTCATTTACATTAGACAAAATCGAAGTACACTTCAATTCAAAGTGGACTTTGGATTTGAGGCAAGGACCTTCCAATCCAATAAATGCCAAATGTTTAGGTTATATTTTTTATTTTACTTAATAAAATTCTTACTATTTTACACATCCAACAATTTAAAGAATATAAATGCTTTTTTTTTGTTGTTATAATGAAAAAACCTTTTGGAATATTTTTTCTTAATTAATTCTTAACGACTAGGGTAGATATAAACTCCTAAAACCAGAACCAAAGAACATAAAAAAGTTACTAAACAATCTTCTTGCTCCCATTCAGTGTATTTTACATTAATATCTTAGAAAATAATAAAATTAAATAAATACAGAATAGGATCAGCTGTTCAGGAACAATTTCCAATGTAAACGCACTTTTAAGAAGCGTCAATTTCAACTTGGACACAGATTGGTTGTTAATCTGTGACTTGGACTTTAAAGTAAATGTAAATGTAGCTTTATTCTACATTAATAATTCATTATTCGGTATTATTCGATAAACACCACACTACATACCTATGTTGCTATATGTAAGTTAATTTCTGCGGAGTTTATACAAGGTTTGTTAAATTTTTTTGTGTGAAGCCTAGTGGGGTGATGGTAATAATGTGCTTGAAATTCATAATAAAAGATGTATTCGAATCTCAATTCGGAAGATGACTTTCTTTTAGGTTTTTTTAACATCCTATAATTTTAAATGAAGTTTTAAAAATTGGTTAGGCTTTTTTTGAAGTAAAAAGAGCGATGAAAAAAAAAGATGATTTTGTATTAAACCTATACTGTTAGGTGTATTTGTTCCGCTAGCGCTAGGTTAGTCCAGGTTTGTTTATAAAAGCCATCATTAATGCTATAATAAATAAAAAAACAATAAATATAACAAATACAATTCTGCTATACTAGGAAAAGAACTGTGGCAACGTCAGTATGCGGCGGAGTGTACCGAATCTTGTTATAGCCTTGTTTATATATAGACAGTTGTTCAACGCCGAGTTAGTACTGGACATCACTACTAAAGACGTGGTGGGATAAGGCAACGTACCACTGATTTATGGAAAGGCGAAAAATATAACTGACCTTAAGAGGATTTTTTATTTTTGTTTAAACTCTATTATTCTTGTATATATATATATATATATATATATATATATATATATATATATATATATATATTGCTATCTATATATAATAAATTTCTGTCTTTTTTCGATGATGTAAGAGCGCTGATAATAAAATGTCATAATCCAATCACTGATAATACGTTTCTCGACAGCTATTTGGAAATTCAATTTTTATCGATTTGGCAACATAGTGTAGTCACTATCGATCAACCGAACACGGCAAAACTGGTCACAAAAAATGATTCGTCTAAAGACAAAAATAGAGTACAATGCCTATACGATTTCTTTATTTGTTCTAGTTAAAAAGTTGATTTTGTTTGTAGTGAAATAGATTTACCTATATCAAGGTTACAAGATAATTTTGAATTTTATTTTGGGGGATACCTACTTAATTAAGAAATTACTGGATAAATTTGATTCTGTAAATTCAAAATTGCCATTTTTTATTAATGTGTAACGTAGAGCTGTTATGACAAAATTTTAACTTTCTAAAAATATCAACGATCCATGTGATTTAAAAAAGACTTGGCCGTCCGCAGTATGAAACAAATGCTTTTAAAAACTGATGGAAAATGACACATTTTAAAATGGATATTTTTAATGTGCTTACAATTTTGGTGATAAGAATAAAAAGATCTTTCAGAAGTAGCGTGCAACAAAAAAGATTATTTAGTATTATAAAAGTATGCAACATTTCAAATTTTTATCTTTATTGGTTCACAAAATCTTAGAAGTCATTAAAGATATTATATATTCAATAAATTTTTTTTATTAAATTAGTATCAAATTTCAATTTTTAAAAAGTTAATATCTATCGCGACGAAATTTAGAAGAACCGAGGTATTAATTACATTGAAAAACTGTTTCGGTTAAACGTCCTTAATTTTTGATATGTGAAATAAACCTCTTAATTTATTTTTGCAACAAAATAATGGTGGGAACAAAGGGGACATTTTGGGGTTTAGAAATAATACAAATATAAATGGGTTGATTTATGTACACATACTGTATACATTATAAGTTTTTAAACACAAAAATTTGGTCTGTAGAATGTCTTGATAAAATTAATAATAATAATAATAATAATAATAAACTTTTTATTTCAGAATTGTTACAAAAAACAAAATGAAATAACGTCAAAACAAAAAGGAACCATGCAATTAATCACACTGACAAACTAATCTATAACTAATAACATTACATATAGTTAAATTTACATATTTAAATAATCATCCAGCTCGTAAGGTTCAAGTTGAATTAACAGTTTTTTAATTTCTCTTTTAAAAATTCTTATACTAGTTATTATTTTTAAGTGTGGCGGTAATTTATTGTATAATTTTATACACATATAATGGGGTTGTCTTTCTGTTAACTGAAGTCGGTGTATGGGGTAATTAATGTTATCAGTTCTGGTATTGTAATTGTGATTTACATTTACTGTTTGAAAGAGGTTTTTATTTCTGAAGAAGAACATTAGACATTCATACACATACAAAGCATATACTGTCATTATATATGAGTTTTGGAAAACTGATCTGCATGATTCAATGTAGTCCATTTTTTTGATGATCCGAATTACTCGTTTTTGTGCTACAAAAGTATTTTGAATCATACTGTCCCGACCCCAGAAAATAATTCCATACCTTAATACAGACTCAAAGTTTGCAAAGTACATAATTTTTAATGTTTTTTCATTCATATACTTCCCAATGACTCGCATCCCATAACTTATTGAATTTAATTTCTTTATTAAAGCAGATATGTGAGATGACCAGTCCAAATATTCATTTATGTAAATGCCCAGAAATTTTGAGTCCTTAGAAACTACAATGTCACCTTGATCATCGGTCTCCAGACACTCAACATGGTCTGTTTTGGACTGCTTAGTTCTAAATAATATGGCATTTGTTTTGGATGAATTAAGGATTAATTTATTTTGATTAAACCAATTAATTGCTCGGTGGAGAAGATCTTTACTGCTAACTTGTAACTGATTAATACATTTACTTCCTATTAATAGGTTAGTATCATCAGCGAAACTAATAATTTTATGGTTAGGTCCATTTATTATTGAATATAAATGCTGCCTTGTGCTATTCCTGAAAAATTGGATAGTAGTTGAGAATTGTATGTTTGCCCATTTTTCGTTATACTTACTGATTGCTTTCGATTGTCCATATATGAAAAAAACCATTTTAAAGCATTGCCCCTTACACCGTACAACTCCAGTTTTTTAAGAAGTATATCTCTATTCAGACAGTCATAGGCTTTAGATAAGTCAATAAATATACCAAATGCTATTTCGCCCCTTTCGAAGATTTCCAAAATTGATTGTATAAATTGAAAAATAGCAGTTTGCGTTGATCTACCCCTTAAATAACCGTGTTGGCTTATATTAAATAAGTTACATTCATTCATAAAAAGCACTAATCTGTTACACATAGCAAGTTCAAGCAGTTTTGAAAACGCTGGCAATAAACTTATTGGCCTATAGCTGTCCAAATGTTCAGGATCGCCCTTCTTATATAGGGGTTTTATGAGTGCTACCTTCATATTTTCTGGAAATATGCCATATTTAAAAGAATTATTCATTAAAAAACACAACACTTCTTGCAGTTCACTTAAAGCGAGTTTCATGATACTAGTTGGAATGTCATCTAGTCCACTGCTATGTTTATTTTTGATATTAGTTCCTAGCTCATTTATTTCTTTAGGGGTTACTGGCCTTATATAGATTGATCTATCATTTGTTGGTATATTACACAGATGAGGGTGATCACTCACAGATTGAAACAATTTTGGAACTACATCAATTAAGAATTCATTGTATTTGTCTGCTATTTTTTCAGCATCTCCCTCTAATTTAAGTTCATCTTTTTGTTTTGTTTTACCTGTGATTTCGTGGCAAATTCTCCACATACATTTCATTTTATTATCAGATTTGGATATTCTAGTTTCATAGTTTGTTATGCGTGATTTTTTCAAGAGAGTGTCTCTTTTTTTGTTTCTTTATAAAGATCCTTGTATTTATTATCACTTTTACACAAAATTAATAGAACATCAAGTTTTCTTTTACATTCTGTTATTTCTGGGTTGAAACCAATTTTTTTGTTATTAGTATTTTTATTAACTCTAATATCAATTTTATATACAATATCCGACCAGTTTTGCTCTCTCAGACTACACAGAAAATTAGCTTTATTTGTGTCTGAGAAAAAACGTATGTACTCTTGTTTTTTGATGTTGTCGTCCATCGTTTCAAAAACAACCTTCTGTGCAGTGTGATCCGATACAAAACTTTCAAAAACAATGGCTTCAATAATAGATGAATTTGTGAAAATGTTATCTATACAGCTGGAAGAAGTGGATGTTATTCGTGTATTTTCAGAAACGGTAGGTATTAAATTGAACGAACTCATGATTGAGAAGAGGTCTGCTTTTGTTTTATTTTCTCTTAACATTTCAATGTTGAAATCCCCAGCTATATAGATTACCTTATCTTCGTTAAATATAGATGTTAACATTAGCTCTAGTTTTTCCATAAATACCTTTATGTCTCCGTTTGGTGGCCTGTATATAGAAATAATAATTGCATTTAAACTTCCTATTTTACACTCTATGGCAGCACACTCAAAAATGCCGTGAACAGATATATTGTTTAATTTTGACTTAAATCTACATTTAATATTTTGTTTGACGAATATAGCCGAACCACCATGTTGCCCTTCTTCACGACAAAATATAGACACTAAATTAAAGTTTTTAATTGCATAATTTTGCAGTTGGTCTTTGGATTTCCAATGTTCTGAGACGCATAGCACCTTACAGTCAGAATGAACACTTAACATTGCATTTATTCTGTCTATGGAGTTACCAATGGACTGCACATTTTGGTGAATAATACTCGATAAAATGCTTGTTTGTGTGCAGTTGCTAATGTTGTTTTCTTTTATAAAAAAGTTCCAGAATAGTTAATCTGGTTTCTGAACTGATCTATCCTCCTCCTATATACTGGGCAATTCATATCTCTCGCTGAGTGTTGATTGTCTTCAGGTTTATATCTCATTATTGTACAGTTTGGGCATTTCATTTGGCTGACATAACAATGTTTCCCTAAGTGATCACCTCCACATTTATGACAACATGTTTCATCTTGGCAATATTTGGCTACATGTCCAAATCCAGCACATCGAAAACATATCGCTAAGTTTATGTGTTCTTGCTCATACACTTTTACAAGGTCAAATATAACTGTCTGTTTTTTTAGGAACCATTTAGGTATTTCAGCAGGCGCTTGAAGTATCCAGTTTTCTTTGCTAGGATTTCTGCAGGGTTTTTTATATATAACCTTAATTTTGTCGATAACATTATACTGTAGATCTTTTTCAATTTCATTATTAAGTCGAATAAGTTCATTAATAAATTCGTCATCTGGTATCCCTTTTTCAATGCCAGTTATTACAAACATAGGATCTGTGTTTTGGGATTCCTTAATTTTCATATCATTTCTACTTTTGAGGGCTTGTCTCAATTTCTCTTGTTGCGCCTTTGTGCAGCTTTCTACAACTACTGCTCCACTCTTTAGTTGCCTTATATTCTTAAATCCCCCTTCTGTCTCTCCTACTGATATCTCGCCTTTCAATTGACGCACCGTTTCTTTGGCATCTGTAATTTGATCGATTCGTATGACTGTCTCAAACTTTTTTTTAGTTTGTGGAGTTCTCCATTCTTCAGAATTTTTTGCTGCCTCCAAGCTGGGTTTTGACTGCTTATGTGTAACTGTCGCGTAGGTTCGTTCTGACGTTTCTTTGGGATGTATTATAGAGGCTTCTTCCGCTTCTGCGTTAGTATCTTTCCTTTTTCTATTTTGGCCTAGCGTAATAACTTGAAATTCAAGCGCCATTTTGTTCTTTTCCAAAGTACCAATTTTATGCACAAGTAAAGATAGTGATTTATGGATTGTCGAAATAGATGCTCTAATAGAGTCTTGATCATCTTTTTGACAACAGTCACTTTTATGTTCTTTATTTGAGGTTTTCTGAATTGTATCTAACGCAGAGAATACCTGTAGAATTACATTTTCAGTAAGTATCTCGCTGTTGTCATTTTCTGATCTTTCATTACTAATATCTTGGTTAGCTGAGGGTAATCTGTCGCATTGTCTCTTAGTTATATTTTCTTTTTCGGGGGTACTGTCTGTGTCTGATTTCTTTTATTTGACATTTCTTGTAAGTTTTCATCAATTTTTTTGTCATTTCTATTAGTTTGCTTATTTGAAGGCGGCGTCCGTGCAACTGATTTTCTAGGTTTGAAAACATCATCAGGATCACAAAGTACGTCATTTTGTAGCACTGTATTAGTTTCTGGCATTTTATCCTTATTCGATTCTGGTACGAATTTGTCAAACGCCCCCGGTAATTTGTTTTGACCATCAGTTGGGTTATCCGTGTTTTTTGTTATCAAGGATTTAGCAGCGTACGTTTTTATTTGTTTGGGATCCTTATCGCAAATTCCAATGATTTTATTTATTTCCGATTTTGATAAACTGGTCGATCCCAGAGAAAAACTCCTCGTTTTTGATGGAAATTGTTGCGATAATTTCGTTATTTTTAGCAGATCACCTGTACTACCATCACTATTTTCACTCATTTTAATTTGAAAATTTAATTCGACTTTTGAACCGCGTAAATTAACGTATAAGCACGAGCGAATGTAAAACACGTTCTCGGTTACCTAAATCCCACAATTATCATACATATTTTATTTTGTGTTCCTATACAACGTAGGTATTGATATTCTGGTGGCTTAATGGCCTTGACTCACAAATTATTGCTGATTTATAGATTTGCTTTTCTCTAATTTTAATATGGAGCTAAAATAATGGCCGATATTATTACTATTTGTATAGAGTGTTTCATATTTATTGATCACTAGATTAAATTAAAAGTATTCGTAATTAGCTCAGACAAGAACAGAGTTTAATAAAGAGTGATAATTAAGTGATATGATGTCTTACACTTCTGGCAAATATTCTTATCATAAAAATAAAAAATATGTATTAACACAATGCAAGGAAATTTTTTGATGAAAAAAAAAATTAAATACTACTTCCGATTTTACCGTGTTTGGAGGTTGAGCAGCCATTTTTTGGGAATTAGATTTTGCCGCGTTATGAGAAAAAATTCAGTCATTACCGGGAACTTCCCTCATTTCGAATATTTCCTTTTGTTGGGAAAAGTTAGGTGTAATTTAGGTACATAATCATTTAATAACACATATACTGTCTTTTCAAACATTTAAATTGGGCACCATTTTCTTCCAACATATATCCTACTAATATTTTACCAGTTTCTGACTAGTAGTTTTTACATTGACACACATCGCCATTTTATTCGATCATAGTGAATTCTTACCAGTTTATTCCTCTATCACAATTAATTTTTCTACAAAATTCAGTTGAATAAGAAAAAATTTTAGTTGATTTTTTAAACATTTTATTTGGCCGCCATTTTATTTTATCATCTTGAATTTATACCACTATTTTTCCACTTCATTTTTTTCCATAATTAGTATCTGCACAAGTTTGATATCAATCTATTAAGTTGTTTTTTAAATATTTTATTAGGCCGCCTACACTTGATTTTTGTGCAAAATTTGAGCCAAATTGGATAAGTAATTTATTAGTAATAATTTTTTCAACATTTCACTAGGCTGCCCAACGACATAGACCCAGTTGTTTACGTTTTGGAGGAATCCAATATTAACCCTGGTTTGCCAAACCGTTACTGTGGCCAGATTATAACGGATATCATCCTTTATACTATTACCTAAATAAACAAGGAATTCCAGAAATTCCCAGTATAAATTTCCATATAGAATATTTTAAAACTGATAATTAAATAGCTTATTATAAATAACTCAAACCGAATCTGTTTTAAATGTAATTTAAATCTTCCGTAATTATTATTCTTTATTTCAAGAAATAAAGCCCAGAATAATCGGCAACGTCGGAATTCTACCTTTTTCGAGTATACTACAGATTTCTTTCGGGATCATTCGGAAGACGCCGAAGACGGTCGTAGTCATTCTCATTCATGATTTCGACCTATTTGATGCGCGGCGTTGTAATTGTTCTAGTTGGTGAAATAAGTGTTTTTCGGAAATCCAAGTGTTTTGTGTGGCTATTTTCAAGAATCTGTTTAAAAAACTTTAAGAAAATGGTGCGAACTTGCTTTATTTGCAGAAAAAGAAACGATTTAAACCCAGAAGTTTGTTTTCGAAGGTAAGTAAGGTTATGTCATACCAGTGCTGTAGTTGAAGGGTAAAATCACCGTCCAATAGCGTTCTTATATTTGCAAATGAAGTATTGTTTTTGTATTGCACATTTCCGTTGGGCTTAAATTAATTTTTGTATAACTTCAACTTATCTATAAAGTCGAAGACACTGATGATAAACGGAGTACAGCGTTTTGCTAATTTATATATTTGTGAAAAGTCACAAATATTCCTCTAAAATTTATCAAACCACCTTTTTTGAGGGGTTAATAAACAACATAAATATACTATTTGGTAAAGCATAGGTACTAAATTTTAATTTGAGTAAGCTGTAAGACCCACTATTTTATGTTGTCATTAATTACACCAGGATGGTTTGCATTTTGAATGAAATTTTCAAGGAATATTTAGGGTACTGTCGGAGTTCTCATATAGCAAGCATATACAAAAAATGAAAATAGCGCAATAGTTACTTTTCAATTTTTCATTTACTATAGATTTTCTTTAATGAATTTGAAATGCTTTAATTTATTGCCTAAAAATTTGGTTTTTAAAAATAAGTAATCAAAAAAAGTAAATAAATACCATCCTGAGGTACATTATCCCAACTAGGGAGAATCTGTTTTTATCAGGTGATTTCGGTAATATAAATAATAATATAATATATTATAATGAATGTTAAAAATATTAAACATCTTGGCACAAAATATTTATATTGTCAATAAGTGAAATGTATAGCTGTAAAGGTGGATGGTGGGGAAAAAGGGGGTAAATTGAGGGATAAATACTGTAAAGATATTGTTTTTCATAATACGGTTTTTGTGGTTTTTAGGGACACGAAGTTCAATTTTGTATTCATATTAATATTGGGCCATGTTTATTTCTGATTTTCTGTAAATATGAATAGATTCAATACATGTAAAAGTGGTGCATTTTTATATAATATTACTTGCCGCGAGCCTGGCAAACTTTTAAAAGTAGTGGACTCAAATTTTTACCTAACTTCGCGTAAATAGAACTAAAATGTGTTGGAAAAAGGGTGAAATCAAAATGTTTTGAAAAAAAAACCCGATTTCAAAAAATAGGTTGCATTAAAAAATGATAAATTATAAGTCGCTGATAAAGAAAGGTATTAAATAAGCATTATACTCTTGGTATAGACATCAAAACACAAAGTGGGTCCATGTAACAAAATTTAGTTTTATCTTCATCTTTAGTAACAATAGTAATAAGAACTCACCCTGTTATTGGTTGTATTTTGTCATGGAAATGCTTGTTCTTTAATGACTAAGCTTATTGTTAATAATAAATATTTCCACATGAACCATTACATAAATATGTCTTTTGCAGGCACGTAGCCAGGATATCAGTTCTAGGGGGATCCAACCCTGTCAAAACCAATTCAATGACAAAAAAATTATTAAGAAGAATGCTTTGTTTTTCACTTGTTGCTAGTCCCCCTGCAAGTGCAACAAAATATGAAAAAAAGTTGCAAAAAACTAGTTATTTGCCAATATTTACTAAAACATTACAGGTAGAGCAATTATGAAAATGTAAAAAATTATAGGTATATCTTGAGCAAATAGGACGTTGGCGACTTTTGCTTAATATTTTTAGGTTTTATATGTTTAAAAGTATTTTAAACTTTCTCGAAATTCTAAAACTACTTTTAATGAGCGTTTGCTTAAAAGTTTTTCTTTTTTTGAGAATTCTAAATATTCCTCACTGTCAAAATCGAATATTTTTTGGAGGTAATTTTTTTCAATCCCCAAAGGTAAATTCAATAATTTTCTTATTCTTTAAATCGTATTCTGTATACATAAAGATAAGAATTTCAAAATTGTGTGAAAATGGATTACGAAGAGAAATTTTCAGCAGCTACCATATATTCTAAGTTTAATAATAATAATTTTTGTTGGAATTATCGGTCTCGGCACGCATTCGCAATTTTGCTTATGACAGGAGATTTTTGTGGAAGAAAAATGAAATTTATTTTCCTATCGATTTATGTTAAAAACTGTCGTACTTACGAAAAAATCATTAAGTGCGTCTTTGTTTAGGGTAGCCTTTCTTAATTTTTTACATTTACATATTTGCGAAACTTCTTTGCAATCGCAGAATGTCTAACAGTGTAAACTTGAGCTTGTTAAAAAGCCCGTCAAAAAGTTAGAATTTCAAAAAATAGCCTGCTCCCTAATTTTCCTGAGGTTCGAGTTAAAAAATAGCTGTAGTAAGCAGAGCCAATACAAAACTGCTAATCACCAGTTATTGGAATTCTACTTTCGTAGGTTAAATTATGTAAAAACTCCTAAATATTTTTGGGGTCTCGCGCGTGGGGGGGGGGTCCGGACCGCCCCCCTAGACTACGTGCCTGGTCTTTTGTCACAGATAATTATTGATACAATTATATAAAAACAGCATCTCGCTAAACAGAAGTTTTATATATATATATATATATATATATATATATATATATATATATATATATAGGGTTATTTTCTTGGGAATATGGTTCAGATAGACAATTACGAGTTTATTACAAGGACTTTATATAGTCTGCAGGACGTTTCGGTCGTGGTTACGGCCTTTTTCAACTGCGTTAAGCTAAAATTACATACAAGCCAATATAAAAAAAAAACTAGAAACAAAGAGTCATAACTTACCATAGACAAATAGTCAAACATTACAAAATGACACATAACATAGAAAAAAAAATAGACAAGATCGTCACTACATTTGAACATGTACAGGTTAAACAAACTAATTTACATATACAAAACAGTAAACGTATGCGTGTACGGGTGACAAAGAGTACTGAAACGAATTAAAAGTTGTTCCTTCTTTCCACGGCAAATATTTATCTCAAGAATTTGTTTTTTTTGGGTTGGTCATTTATTGCTAGGCACAATTTGACTATATATGTTACATTAGAATATTGTGATATATTTTATTTAAATGAGCTATTTCGGATTTATTATTTATGGCGTTTGGAGTTTTCTTTATGTAAATCATCTCAAAAAATTCACGTTTCCTATTGTGCTGTTCTGTTTTTAAAATTTGGGTATTATTGAAATCGAAAGTATGATTAGTCTCATTTTCGTGTTTTTTGTATGACTATTTGTCTATGGTAAGTTATGACTCTTTGTTTCTAGTTTTTTTTTTATATTGGCTTGTATGTAATTTTAGCTTAACGCAGTTGAAAAAGGCCGTACCCACGACCGAAACGTCCTGCAGACAATATAAAGTCCTTGTAATAAACTCGTAATTGTCCTATCCTATCTGAACCATATTCCCAAGAAAATAACCCTACAACATATATATATATATATATATATATATATATATATATATATATATATATATATATATATATATATATATATATATATATATATATATATATATATATATATATATATATATATATATATATATATATATATATATATATATATATATATATATATATATATATATAATATATATATATATATATATATATATATATATATATATATATATATATATATATATATATATATATATATATATATATAAAGCTATATAAAATTTCCGATTTTGAAAATTGTCACTGAATCATTAAATATGTAATAGAGTTTAATTATTATATAAATAATGAAGTATTAAATTAATATGCTGTTACTTTTGTTTTGTCGATAATAATAGTTGTTTGTTATTATATCAAACCGTTTATAAATAAATTATACCAAACTTTTAAACTTTGTTTTATTTTTATAAACCACGTGTCCGGGTGAAAATTTATAAAGTGCAACACCACTTTCTACCTTGTTATTTAAATTTTTATAAAAAAAATTAAGTATCAAATATAGTGTAAAATATTATACAGGGTGCTTCAGAATCACCAAAAAGTTTCGATGATTTTATTTTTAAACATCTTGCATTTTAATGCATTTATTTACTTTTTTTATTATTGATTTCTTGATAAGAGTTGGTGGTTCAAAAAAAATATTTTTGATAGTAATAAACTTTAGATAAGGATGTTCAAAAAAGTGAATTTCACTAACAATTTCAAAAAAATAAAATTTTTCTGACGGTAGTTTTAAGGGCCATAAAAAATCGTAAATATAAACAGTAAAATTTTTTATATTATAGTTGTGGAGATATTTAAGGTCAAACAGCAAAAAAACATTTTTCTATTTAAATCTTTCCTTAGCTATTACTAATATGACATAACTAATACTAAATCTTTATTTACGATTTTTTACGGCTGCGGCAGTCACACAAATTTTAATTTTTGAAATACACTTTTTCGTATTTTTTGAATGCCCTGTTTATCTGACTTAAAGTTGAATATTGTGTTAACTATTTTTTCGACAAACACACAAGTTTTATCAAGAAGAAAGTTTTTCGAGAAATTGATATTAAAAAATTTCCCATTTAGTGCAGACTTTTCCACGACATAATATCTAAATTAATTGTTTTCAAGTTATTATTAAAACTCTCACTTTTGCAATGTGAAGTCGTTCCTGTTCATCTTAGAACAAAAAAACTGTCGTATCCACCATACTAATATTTGGGCTCAAAAAAAATATAGCAAATAATACATTATCTCAAAAATAGCTACGCCACTGGTAAGCCTCTCGAAGATATCTGACAGCGTTGCAATTTTCACCGCAAACTACTCTTTATGCGATCAGTCCGTCTTTTTTCCACTTATACACAACAACAAATTGATGTTTGATTCTATTTATTTCATTTTTATGAATGAAATGAGGGGTCTATTTCTTTTTTACGTCATTGAGGCTGCCCTTCTGTTTCGCCACATTGGATTTTTATCAAAATGTTACCAGGCCACCTTTAATGTTTCACCAAAATTTGGAGTCAGTCGGATTTGGATTGAGAAAATATGTTTCCGGCATTTAGAGACCCTGAAACGTAAAAATCTGAAAAAACTCGGAGTGTTATTTTTTCACGATTACAGTCGTTTACGAGGGAAGTAAAAAGATAACTTTACTGCAAAAATAAAAGGAAAAATTGGTAAATTCTCTTTACCCGGAACTTGCCTTAGTATGATTTTTTTTCCATTTGTTAGGAACATTGAAGTGTGACCCAATTTAGTTCTGTAGATAGTCACACTATATATATGTGTTACATATATTGTCTTTTCAAACATATTGTGCGGCATTTTATTCTATCATATTGGATTCCTAACAATATTTTACCAGTTTCTTTCTACCTATGCCACACTAGACTTTTAAACATAATTTAAAATTAATTCAATAAGTAGTTTTTACATCGACATACCGCTAGTTTGTTACGTCTTATTAAATTCATACCAGTTTATTTCATTTTCACATTTAATTTTTCTGCAAAATTTAAAGTCAGTTGAACAAGATTTTTTATGTTGATTTTTAAAAAAAAATATTTGGCCAGCATTTCGTTTCGCTATGTTAAATTCGTACCACAACTTTACCAATTTATCTCTATATCACACTTAATTCTTGCACAAAAATTGAAATTAATTTAATAAATAATATTTTCAGCCTAATTTTTTTAAATATTTTATTAGAGCGCTATTTTGTTTTATTATTTTTGATCCATATCAAAATGATACCAGTTCATTTCTATGTAAGATTTGATTATTGTGACTGATAATATAGATTTCAGGCAGGATATAAAATCGATATATGTGTCCTGAAGTCGCAAAAATAAAGTTGGGAAACGTCGATAATTTTAAAAAAGACTTTTGTTTTTTTTACTGTATCCTAATCCCAAATAATACACCACTCTAACATAAAAACAAGAACAACGTTAACGAAAACCATTTAGAAATATCTGCGGACAAACGGAATAGGTAAAGTCTAATAATATGGGTTTTATGCAGGATATAAAATCTGTGTCCTGAGGATGCAACAATAAAGTTGCGAAAGTCGACAAATTAAAAAGACTTGCTTTTTTAGTGGATCCTAACCCCAAATAACCCTCACTCTAACATAACAAGAGGATCCTTAACGAAAACTATCAGAAAACTAATATCTGGGAAATATCTGCGGCCCAACGGAGTAGGTAATTACTGTTAATATAGGTTTCATGCCGGCTGCAGAATCTGTGTCCTCAGGATGTACCAATAAAGGTACTGCGAAACGCCGACCATTTAAAAAAAGGCTTTTTTACTGAAGCTTAACTCCAAATAATAGACCTCTCTAACAATTTTTTTAACATTGTTCGGTCATATTAGATTTTTATGAAAATATCAGGTCATCCCCATATAACCCTTAGCTTTTGGTCGAAATTTGAAGTCAATCGGGTAAGTAGTTTTTAAGCTAAGCCGCGAACTGACAGACAGACAGACGGCCAACGGAATTGATAAAACATGTTTTTTGGCATCTAGAGACGCTAAAACGTGAAGATACGTAAAACCTGAGAGGGTGATTTTTTTTCTTGATTACAAACAGTTTATTTGCCCGCCATTTTGTTCCGCCATCTTAAATGAGTAACACAGTTTCACTAGTTGATCCCTATATCACAATTAGTTATGGCACACAATTTGAAATCAAACCATTAAGCAGTTTTTTCAGGCTGAATTTTTAAATATTTTATTAAGGCGCCATTTTGTTCCGCCATCTTGGATTCGTACCAAAATGTTACCAGTTCATTCCAACATAATATTTGATATTGGTGCATTATTTGAGATCAAAATCATTCCGCGAACAGACAGACCGACCGAATCGAGAAAACATGTTTTTCGGCATCTACGGACCCTGAAACGTGAAGATCTGAAAAAATCTCGGGTGATTTTTTCACGATTACAGTACTTACCTTTTAAGTAATTAACGTGATATTATTACACAAAACGATTTTTGGATCAGTGTTTGAAAAAATGAACAAATAAGTTTATTTTAAACTATTTAAAACAATTATTTTATACATGTTTTTTTCTTAATTAACCGGTAAAATTTAATTTTCAAATTTTCAAAAAATAAATGTTCACCCGCCATTTTGTAAAAAATGTTTTTATCAGAAGTCTGTCTCATATCGAATAATATAAGTGTGCGAAATTTCGAATTGATATGTTTAAAACTAAAAAATAGGTCTCTGTAACATGATTTTTGTGTTTACCCTCTATATACTTCTTTAATTTTATTGTTTTCTGAAGAGGAGTTATTCAATTTAGTTTTTCTGGATAGGTACTTCAAACTAAACCAAATTTTATTTGTCTAGTTATAATAAAACAAGTAATTAAAGAACACATAATTTCAATTTTATCTATCTACATTTTTCAAAAACTATAAAATGTAACTAACACTTATAACACAACTTTATATTCCTCTCTATCTTATTAATATTTGCTTTTAATCTATTCGAATTAAAAATTTTATATGTGTGTGTGATTAAATGCAAACGAAATTCGGTGCTCATAATTTAAAATTGACATTAAAAAGAAAAATATGTAAACATAGTTACTGGTTATCAATAATTCAAACCAATGTAAACCTACTTCAATATCAACGCTCCCGCTTCCATAATGACAATTATATTAAGAGTTTAGGGACGCATTTGATATATCGATCGATTCTATAATTATATCGAAATTTTTACTTAAATACTGGGAAATTTTGATACCGGTAAATGTTTACTAATATAAACTGCCATATACGCTATATGCCGTAGAACCCGGACATGATTCGCACATCTAGCGTTGTAAAAATCAATTGTTGTGTTTCCGAGAACACAGCTCTCCTTAGGCAAGTGGACCCACCAGGGATGCCATATTGTCGCAATGGCGAAACATAAACATAGTTGTGGTGATCTTTGAGGATTTGTTTGGATAATCTCTGATAAACACATCCCTCTGGTAAGAGATCCCCACCAGGACTGCCATGTTCTGAATGTGACCACGATTGGTCATAAGGTTGCGTATTTTTATTTGTTTGTACATGATTCTCTGGCAATGTATCTCCTGCGGAAATGCCAGGATCTGATGATATAGTTCCTTTGTTCGAAACCTTGTTTCAAATTATATTTTTATTTCCCTGTAGGTTGTAAGTTTTCTGGACTCAATGACCTATGATATTGAAATTTGTTGAGTTTAAATCGCTAGAGGAATTCGAGTTAACTTGTGGATAGTTAAGCTATCTGTCGGAGACTGTCGTTTTTTCTAATTTAATGTTTGGATTTAGCTCGAGAGAGCTGTCATTCGAAATTTGGCGCTGAGGATGGCGACGTCGGCTGACAGGTTCACTAGACAATCTTACGTCTTTGTTCTCATCATTTAAATAATGATGTTTTAATTCATTAGGTAAAATCCCAGTCTCGGTACATACGTGTTTAATAAATTATTAAGTGTATTTTTATACCTTAGTATGTTCCTTGGATGTGCAATATTATCACTATATTCATTACTAAAAGTAGTTTTAAAATAAGTTCGGTTATTTGCAAGGGTAATTACAGATTTCTTATTTTTTGCAAAAATGTAAATAGAACGGCCGGTATATTTTTGAGATTTTAGGCCGTGTTTTCACGGGCCACATTTTGAAGTTGATAGCGACGATAAAAAGTGGTTCGTGTGTAGCTGTCCCGACCACTAAAGTGGTCCGACCCAGCCACATTTTGTAGTTATGCCAACGTCGAAATGTGGTCCATATTGGCGCGGAAATTTTCAATGTAGGCAATACTTCCCAGGTGGTAGACATGGATTGCTTTTGTTGCTTCAACGAAGATGTAAGCAAAAAAGAAAATCTCCGAGGTTTTGGGTCCATTCCATTCTTACGAGTCGGCTTCAGTTTGGACAATTTCATACGTTATACCAAACACTTCGTAGCCATTCAGATAAGTTTTTCCGGTTTTTGAGGATGTCAACGCGTTCCTTTGATGAGTTATTACATGAAGTTGGGCCAATAATATCGAAGACAGATACTGTAATGAGGAGGACAATATCAGCTGAAGAAAGACTAGTAATTTGTTTTAGGTAAGTTTATATTTAGTTTATTACATTTCTTATGCACCAAATTAAATTAATTAAAACAAGTCGGTAAGAACAGAGTCTTGAGAGTTTTCTTGACCTCCTGCGGAATAATGGTTCGACGAGCCAGGTGACGATACACTAGAATAACTAGGAGATAGTAACGGAGTGCTTACAGTTACAGGCAATTGGCTGGAAGAGCGAGGTTGGAGTTCGGACAAGAAGGGCGTAAAATTGTCATTTGGCTTTAACTGACGGGAACTATGAGGATTAATTGGCGTCGTATAAGTAGGACACTGCAATGGAAAATTTGCGTTAGTTTGCTGCGTCTGTGTCATTCGTGGCACAGGAGTATAAGTCTCTGTGTGGCTTGGCTCTAAAGGATACAAGTTAGAGTATTGAGGATATACAAAGCTATTTTGTTGTATGTGCGTTGAGCTGTGTCCAGAGTGAGAAACGCTTAGTATTTTATATTTGTTCAGTACTTGCAACACTTCATATTTTGCGTCATTTTTAAGATCATCCACTATTTTTCTCATGTCAGTTACTAGTGACAAACAAAATAGAGTGTCCTCGTCTTGTAACATATTTGTGGCTTCGACAGTTTGCTTCTTACTGATTTTTTCTTTTAGAATTTGTATTAACTCATCGTCCTTATTAGCTTTGTTCTTTTTTGGTTCATTATTTTTGCGTGGGAGTAAAACCTCCTCGGCCGTTGTTCCGTCGACTATATCTGACAAATCTTCTCCATCACCTTTGTCATCTAGGATCGAAGTTGTCTCTTTTTGCTGTGCCAGTGGCTCGAGATATGAAAGTTGATCAAAATAAAGGTATTTTTTCTTCTTAGAAGCACCTTTTCCTGTTTCTACTTTCTTTAAACTTTTTAGCTCCCGGTTAAAGCAATCCCTTAAACTTTTCTATTTTCTTTGCAGATTGGTAGCTAAAACAAGAATAGTATGTTATGAATGTCTATGGAATATTTACTTTGTAAAAAAATTATATACACTGAGAAATCGGCGCCAGTAAAGTAAGACAGAAAGTAAGCATTTTCTCAGTATACATTGTAATGATCTTGAGGTTGGTTCCTTGGAAAACATGTTGATAATATCTTTGCGTACAAAAAGCTAATTTGCTTTTTAATTGTCCAAATGCTACTACTTCTACATGTTTTGGCTTATTAGGCTCTTTTTTAAGTGCAATACACAATGCATTCACTTTTTTTTCAGATACTTGGGGACTGGCTGTACATTTGTGGACCTATACTTTACATTCAGATGTGGAATAACAACAGCTACTAAGATAGTAAGAGAAACCTGCCAAGTCATATAGAGTAAACTCAAGAGCAGAATAATTCCTACACCCACCAAAGAAGCGTGGTTAAAAATTGCTGACGGTTTCCAACAGCGAACCCACTTCCCTAACTGCATCGGGGCTATCGATGGAAAGCACGTTAGAATAATTAAACCAACAGAGAGTGGATCATTATTTTTTAACTACAAAAAATTTTTTTCTTTAAGTATCTTAGCAGTTGCGGATTCAAATTATGAATTTGTTTACGTTGATATAGGGTCATATGGAAGATCGTCAGATTCTACAATTTTTTCTAACTGCTTATTGTATCACAAGATGCAAAATAATGAGTTACATATTCCAGACGGAAGATCTTTGACAAACACAGGAAATGCTCTTCCATTCGTTTTAATAGGAGATGAGGGATTCGCCCTATCAAATAATTTATTACGCCCCTATGCAAGAAAAAATTTAACTGAAAAGAAAAAAGTTTTTAACTATCGTCTGTCAAGTGCTAGAAGAACTGTAGAATGCGCATTTGGCATTCTGGCAAATAAATGGCGAGTATTTCACAGGCCATTAAATGTGTCAATTGATTTTGCAGAGGACATAGTCAAGGCATGCTGCATTCTGCATAATTTCGTACGATGTCGAGATGGGTATAATTATGATAACACTCTTACTTGTGAAGGTTTATACGACATACAGGCTTGCCACGATAGAAGCGGTAGATCCGTTAACACTACGCGCGAAGAATTTGCTAATTTCTTTTTATCCCCAGACGGGCAAATTCCCTGGCAATGGAAACGAAACTAAACAGGCCTTGTATATGTATGTAAATATAATACTATTCCAAACAATAAAATATTCTATAGTACTTACCTATATCGTTTTTTTCCTTACTACTTAATTCCTGAAAGTTTTCGTGAAATACTCCACATATTTTCTCCCAAGCTTTCGTCTTTTGAATTCTATTACTGTATACATCATTTTTATAGTCCCAAATTGCCAGTTCTGTTTGAATTTCGGCAATAAACGTGTCCGTGTCAAACGGTTCCATCTCGAATACTACGACTTGACGGCGACAAGAAAGTGGTCGCCTTGCAAGTGGCCCGTGAAAAAAGGACCGCGCTGCAGTCGGCTTGTGATTAGTGGACGGGCTCGACGACTCACGGCGGCAGAAGTTTAACTGTGGTCGCACAAAACGCTCGTGTAAAAAGCACTAAACTTTTTCCACTTCCGTAAATGGAACTGCAAGCTGGCGACACTAGACCACTAACGAACCACTTTTTATCGTCGCTATCAACTTCAAAATGTGGCCCGTGGAAACGCGGCCTTAGATTCTACGATCAATTATCTATAATTTTTATATGAAACATAATAGGCCAAATGTCAATCGTTTCCATGTAATCAAAACTAAAGTAATAATGATTGCTCTAATTTATTATTTTGCCTTTATTTAAACATTTTTTTTGCCGACTGAAACTAGTAAAATTATGGAATATATGGGTAAAATCTAGCATTTGGCGATAACCAACCCTTCAATGAAAAATATTTGTTTTCACAAACACGATTTTAATAACGGAACAACTTACATTAATAAATATACATATATAAAAAAATTTCAACTATCAGTTTCTTTGGTTCTAGATAATATAGTTTCACTTAAAAAGGGGAATGGTGAGAGATATAAGAACATAAATAATATATTACATTTTAAACATCGATGATACTTTCATCCTTCTTGTCTTGAGCTGTTCCTTTAAGTTTCTCCTGCATTTGGTTTAACATTTCTTGCATGCGACGAATCTAAAAACAAAAAGAACATATGAGTAAATATATATGTCTAGAAATTAAATTTTTCATTTAGAGGTGTATCGAGGGCTTTTTAATTATGGGGGAAAAAGGGGGACGAGATTAATAGCAAAACCGAAAGGAAAATTATCTGATAATTAAAATTGTTAACTTTTACGCCAACAGATAGCTTATCACAATAATAGATAGAAGTATTAGGGTATAAAATAAATTATCAACAAAATAGAAAATTATTGTTCAATGAAATACGAAGAAAATGAAGAAACTGGCAAAAACATATTGTGCCGGTATTAGGGGTATATATGACCACTGCAATCTGTTTAACGATTTGTGTACGTGAGATGAGACCCCAAATTATCAAGCTTTGACAAGGAAAGAGAAGAATGTCAGATATTCCAATGTTGTCCTACGCATTTCACAAGAGTCTGGGGAACAGATTTGTAGGAGTTCCGAGTTTACACGGTACTTATATTTTAGTGTTTTATATTTGTTTTCTATTAGATCACAGAACACTGTTAAGTATTAAATTAGATTTGCTTTTATATACAAGTTTTGGGGAAAGTGATTAACCATTTTGAGATGTATAATATAATAATAAACACGGTATAATTAACATTATTTCTATTAGAAACAAGATCAACCAGTGGAAAAGTTTGATTGTACAATAATTGAAAGTATAGTTTATACCATAGAGGTGAGTTAAAAAACCTAAACTATAGACGAACATCACGATTTAAAGATATTTAAAAATCGTTGGAATGCATAAAAATACAAAAATTATAGAAGGAATCCTTTTGTTTGGTTTTTAAATATATATTGTTAAGTGATTTAAGGCACCGACATAAGACAGCAAAGAAGGTTGGTATTGATTATACATCAGTTTTAACAAATGAAGACGAAACTTGGACTGTGCCCTCTTCTTAAGAAAATGATTTATACAAAATTGAGTCGATTGAACCTGTGCTCTTAAATGCGAAGAATGTATATATGCACGTGCGTGGATTCGACACATATTTAAAAACAATGCCCAATGATACAGCATTAGATGTAAATTAGCTCTTGTTCACACTAGATACTGGAAGATGAGAATCTAAATAATAATTTAAATATTGACGAAAATCTTCAGAAAGCAGATCAAAGAGTTATTATAAATCACCTTTCAGGATCCACATACATACCGAACTCTGATATAAATCAACGTAAGGCAAAACTTCTGGGGGCATTTCATTCAAATTTAAATTCAGCCACTACAATAGAACATTGAAAAATTATTGAAAATGCTCTGCTTCCAATTGGATTGACATTAAGTGTAATTAAATCTAATTCAGCAATACCGACATTCCAATCTAGTGCTGCTGTTAGCACAAAAAGAAAAATACAACCTCAGGGAAGAAAATTATTTTCCACCAAAAAGAAACAAACTAAGAAAAAAAAACATTAAGTTTACGCTACGGTCTATCCATGAAAAAAATCAAATCGTTGTGCGGCTTTTATTGGATAATAACGTATCTAAATAGTGAAAATCATTTACTTTTCAATTTAGTTGTATTCTTATTGGTAAAAATGCAATAAAAACAAACAAACAAATTCCCCTCTTACTTTGTAGACACACATGTTGCCCTAATTCGGAGATGATGCTGTATTTCGTTATTAATGATCGTCACCTGCCTTAACTTATCAAATTTTTATAAGAAATTCCAAACCATTTTTTCGATATCGCTTTGTAACACTTTAAAATCCTCACTCGTTACTACTTGTTAAATTTACTTTTAAATACACATTATTCTACTTCTTTTAAAGTTAATTGTGTCCTTTCATTTCGTATTTTTATTATTTTTTTATTATACTATTTGTTAAAAGTATTAATAGATACACTTATTCTACTTTATCTTTGAAAAAAGTAGTTAAAGCGGCTGTTTCCTTTGCACACAAAATATCAGCAAAATTTACCACTAGCACCCTGACTACAAGAGTATGATCGACCTATTTCGGAGCTCCCACAAATCTGTTCCCCAGATTCTTGTATCTTGTATTCATTTCCCCTTAGCCTGACACACAGTAAAATCGCTAATCTAAATAGATAAAAATAAGTGTAATTTTTGCTACTTTCATTGCCACATATTAACACGTCCAGATGCGACTCTTCCCGATATAACGTGGGACCGGTTTTGCCCTTTCCTATAATATCCGAACGCGTATGAGTTTAGCATGTAGGCACATGTTGCTTCCAGTGGTAGTGCGCGAGTATTGAAAACTAGTTTAGCCCACGTTGCAATGTAAGAAATGAGACGCTAGTAGTTTCGATAACTTCGTGAATGAGTTGAGATGTCTGGATTTAAATGTGATTGTGTAAGCTATCCATTAAGAACGGCAAAGAGAATCACTTTTTTTCCGACCACCAAAAAAAACAGAGAATTCTATGAAATGATAGAAATACAAAGGAGCAAAAAAATTAATGTAAAAACTGATACAAAACAATTCAGTAAAACATACCATAACAGTATTAAATAGCATTTAAATTAAAAGAAAAGAAACATTTATAAAACTGTGTGGGACCCATTAATAACACAAATTTTAATTGTTCCTTTATTATAGTATTATAGTATTTATTTCCACATGTGTGTAGTGAATGTGATACACTTTTTTTTTATTTTTCTAAATGTGTTACATGCACCATCTATTTTTTTGTTGTAAAAGACATTTTATTGAATTTTAAATAAAATTGTAAACGTCATTGTGTAAAAATATCCTTTATACGTACGTATTCTGATAAAGATGTCAATTTGTAACATGAGTTAGAAGGTAACGTATGATATATATATATATATATATATATATATATATATATATATATATATATATATATCATACATTACCTTCTAACTCCTGTTACAAATTGACATCTTTATCAGATATATATATAAATATATATATATATATATATATATATATATATATATATATATATATATATATATAACAAACAAACTTTTAGTTGTTTTGTAACATCGGTATTATATTTATAACAGTACTTATGTTTTAATACACATATCTTTGATAAGATAATTATTACCAGATCAGCGTATGGTATGAATTTATTATAACAATATTTAACCAATGCTATAAACAATAAAAAATATTAATTATCAATTATCATATATTACACTTTAACATAGAATAAAATTAGATACAAAAATTTTCAGTTGCATCCAATTTTACCGAGACCAGTTCAGGTACGTCTTTTTTACCTCGTCCAATTGATATAAATGTCACTGCGCTAATCAGTGTATCTGAAGGTAAATTCATATTATTCTGTAAAAAAGGTGATCATACAGGGAGTGCCATGTTAAAAACATATTATATTTATTGTATGGGGAATACACGGGAATAAAATATTAAAAAAAATTAAAAATGAGAAGTTCCTATTCAAATTATTAATTCTTGAAATTCATTGCCTAATAATTGGATTTCGTTAGCAATGAGATATATGGGCATATCGCATGAAATAACTGCTGTATGTTTAAAAAAAATGTCTATTACATCCCAAGAATATATTACATGTCACCTAGGGTTACTTCTATTTATACTCAGGTTGATATATTTAACATCGTTGAAACTTCATGATATCTCATTTGTCATACAAGTAGTTATATGTACTTTAAGATCACAATTAGTTGCAAATACAGTAGCCTGCATATTTCAATACTGTTCTATAATACAGTTATTTAACATATATTATTCAACACTATAACCTATTAAGCCATGCAAAGTAAACTAACAACGTTTACATAATTTAGTAATACATTACATAGCTTTTTTAAGTTATTAGAAAAACAAAAGACTATCAATTTTGCGAGATATCACCATAAGTTGTATTTTTTTAATGGGACACCCTGTATATTATATGTTTATAAAATGGGTCTCTTCTGGCTGATTATAAATATACCTTTATATTTACGAACACCCAAGACATTTGATAAAAGCTCTGCCATAATAGGCAGCGTGTTAGAGAAAGCCGGAAAAGGCAAAGTAAGTCCCTAAACCTGCGATCACACGTTGGGAACATGTCAGTTTCGATTGGTTTGTACTCTGGTTCTTTTTGTGGTATTAATTGGCTGAACTTCAATTAGGGTTCAACTACCCCTTTAGTGCGTGTTAAAGATTCTTGTACAACTTGATTTTACTGTTCCAGTTTAATCTCTTTAACTTTCTCCCTTAACAATATTCGCTCGGCTTGTTAAGTGGTAAAATGCACGAGGTCAATTTTATTGTAATGGCCTTGTTAGGCGGCAACTATTCCTGAAGTCGCTTAACGACCTGTCGGTGACACTGTTTTTCCATTTAATAATTTTAGTTTTATATAACTTTATATTTAGTATCTTTTACTATATTTTTCGCAATATATATATATATATATATATATATATATATATATATATATTTTTTTTTTTATTAGTATAGCACGTTGCATTAATAAAATTAACGACAAAAAAAAAATAACAAATAAAATATTCTGACTCAAGAAAAAAAAAACATTGAGTAAACAAAATCATATACGGTATCCCTTGTCCCCTTCATATCCGTGTCCACTCCGAAGTTCATCCTAGGCAGCTCCTTTGTGGCCTGTACATGTTTTGCAGGTTATGTTCTGTAAGCCACGGCGGTAGTTACATTCTCGTTTGGCATATAAAAGCAGTGGCGGCTCTAAAGTTCCGTGGGTCCCAATGCAAAATATGTTCATGGGTTCTCTATGATGTATACAATATATATATATATATATATATATATATATATATATATATATATATATATATATATATGTATATATATGTATATATATAGCCAACTCCCACAACATAGCAAACTGGTTAGGAAAACAATTACTTAAAATTTTCAGAAACTTATCACAGAAACTATCATATTTTTGTAAAGTTACTTGAGATTTTTTTTGTACAGAAAGCAAAGCAGAAAACCTTTCTTTTCATTTATAGCAAATAATATCAATAACATAACAATAAATATTAGTCTTAAAATAAGTATCTCTACTTTTAAACGGAAAGTGTAAGCAAAATTGAAACGTTTCTTACTGCTCTTTGCATTTGAACTTTTCATTAATATTGCTCAACCCAAATCAGTATCTTCTTTATAAATTCTCTAATTGTTTATATTATGGTGTGTGATATTTATATTTTGATACATTAAGTTTAACTGTATTTATTTATACAATTTTACTACAATTTGTGGTGTGTGTGGTTAGATATAGAGTAGCCCTAGGTTAGATCTCGCCACACCTTTAAGCAGGTATTGTATTATTTCTTACGTAATATAAATTCATTTATTATTATTATTATTGCCGGCTTTTGAACTTCAAATGCTGGCTCCTCTTAAATCGTAAGCTACAAACAGTATCTAAAATTGATGTGGCTTCAGCTAAATCGATATTAAATTTTTTGTAACGTACTTAAAGCGAAGTTTACTTAACTTAAACTTTTAAACATAGCAGTGGTGGCTATTCAGGTGAAGTAGGTGAAGTGCTACTTCGCCAGAAAAAAAACAAGCAAACATCTAACTATATTTTTTATATATCTCTTAAAATTTAAGTTTTTACATTCACTTATTCACCTAATTGGCAAAAAATAAACTGTATATCTCGAATACATATTTTGCGCTGGCGGCATGTCTTTTTAAAACTTTCAATCGAACTTTATTATAACGACTATAACAGTGGCGCAAACCGCTTCGACTTTGCTGGAGGTGCTATGTTTAGTTTACGATTTTCCTACTGAGTTGCCATGACAACGCGTACGTAATGACGTCGACCGCATGGAAGATTAATGTTAACCAGCGCCATACAACACTCTCGGTGAATTGCTAACGCAGTACACTACACCCACGTGTCGTTCAGTTTGGGGTGGTTGTTTAATTTTATTTTCGCGGATTTCGCTGCAACTGGTTAGTTCCTTTGCAGTTTACTTGACGGTTTTGTGTTATATATATGTATGGTGTTGTTACAACTTTATATGGGTCGGGTTTATTAATTTACATTACTGATGAATCCGATCGCGGATGTGGTTTACATTTTGTTGGAAACTCCATTTAATCGATGGAAGGAACAAGATCAGAGTTTTAATCGTCATCCTGGTTTTCGGCGTACAAATGGTTATGTAGTAGTCAAATATTACAAAAAATGTTTTGCTGGCCTTGTTTACTAGTTTCCAATAAATATTCAGTGTGGAATAAGGAAGGATTTGCAGGTATGTTAAATATGTGAAGGTTTTTACATAAACATGAAGACTCGGCGGAGTATTTAAAATGCGAATTAATGCTAAAAACATTTGTAAAAAATCAAAGCACTATAGCTGACACTTTAAAAGAAAATGCTAAACTATATAAAATATATTTATGTGTTTGGTAATTGAGGCAGTTTTGTACCTTGCAAAACAAGAGTTAGTCTTTCGCGGCCGTGATGAGAGCAGCGAGTCAATAAATAGGGGGAATTTTAAAAAGCTTTTAGGTTTATTAATATCGAGATGTTCCCAAGAACTAAAAGATCATCACGAAAAAATTAGAAATGTTTTTACTGGTGACTCGAAAACTATTCAAAACGAAATAATGAATGCATTTCTGATTATTTAAATGATCATGTAAAAAATGAAATATTGAACACACAGTTTTTTTCTGTGCAAGTGGATGACACCACTGATATTATGCAAACCCCCCAGTACTCCATAATTTTAAGATAGCTCAGACAGAACGTCGGAGAATTTATATTCTCTGTTGGATCAAATTTTGGACCAATTTGACTATAAACTATAAAATGTTACGATGGCGTAAGTGTGATGTCTGGCCATCTAAATAGCCTTCAAAAAAAAAAGAGAAAGCGCCGGAGGCTGTGTTTGTCCATTGTCTTGCTGCCATGAAGGATAGGAGAATTGATTTAGTATACAAAATTTAGGTAAATCGTAAAAAATATTCTACTCCTTCTACATATAAAAAAAAATTGTGGAAAACAATTATTGCGATATTTTCTAGCTTCATTTGCACTTCAGTTACTTTTTCACCCGCGAGCCGCCACTGAAACATAGAGGTTAATAAAAATAAGTTAAATAAAAATTCTCTTTTTTTTTTTATAACCGAAGCTTGTTCACTTTCTTGTTTTTGTAGACAATTACGAACAATTTTCTGTGAGAGCTTTGAAAATGTCAAAATATCGAATTTTTATTGCTGCGATTGATTGCATCCTTCTGGGCGTTAAGTTTCTTTAAAATTATATCTGTAATGGAAATTGGGTTATTTAAGAATATTTAACAATTGTTTGCTAGGCTAGATCGTTCTAAAATGTATTATATATAATTAAATAATAAACTTAAAGGGGATGGTTCTATTGGTTTTCTTTGTCATGTAGGCGAACCCGATATGTTGGAACGTTACATGGCGACCCTACCAGCAGCGTGTTTATAAAAAAAGAGCACTGATTAGTTAATAGTGAAAATTAATCATGGAAAAAAACTAATTCAAAACACTGAAGTTACATATATGGGAGTGGTGAATTCAAATTTCATCGTGGAAGAAGAATCGGTTGCTGTTTCCCACGATATTCGCATAGGGTTTTACAGCCTTGCATTGGGAGTATGGACCATAATATTGATGAAGCTCAAAAAGGCATAAAGAACGAATATTATAAAAAAATTGTCACGAAGTATAGTTTTACGCCCAACTCAGGAATTCTGAGTTCCACCCTGACGATTTTTACCCGTCTAAGAAACGATCTATCGAGAACGTCAAATGGTGTTTACCAACACTGGCTTCGAGAAAATACTCCTCTAGTTGTGGTCATGAATGCATCTATGGACAATTTTGGAAGCAGCTCAGCCAAATTTTGACCCAAACTACGACCCGGTTAGACATGTTAGAATGTATAAGTTTATAGATACATATATATTTTATTATAATAGGGTGTCATAGTTATGATTTTACAAAAATTTGAAGATAATTATGGGTTGTTAGTAAAGTTCTACGAAAATTTGAAGAAAGAGCAAGTAGAGCGGCGTATAAGTTTACGTAGAATAAGTACGCTAACGTTAGAAATAGGAGAATTAGAAGCACAATTTATAAAATAAGAAAAAAGGTCCAGCTGGAAGCTTTCATTGACTCAGTAGCGAAAAAAAGCACTCTTAGAGTATATTAACGCTATCGATACTTATTTAGTAAAATCTAGAGCAATTTTAGACGAAATATTGTCAACCCTTGTGTCTAGAGGAAATTTAGCAAACCCAGTTTCGGCAACAGCGAACATGCCAGAAAATTTCTATTTGAAAACTGCAGCTTCCTTGTTGCTCTCTGTGGATGGCACCGAGGAGGTCACAAAGCAGTTGATCTTGTTGACGCTATCGAGTTGTATAATGATTTCATTGTTACTTAAATATGTTTTGAAATCAAAGCTGTCGTAAAATGCGAAATTAAAATTAAAAAGTTCATATGATTATATAGCAGAATTACTAATAGATATGAAAAATTATTTATTAAGTAAAAAATATGTTGCATTTCTTTCTACCCAAATCCATTGTGTGAAACAAGACTCCAAGGCCATTGATGGTTATGCTAGAGTTATCGAAACACTTTTACTCGAATTAACGATTATCCAAGCTGATGGTGATAATTCAGTCCAGTTTTTTGCAATACAAATGAAAAAATCGCAACAAATGCATTTTCGAAAGGCTTAAGGATTGGTGAATGGCGAACAATTGCAAGAGCGCGTCAAAGTCTAAAAGACGCGGTGTTAAGTGTTTAAGAGGAAGAATTGACAAAAATGAAACATTTTCAAACCGGTCCTAATGTATTTGACATAACGGCCGATCTAATAATTTTAATAAGTCGTGTAACAATGGTTTTAGGAGTAGATCTAGTCGAGGAAATTTAACTTTTTCTACTACTAACCGTGGCAATAGTAGTAATAATTATGGACCTAGGGAAAATTTAAATAGCAGACAAAGGAACCCTAGTCAACCGGGTCATCGAGGACCAGAGCGCGGTGAAATCCATAACCACAATAGTCGAGGACGAACGACAACCGTCATCATGAAGGCCGATTTTATGTAGCTACCGAGGGTAAGGCACGTCAAAACCAAAACATACTTCAGTATTTTTTTCGAGAATAATGAGTCTATGGAAAATAAGACACGTTGTTATGATGGTTTTAATTTTAATATAATGCATTAAATTTCATCATGGTAAAATATAATGAAAGCGAGTTTTTTTGATAGATTCAGGCGCGAGCATTTCATGTATTTTTACTGATTATTTTAGGGAACAACGAAATCATAGATAAAAACAAAAAACTAAAGATAAATGGAATCGCGGGTTCCACTTTTTTGTTAGGTTCATTGAATATTTCATTTAACGTAAGCGACGAAAGATTTTGTCATGAATTTGTGGTCGTAGACAAATGTGATTCCTATACATATACAAGGTGTGTTAGGTGCAGATTTCTTAACATCGTACAAAACTATACTTAATACAAATCCTTTGTCGTTTCCTTCCAAAAAGGAAATAAGGAAACTGTGGTTTCAATGCATTCTAAGTGTGATTATTATACAATAATACCACCAGGCTGTGTGATTTTAAAATATTGTTATACGAGTAAAAACGCTGATTGTGTGATAGTAAATGATGCAGTGGGCGTAGGAGTGTTAGTAGCACGAATTATAGCAAAACCTGAAAATAATAAAATTCCTGTTATGATAATGAATATGACTGAAAGAGAAATTACGCTTCGATATTTTCAACCTAATGTTAAAAAATTGGTTGACTATGACGTATGTGAATTTAACAAAAATGTCTTTGAGCGGGTAAAGAAAGTTCTTGATTTGCTAAATAGAGAACCATACAATAATGAGGAAGAGAAAAAATCAATTTATACTATTTGTGCAAAGTATGTCGATATTTTTCATTTAGACGGGGAACTTTTTACCGCAACAAATGTTTATGGTCAACGAATTAGTTTAAAAAAAGATACAAATCCGGTGTATGTCATAGACAACAAGTTGATAAAATGCTAAGTGAAGGTATAATAGAGAAAGCTAAATCTGAATTGACATCTCCACTTCTAACAGTACCGAAAAAGACTGACAAAACTGGGATTAAATCAGTAAAGGCAGTTGTAGATTATAGACTGCTGAACCGGCAAGTAAAAGACAACGAAAAGTTTCCATTTGTTAACATTTCGGATAATCTAGATTCTTTATCAGGAGCAATATATTTGTCTCATTTAAATTTGGCACAGGGGTATCATCAAGTAGAGTTGCATCCTGAGAGTCGTCTACGAAACGAGGTCAGTTTCAAATGAAAAGATTAGCTATGGGAGTGAAAATATCCCCAAGCGCATTTACAAGACTTATGGTAGTCACAATAGCATAACATATCCATTAAATAATTTATCGCAGAACGGAAAAGGGTTTAAGTAGACAGAAGAATGTGAAAACTCATTTAGGTTACTAAAGCAGACACTAATAAAACCACTAGTATTGCAATATTCGGATTTTTCGGAGAATAAGGAATTTTTGCTTAGAACCGACGCAAGCGGTTACGCGTTAGGAGCCGTTCTATCGGATGGAATGACAGACCAGTTGCGTTCGCATACAAAACCTTAAAAAAGCTGAAAGAAATTACTATACCATAGAAAATGAGTTACCAGATATAGTATGGACGGTTAAGCATTTTAGGTCTTATTTGTTTGCTAAAAAATTTAAGGTATTAACAGACCATCGTCCATTAATTTATTTATTTAACATAGCCAACCTTTCATCACCAAATGTATGCTAATATTACAGAAATAGATTTTTTAGTGCATTATGGCAAAGGTTCAGAAAATGTAACAGCAGTTGCTCAAATAAATTAAAAATCTTTAGTGAAAAATTGATTGAAAGCATGAATGTGATGACTCGAGCCCAGTGTAAGAGTAATACAGCTGCAACATCAGAGAAACATAACAATGCGTCGAGCCATAATAAACTTGATCACCCTATTGTCGAAGTATTAAGAAGAAAACCTTTTGATACAGTAGAGTTAAGACTTTTATCGGAAAAAGACGATTTAAAACTTAAAAATGAATACCTAGGTTCATATCAGTCCTTTAATAATTTTATATATGATGTAAATTCACAAATAATGTAGTTTAATTAGAATGAACGATCAGAGTATGACTTGGTACATCGCTGAGTGATCTGGGCAAATTATGCCCAAAAACTTACATTACAGAGCTATGCGTCCTAAGGAACACAAAGAGTACTGAATTGTTAAAAGAAATAAATAGACACAAATCAAAATTAAAGGAAATGTCAATAAATATAAACGTAGTAAAATATGTCGAGCAAATAGAGGATAAAAAATTGAAACGTTTAATTTTAAACGACTACCATACATTAGGGACAGACGAACATGCGGGTGTACAATGTAAGTATAAAAACATAAAACCGTAATATTTTTGGCCAGGTCTAAAAAAAGATGTTGAGAGTTTTGCTAGAAGATGCGACGAATGTCAAAGACAACCATTCTTGTTAAAAAAAAAGTTCTATTGACAATCACAACAACAGCCGAATCGGCATTTCAGAAAATATTTTTAGATTTAATATGTCCTCTTTCTGTCTATATTCAAAACAACAAGTACGTTTTAACTCTACAGTGTGATCTTACCAAATTTGTGGAAGGGTATCCATTACCGGATAAGGAACACACACTTTTGCGAAATCGTCTGTTTAGAATTTTGTATTACGATTCTATATACCTTGTGACTTTGCTACAGATCAAGGAACTGAATTTATGGCAACTATTTTTAAGGAATTACTTGGTATTCAGCATTTAAAATCAAACAACATATCATCATGAAACTTTGGGCGGACTTGAAAATTCACATAAACATTTGGGTGAATATCTACGTTTGTATTTTTTTTAAAATATTGAAAAAAATTGGAACGATTAGGTTCAATACTGGTGCTTCGCATATAATAACAGTGTAAATACAGTAATATGCTATACACTCTATGAACTTGTTTTTGGAAAACCAAATCAAGTACCTTCAAATATCAAGTACAAGTACAATTAACCCTATTTATAATTTTGATGACTACTCGTTAGAGCTAAAATTTCGATTGCAAATTGCATGGGCTGATGCAAGATCTAATTTGCTAAATTCGAAAATAAAACAGAAAGAGGTTTTTGACAGAAAAGTCAAGAATTATGATTACAAAATAGGTGATATGGTTCTTATTCAACACAAGACATTAGAAAATAAGCTTGATCTTTTACACAAAGATCCATATGACAGTTTAACATACGTAAGGAACTCCATAAAAACTTACTTAAATTATATTTCAGCTAGATGTACGTAGTTAGTAATAAGGCTAGAATATATATATTTAGTTTTGCATTATTTAAATTGTGTTACTTTAGTACATAATAAGAATTGTGTTATTAGTATATTAGTGATGATGCGTATATTAGGGCATCTAGAAATGTCTAGCATGTCTTTTAACTCGGTGACTTCCTGCACATCAGTGCCAACCATGACCCCTACGTTTGTCATGGCTGCTCCTGGGAATTCCCACTGAATTTCTTAGGGGTAGGATGAGCATAAACATAGCTGTCTTCGACCAAAGGCTGAGGAGGTCCCATGAAATGAACTGTTTTCGCTGAGCACCTTCCTCTCAGTGGTCTCTGTCCACTATAGACATCTCTAATAGTTACCAAGAAGGACCATTTTTGCCTTCATTACGTTCAATAATATCTCGAGTATTTTTAACGGTTTTTCTACGCAATACAATGTCGTGGAACACAAGCTGCTCTCTGTTTTATGTTTGTTGCTATATATGACTTATTTTTGCGGCGACCAATCGCAGCAAATTTGGCGTGGCGTGGCTTAAGAGTGGATGATAAAAGCGGTGGGGGGGGGTCTTTTGGCTGCCCCGTATTATGATCTACTAAATTGCCTGTGATCAAAATTAATTATTTTTTATATTTGGAAAGCGCTAATCACTTAAGCTTCCTGATTTAATAATAGATTAGTCATATGAGCGTGGCCGCTGATACACAATGATACTGATCACTAAAAAAGGTCATCTATAAGAATATTAACAAAATGGTTCGAATTTTGAACACATGAATTTATTTTACTTTGAAAAGGTTGAATGATATCTAGCAAAAATTTGGCTAAAGCATTGTTGGTGAGTCCTCGGAGCTAGTAATTTGTCTTAGAGGCAGGTTCGGCTTTGGCAAGTCTTAGTGGTGAAATGACTTGCTGCATATCTTCTCTGGGATGTAGGCACTATATTTCTTCCACGTCCTGTATATCTTGCTCTCGATGGGGCTTATGGGATCTTTCAGTAGTATTTTGTAGTTTCCTTTCATCAAGACTTCGTCGATTTTCTGGTAATATGTTTCGATGTCCATAACTAATGTAACTATAACTTTGTCTGCAGGAAGAATCTTTATAAAACTGTCCTTCTGGAGGCGCTTAAGTGTAGTTTCTTCTTGTGTCGATATATTAGTTGGTGTCTTTGACTTTTTATTTATATAAAACGGTTCTTATTTTATGCCCAAAATCGTTCTGCTTCAGACTGTGGGATGTTGATGGTTTCAACAGCTGCAATTATTTCCAAAACTGGTGTGCGGTTTGGTGCCACTGCAAAATTATGACCCCTGCTTGACAACTGATCTTCTGTCTTTGATAATATTCTTTGGGAAACGTTAACTACGGTCTTTCGAGCGTCTCTTCTTGGTTCTGTTTGGCCTCGAGATCTTTCGCAGGTTTTTTTTTAATTTTCTGAAAAACTGGTCTATAATCCTCTTCTAACGTATACTCCTTGACTTCTTTATATATTTGCATCGATTCGGTCTCTAGAGTAGATTTCTTTCACCTGTGGAATGGTTAATTTGTAAACGAATTAATGTTTTGATGGTATTATCTAAAATACGTCTTAGCCTATCTCCTGGAATTGGAGCTTTAAGTCTAAAACCTACTCGGGTTATATTGTCATTAAGGGCTTCACGTAGAAAAGAAATGTGGATCATTTCTTCGATCAACTTTATCCTTGTCTTCTCGTAGCTTCGCAATTTTTTGTTTGAATGTGGTAGACAATGCAAAAGGTTCATTAAACTCGTTCTATTGGATTTGTATTGTCTTTATTATTTTCGTTTCACAACATTTCGAACGGTACTTTCTGATGCGCTTGGCCGCCCACAATGTCTCCTCCTCGGATGGGATATTTTAAGTAAGAAGCGATCAGGAACCAGGCTTTACTTAGAAAAATTGCTGAGAGATTGAATAAAAAGCCAAGACGGAAAGGTACCAAGATCAAAAACACAATTGACTTTGACGAGCACGGGGTAGCGCGACACCTCTTTAAGAATTCCGCAGCTGAGGAATCTCAAGAGCAGAAATGCGATCATCCTCTGGAAAGGACATTCCTACTGCAACCAAGTAAAAGCATATTGCTGAGCAAAAAGCTATTTTTTAGCTGTTAGGATCTCTCTATACATATCAGTAACGTGTCCGTTCAGTTCCGTAGTGATGTATCAATCAATGAAAACGTTTACACACGTCCGGAACAGTGACATTTTTTTAGGTGTTGCTTCATAGGCATATTGATATAAAAATCACGCAACCGTGTCGGCATTGATTCGTTACTAATATGTATAAATAGATCCTTATATATTTGTGTTACAGTGATATTCCTAACTAAGTAGCTGCAATAATTTACATACAAAGATATCTAGATACAAGAATGATAAAATATTATTTGTGTCAGTATCAATACTTAAGAAAAGCAATAAACGTAATTCTAGTAAACTAATTATTTAAAATTTTTCTTTTTGCCGTCATGAAAGACATTAGTGCATCGTGCGCCTTGCAAAAAACTTAGCTTGTGAGAGTGGTTTTATTAATTTTCTATTTTATCAAAAGCATCGGTTTCCTAATTTAAAAAAAAATAGATAAAACAATAAGATCCGGATTAAGGCCAATTTACCTTTTTTTTTAATTATGGGCATCTTAAGTTTAGATGATTACCTAAATTAAGAAATGCATAATATATCATCTTGTTCCGTGTCGTTGTCTGTGCTATATGAAGTTTTATTTAGTCTTGTTATGGCTATTACACAAGGTGGTAATTATGCGGCTTTGATCATGTTTATCGAATTGTCGAATATTTTAGTTGATCTCTATCGTGGGTTAGTTTGTTCTGACTATTTAATAGCTTTAATGTTTAGATTTATTATGCAATGTAATGTGGCGTACGCCTCATATTTTAGGTTTTATATAGGGGTATGCAGGAAAACTTTAATAAATAATTTTTCGGCAAATTCGAATTATTATTCTTTTCAAATCAAGTAACGTATTTTTATAAAACAAAAAAAATCGCTGTTGCCTGTTATGATATCAAGTAAAAGTATATAAAAACAAAAACTACAAAAGAACGAGGCAAAATTTGTACAAGATGACATCCAAACCAAAACGAATTTTTTCTTTGAAGCACCGACAATCGATGGATAGCATTCGGTTTGGTTCGGGCTATGCGTCGCACGCTCGTAAATTTATTTTTTTTCTGTTCCACTTTAAATCCTCACAGTATGCCGCTAGTCTAGGAGGATTCCTGAATAAACATTTAGTTTATATAAAAATACAGTTCTTTGCAGTTTCAATTCAAATGCAAGTAGAAATTACTCAATGCGAAACATGCGAAAGGTTTTTTGTTTGTCTTTAACCACTAATGTAATTGTCTTTAACCACGATAGACAGTAAAGCCATTATGCGATAGAGTGACTCGGTTAAAAATAATTGGAATTTTTTCAATTAGATGAAATGTAATTTAAATATTCCTCATTAAGTGAATTTTAATATAAAAAAGTTTATAACATCTAAAAATTAAATTCTTTTTTAAAAAAATCTCGCTTTTAAGTAGTTTTGATACTTACTTCTTCATCCTTTTGCAGCAAGAGTCGATCAGTTTCAGAAATATCGGACTCATAAGGTGCTGAATCGCGTTTTAGTTTTCTAGAAAATGAAAAACTATGTTAACAGGTTGTAATCTGAACTAAATAAGTGATTTGTTATGTCTTACCCCCTCTCTCGAGCATGTTGCGATATCTGGGAAATACATTGAGCTCTAAAATTCTCGTAATGAACATCCTCTGTTACATCTTTTAAGTCTTGCATATGAGTAGATATTAGCATTGTTCGAAGCTTGATGAAATCACTGTGTTTTGGATTTTCAACTGAAATATTAAAGAATATATTTATTTATATAATAGGAGAGTTTTCACCTTTCACGGTTGGAGTCAATCAAGAAATCGTAATTTTAGAGGATCACATTGGAACTACTCTCCGACATTTCGCCTGAAATTGTGGGATGCATCTTCAGGGAGTTTTACTGCACGAAAGCAAAATACTAAATGAGTTCTGCTGAGTAGAATTTAAGAAGTTAAACTCAGTTGGTGCTGACCGACGTATGACTACCTGTAATGATTGATTTCCATGTATTATGTGGCAAGTAGCCCGCGCAACAATTAAAATCAGGGTGCCTGATGAGTTCAAAAGATTTTCTAATCTTTTTTTTATAATATTCAGAGACTGATACAAGTACTTTGGAATTATCTATACTAATATATACCCTGTTTTGTTTTTTATCATTACATATTTCTTAAGTCTGATAGATATAGAGGTTTCTGTTTTACCTCTATACATTTTATGCAGTAACAAGAAACTTTACAAACTCGTTCTGCCACCTGAAGCACTGCTCAAAGTTTTTATACCTATTAAAGATGTATATTGGAGAATGACAATTTTCTTTTGTTTTTAATGGAAATGAAATTGCGTCACATACTGAAAAAGGGAAAGACTATGAATTGATAACTGATTGGTTCTGAGATGGATGATCGTTGAAACTAAAATTGAAGTATTTATTCGTATATGTCGATATCCTGTAAATATAATGACCTAAGGAGTTGTTCTCTTTCTTCAGTACCAGCATATCAAATGTTTAAACATTCACTAAACAAATCAGTTAAAAAGGCATCAAGATTGTGAAATCTCGGAAATCATGAAAACTAAATAGTCAATAAGCAAGTAAATGTAAAAGACACAAGTGCTTATATTGGTCACATTAGTATTATAAGGAAGATAGCGAATTATGCGTGGAAATAAAGTGAGTCGTGCATCTGGTGAGCACTTGTAGGGTATAAATACTTAAATATGAAGGGGCATGATACAATCGCTGGCGAAAAGCAGGAGAGCAATTCCAACTTGTCTAAGGCCAAGAATATGATTACTTAACTGATTTTTTGATCCCTCATTTGTAATTAAAAATGTCAATATTAAAACAGTGGCATATTTTCAATTTCTAAGTTACTTTTTCTAGTGTAAAATATTGCTGTTATTTGCTTGCTATTATAATAAAAGCCCATAAATAAATCAGATTTAAAATGGTATTTTAAGGGAAATTTTAAAAAGATTGCACCATCCACGAATAAGAAGTTGGGTTCTCTGCTGCATCCCCTGAATAAAGTCTATGACCATACAAAAATAATCTATCAGAATATTAGCTTCACTGGCGTAACTAGAAAAATATTTTGCTATACCCTCCTTAATGTTTGAAGCTTTAATTTTAACCTTAGTCTGTAGTTGTATTTTCTAGGGTATGTGATTTAATCTTCGTTTACCAGTTTAAAGGATTAGTCTTGAAGGTGTCTCGCATCTTTTTTTGTATTCTTCCTTGTTTCCGGTTATAAATAATTTTGGTCACAAATCGCGGGGTCTCTGTAAAGCAAAAAATTTATAATTAATTGCTTCTATGCCGGATGATGAAGTGAATTTGTATTTAGATATCTGTTCATATGTGTTGGTTTTCTATATACCGAATGTCCTAAGAAACCCTTTCCTTTCTGCAAGAACATCTCGAAAAGGGATCGCTTTCTGATTCAATTTTTATTGTACATTTTGTATTAGGGTGTTGCTAATTCAGGTGATCAAGAAACATGGGGAGATTTTCTGGCCAATGAGGCCATATAACAAAAGGGTCGCCTACATATTTGAGCCACGATTTTGGTTTTATTAGAGACGACTCTTGGGCTTCTACTACAGGGGACCGTGGAGATCCTATGATTGCTCCTGAGGTTTGCTCATAAAAACCAACCTTATAAATGCATCCAATCTACCAACAGAGGAGAAGGTCAAGACCAAGCAGATAAAGATTCTATGGACTACCTAAAATACACAAGGTTAATGAATCACTTCGACTTATCGCCAGAGCAATAGAATAGTATAAATATTAGAGAGACCTATCGCCAGAGCTCAAAATTAGTAAATATCGTTAAAATATTCTTAATAATTTTGCAGGAAAATACTTTCATATATTAGGAACTCAGTATTTTGTAGAGAAATTAAAAGCGATCCAATTAGATCCAAAATATATCTTAGTCAGTTTCGATATTGAATGGCATTAGGGACTTTAAAGAAGTTTGGGGATCTTCGTCCTCCGGGGAAAATTCTTATCTCGAAATCTCTGATGTTAGACATTTTTCGTCCACGTGAGCTATGATATTAGGTCTATCATCTGCCAAAAGTTCCAAACCAATCGGCCGCGCCGATTTGGTTTTTTTCGCCGTTGGGGCCTTACAAAGTGACATAACAGGCTGTGCTTTAGGTGAGATATAGACATTGACCTTCTCTATCGGTCTGAAAAAAATATGTAAGATGGCGCTGTAGGAAGGAAAAAACCAAAATTCGAAGACATTAATGATCAATTAGGAAAAACTCAATGTTTTTTCTGTTATATATCGGGTAGTTGTATTAAGGTTACACTTTAACACCCGTATTCACTAAAGAGGTTTAAATTTAGACCAGGTCTAACTTGACAGTTATAGTTTTAAGATGACATTTTTAACAACTGAACAAATATTTTTTCTAAATGTCACAATTACAAAATGACAGTAACATGAGCAAAACATAACTGGTTAATTAAGAATTTTAAGTTCCATGACAACTAGACCTGGTCTAACTCTTAAACCTTTTTAGTGAATACGGGGGTAAATGTCTTTTATTTTGATATATTTTATCATTCCTAGGTATAAGGTCTTCGCCCGCAGAGAAGAGCCCTGGGTGCCGCGGTTAATGAGTATCATTTAGCTAAAGACACCAAATTTCAAAATTCGGGGCAATTATTTTTGACGTAAGATAAATCGATTAATCTAATCGGTGAAACCGTTTAGAGCTTAACACTCAAAAAATATAAAATTACGGGATATAAAAAATATCTCAACAAAAAAAAAAATTAATATCATAATTTTAATATATACACGGCAGGGTGTAGAAAGGGAAACCACATACACCCTTTCCTAAAAGATACAGCAGAATATAGATCAGGAACCCGTTCATAATAGGATATGACGTGCAACCACATACTCCCTTTCATTACAGAAACGTGATACAGTATAGAAAACAAGATTTTCCCGAACAAATTATTTTTTAGAAATGGATTACAGTTTTGTAAGTGAAATAAAACAAGTTTTTTTATAATAATTATGTATTAAACCATAAGGGCATATTACATACAGCACCAATAATTACACATAAGCTAGAGAAATAATATATCCAGAGTATTCGAATTTTATAGTCTTAGTGGAATTCGCTTCAAGATATGTCTCCGTACAGTTAAATGTCCTTATCTCACCCATCTACATCCATACTTTAATTTAAAAAAAGTAATATTTTCAAAACGAAGTCTTAAGGACCATCAAATGATCATTAGCGGAGTAGTTATCAGCTCTTAACTGCACATAAGCATTCATTATTTGTGGAAGCTTATGTAGATAAAATATATTTTGCAACTTTGCACAATTGCTTCTGAAGCTACGAAGCTTCAACATAACCAAGCCATAAATATAGGTAAAATTATTCGAAAATCATCTTCTCACTGCCTTTAAACAAAATAGACCTCCCTAGGACCATGGGTCTGAATCTGAATGATTCTATTATACAAAACTAGGCAATCTTTATCTGTATTCTAGAGGAATTTTTTACCATATTAATAAAAGCGTGCAACATTCTACATAGTTTAGAAAAAACTCTATAAGAAATCTCGATATCATTTTGTGGTATGAAAGAAATTCTTTTGGAACCTACATCATGCAGTAATTGTTTCATCATGATTTATATTTGAGTAATCCCCATTTTATCTGATTTTAAGATATTGAATCATAAATTCTCTCGTTATTTCCAGATACTATTCTAGATATTGAGCCAACTCTTTTGAGTATTTTTTTGAAGACTGTCCTGCGGATTATAAAACCCTATCGTCATCCGATTCTTTTGTTCTTGCACTACTAACTATAAGCCGACTAAACATATCTACAGTGCAATCAGATTTACGCTTCATTCGGTTTGTAAAACAGCTTTAGAGCAGATTTGTATAGGAAATTACAGCTTTAAAGACTTTTATAACATATCTGTTTAGGAAATAGATTAGTGAATTATATAGGTATCAAACTGATTTCTGTATCTGCATTTGTTAATATTATCATCCTTAACTGTAACCAGAAATCCACATTTGTCACTCAGCTCTCTGAACAAATGTTTCTAAACCCTTCCAAAGACTTATCGGTATTTACGTGGTCTTCATACACATCTTTGAACTTTAAATTTATGGCGTTATACCGACCCATGCAAAAATAATCTCTAATCTTATGTCACAGGCGACATCATCAAATATAAACACTGATTCTGGTGAAGCGTTTTCTGGATCACTTGTTATCGCTATAGCCATAATACTTAACACCATCGACATATATTAATACCTGTTCTTAGAATCTATACTTATCCTGATATAGGGACTTTGAATATACATACACATTTCGAAATCTGAGCCCGTTTAAATCGGTCAAACCCAAACTAATTGGTCTACATATATTGGCTCTAATAGTATTTGGTAACAGCTTACTATTTCTTTTCATAGCACTAATCTTCTTTCAAAATTATTAACTTTAATATTTAGTTTCTGTTTTTCCTTCCGCATCATATATAAACTAGCACAGATTCATTGGTAATGAGAAAGTCAAAGAGCGCAGAGACTCTTAAATGGCTCAATCAATAAGCTTCTCTTTTCCTTTATCCGGTTGATAACGAGTAACGTTCACATTCCATATGTATATCCGGCGGTGTTTGCATCATCGTAAATAATATTTCCAGACAATTAGTGATAAACAAAACTTGCGGTTGCTATCACGCTGTGTCGGATCAGTATCCTGTACCCTTCCTGTGAACCAGTCGCGGCTCGTGGATTTAAGAACGGGTGAAGCCCGGTAGCCACGCCCAAAATAGCTATTTATTTTAACCTTTTTATGATGTTAATTATCCATACCTTTGGAGCATTTTTTAATACTTAGGGGAAATAATATGAATTTATAAGGTTTATAATTAGGTAATTATGTTTTCTTATTCTTAAAAAACAGTTATGTACCTATATCTTGAAGCTAATTTAGATTCGATTCGATCGATGCAAAACTGCTCCCGCCTCCGATGTTCCGAACGCACTAATTTACATTAATTCTATAACAAGCGCCTGCAGCAGCAGTTTTATGCCGCTCCCATCTCTATTTGGCATAGCAACTGAAGTAAACAAATCTAAGCGCGAAAGCATGTGTTCAGGGGGAGTCTGAGTAAATAATGTGAATTTATATAAAACATACTACATTTTTATAATTAAAATGTAGATTATAAAATGCTTAATATTTTTAATATATTTTTATTTTTAAGTAAATTGATTTGAAAATATAGATGAGGCGGCGCTTCACTCGCGTCCCCTGGCGAACCGCCACTGCTGTGAACATACCAAGGAATGATGAAATATATGAAAACTCTAATCTTAAGGTAAATACCCGAGATATAACAGAAAAAACAATGGGTTTTTTCTAATTGAGCATTAATGTTTCCCAATTTTGTTTTTTTTCCTACAGCTCTCACCTAAAGCACAGCCTGGTCACGGTTCGGTGAACACAGGTCGGGGATTAAATCTCTCCGAGCTCATTCGGTGTTCCGATCTCGTGAAATAAAAAATCCCTGAAGATTCCTCGTGCTGTCAAAGGCAAAACATCGGAAAAAAATCCATTTTGACACAGTTTAATCTCAAGAATCACGGAAATCAGGAAAGCCATTAAACTACAATAAAAGCCAGTGGAAACAAGTACAAAGGATAATGAACAAATCAAAAGCCATATTTCTGTACGTAAAAGGAATTAAAGATAAAATTGAAGGGTATTATGAAAATGCTACATTCCGGCAGTGTTTAAGAACAGCGATAGGTCAGTAATCCGTAATTCCAAAGCACCTGTCGAATACTTCAAAACCGGCACAATCAGAGAAGCTCTCCAGATAGAAAAGAATGGCCAGCTAAATAAATGCGATGATGGCCTGGACATTCCAGTAGCATGAAAAACATTACTAAACAAAGCAAAACAAATAATAACGCTCCTTCTGTCAGATAGTCCATCAGAGTCTGCTTACAAAAGTGAGTACCAGCGGGTTCCTCGGCGAGTTGAATGCGAGGTACCATCCATTACGTCAATATCACTTGAAAATGCCATATGGAATTTTAGCGAAACGTCATGGGGAAACAAATATCCATACTAAACGGATTGATTCCCGGCGTAATGCATTATTATCCTCCATCATTAGCGTTGTCCTGTCCTCTTCTGGACATAAGCTATTTCCAGTTTTGTCTTGCGCAGTCCTAATCCAATTTGTATGGATTCTTTTAATATCATGGGTTCATCTTGTGAGAGGTCTCCTTTTGCTACGGTTCTCAGTACTGGATCTCTACTCCCAATTTTTTCTTGTCAACAGGTTGTCTTTCATTCTTACAACATATCCCGCCCATTTCCACTTAAAACTCTGAATACGTTTAACTACATCGTCTACTCTGGTTCTTTGTCGGGTTTCTTCATTTCTCACCTTGTTTCTCTGATGAAATGCCAAACATTAATCTCTCAATTTTTCGTTTTATTTTTTGTAGTTTGTCTCTTTTGGTGAGGGTAAGAGTTTCTGAATCGTATGTCAGGACAGGCAGGACACAACGTTCTATTTTTAAGGATAGTTGGTGCTAGTGCCAAATGCTGTCCATCTTAATGATGTTCTTCTGAACAGTTCCGATATTTGACTCTATCAATTCTTATATCGTGTCCAAGATAAACTATCCAATACCTACCAAGTTTAAAATCTGACTAGGAACAAGATTTTTCATCATCTTCGTCTTAACGAAACTTATGTTTAGGCCAACCTTCTGTGTGGGTTTTTAGGTTGAACTAACATGAACTGAGTCTCTCCTAAGTTGTCAGAAATGAGTACTATGTCGGCTATGTACTATGGCAAATTTCAGATGACTCAGTATTTACCCATCGATAACTATGCCTTCATTTCCTGTAACGTTCTTGAAGAGGTTCCTTTTATCTATTATAATAAAGTCCATTTCGTTTCTTGTTTTTCCATCCAGGCTACTCCAAGTCTATCTTCTATGTTTTTTTTTTATATAAAATGCTGTTTATCTGGTAAAATTTTCTTCTAGAAGCAAGTTTAGTTTCCCAAAGACGTCTCTGATGGATTTGATTATAGTTCAGTTTTTGCATTGAAGTCGTCGTATAGAATTGTGACGCAAACGAGTTGCCGCCATACAGTATTGTGAAGAAAATGGAATTTTCTTCAAGAGCTCTTGAGATATGATCATAAAATGTTTTTATTCCTTCGTTATCGTGAGCTGAAGTCGGATGCTTGGATAATGTTTAGGTATATTTGGAGTTTAATTTTAATATAATATAAATTACACAAGTGGATATAGATTTAACTGTAATCGGTTTCAGTTTATTTATGAGAATACCCACTCCAACGGATTTTTGTTTATCGCCTACATGGTATAGTAAGTGACCCAATGTTAGGATTGTTTCGCAATTTCTTCTAAGTTAGTCCAACCACGATTTATTTCGGGACTAACCAGATACTTCTCCATCAGAATCCTCGGAACAAATTAATGCATCACAGTGAGATTCTGGGCATGTTCTGTTCACCTCAGCTATTATGTAATTATTATCATCTGGCATTTTATGAAACTTTTCCTTGAAGGATTTGGCAATATAAATAGTCACGCCTTGTGGGCGGGTTGGCGAGTTGTGTATATTCAGCCTATCCTCTGGATTCAGATGCTTTTTATATATTTGAAAATAATCAGAGAAATGTAACTTAAAAAGGCCGTCTTTGTTAAAAAAAAAGATACGTATGAAAGGTTGGTTTTGTCGAACAACATTTAAATATATTTTTGATGGTAACGGGTAATAAGAAGGAATAAAACTGGTAGTAAGTTATATAAAAAAGGATGAAGGTGTTAAAATATTATTTACACTGCACTGCTTTACAAAAAATATAAGAGTTTCATTAAACAAAAATACATTTTAATTGTTAACTTTTAAGAGTAACTCATTTCATATATTTAAGGCAGCTTTATGTAAAAGTGCAAACTAGTGTTTAATTGAATAATAATAAACGCTGATTCGATTTTGTATATATATATATATATATATATATATATATATATATATATATATATATATATATATATATATATATATATATATATATATATATATATATATATATATATATATATATATATATATATCTATCTATATATATATTCTATCTATCTATCTATACAAAATAATTTCTAAATTATTAAGATAACAATAAGTGTTAAAAGCTTAAAAACTATTTTTTACCATCAACCACTCCCCAAGGATATTGCCTCCCTCGTATTTTCCTCCCAGCAATTTCCAAAATTGTATTGCTACCTACAACTGCGAACGGCACACTTGCTTTCAGTTCTCTATCTTGTTGCTTAAATTCTTCATCCTCATCACTATCACATTCAGGAAATTCATACATCTAGAAATATTAAAAAAAAACAGATTAGCATATCATAATCAAAGTAAGTAAACCTATGTAATAAAATCAATTTTATTTCTTGAGTTAATACAAGACCCACAATAATTAAAGAAGTCGGACTGTCAAATCAGCATAAAAACAATAATTAAAAGGTGTACTTTACATGAATTAAACAAAATATTTTTTGACAGAAGACACGGTTAGAGATGGAAACAATAATTCCCTTGCTCGATCATTATCCGTATATGTTTGATAGAAACATACTATGAGTTTCATTGTGAAGAAGAAGAAGAGACGGGGGTGCATCGGTGAATCCTTTTCGTTCTGAAAAGAATAATTTTGATAACTTTTGCAAAAATTGCATTTGTGATTATTTAGACCCACGCTCTTTTCCGAAGGTTATATCTGAGCGGTCGTTCGTCATTATTTATATTTGATTTTTAGTAATTCTAGGATTATCGATGATTGTCTTACATACTGCCGGTAGTCTTATTGTTTTTCAAATGATATGGTTCTCGAATTATTTTTGTTTTATAGTGCTGTATATTGGCAATCTATATATACGCACAAATTTATTGTCCAGTTTATGCTGATATTTGCCAAATAGTTTCCACATCATATACAGTCCGAGTCCTGGCATTGCGATATACCCCGTGGTTTTTTAAACATATTAAACATTTTCATACAATTCTCCCAATTTTATCTGTGGTGCGTTCTGTCTTGTGGCGTTTCCTGTTATTAATCTTTGATGTTTGTTGTTCGGAAAGCCGGTTTATTAATTGCTCTCTTTGTGGTGCTATTTGTACTTCTATTTTTCTTTAACGCACGAGATATACGGATTAAGGCAAAATGATATTAGCCTTGAATTGGTCCTGTACATACATGTCAGTATGTGTTCGTTTTCTATAATTACTGATGTACTGGATATGTTCGTTACGCAGTTTTGTGACCAGAATATCTAAAATAGAAATTTGTTGATTTCTTTTAACTCTAGAGTGAATCGTATCCTGGGATGAAATGAATTTAAGTGGGATGAAAAATTGCCGAATTATGTATGATCATGTTGTCACATAATAAATATGTCATACACATTGTAATGTTCCCGGGAATAACCCCGAAATTAGTCGTGATTAACAACACAGTATCTCTTGGTTGATTGCTACTTTATTCAAGTGTTAGTTTTATATGTAACCAAAATGAAACTCAAAAGTATTGTATAATAATCACTTAACCTATTTACTAATTAAGCAATACTTTACTAAAATACCCACTTGGGCATGTTCTTATCAGAAATCGTCTGGTGTGACTTGGCCTCACCTACTTTATGCCATCGATCACCACCGTATTTCTGATTTATGACAATTTTAATTTTGTTTGTTTTATTAAAGTGCTGATGTTGTTAACTCGGCTTATATAGATAGTGGCAATACCGAGGGTAATACGCAATAGTAGTGGTAGCATTAGAAGCGCTTTATTGGTGATGGAAAATCAAAATAATGGTTCTAATAATATTGTTTTAAAGATGGGCACAGCAGAGAGTATTGATATAAATAATATTGTTAATGGCGGTAGTAGCGATAACCAAAATGACACTACTGTGGACATCACCCTCGAAAGCGATTTTTTGGAGGAAATAGAAGATGTGCAGAATTTTAATTCATCTGGTGATGGTACGATTAAATTAGGAATAAAAATTATTACCTAGTTTATAATAAAAAATATTTTCGAAAATATCCATTAATGCGTGTTGGTAGGTATAAAATATTTAATTTTTAAAAAGTTTCTTTAAACTTTAAATGTTAATGATTTCATCTATTAACTTTTGTTTTTAGATTTAAAGTGCAATCTGAGCTAAATATACCAGTAATAAAATCCAAAATGAGTTAATTGAACATTTGGCTTCGGAAACTCTAAATATTATTACGAATGAAATAAAAGCTGCTAAATATTTTTCGATTTTAATAGATTCAACCCAAGATATTAACAAAAAGGAGCAGCTATCATTGTCTTGCCGTTTTGTTAATACCTTAGGCGTTCCTGAAGAAAGATTTTTATCATTTATAAATGTATAAAAAAAAATGCAGAAATAGCTCAACGTCTTTACCAGGGGCAAAATGTTTGTTTCGACTGAGAAATGTCAAAAAGCATTTGAAACTCTTATGTGTTTGTACACCCAACCGTGTTATAATATCCCGATTTTTCGGAAATGATACTTTTATTCTGAAGCTGAACTAAACACTGATGCTTGTGGGTACGCAGTTGGAGCAGTTTTATGCAATAAAATGATAGACCTACAGCTTTTGCAAAAATAATTGTTGACCATAGTTTGGAGTGTAAAATATTTCAGACAGTATTTATATGGTAGAAAATTTTAAATTTACACAGATCATCGATCTCTTGTATATCTTTTTGGAATGACGAACCCTTCCAGTAGATTAACACAATTATGAATGAATATGAATGAATTGATATGAATATGAATGTTATGACGAGAGCGCAAGTAAAACTTCAGAATAGGTATGTCAAAGTCGCGACAGAAAATGGCAAATTCTACCAATGAAAGGTTTGATAACCCTGGAATAGTAAACATTTTGAAGTGTCCTGTTGATAGTGCAGTAGTAGTGTAATAGTAGTTTTTAAAGTTTAAAAATAAAAAAGTTATGGCTTGGATTCTATAAATATGCATGACTATATGAGGAGATATCGCAAATTATTTATCTAAACCAAGAACACCGATCGGCATTTGACTTAGGTACAAAGTTGAGGATCCTTAGAAATATTTGCAAAGAATATAAAATACCAAAGTTATTCATAATGCCTATACTAAACAAATTATAGTGAACCTATCGAAATACAAAAATGATATAAAATGTAACGGTATAAAAATAAACATATTCAAAGACGTAAAACGTGTCCAAAACAAAGAATTGAGGAAATTAATTTTAAACGATTTCCATAACTTGCCTACAGGTGAATATGCAGGTATAAACCGCATATGTACAATAATATTTAAGAATTCTATTTTTGATCTGAATTGAGATGTGGAGGCTTTCGTCCAAAGATGCAATAAGTCCCAGAGGCATCAGAACAATGACATATACCCTCGGACGCCTAATGTTCGACACTCTTTATTGTATGATCTAGCTTTAGAGAATGCTTATTCCCTTCTTCAGGACTTTTCTGAATTAAAAACAAAAAAATCATAAGTTAGGAAAATTGCTTGTAAATTTTGGTATAAATCTTATCAAAGTGAGTTAAAATTAAACAAATCCATTACTCAACATATACGCGCTATTGTAGAATTTAAATTACTTGATGTATGGAAAGACACACTTAAACACTAAAGCACACGATGTGATTAATTCTTAAGTTTTAGATAACATGGTTTAAAACTGTATAAACTAATGCAGAGAAGTAACTCTCAGTGGTGATATAACTATAAAAAAATAAACATACAGTTCTGGAAACAGAACAAGGAATAATACATATCTTAAACCCTAAAAAACATTTGGCCAGATAAATAAATCAGTAGCACATTCTCACGCTTATTTTTTTGACATACATTAAATTTACTAAAAAACAACAATACGAAAAGCTGTATTCAAAAAACTCACTAATCTTTATTAAATGAAGCACTGGAAAATTTTACTTTAACAAATATTAAATACCCAAAAAGCCTATCTGCAATTACTTGTCTTCTAGACAAATTAATTAAAGTCGCAAAATTAAACATTCGTTCAACCGCATTACGTTGGTTGATATAGTTCCTATATTCTGCTTTATTTAAGAAATAAATACATATTTATGCCAAAAAACTACAATGTTAACATCAACTATTTTTCAGAGATCTATGATGCAGTAAAGAAAATTAAATTTAGAACAATTTTGATACTGATTGATTTGTTACAGAGTCCAAAAAGAGGACATAAACGTAAGAACTATATTTTGGAGTTTCGTCTCTCGAAAATCAACTCGCCGGACAAATTGACTTCATTTTCAGTACATGTGTGCTAAAAAAAGTACTTTTAGTACTTTTTCCTCATGGTCTAGTACCTTCTTCAAGAGTTCGTCAAAATGACCTATGAAAACTATTTTGTAAGAATTGTAAGTAAATGGTTAAAATACTGTTAGAAGTAGTTTGATTCCGAAGAGTAATTGAACAGCATAGAGTATTTAACGACTTTTTTAAGTAGTTAATCCAGTAATAGTAGTTAAAATATTTTTAAAAGTATTTAAATACAAAAAGTAGTTGTTAAAGTAAGTAGTTAACTACTTTTTAGAGTATTTCGCAAAAAATCAAAAGAAATCTATTTTTTACTCAAAAAAGTATTACAAGCGCATATAAAGAAGTTATGACCTTCGCATGAAACAAAAATAAAAATTTCACTTTGACACCCTGTCTCTCCGTTAAGGGATACATGAACTTTTTTTTCACAAACTACCGCCACCCAGTATATTCTTCCGCCGTATATACATCCACCCTAATATTCTTTCAAACCCAAATATCTCGTAGCGCATTTTAACCAAAATACCTTTATGACATAAAAATGATAGAAGAATCTATTTTTATACTTAAAAAAGTATTACAAGCGCATATAAAGAAGTTATGATCTTAAAAAAAAACTGTAGATTGCGCCCCCTGCAAGTAAGAGAAATTCTAACATCAAATTTGAATTTCTCGTATCAAAAAACCCCGAGCTATAAATTTTCATTCAAATATCATGCTCATCTTAAAAGTTATTCGCATAAAACACAAATAAAAATTTCGTTAAACTTTTTTTTTCACAAACCACCCAAATCCAAGAGATTGACAACATATTCTGAGACACCCAGTATATGCGATGATTCACAAGTTTAAAGATTTCAGAATTCTTGCTCCTCCTGTAGTCAAGGTGAGGGAGATAAACCAGTAAAACTCTGGAATTTCAATCGACACTGAATATTTACAACGATTATGTTAGTTCACTCCGTATACATTCACAAGAGGCGACATAATCATACTAATAATACAACTCTTATTCTAAGTGTGACTAACTGCTATCTTATCGTCTTACATAAACAACTTATAGTTCTTGGGATTAGACCGTGTCAAATTGGAATTACTATCCGAATGCTTGCGATCCCCGAAAGATATTGTACCTTCCCAAACAGAAGGAGTATATAAAACTCCTCGCTCTTGCGGAGAAGTATATGTGGGAGAAACAGGACGCTCAATATCAACTAGCCTTAAGGAACATAAACGATGTATTAAAAAGAAACAAATTGTTCAATCTGCTGTAGCTGAACACCAGCATAACACTGACCATATTATAAACGTAAAGAAAACCAAGGTTCTAGCGTCGGTTCCAGGATTTTATAAACGAAAAATTAGAGAATCTATTGAAATATTTAAACATACAAAAATTTTCAATAGAGATACGGGTTACGTATTACGAATTCACCGTGCACGGACCAAACGGCCATCTTGTTCCCGAGAGTCCCTCTAAAGAAACGCTAAGAACCTTTAAGTGCTAACTAATGAGAATTAAATTAAGAATTTCCATTGAGGATTAACTGTCGCCATTGGGGTAAAGTAGTTGCCATTTAGAATGAACTATTGCCATTAAGGGCGAACTTTATTTTCATTGTAACTCACCTCTTATCATTGAACACGGGTATTGTTAACATTGAGGTCGAACTATTGCCATTGAGGGCGAACTACTGCCACTGAGGGCGAACAATTGCCATCGAGGGCAAACTATCGTCACTTTGGAAAGTAGTCCTAGGATTATCTTACATATTTTGGAAGTTAAATGGTTTGATGTGCTCCACACCAACGACCCCTTCATATGGGCGACTAGATCTCCCATTAAACCGATCTTCTTTGACTCGGTATCCGTCATTTTCAATAATTTTATATGGAAAAAGAAAATTGGGCAATAGCTTCTAACTCTCATTATTTGCAGGGAAGCTTATCACCTTTGTCAATACCATGTCACCAACTTTGTAAATTTATATACAGATCTGTAAAAAAAACAATTATCACATTTATTATTTACTTTCATAAAAAGAAAACCTTTATTATAGAAAACGGAATTTTTTATTTTACCAACTTTTTAAACATTTAGTTAAGCCACCATTTTGGCATACAAAATTGACAAAATTTCATCCCTATTTCACACTTAATTTTTGAACAAAATTTCATCTCAATTGGACCAGTAATATTTTGATATTGATATTTTAAACTTTCAATTAGGCCGCCATTTTGGTTTCCCATAATGACTCCTCACCAAATTTTAGGAATTTAGCCTTGTAGCACACTTGATTTGGTTCAAAATTTGAGATATATTAGATTAGTAGCTTTTTAAAAAAATTTTACCATATCATCCCCATATTACCCTCGAAGCTGAGGCCGATTAATCGGTCGGGACTCTACTAGTTGGCATCACTTTGTTGGTGGGGGTTCTTCTGCCAACTTGTAAACCCTTTACATTTCGCAAATCAGACCCAACCTTGAGTATTGCTAGCATATAATAATATGGAGAGCAGCGTCTCCTTCAATCATTAATATCCTTAATTTTGTCCAAAGAAGAGCTATTCTCATGATAGATGATTTAAACATCAAGAAGAAGCTTGCATCACTAGAGTATCGTCGAATTGAGGGCGACCTGTCTCTGTCTTACAGATACTACTACGGATTCTGTTATGATGAATTATCATCCATAATGCCTTCCTTAGTCATTCCTGCCAAGGAGATACGAGTACCAACTGCAAAGACCAAGAACCTCCTACTTTGTTCAGTTTTTTATTCCCAGATAGTTTCGATTATGGAATATGTTATCAACAAATGTCTCCTTCTTCTCCTAATCTGCAAGACTCAAGACTTTAAATCCTGAACTTTCCCTGTCTTAACTTAAAGCCACGCACGTAGCCAGAAAATCGGTTTGCGGGGTCCATCCAGAAATCCCATTTCGGGGGGGGGGGAGGGGGGGTTGCAAACAGTCAAATGCCAAAAAAAGTATACCTATAACAAAATATTTTTAGAGTTTCCGGGGGGTTCAGACCCCCAAGACCCCTCCCCTGGCTACGTGCTTGCTTAAAGCAACCACCGTACCTGGTACTTCGGCCTTTGTGGTATACTCATAGAAAAAAATAAGTAAGCCACTAACCTAATATAATGGTGGCCAACCTATAAGATGTTAATTTTATCAAGGGATAGCCAATCTCTCCGTAGTAGTAGTTTTTCTTGAGAAATCTGGAATGCGTTTAGGCAAAGAAATTAATTATCGTTTTCTGTGGTTTAAGGCACTTTTCACGCGTATTTTACATCAATTATATCATGCTTTAAACACGCACTTTTCATACTCATATCATAAATAGCTATTTACTACATATGAGCTGACTTTGTAAAAGAAATGCGGTACAAACATTTTCGACTTTGTAGGGATATGTGAGCAAACATTTCTGTGCAACCTTATAATTTCAGGCTTTATTTGCAACATATTATTTATAATAGATAATGCATACAATATTATCGAAAAATGTCTAAAATTACATTTGAAGTTTTGATATGTTTCTATACAAAACACTAAAAATATTTAATAAACCTAATCTGTAAATATGACCACAATAAATTAACTGCGTGGTTTGAGTCAAATTTGAATAATAATATCCTCCAGTAATATGCAGTATAATATTAAATAAGCAATCTATAATACCTTCAAATTTAAGAAATATATTTGCTAACTAGAATACCTAATACGTATTTGGTTCTTAAGAAGTTTAAGGAAAATTATATATTTTTTAAACATTTAAGTCTTAATGATAATTTTTCAGGGTTATTAGATTATAATTAAAACAATATAAACTAACATGTTTAAGTCTTATTACGATCCTTTTGACTCTTGGTCTGAAATAGAATACAATAATAATAGTTAAATATAATTTTACCTGTATATCATGTTCTTTAATATCGTGTAAAATATTCTTTTTGAGCTTCTCTACTTCTGAGGTAGTTAGAGTATCTGCTTTGGCAATAACAAGAACAATATTGACCTTCCGATGCAGTCTTTTTAACATTTCTAGGTCCATCTGTCTTAAACTAGAATATATAAAGATTTATAATAATATAATATATTGACTTAAAACATTTTATAAAATAAAAATACATTTTAGATTGGTCCAAAAATGAATTGGTTTAACCCTTTCAAAAAAGGAATCCAAGCAGTAATATGTATAGGGTTTGTCCTTATATTTACACATAAGTAGTTTTTTTAGACACATTTTTTTAACGTTTCACTAGGTTGCCGTCTTGTTTCGGCATATTGGATTGTTACCAACATATCACCCTCTATTTTTGACTAAAATTTGAAGTCAATTTGTTAACTAGTTTTTAAGCTATGACGCGAACAGACAGACAGACAGTTGTACAAAATAGATTGAAATTTCTGAAGCTGCTTTGATATTTTCTGAAAGTAAAGGTACCCTTTAGAATTCAGTTCATGTTTAAAAAATTATAACTTTCTATACGATAGGATCAGATTTTCGGCAGAACCTCGAGGAGTCAATATACTTTTAGAAAAAAGGATACCTCAGAACTTCAAGAGATAGAGCTAATTTATAATAAATTTTATTCTTAGTCAGTGCAGATAAAAAAGCACCAATCTGCAAAAATCGTGTAATGCTTTACACGAAAGTAGTTTTTCTTTTGAAGCAAAATTGAAACGCAGTTTTATATCATTTGTCTCCTCATTAAGTCTGTCTTATGGCAATTTTCAATAAAACTAATTTTTATCGAGCTATAGCAAAAAATCAGAAAAAATAATTACGAAAATGGAATTTTTTTATAGAAGTGGTGATAAATGTAATTTACATACAGCCGGTTGCACAAAACTTAATTGCTGTTTAGAATATTTAACCGAGCTTTCGATTTCGACAGGCTGCTTATGGAAATCTAGGAGCTCGCTGTCAAATTTAACATTCCTTTAAACATCCTAAACTTTAATTGAGCTTTCTGTAACTTGCCATTAGACTTTTTAAAATATAATGGTGTATAAGATTTTTTCTGTCATCTGAGAATCTTTTTCGTTTTTGTTAAAAACTTGAACTTTTTGGCCACCACAAGGAGTTCAATGGACCCTTGATTTTGACCAAAATATGAGGTTTTAATTATAAAAAATATATATATTTCCTAAACTTTGATCGTGCTCAGTTTCAAAAGGGTTTATGAGACCGTAAAAAGGAACGTTTCCTAAAAGTTTGAAATCAACATTGACCCCCGTATTCACTAAAAAGGTTTAAGAGTTAGACCAGATTTAGTTGCCGGGGAAACTAAAACCGTTAGTTCGCCAGATATATTTTAATTATGTCAATGTCATTTTGTAATGGTGATATTTACAAAAATTATTTGTTTTATTATTGCATATGTCATTTGAAACCTATCGCTGTCAAGTTTGACCTGGTCTAAATTAATACCTCTCTAGTGAATAAGAGTGTTCAATTTTTTCGACAGTTATCATGTTTAGTCCTAACACTGGAACCTGTGGTGCAAGATAGAGCAAAATACAAGATTTCTAACCACATTACACCAGAACTTGTTATGTTCTGGACGCGCGTTTCGCTAACTAAGTTAGCATCATCAGCAGATGATATAAAGTTTATATTCGTTAAAATCGTTTTTTAAACTATCTAAAAATCCTCTAGAGCTATTTAATGTTTCTGTATCCCACTTGTCTTTTTCTCCAATATACTTTAAAATAATTCAATTAAAGACTCGCGATGTTCAAACATTGTTAAATATTAATACTAGCCTGTCGTAGTATTCGCTTTACAATTGTATCCAATGCTTGTGTGCGTTTGGTAGATTTGGAAAAAAGCAGCCATTCCACTCAAAGTTGCAAAAAACACTACATTTTTTTATCTTCATCACTGATTGAGACAAAACTAAGTTTATTTTGCGAGCACAACAGTGTATAAAAATCGTACACGGATAAGTTTCCCGCACTTTTACTTGAAGACCGCCTAAATGTTTAGCCATCACAGCAGCACCATCATAACTTTGAGCAATCAATTTTTTACAGGCATTAATATTTTTAATAAGTTCACATACATTCTTAAACAGTGCGTTAGCTGTTCTACCTTCTGACACGTTAATAAAACCTAAAAATCTTTCTTGTAGGTTTCCTGCTTCATTTACAAACCGCACCACAGCAGAAAGCTGACTAAAATTGATAACATCAGTCGTTTCCTCCAAAATCATAGCTACAAAACGCGTTTGCTTAATTTCTTCTTTAATCTTGTTTAAAACAACAGTCGAAATTGCAGAAATTAAATCGTTTTGAATTCGATTTGAAGTGCCTTGAAACACACTGCCCTGTTCTAAATGAGCTTTTAAACAAGGGTCATATTTAGATAGTAGAGGAAGAAGGTCTAGATAATTGTCTCTATTTGCGGAATACGTTGATTCATCGTGCCCTCGAAACCCAAGTTCATGAAAAGCAAGAAAACACACAACATCCATTTTCCAACTTTGGAAAAAAGAAAAAAAATCAGTGATGCAGGATGGATTATTTAAATTAGAAATATTTAAAAAACCATTAAAAGTGTATTTTCTACAAAAATAAAAATGAATAGATTTTTTTATATTCATTTCAACCAAGGTTTATATTAAATTAAATTATAATATAGGGATGTTTTATTATTTTTTTGTGCTGTTATGCGTTACATTCCATGTAATAAACTTGCAAAGTTGGTTTGGAATAAAATAAAATAGTTTAAAAGTTAAAAGACTGTTGCTTATTTATAGTATATTTACATTTTACCATATTCTAAAAAAACGGTACGTGTCCAGCGCCGCCTTGAGTTTTTACGGTGCAGCGGCAAAATATTTTTGAGATAAAGTCCTCCCTTCGATAACAACAAGTAATTAGCATAAACGGATGACGAAAAAAATCATGCCTTTTGTGTTACAATAATGTCTTTAGTAGTAATTTATTTTATCCATAACCATAATTTGGTAGAGCGGACTAAAACGTGAAGACGTGGTTTTGCCCCTCTTAACCATGTTCCGCGCCGGCCTTGCACGATTACTAAATGGACTTAACATACCTTGAACTAAATAATTAATATCATTTTTACCCTTATAAATCTTTACAAAAACGACTTTTAACACTGTTTTACTGCATACCAAAAATAACATCAGTTTCTAAAAACGTTTCCAAAATACTATTAATATTAAATAAACAACTTCTATCCCCTTCTTACTTTTTTTTCTACTCCATTTCTAATAAAAATACTTTCTGAATTCAATAAAACGAAACAGAAACAAAGAGTTGTGTATTACATGTAGGATAACCATCAGGGGCGTGCAGTCCATGGAAGCAAGAGAAACAGTGCTTCCCCAAAAAAAAATTACAAATCATCTTCTAAAATGTAATTTTTGAAATAGGAAACCATTAATTTAGTTTATAATAAAAACGCTAAAATATTATCTTAATTATCAATAAGCCTTTTTAACACATCTCTATTTTTATTAACTAATTCATTATGTTGTTGATGCAAGTGATTCTTAGAGCTAATGTGATATTTTACTACTTTATATAAATTATTTAAATTCGCAAATCCGTTGTAATTCCACACACCATGTTATTAACAAAAAGCACACAAGGCTAACAAAAAAGTTTATTTCTTATCTCACAACCTTTCAGCCACATATACTGCTCATAATATTCATCGGCGCTGAAATGTCCCGCGCAAGTTTTAATTTTTGTTGTAAGATGTTTCATCTCGGGCTTTGGCCTACCCGTATTTATTATATTTGTCTTTTCACAAAAACTCTGGGAAGAAAACCCTTTATTTAATAAAAAACACACCACATAATTACACAACTGTTCAGTTCCAACGGCTGCTAGATTATTTACCGGCAAATCCCCCGCGCCTGCCGCACACATACTTGTATCCATCGTCGAAATTGCACTAAAGCCTTGATTTAATTTTGATATTCCTTATTCACTAAGAAACCACTCGCAACTTAACCTTTTCACTATTAATAATATTTGAACTGATTTGACCTGATTTTTTTATTTTTTCTAAATTTGAGTTTAGGGGAAGAAATTGCACCCCAAATTGTTAAATTATTTATCTAAAGTTTCCATATGTAATTTTTATCATACCATTCTCAAAAATTTCCTTGGACCGTCGCTGGTACGACTATGATTTGAATAACACTCAACATTATCGGACTTTACATGGTTTTTACCTATTTTATTAACGTCCTCTTCAAAAAATGCGATAAAAAATATTTGTCCAAATGGTAAGTTTATCTGATTGACTACCTAATTAAACCGATGGACAGGCAAAATTTATATATGTAAAATGTTTGACAAAATTCAATTTTTTATATCTTTTAAGATAACTAAGATATTAAGTTGCGGTTTTCGGCCTTGTCTAGCACTTAGTATAGAATTTATGGCCCAGAAAAGCATAACTGTTTAACAAATATATTTTACAGAATATTATGTAGACTTGTAACGACGACTGTTCAAAAGGGTTATGGGTTCTTTTCTAGCCACGATAATGTACTCTTAAATATTAAAAAAAATAAAATTATAGTTATTGTTTAATTTTTTTTCTGCTTTAATATACAGTACAAATTGTAAATTTTCTAACATATTTGTTCATCTTATGCTTGCATTCTTGCATCAATAATATTCATGAGTTATGTCTCTAAATATTTACAGATGGTTGTGGTATATACTGGCTAAAAGTTTAGCTGGGAAAAAGGAACGTTTGCTTTAAACTAACTTTCATGTTACGTCAAACGCCAACTCATTCAGAACCATTAAATTTTATTTATGTTTCTAAAGAAAGAAAACGTCCTATGTACACAAATTCCGGCCTATATACTGAAACATGCATCTCTCCTGTATATAATTACAGGCAAGCATTTCGCTGCCCAAAGTCATTCAAAAAAAGGTAATCGAGTTGCACTTCTCTCAAACGAATATCGACATTTCTCATAATTTTAATTTGCTTGCCAAATTGTAAAATTATTTATCTAAATTTTCCATACCTAAATTTTGTCTAAATGCCATTCTGAAAAATATCCAAAAAACGTTTTTGAGGCTCTAAAATTAAATAGAATTTACCTAAATATATACTCATTAGTTTTGATAGGTGCTATAACGACGCCGTATTTGATTGAAATTTAAGGCAACTTGATGCTATGCTCTTTTAGTTGTCGCTGAGCGTTTTTTAAATTAAAAGAAAAATATGTGCAAATACCTATATGCTTTTTTTAAGCCAGATTTTCGGGTATTAAGGTACGTCGCAGAACCAAATAGTAAATTTCACAAGTTGTACAAAATAGATTGAAGTTTCTGAATCTGCTTTGCTATTTTATGAACAAACTAAATAATTTTTATTATATTCGGCTTGAAAGTAAACGTTCCCTATAGAATTTTTAAGTTTTTATACCTGGGACCTCGAGGCATTAACATACTTTTAGAAAAAAAATGCCACAAAACTTCAACAGGTAGAGCTGATCTATAGTACATTTTATTGTTAGTCAGTGCAGATAATAAAACACGAAACGGCAAAAAAACATGTAATGCTATGCACGCAAGTAGTTTTTCTTTTAAAGCATTTAGCTGCAAACTTGAAACGCAGTTTTATGCCTTTTGCCTCCTCTTTAAGTTTGTTTTATGGCAATTTTCAATAAAACTAATTTTTATCGATCTACAAAAAAAATGAAAGAAGCGGCGATAAATGTAATTTGCATACACATTTTTGAAGATATCAGCCTATAAGAATTCTTTCTGTCTTCTATGCTCTTTCAGGATCTTTTTTGTTTCTGTCAAAAACTTGAACTGTTTGGCCACCCGAAGACGTTCAATGAATTTTTTTTTAGACCAAAAAACGATGTTTAAAAATAAAAAAAAGTGTCAAACTTCGATCGCCTATTTTCAATAGGGTTCAAGAGACTATAAAAAGGAACATTTTTTAAAAATATCAAATCGATATTTCAATGTTTTCGATAGTTCTGGTGTATTATAGGAAATTCCAAAAACTAGAAAAAAACATGTTTATTTCATTCATAGACGAAAAAAAAAATGATTCGAAGATCCGTTTGGTACCGCAAAAATGTATCGAATTTCAAAAGTTTATCTGGAGCCAGCTATCTCCAAGTTATAGCCACCTAACGATGAAAATGTTCAGAAAGTACGATTTGACGCTACGACTAATATGGAATTTTGAAAATGGCAAGGACAATATAGTATTGGCCGAGTCGAGTGTTATAACCTTAGAGTAAGAATAAAAATAGAGTTCATTATTTACATATTTAGCCACTACCAAGATTACTCCACAGTATAATCGTCGATCGTACGACGCTGCCAAGCCTAGTCAGGAACTCCAATGCTTATACCAATTTATATTACGGTGAATATGTTTAAACATGATGCAATAGAATTTTCGTACAAAGAATAGTAATGTGTTTCCAGTATTAGTTTCTAAGCAGTATAAAGAAATTACTTTTATTGCAAAATAGTAAAATACAAACTGAAATACCCAAAGCCTCAGATCAGAATACACCAGTAATAAGAGTTTTAGTCAGATATGGCAAACCCGATCGACAACTTCACGTATTAGACCATCCCACTGTAGTATTAGATCATCCCACTTTCATTGACAAGGGATCCTTATAGTAAAAAAGTATAATAGTCTACAGTAAAGATTGTCACGTGAACATTAGAAGAACATTGATTTTTTAAATATTTAATAAATAAGTTTCATTTACTTTACCTTGGACATTGCGAAACTAGGAGCTTTAGTTGACTTAACTATGGTGCGACAATGTGAGTTTGTAAAAAAATTGCCGTTTAAGTTTGGAATTTTCTTTTAATCACTAAGTAAACAGCAATATTTCCTTTTTCATGAGACAGGTCTAATAGAAGATACCTTATTAACTTATTTTGGGTCACATGACGTATTGACCAATCCGGTTCAGTATAATAGAACGTTTATTTCGTCGGGGGCCATGTGAGAATCCTCAGAAGCCAAATGATACAAGAAATACTCTGAGGTGATTTTTTGACGATTATAATAGTTTTTCTTATCAGAGAATTAAAATAATTATAGAATATATCTATACTATATTAAAATAGTCAAAGGGCGTCTCACGCTCAAAAAAACGTACTGCGATTTCGAAAATCGCTAGATTTTAGATGAAATCTGGGGAAATAATAAAGTTTCAGATGATTTCGCGCCTTTTTTTAATTTTCACTTGAGTTGGTCCAATTTTTTATATAAGTGTTGTCAGGTAGAGGAATTTAAATGGTGATTCTTTGGGTAATTAAAAGTAAATTTGTGTTCGTAAACATGTTCTAAACTGGTTATAATTCAAGATTTAGGATATTGAAAATTAAAAAAATCTTTTGTTTTTAAAATTTTAGGTATTAACATGAAAGAAACAATATGATAATTGGCTATTCTATTCTTATCTTATAGCACTCGCTTTTTTTTTACTTTCCACGAAAGAGGAAAGTATTCTAGTTGCAAAAAACATTTTTTTTTCAGTCCTGTCGGTTAGTCTGTATGTCTGTCCGCGACAAAGCTCAAGAACTGCTTCTCCTATTTACTTCAAATTTTGGTTAAAAATTAAAGGTCATATCATGATGACATAGTAACATTTTGGTAAAAATCCAATATGGCTGAACAAAATAGCGGTCTATTGAAATAACAAAAAAATATTACTAAAAAACTGCTTATCCATTTTATCCAAATTTTGCAGAAGAAATAGATGTGACATGACCATCAACTGATATGTTTTACTACAAATCCAAAATGGCGGCCTAATAAAATGTTATAAAAGTCAGTGCAGAAAACTACTGCATTGATTATGTTCAAATTTTGCTCAAAAATCAAATATTATATAGGGATGAACTGATAAAAATGTTGAGACAAATTCAAAATGGGGAACAAAACGGTGGCCTAATTAAATGTTTAAAAATAGCCATGTTGGCATTATAATCTTGAATTTTTAAAATTAACAAAAGTTCATGAGGTGCAGTCTTAAATACCCCTGAATGCCGAATTTTAATCAAATCTGCAAACATTTTAAAATTAGTCTGCTATTTTGGTGCCGCCATTTTTAATTCTCAAATATTTACAAAAATTTCATAACTTTCATTCTTAAATACTTCTAGATACTATTTCAGCCGAATCTCTACAAATGACAAAATTCGTTCGCTATATTGCCTCCACCATTTTGATTTTTGTTGTGCATTCTTAAATAATCCCCACAAATATTAAAATCAGCCGTCCGACCTGTTGACATTGTCATTTTGGCACCACTATTTTGAATTTTTAAATGCTGAGACTGCTAAATTTTCCTAGGCACCAATTTTTAGTTTAATCTACACAAGTAACAAAATTGGTCGGCCGTATTGGCGCCGCGATTTTGGATATCTAAACGTTGACTAAAAAAATTCGAATTTTTTATATCCGAAACTGCATGCATATCAAATTTGAAAATAATCGGTAATGGAAGTGGTGAAAAATCCATTACAAGATTTGAACCAGAAAATTAAAGTTAATCGAGTAAGTGGATTTTTAACTATACCGGAACAGACCGACAGACAGTAATGGAAAAACATGAAGATCTGTAAAAACCCGGAACGATGATTTTTTCATGATTAATGATATTTCCTTATGCGGGAAGTGAAAACTCGCGCCGCCACTGGCATTCGTCAACAAATAGCCACCGCTTGAACATGGGCCATCCCTACTTCTTGTTTTAAAGTAAACATTGGTCGATAGAATGTGAAAAGTAGGGGAACCATGTTGCCACATACCCCTAACGTGATTTATGAATGAATTGTGATCTCTACTTTAATTGTTACCCTAAGGTTACAACAGGATTGGAATCCCAACAATATAAGATGGGTTTCTTCGATGTTTTAGAGTTTCGAAAAGCATATTTTTGAAAAAAGTCTGTACGGATGTGTGTATGTAAACAAAGTGTAGGCCAACGATAACTTGAAAACGAACACGAACCACCAAAAAAAGATTAGATCAGTATCTCATGGGATTAGATTTTGGGTGACATGGGTGGCGTAGATCATCGATACTTTTAAGGGGTATAAAAACGTAAAAAATTTATTATTTTAAGAACACACAAACCGGTAATGGTTATATTGAAAACAGAAATAGTTGAGGTAAATGTTCTGATATTAAAAAATTGCTTGCTCGTAATTGGATACATAGTATTTAATACAAATCTGTAATCGTATTTATTATGTTATACAGGGGAGTAGATATATCAAGGATATTTAACTCTTTTAAACTTCTCATTCAAAAGCAGTAACTTTTTTCCTAGTGAAACATTTACAAACTGCTCAAAATTTTTAAATTGTTTTCAAACTTCCATGTAACTTTTAGAGGCATAATTTTTATTTATTATATTGACTGCTGTAAAAAAAAGTTCTTTCCCCGTAAATGTTGAACTGGTTAAAATTTTTAAATACGGTTTTCAAATTTACGTCTAGCTTTGTAAGATGTAATTTAAGAAAAAAATATTTTGTAATCTGTCAAAAAACCAGTTTTTTACTATATCTTCTTTTTAAATACGGTTTTACATTTTGTTTAAAGGTAGTAGACAATGTAGTATGTTCACTAAATACGTTTTGTCAAACTTGCATTGTCTTTATTATTTTGGTTTCACAACGTTTCGATTGGTAACTGTCTCCAATAATTTTCAAGTGTATACTAAATAGGAACTCTCAGTTCCCTAGTTACCTGAACGTCGTTTTGAGAGGTCAGCTTAAGCTAGAAGCGGCTTCCATATGTTTGGAATATCAACGTTAGGTGTATGAAAATGTCTTGATTCACTTCTATGAAAGCTGCTTTTGTAAACTTTCGTTTTCGCCAGTCCTGCTCCCCACGTGTTCAGTGAACAGTTTTTTACAGTTCTATGTTACTTTTATTGGCGTAATTTATTTGAAAAAATATTTCGATAGCTGTTAAAAAATTGTAAGTTTTGAATTGCTTAAACATTTTTAATAAGGTTGTCACAGTTCCAAGTGTGCGTGTGTATGTGCGCGCTCGTGCCCATGTACTTGTGCGTGTGTGTGTGTGCGCGTGCGCGTTTGCTTGTTTATGGGAGCACGGCCAAGAGTAAGTTTTGTATCCTTAAAATCTTATCTCCTTACTGGCATTGTAGATTATACAGAAAACATATTCTGGTGAGGGGATTTTTGTGTACATCTCCAACTTACTTTGTATAAGATTATTTTTTCGCAAAAGTCATCTGCTGATAGCGCCCTATATATACATATATATATATATATATATATATATATATATATATATATATATATATATTAGTTAAATTTGAGTAACGATTACATATACTACGTATCATTATAAAGAAATATTTTAAGTAACGAATCCAATCTTAATATTTCAAAATATGAATTATTATGAATAGTATTTTTTTTAAACTTTAAATTGTAACATTTACCTATATGTCTGGATAAACCTTGACATCACATGTACATTCACAGATTCTTATTCATAATTAAATGATACAATGCAACGCGACCCGATCACATCTGCTGCCATCCTTCTCAAGTGTACGCTTAGTTTTAGTTTTAATTATTTAGGACGGGGAGAAGAGACATTTTTTCAAAAAATTCATATTATGTTTCACTAACCTGACAAATGAAGTCTGTATTGAACACTTTGACATTGTGCTTTAAGAATGCGGTGTATTTTTAGTTAGGTAAAGTATTTTTCAGATAACATAGTTACACTAGATTTAAGTTGAGTTAGTTTTGTCTCAGTACATTTTATAATTTACCTGTGTCCCCATGGTGGTACAAAATAAAGGCAACAATGAACTCTATTGTCCTGAATATTTCTCCGATTCAAGCCACTTTCGTCTGTGAAATATTGTCTAAACTGCTCGTCAATGTAGTTCGTGCACACTTTCCAGCTGTCATCGCAGTTTACTGCATCCCCAAAGCCTGGAGTATCAATTACTGTAAGCCTAAAAAAATTATCTTTTTAGTCATTATGGTTCTAGACCATGTCAAAATGAAATTAAAACGGCTTAGATTGATTGCGTAAGATATCTTGCGGAATCATCACGCTACTAAACTCTAACTGTTAATACAATAATATGCTAATATAGACTTTAACTATTTCACTTATAGCTAGAACGATTCACCAATTTTCTTATGTGTGTTGGTGATTATAGGCATGTTGGATCACCGAAGTAATCTTGCCAAACAAGTTTGCAATCTTGTTTGCGGTTGCGTATAGAAATCGAAGTACTCTACTTCCTATCAGTGATTTCTTACTAGTTTCCATGAGTTTGATGTTTTTTTTGGAAGATAGATCAAAATACAAGAGTTTTAACCACACTACACCACAACTTGTTACGTTCTGGACACGCGTTTCGCTAACCAAGTTAGCATCATCAGCAGATGATATAAACTATAAAGTAAGTTATCCTAACCGAGACTATTTATAGGTAAATGTGGAAATACTTAAGTTTTTTTTGAATTGGGTTTCTAATCTACCCATAAACAAATTTGCAAGGAATGGAGATAAGCAATTGCCCATCGCAGTTCTCTCAAGTAGTTCCTTTAGGTACTCTAAAGCTAGTTGTATGGGTACACTAGGATACAATGTGCTTACATCATCAAAACGTTGTTAACAAGTCAAAATATGTTTCTCATAAAAATACTGAAGTTATCCAGGGACTGAAGAAAAAAGCATGTTTTTATTTAAAAGCTGACAAAGGAAATAAGGTTGTTATACTAGACAAAACAGATTATTTTGAAAGAGTAGACAATTTGATTCAAGCTGGTCCTTACGATTTGATTGAGAAAAACCCGTTATTAAAAATGATAACAGAAGTAAAAAGTACCTTAAAATAGTGCAAAAACGTTGTGTCCGATAAACTTAAATTCAAACATAGTCACCCACAGTTATCTAAACTGTATTGCCTTCCCAAAATCCATAAAACTGGGAAGTCCATGAGACCTATTGTTTCAGCTGTTGGATCACCAACATACACTAAATTTAAAATGGTTAGTAGAAGAATTCACTTAACTCGTTAGAATTCTTAGATAAAATTAAGAATGTTCACTTAAAAGAAGGTGAAATTTTAATATCTTTTGATGTAAGCTCATTGTTTTCTAGTGTACCCATACCATTAGCTTTAGAGTACCTAAAAGAACTACTTGAAATCTATAATTTGAAGAAAGAAATTATTGATCAAAATTACAAAATTATGTATGAATCCAAATTTTTTTCAGTTCAACAATAAATATTATAAACAAGTTCAGGGAACTGCGATGGGCAATTGCTTATCTCCGTTTCTTGCAAATTTGTTTATGGGTAGATTAGAAACCCAATTCAAAAAAGAACTCAAGTATTTCCCAAGGGTGTGGTGTAGTTACGTAGACGATATATTTGGACACTTTCTTAGAAACATTGAACAATAAATATCCTTCCATTAATTTTACGTACGAAAAGGAGAACAATGGACAATTACCTTTTCTCGACACTTTAGTTATTAGAAATAACGATAAATTAGAATTTGATATTTATAGGAAATTTACTAATACTGATAGGTATATTACATCCGACTCATTTCATTGCCGTCAACACAAAATGGCAGCATTTCATTTTTTAACTCACAAGTTAGTCAATTTTCAATTAAGTAAAGAACGTTTTAACAATGAAAGGAATAGGATTAAAAATATAGCTAAAAGTAATGGATATAATGATAATTTTGTACATAACTTAGTAAATAGACATAAGCATAAGAAAATGTTAAAAGATGCCACTACTCTTCAAGCACCTGAGGCTCCCAATAAGTTCATAGTAATCCCATATGATCCCAGATATACAAAAGGTCTAGAAAAAGTATTTAAAAAATTTAGAGTAGCCTACAAAGCGGAGAACACTTTGAAAAATCTCCTTGGAAACCCTAAATACAAAGTCGACTTGAAGAAGAGGAGTGGCATCTATGAAATTAGCTGTAATGACTGCGATATAAAATATGTTGGGCAAACTAAACGCTCCATGAACATTCGTTTTAAAGAACACATGACAAATTTACGATACGAAAGAACATAAAACTCAAGCGTTGCCCCACATGCTTTGGAAAACAATCACCAAATAGGAATAAATAATCTTAAGTTGATTAAAAATGTATCTAATAATAGATTATTGGATGCATTTGAGAGTATAGAAATAGTTAAATGTGGTAAGAAAGCACTAAATAAAGACAAAGGGCCTATTCCCTATAGTCCCCTCTATTGTTGCAACCAAGTGTAACCACATTCACCTATAAATAGTCTCGGTTAGGATAGGTTAGCGAAACGTGCGTCCAGAACGTAACAAGTTGAAACTAAGATACACCAAGATAATACTTACACAAGCCGTAAATATCTTTCAAATATTCTTAATACTTCGACGGGAAAAACTGCCTTTAGAGGGAATGGATTTTGCACTGAAGATATTACACATTTCTTTATAAAACAATGGTAGAGTTACATTTTGGCTTAACTTTGTTTACACTTAGTTATAGAAATTAGGCGTCCATCATCTCACTACTTATTTAGTACTTTTTAGATAAACAAACTTAATGGGGCTTGAGTATGTAACCTTTAGAGTATGGAAAGAGATAGGCTTAAGGATTGTTCCCCAGAGTACCCTCTCTTCAGTTAGGTAATGCAGAAGCTCTGGAGGAAAGTTAGAGTAATCGAGATAAGTTGGTTATTTAAAACACTTTTCCATCAGTTTATCGGTAGTTTCGGAAAAACTAGGCTGGATTATGAGACTTAAGTCTGAATCTACTGTAATTCGCGTTGCCATTTAGGTATAATAGAAATAATGCTTATGATTTCAAGATCAAGTGCACGGTGATTTAGTTAATTTATATTTATTTTGTATTTATTTTCTATCCCTTTTGCCACCTTTTTATGTTGTGTTTGTTAAGCCGCAAGTCACTGTTCTCTTAAATAGTTATTTTTTTGCATGCATAAATAACAATCAATAATCAATCAGATTGAAACAAGTATACATTTTTCATCTCCACAATTTTTTTTGTTAAGATCTAACATTTATACATATGTACATACAAACATTCATTTACTCACCATACCTTCTTAAATAAAAACCACTGCTCCAATACTAGGGACGGGTTTTTTTTCGATATATCGATAATTATCAATGTATCAATCACAATAAAATGTTCGATTCGCGGCATCTGTCGGCAATCTTAAATGCGGACTAAAGTTGCCTATACCCTAGTAAAGTTCCTTTCTAAAGTTTTTGGGGGGACCGCTTGTGGTTTTCCTTCTTTACTCGCCATATTAGTATATATTAGTGTGTATAAACGATAAGTAATTATTTATTTTAGCGAATGAATATTATGGACTATAAATTCAATGTTTAGCCCTCGGTTTAGCCTTTATAAACCTTAAACAGTGAAACACGACAAAATCTGTTATTTTGATATGTACACCGATTATTTCTTGACGGTTTGGCCAATTTGGATTAGTTTTTTGGATTGAGGTAATTTTAAATATTTTTCTACGATATTATTTTCGCTTTAATATATTGCCTTAAAATTTGGTGCATGAAGTATAATTAACGAAAAAAGTAATTAGGGGGTCTCAAAGTAAATCCCTCAGAACCTAGGGAGGGGGATCTTATTGTTTATAAAGTTCTTTTATTGGTTGGTTGGAATGAATAAATAACCGTATTCTTAGCACAAAAATTTCTTGTGTCAACCTAACGTAACCTAACCTAAAAACACCGAGTTTTATATGCTTTTTGGGGTTCTTAGGGGCCCCAACTTCAATTTTATTAATAATTTTAATTTTTTACAATACATAATATATTGCTGTTTTTTTTATGCATATATATTAGTTACTGTGGTTCTACGTGCAATGAATATTGATTCTGGGGATATTTGACAAATTTAGATGAAATATGTTTTATATTTATTATAATTGTAGGAAATATGAAAATTTGATACATAGAGCACGGTATTGGGTAACTTTAAAATAATAAAACAATGATAACTAGCAAAATTAAATAATTGATGAAAGGAAACACAATCGCTACCTATCACAGTAGAACCGACTAGTTTCTGTAGTTGGGTTACTCAATTCACCCTAAAAGATCATCATACTACATTAATATTGCCACCTTTCTAGTTTTCTCGGGAAACCGATCCGAAAATCTGTGCCGGCCGGCTAAGCGAACGCGTTCCGGTATCACATGTGGTGTGTACAATACTGTTCTCAAATGCATCCTGACCTGCGTGAGCCAGGGAGTTTCTTGCGTATTCTTAACGAATCACAGGGTTGCGATTGTGTATTTGAATACGAAAGGAAATCATTTAGAAAAAATTGAAAATTAATTATTAATTGATTGGTTCTTAAATTAATGAAAAAGTAAAATAAAACAGAGTTACACAAACATTCACCCCACCAAAACGAATGTTAAACTTAGAAATAAATAAAAAATTAAACCTAATTTCAAAAGTAAATATTCGAAAGAAAAAAATACAAACTTAAAAATTAGTTGCCTGGTAACGGACATATCTTGAGAACAGGCCTTTGTAAAGTTCCGCGAGCCGTCTTTAGGGTTACAAGGCGAGCTACATTGTCCTGTCCAGGGTGCAATTTAATTACCCTACCTAACTCTCAGTGGAGAGGAGTGGTTTGTTCATTTTTAATGAGAACAAGAGCGCCTTCCTTAACTGGAGGTGACGGCACCGTCCATTTGGACCTTTCGTGAACAGAATGAATGTATTCGGTGGACCACCGTTTCCAGAAATCACTCTGGAATCGCCGAATTACTTGCCAACGATTTAACCGGCTCAGGTTTAAATGACTAAGATCAGGAACTGGAATAGAGCTGTTTAAAGGCTCGAGAACTAAGAAATGACCAGGGGTCAAAGGTTGAAGGTCGTTTGGATCTTCACTCATAGCACATAGTGGCCTTGAATTTAGTACCGCTTCTATTTGCGTTAAAATGGTACAAAACTCTTCGAAAGCAAAGCTTTGATTTCCTAAAACACGGTAAAAATTACTTTTAAAAGATTTGACACCCGCTTCGGCAAGTCCATTAAAGCTTGGAGCACCAGGGGGGTTAAAATTCCAAATCCTCTAAAGTTTGTGCCTTGATCATTTGTTATAGTTATGCAATTACGTCGTCTGCCAACGAAGCGCCCGAAAGCAGCCAAAAAAAATTCGGCGCTGAGATCGGAAGTGGCCTCTAAATGATTGCCTTAGTAGTTACAAACAAATACACAGACGTAACCCTTATAAGTTTTTGCCCCCCTATGTTTGGCCATTAAAAGAGAAAAGGGACCAGCAAAATCTACACAGACAGAAGAACATGCTTTGATTTGAGTAACCCTGAGAGCAGGCAAATCGGACATAAAGGGATTGTATGACTTGGGCTGACATCGGAAACATTTAATGCACTTTAAGAGGGATTTATAGACGGCACTCCGAGGCGAGAGAATCCAAAATTGTTGAAGTAATAAATATTGCATCCTTTTAAGCCCAGGATGTAGATATGTGTTAGGAGTAAATTCAATTATTAACTCAGTAAGCCTATGGGACTTAGGCAGTAAAATTGGATGTTTGACATCATATGAAAATTGAGATTTTCTGAGTCTACCACCAACTCTTAGTAAACCATCAGCGTCGATAAAAGGAGCAAGTTTTCTAAAAGGTTTAGGTAGCAAGGAATTTTGCTTTATTTTTAAAATAATATCTGAAAACGTCTCTTGTTGGACGTGCATTACGATAATTTTAAGTGAAGAGTCAATTTCATGAGAACTTAAACCACCTTGAAGGTTTGTCTTTAATTTTATATTTGAAATAAAGCGGAGAATATAAGAAACTATCCTTAGAATTTTCAGCCAACTAGAAAATTTCTCTAACAAAAAAGAAATAAAGTGTGGGGGAGATATAAAGTTGGATAAGACCACAGTGTTTTCTTCCTTTGATATATCAGGATCGGTTGGGGAATACAAATTAGGTTGTGTTGGCCAGAAATCCTTTGCTTGTGAAAGAAACTCGGGACCAGACTACCATATTTCTGTGCCTAAAAGTTGCGCAGGGGTAAGACCTCGACTACCACAATCAGCAGGATTCAACACTGTTGGGACGAAATGCCAAGAAGAAACGTGTACGAGCTCTTGAATATGGTTAACCCTATTAGCTAAAAAGGTTTGCCACTCGTGCGGGGAAGAAGACAACCAAGTAAGTGTGACCATAGAATCTGACCACAAGTATAGATCGTCAAAAATAATAAGATTAGCATAACTTTCCTTAACGAAAATTGCTAGATCCACCAACAAAATGGCTGCCATGAGTTCTAGCCTAGCAATGGACTGCGTTTTTAATGGCGCTACTCGACATTTTGAGCAAATAAGAAAGGTTTTTACTGTTCCAGATGTTTCCTCCACACGAAAATAGCAAACAGCAGCATATCCGTTCTGTGACGCATCGCCAAAGCCGTGTAATTCAAATCGAGATACTGAATTAGACCCGACGTACCGAGGAATTTTTATAATACCAAGATGGGGCATTTCGCATTTAAAGGTGTCCCAAATATCTGAAATAGTCTTAGACGGGGGTTCATCCCATGAAACTTTGGATTCCCACAAACGCTGCAAAAGAAGTTTGGCAAGTAGAAGGCAAGGAGCAATAAAGCCAAGGGGGTCGAAGATTCGACTAATCTCCGATAACATATTTCTTTTTGTACAAGGACGGTCGATAGGGGTGTAAGGATATGAAAAGGCATCTGAATTCGTATTCCATTTGAGACCAAGTACCTTAATAAATGATGGTTCTTCTTTATCAAACGAACACGAACTTTTAACATCTGAAGATGGAATAGAGGTCAAGAGAGCAGGGTGATTACTTGCCCATTTGCTCATTTCAAAACCTCCCCTTTTCATAACCTCAATGACGTCAGATTGAAGTGCTAAAGCTGACTCCAAACAATCACTTCCTAATAATCCATCATCAATATAGAATTGACTGCGAATAGCCTGAGCAGCCTTAGGGAAAGAAGTTTCTTCCTGCGTCGCAAGTTCTTTTAAAGTCCTTAAGGCCAAGTATGGTGAAGAATTAATTCCATAAACCACAGTACGTAAGAAATATTCCTGAAGAGGATCTCTCGGTTTGAAATGCCATAAAATTCTTTGGTAGTTCCAAAATTCAGGATGAACAGAAATTTGTCTGTACATTTGTTTTATATCACAAACAAAGACGTAGGCGAAAAATCGAAATTTTAAAAGAAGCGTAGAAATATCCTGTTGCAATTTAGGACCTACAAAAAGAGTGTCATTAAGACTAACGCGGTTAATGTCACGTAAGCTTGCGTCGAACAACTCTAATTTTAGAGTCAAATGCCTCCTGTTTGAAGACAGCATGGTGAGCGATATAGTAACCCGATAAAGATTTATAATCGTCTTGGGGAACCAAAGACATATGACCTTTATCTAAGTAATCTTGCATAAAGTTTACATATTTTGTGTGCAAGTGCAAATAAATTTGGGGTTAGATTGACGAAATGGTAATGGTACCGAAAATCGTCCGGAAGTATCCCTAAAAGTCAGTGTTTTATAAATCTTCTCACATTGTTTTTCTTCAGGGGAGAAAAACAATTCTTTAGGAAGGTGCTCAATTTCCCAAAATTTACGTAATAAAATATCAAGATTATCCTCCACTGAGATATGGCAACTCAAAAGAGAGTTTGAAGCTTCGCAAGAAACATTGATTTTTCCTTGCAACACATAACCAAAGATGGTCTCTAAAGCAACAGGCTGATCAGTACTTCCAACAATACGACCAGATCTTAATACAAGAGGTACGAGCTTAGCACCAATAAGCATGTCGATAGAACCCGGCGTGTGAAAATTATTATCAGCAAGCTTCAAGTATTTAATGTGTTCAGTTTTATCAGGATTAATAGGAATCTTGGGCTAGTTAGAACAAACCTTTGGTATGATAATAGCTTCAAACGAAAGCAAGGGATTTGGCTGACCATGAGGTTTTATTATACACTGTGTAGAACCACTTTTTGTGCAAGTAGACATTCCATTTAAACCTTCAACAGGGACAGAAAAACTCTTACGTTTAAGACCAAGTCGCCGTACGCAAGACTCGGAAATAAAATTTGCCATGGACCCGGTATCCAGAAGTACACGAATTTTCTAAAAATTACCTCGAATATCCTTAATATCTACTTCACACGTAGACAAAAGAATAGTTTGTTGAGATGCAGAAAAGTGGTTCGCAATACAATGAGTATTGGTAATTGGTTCGGCAGGATTAATAATGGGTTCAGAACTAGAAATGTGGGGCATAGGAGTTCCTTGAAAAGTATCCCTTTGAGAGGGCTGTCCTTGGACTGAAGGGATTGTAGAACACGTTTCACCAAAGTGCAAAGTGGTATGATGTGGCGATTTGCACATCCTGCATTTGTGAGAAGACCCGCAATTTTTAAGAGAATGAGGAGATACTAAACAGTTGACGCATAATTTGTGCTGTTTGACAAATGAATATCTGTCGTGCAGCGATTTAGCCAAAAATGCAGAGCACTTAGATAATGCGTGAGAAGCCGAGCATAAAAAACATTTTTTGTAACTTCTATTATCAACATCGGGGTCAAGAATTAAATTGAGAAACGATTTTATTATAACAATATTATAACAATAAAAAACACCAATGTTCGACTGGGAAATTTAAGGCACTAAAGGCCGCTATGTTCTCAGAAAAAAATATTTAAAATTGGTCTAAGTTCCTTTTGAACAGACGGAGCATGAAAAAGCTCATTATAATATTCTGTAGCTAGAATACGTTTATTTTGATAACGTTTTATCAGCATATGATAGGCTACAGAATAGTTAACTTCTGTAAGGGGGATGCCCTTAACTTAACTTAAGGCTTCCTTGTCTAATGACGTCAGCAAGTATTGAAATTTTTCAATGTTCGATAAGTCAAGACTATCATGAATAAGACTGTTATATAAGTCAAAAAACTAGGCCACTTTTTGTAATTGCCATCAAAAGTGGGCAAATTAAGCTTGGGAAGGTTTACTGCCATTTTTGTGTGAGCAGCGAACGTGGAACTAGCTGAGCTATTAGCAGATAGAGATACTTGACTACTTAAGAGAAAATCATGTTTCAAAGATTTTATGCCATAATAAGCTTTGTCTGCAGCTTGCCTCATTTCGTCATATTTTGCAAAATCACTGTCGTCAATTAAAGATATGACAGTATTATAAGCTGATTGAAATTCATTAAAAGTACTATCAACAGAATCTGCCCTCACTAAAAAATTAGATTTTAAAGAGTCATCAGAAACGGCTTTCAGCCCAATTTCGTATGCCTCTTCCAACCGCTTGAGTGCGATGGTTCGTTTTAAATTCGATTTTGTTAATTTATCTGACATTTTTAAAGATGTTCAGTAGAACAAGAAAAAAAAATTAAATCAGAAATGCACTAAAAAATATATTTTATTTATTATTTCAATAAATGATGTTATTTTAACATACGCCTGCTAATGGTCAATATATAAGACAACAATTATACCTACACAAAATTATATGCTATTTTATTTGTGATTTAATACAAACAAAATAAAAAAAATCAGAGGTAGTGATGCCGCAAAACAAATATAAATAGTACAAAGTTAAGCGAATGGTACTTGCCACATTAATATTATATGATGTCAAAGTAGAATAAATAAATTGTATTATTTATTAATATAATTAAAGTTCGCAAAATATGCACATATGAGTATTTCGTTTATTTAACGAGAACGAGAATAAGTTATTTCTGAATTTAAATGTATGAAAATATTTATTTGTTAAATGTGGTACTGCGAGATTAAAAAAAAATATAACAATAGACTGGCGTCGGGCGTCAGAGTGACGTCGCGACGGCGAATCGATGTGGATCAGAACGAATGTAGCTCGCCGGTCTGACCGAAGACGACAGGTTAGATACCCAAGCGTGCGCAAATAAAATAAAAGATCGGAATTAAGAAAATGGCTACCAACGAATCTTGTTTCAAAGCAATTTAAGTTATTAAAGAAGAAGAAGGCCCAAAATGATGTAGGAAATATGAAAATTCGATATATAGAGGACTGTATTGTGTAACTTTAAAACAATAAAACGATTGTAACTAGCAAAATTAAATAATTGATGAAAGGAAACACAATCGCTTACCTATCACAGTAGAACCGACTAGTTTCTGTAGTTGGGTTACTCAATTCATTCAACAAATAAATATATAGTTAAAGAAAACGTCTGTAGATTTGATTCGATAGCCAGATAGATAGACACTTATCTACCTATTTTTTCTTAATTTTACCGAATTCGATTTATGCGTTTTCACAATATACTTCTTAATTTTCTATTATTAGCAAAATCAACGTCATCTCTAGATATTTTTCTGTTTTTACTCAAACTGTAAACATGCTCCCAAAATAAGATTTTTTTTAACGTATGCCACTAAAAATATAAATAACAATGTCTCCTGAAATGTTATGGCTTAAGAACCTTACGTTACATTATGTTTGTTCTCAATTTAATAATATTAGTAATAATAATAATAAAAATAAAACCTCAAGGGTATAGAAAAATCGTTTTGTATCTCTCTACGCACGGGCACGCGCTCCCGAGGTACCTCAGCCAGCTCTCTGCAGTCCTTTACTCTCTTATTTCCTCACCGTCACCAAAAACCCATCTTCTCCCTTACCTCATATTTCCTAGCACTCCCTGCAAGCAAACCTCGTTCGCAGAGTATAAAAAACCCTGACAGTAGGTAAAATGCAACACTTTTATGAAAATGTACAATTTACGAAGTAAACGGGTGAATCGACTTTTTACCACCATGACCTCTTGGCGCGCTCAGGATTTAAGTAGAGGATCCTGTGTGTTAAGTGAGTTACAGTCTCTCTCGACTAGCGACGGAAGTAGCGTAATGTCGAGTATGGCTACTGCAACAACCCCACCACCCCTTGTGGCACCAACCACCGACGCCAGACGCCCAGCTCTCGCTGTTTCTGAGGAGACGCATATCATCAATCCTCATACCACAAAGGAAGCGTATGAAATGGACATCAGAAATGAATTGCTTCATAATGCCCTCCTATTATAAGATCACCAATAAATAAACAGGCAGACAGACAGCCAAAAGGCAACTGTTGTAAACGAATGACAAAAAAGTCATGCCTGCCTTTGCATAACAATAATAGTTTTAGTAATATTTCGGTATAGCGGGTTAAAATGCGGAACCGATGCATATTGAAACGCGGAGCCGTATGCGATGTCCCTCTTGCCCAGGGCTGGTGCCTGCATTTTAACAAGGTCTATTCCTAAGAAACATGATATCTTAATATTAATTGACAAAGGTGAAAAGCCGTAAGTAGAGCAATAATGTATCCTTTGGACCTCCCCCCCTCTTTCGTCCCTGCCCACTCACCCTGTAACGTCATTTGACCTTGAGGGTGCCCCGCCTACTTGGCATTGTGTTTATTTGACCTTGATATTTTGAAGGTCAAATTGTTTGACATTGAAATGACCTTGAGGATGTTTTGAAGGTCAATTGTCTGACTTTGAAATGACCCTGAGATTTTTTTGGTGTGAGCTGTTATTCGAAATAACCTATAATTTTTTGAATGTCAAATTGTTTGACCTTGAGATGTGTCTGGTTGATGGGGGGTGCTTGATATTAAGTGATGCGTTTGTTATGTAAATGGATAGGGGGTGTTCCACCTTAAAGTTTACCTCTATAAAAAGGCTTGGCTAGTATAGAAAACTTCATATTGAGACTCATTTGCAGTGAGAACTCGCTCTTGTACATTGGGAGCCCGTAGGAATTTTCAACCTATTTAAAAAAATATTATTTATTAAATAGTATTATATCAAATTAATGTGTTTACTTAAACCCTCAAAAGAACCTTAATATATATTTCGATATATCAAGAATCATTACATATATTCCGAAAAAATTATTGGTTTATTGAAAATGTGTAAAACCGGATTTGGGACTCTCCCAAGAACAGTAGTACGGTGATACGAGGCCAACGCAGGTTTCCACTCAACAACTACCGAATATGCGATGCGAGCCTCGTTTTAAATGATTCGTGGCCCGATTTTTGCGCCAAGCGGAGTCGATGGCTGTCCTACACGAAACCTTCGTGATGTGTCAGACGGTGCCTTCATCACGGTTAATACCCGGCGATGCTTAGCGTATTACTGGCGCGGTGTGTTATAGCGCTCTTAGGGAAATTTACGCGGTTTTTCCTCACGTTGCGCAAGGTGTTTTTCATATATACTTGGCGGGCGTATTTTTTTGATTATTTACCAGAAAGAAACAAATTTTTACTATGATTAATTAGAAAGATATGATTGAATAGCGAATCGATGCATACTTTCCCCAAACATTTATTAACTTCGTTACAGCCTTAAAAGCTAGGTCTTTTGTGAGTTACATTTTCAGTTAATTTCATTGCAGAAAACTGTAACTATAGACATAAACCCAAAAAAAATTAATATTATTAACTAAAATCCTGCATTTTGACTGGTATATCTGCATATATTAAGTATTTGTTTTAAATTCTTGTGAGCTTCCAAAAATCGGTTTCTAAAGTACAGTTGGTTCGGAAAAAAATGAATACGATTTTTAGAGCGGTTTTTATTTTTTTACGAAAATGAGCAGTGTATATCTTGTCAAATATTTAATGGTTATGGTGAATGTCAACATGGATGTATGATATGGATGTAAACATTATGAATTTGTAATCATTCATGCATAATAACTTATTACGATATGTAGCTTCTTACGGAAATAGGTATAGTTTTTTTAAATTCATTTATTTAAGTTAACAATACAAATAAGGGAAACAAATTAAATTACTTAAATTAATATTTGGTCATGTATCCATCAGCATCTATGATTGCTTGCAGTCTTCTATCCATCTGCATGAAACCTGGCAAAAAGTCCTCTCTTACAGACAATTCTTCCCAAACTTCTTGGATAGAATTCCACAACTCTTCAGCATCTCTTGGCATAAAATCTCTTTGATATAGCCGTCTTGTTATGACCCCCCACACATTCTCTATTAGGTTAGCATCTGGGCTATAACTTGGCCATTGTAGCACTTCAATATTGTTGGCCCTAAACCATTGCGTGGCAATGTTTGACGTGTGCACAGGACAATTATCCTGCTGATAAATGAAATTATCTTCGGGATATAAAAGTAGCACACTGGGCCGCATCACATTTTCCAGTATATCCACATATGTTTGGCCTACAAATCTTCCGTTAATTCGCCATGCCACACCCATCCCTCTTGATGAAATCCACCCCCAGACGTTAACGCTAAAATGACCCGCAGCTCGAAAATGGTTCACGTAGTTTGGGTCAAATCTTGAGTTATTTGGCCTGTACACTTTAATTTTGCCCTGTTTGCAAGATTGAAAAATCTTTTCGTCACTAAAAATTACACGGTCCCAAAAATTTTGGCTGCGGTTCACGTGATTTAAGGCGAATAGAAGACGAGCTTGTCTTTGTTCTACGGTCAGCTCCGTTTTGTTTGCCGCCACTCTGCAGTTTAAAGCAGAATCTTGCAGTCTTTGCCACGTTGTGGTTTTTCGGCCAGGAAATCCAGATAGGATTCGGGCTTCCTTTGCAGTACGGAATGGATTCTCTTCTAAAGCTCCTAAAAGAGCTCGATCTTGATCTGCAGTGCTGATCTTTGGCCTTCCCGAACCCTCCTTCCTTTTTAAAGACTGTTCATCCCTCCACCTTCTACTAATTCTATATACGGTTGCTCTACCAATATTAAAATGTTGGGCAACTACTGTGAGGGACCAACCATCTTCCAACTTGGAAATTATTCGCGCCTTTAGTTCAACAGAAGTATGAGGAGGCATTTTTTAAAAATCTTTAGATTTTTACATGACAAGTTGTCAAAAAATCTTGACAACAAATAGTCGTAAATATGACTCATTATCCTAACCTGATGTGACATAATTGAAGAACACTGCCCAAACTTATTTAAGTGCTTTTTTGCCGTATTCATTTTTTTCCGAACCAACTGTACATGGTGTTTAAATTATAAAACTGACGTTTTCTGTTAGTTCTTATGTAAACTACACACAAATTTTGGTTATTTAGAGGGTATTTTTTATATCTACGTACATCAAATCGGTCTCATGGTAAAATGTGTACCAGAACATACCTATCTTCACTACTGAATGCAAAAGGATGAACTAAATTATGTAAACCTCGCGATTCTGAATGAAATTATAAATTTGCTGAGATTCGAAATTATAATATATTTTATAATTATATATAAGAGAGAAATTAACGGCCAATCGGACAAAATATTCTGCTTCTGGTGAACTTATTCAAGTATAGGGTCCAAAAAATCATAGACCATTATACTGAGAAGCCTTTAAGCGCTTCCCTTCATCTCTACCGGCATAATTGACGACGTTTCGCCCTATATGGGGCTCATCAGGCCAATGCAGCCATGTGGTAGAGATGATGGAAAACACTCAATGGTACGTTGAATATAAACGATGAAAATATTAGGCAGTGAGATATTATAACCAATAGAGTAAGAGGTGCCATCTATGGGAACAAATGCGAGGTTTGTTATTTATACCTCTAGTAACGTTTAAAAACATTTAACTAAGCGCGACATACCCTTCAGTAGTGAAGATAGGTATGCTCTGGTACAGATTTTACCATGAGACCGATCTGATGTATGTAGATTTAAAAATACCCTCTAAATAACCAACATTTGTGTGTAGTTTACATAAGAACTATAATATATAACACAAAATGTCAGTAAACACCATGTACTTTAAAGAGCGATTTTTGGGATCTCACAAGAATTAAAAAAAATACTTAATATATGCAGATAAACCAGTCAAAACGCAGGATTTTAGTTAATAATATAATTTGTTTTTGAGTTTATGTCTATAGTTACAGTTTTCTGCAATTAAATTAACTGACCGCTTAAGACCTAGCTTTTAAGGCTGTAACGAAGTTAATAAATGTTTGGGGAAAGTATGCATCGATTCGCTATTCAACTCATATCTTTCTTATTAATCATAGTAAAAATATGTTTCTTTCTGGTAAATAATCAGGAAAATACGCCCGCTAAGTATATATGAAATACACGTTGCGCAACGTGAGGAAAAACCGCGTAAATTTCCTTAAGGGCGCTATACCGCACCGCGCCATTAATACGCTAAGCATCGCCAGGTATTAATCATGAAGAAGCCACCGTCTGACACGTCGCGAAGAGTTTGTGTAGGATAGCCATCGGCTCCGCTTGGCGCAGAAATCGGGCCGCGAATCATTTAAAACGAGGCTCGTATCGCATATTCGGTAGTTGGTGGAGTTCCATCGACTCGAAGCGAGTGACGACGCGCTTGCGCATTATTGAGTGGAAACCTGCGTTGGCCTCGCATCACCGTACTACTGTTCTTGGGAGAGTCCCAAATTCGGTTTTACACATTTTCAATACACCAATACTTTTTTCGGAATGTATGTAATGATTCTTGATATATCGAAATATATATTAAGGTTCTTTTGAGGGTTTAAGTGACATTAATTTGATATAATACTATTTAATAAATAATATTTTTTTAAATAGGTTTAAAGTGCCTAAGGGCTCCCAATGTACAAGAGCGAATTCTCACTGCTAATGAGTCGCGTCTCAATATGAAGTTTTCTTCAAGAAATTATCAAGGTTATTTCGAATAACACCCCACACCAAAAAAATCTCAGGGTCATTTAAAGTCAGACAATTTGACCCTCAAAACATCCTTAAGATCATTTAAATGTCAAACAATTTGACCTTCAAAATATCAAGGTCAAATGGACCCAAGGTCAAGTGGGCGAGGCATCAACTTGACCTTTAAATTTTCAAAGTCAAATGAACGCAAGGTCAAGTGGGCGGGGCACCCTCAAGGTCAAATGACGTCACCGGGCGAGAGGCAAGGACGTAAGAGGAGGGGGTGTTGACCTTCAAAAATTCAAGGACAACTGAACCCAAGGTCAGGGACGTAAGAGGGGGGGGGGTGGTCCAAAGGATGCATTATTACTCTACTGCCGTAAAAGTTTATGTTCGAAAATCTTTATAGTGGAAGCTCTAACATCGTGGAACGTAAAAATCAATTTGCAATTGCAATTGCAAATGATAGTATATTGGGAAGATAACTAGCTATTGTATTCCATGGTTTAGTTTTTTTTGGGATTTTTATTTATATGTTGTTAGCATACAATTATTTTTTCTGGAACATTGCAGGTATTAAAATCAGTAATGTCTTTGTTATTACCTCCCCAGACACGTCGGGGAGGAGGGGGACGAACCGCCACCTCCCCGTTTTATTTTTGGTAACGGGTTGTGCCCTCTGGTACCTATTAAAAAACACGAAAATATTCATAACGTCGCGTCGCGCCTCGTCAGGAGGGAATCTAATTGAAATTATTGAAGGGGCGGAGTATTAGAAATTTGCTTATACAGTTTCAATTTTCACAATATTTATTAATTTACATACAAATATAAAATGTTTGATATAATAAAATAAACTTAACAATTTAATATTTAATAAACTAAAGAAAATGTATAAAAAGTTTCAAATTTCAGCTTTTTCTTGTTTAAGTGTAGTCAGTCTACAGAAAATGTTCGTGACGAAAGAATTGCTCTTCTCGTTTTATTTTTATGAAAATATTGGTGGCATCACAGAGGAAAGGAATCCTAAGTAAGTATTCGAATTCTACTTCTGTATAGAAAAAATTGCATTTTTCACATTTTTTAACATTATCGTTAGCGGCTTCTATTGGCCCGTTCAGAACCGAGAAAAGAAATTATTTCTTTTCAAATTTCCGATAAAACTGCGTTGGTTTTAAATATCAACGTACAGGATTTTTCCTCATATACTGACACCCCCTAAAAACAAAATTAAAAACGATCATACATGTCAAACTTCTTTTTTTGTATATAACAACATTTTTTCAACTATACAGGTTGGCCCTAGGATGATATATAAATAGACATTTTAGAATTAGAAAGATTATAGGTTATAGCCCAATAAATATTTAACAATGGGGAACTATTTAGGTTCAATTGATCGTTTAATAACGTGTTGTTATTTTTATGTTTGTTTATTTTCATACTTTCTAGTAAATCCTGTAGGCGGATAATGGAGGGCGAAACCTAGAGTAGGTAACAGCAAAGAGAAAATCATATGTCCATAGCCAGAGTCATGACTGAGGAGATTCGTATCCTATCTTCTAGGGCAAACTAGGCGGATGGATGGGATCAATGGGCAGCAGAAACCATGGTACTACCCTGAAATGCTCAGGTCTGGTACAGCGACAGCTCCAAGTAGACAAATAAAGGGCTTGCCGTGGCTGGACAGGGATTTAGGCGAGAGTTTTCCAGGCGGTGGTCTTCGCCATTCTTGAGGTGGGTAGCCACCAAGCAAGATGTCATAGAAGGACTGAAGGAAGAGATCTAGATCTGCTCTGATAGTCAAGCAGCCCTTAAGGCAATTCAAAAACCCAGGATAAGCTCTAAGCTTGTTCAGGAATGTAGGGATGCTCTCGAAGAACTAGGAAGCTGGAAAGTAGTCAAACAGCGTCTGGTACCCGGACACAGCGGTGTCGAGGGGAATGTGCGAGCCGACAATTTAACAAGGCAAGACTTCTCGATGACGCTCTTGGGTCAAGACATTTTCAAGAGATAAACTTTTCAGACCCTAAACAAATGGGTCTGGGTTGACACAAAGGCTAATTGGAAGAATACATAAGGCTGAGGCAATTCAAGGACTTGCTTCCAGAACCGTCACAGACCAAGGCGGCCTGGTTACTGTCGAGGAGCCGCCAGATATGGTCGGAATACTGACCGATCACACTAGTTTTAATTAATTTTTGAGACGATTCATTTTAAATTTGCATCATAGTCTATGTCACTGCCTCGTAGGGATTAGATTTTGAGTATTATTCTAGATTTTCCATATTTTTAAGTGACATGAAAAAGTAAAAAATTAATATATTGTGAACGAAAATTAGTCTTTGTTTAAAAAAAAATGAAATCCATCTTAGATGTTTCGCCATTTTTTGAAAAAATTTTTGTAAATTTTTTTCTAAATAAATAATCGAAAAAAAAAATCAAATATCTACGCCATTGACTTCAACAATTTTTCAATGTCAGAACATTACTGTTTCCAATTTAACTGTTAACGGTCAACAAGTCAAATTGAAAACAGATATAGTAGGGGTAAATGTTCAAACATTGAAAAATTGTGGAAGTCATTGGCGTAGATATTTGATGTTTTTTTTCGAATACATATTTTAAAGAATTACGTAGATGGCAAAAATGTATTTTATTTTTTTGTATATAGAATATTCTTTGTTCATTACATAAGTCAGCCCCAAAAAATGAGGAAGCCCTCTGAAATCGAAAAAAAAATAAAAACAATAAAACGTGTGAAACTTTTTTTTATACATAACAACATTTTTAAACAATACAGGGTGGCTTTAGGAATAGACATTTGAAAATTAAAAACAGTGAAAAACGCCAAATTAATTGTATTTTTTTGTATATAAAAATATTTTTTTGATTATATAGAATGATGAAACACTTCTCTCAAAATTAAAAAAGTGTACTTCAGAAGCATTTAACTTGTTTATAAAACAGTAATCAGGTCAGATATCACTATACAAGATAACCTTAGAAGGATGAAACCCTGAAAAAAAAAAAAAAATATATATATATATATATATATATATATATATATATATATATATATATATATATATATATATATATATATATATGTATATATATATATATATATATATATATATATATATATATATATGTATATATATATATATATATATATATATATATATTTTTATGTATATATATATATATATATATATATACATATATACATATATTTATGTATTTATATATATATATATATATATATATATATATATATATATATATATATATATATATATATATATATATATATATATATATATATATATATATATATATATATATATATATATATATATATATATATATATATATATATATATATATATATATTATATTTTTTTTTTTATTTTTTTTTTTCAGGGTTTCGTCCTTCTAAGGTTATCTTGTATAGTGATATCTGACCTGATTACTGTTTTATAAACAAGTTAAATGCTTCTGAAGTATATTTGTTTTTATTTTGAGAGAAGTGTTTCATCATTCTATATAATTAAAAAAATATTTTTATATACAAAAAAATACAATTAATTTGGCGTTTTTCATTGTTTTTAATTTTCAAATGTCTATTCCTAAAGCCATCCTGTATAGTTAAAAAATGTTGTTATGTATAAAAACAAGTTTCACATGTTTTATTGTTTTTATTTTTTTTTCGATTTCAGAGGGCTTCCTCATTTTTTTGGGGCTGACTTATATAATGAACAAAAAATATTCTATATACAAAAAAATAAAATACATTTTTGCCATCTACGTAATTCTTTAAAATATGTATTCGAAAAAAAAATCAAATATCTACGCCAATGACTTCCACAATTTTTCACTGTTTGAACATTTACTCCTACTATATCTGTTTTCAATTTGACTTGTTGTTGACCGTTAACAGTTAAATTGGAAACAGTAATGTTCTGACATTGAAAAATTGTGGAAGTCAATGGCGTAGATATTTGATTTTTTTTCGATTATTTATTTAGAAAAAAATTTATAAAAAATTTTTCAAAAAATGGCGAAACATCTAAGATGGATCTCATTTTTTTTAAACAAAGACTAATTTTCGTTCACAATATATTAATTTTTTACTTTTTCATGCCCCTTAAAAATATGGAAAATCTAGAATAATACTCAAAATCTAATCTCTACGAGGCAGTGACATAGACTATGATGCAAATTTAAAATGAATCGTCTCAAAAATTAATTAAAACTAGTGTGATCGGTCAGTATTCCGACCATATCCGCGATGGTCTGGCGGCTCCTCGACAGTAACCAGGCCGCCTTGGTCTGTGACGGTTCTGGAAGCAAGTCCTTGAATTGCCTGCAGCCTTATGTATTCTTCCAATTAGCCTTTGTGTCGACCCAGACCCATTTGTTTAGGGTCTGAAAAGTTTATCTCTTGAAAATGTCTTGACCCAAGAGCGTCATCGAGAAGTCTTGCCTTGTCAAATTGTCGGCTCGCACATTCCCCTCGACACCGCTGTGTCCGGGTACCAGACGCTGTTTGACTACTTTCCTGCTTCCTAGTTCTTCGAGAGCATCCCTACATTCCTGAACAAGCTTAGAGCTTATCCTGGGTTTTTGAATTGCCTAAAATATATTTCAATAGCGTTATTACAAATGGAGACACATGTCAAATTTCTTCTGTTTTGTATATATAAATAGTTTTTGTTCGTTATACTAGGGAGCACTGGGTATATGAAGCAGTCCCCAAAAAATGAAAATATATCTTCAGTTTTAAAGCCGTTCCTTTAAAAACGGTGAAATAGGTCAACATTTTTGATCTCTATGGATATAAAAACTTTTTTCCATTGTACCGTGTACTAGGGAATTTAAGAGTCCCTCAAAAATGTAAATATTTTTTATTTCCATATCGCTAAAAAACGATAAACCGGATAAACTAATAATAGTTTAAAAATAGAGCAAATTTTTTTTTGCATACATAAGCAATTTTTTTATATAGGCATAATGCAAGGGGTGAAACATTTCCTTAAAAACAAAATTAAAATTTTATGTTTTTTTTTTAAGTGTAAAACATTAGATTTTAATAAATAAACCAATAATAGTTTAAAAATACAGCAAGATATGACAACTTTATTATATTTTTTACATATAAAACTCAACTCGAGAAAAACATTGAACATATATATGGGAAAATACTATATTTGTCAAAACACATTTTTGCTAGGTTATATGCTACTTTTTCTGTCTTGTAATAGCTCTTACAGTCTACCTGAATTTTGTACTGGCCCCACCTCGTTTAATTAGATGAAAATATATTTAAATTTAAATGGTGTAGTATTTAACTATTTTTACACAATTTTGCAAAGTTAAATATTTATTATATGTTTAGCCCCTCTACAAAATCCGACTAGAAGGTCCAAACGTGGCTTTGCCTATGAGTGTGTTTAAACCTACACGTTATATTAAGAGTGTCTTTTCCTTGTTGTTTTTATTGCATACGTATTGATAAATGTATCATTTATTTAACATTAATCTGTAGGATTCATTTTCGAATGTCTGGGAAACCATAAAGCAGCGATTTTCAACGTGTGGGTGCGCGCCCTACATTATATATAATTATAATGTCTAATATTTCCAGTTTTTTTTTAAAGAATTTATCTTTAATTGTTATATTATTACTGTTATATCAGATAATGTGTTTATCAACGATGCAAAAATGGTGTAACCGTTGGCGAATAAAATAAAATAACAAAAATCAAAATAAAAACATTAATGCCCCTAACACAAAATATTGGCCATAAATAATTAAAAACCCCAACAAATTAGTAGATCCTTGAGCTTATCTGGCCGAGAGGAGCTTTTCCTAAACTTGACATTGGCACTCTGAGTACTCTTTCTATATTTAGTTGAGACCGACATTTTGTCTTTAATGCAGCTCCAAAAATTCAGTTTCTCAAAGATGAGATCTGGAAATGGTAAATATACACGAAAGCTCTTTCTTTCAGTGCAGACAATTGATCATCTAGCCATTCTAGTCCGACTCAAAATTCAAACAGTGGTGTATTAATACAACACGTTGTAATAATAAATAATTTTTGAATAAAAAAACCATGAATACATTTTCAATTAGGAGCAAATGAAGTTTCAAGGGTTATGAGGCACGAAGCGAACATAAAAGCACTGTTCTGACAGCCGGTTGCACAAAACTTAATTGCTGTTTAGAATATTTAACCGAGCTTTCGGATTTGACAATCTGCTTATAGAAATCTAGGAACTCGTGGTTAAATTTGACATCCCGTTAAACATTTTAAACTTTAAATGAGCTTTCTGCAACCGGCCGAGTTGCAGCAGAGTTTTTCAATTCAACAGAGAGCAGCATTTAATTAAATAGGTAATGTTAGATTTTGCGAACGAATGTCAGCACAGAGCACCCAGCCGTTGAAACAAGTTCCATGGGAGAACTGTATTGGAATATGTTCAATGCCTAAGGGCCGTTTTACATGATGCAGTTCTTGCAATAGGCAATAGCCTTGAACATGGGCATGCGCAGTTTTGACAAAATCGTGTCTTGCAATTGCAAGAGAATTGCACAAATACGGTTCTGTCCGATTTTTTTTCGCGCAAGTCTGTGGGAAAATTTAGTTTTATTTCTATCATTAACCAACTTGACTCAAAATCAAATTTTAAATTAAGTAGGCCAAAGTCCGGAAGTAAATTTAATTTTCAAAAGTTGGCTACATAATGCAATTGAAATACAATTGCCGCTACCAACCTGCAAGACAGAATGCGCGTAATGTCTTGCACGTGCAACCTCTTGCTGCAATAGACTTGCAGGTAAAGGCCGTTTTACATGCTGCAATTCTTCTTTGCAATATGCAATAGTCTTGAAAAAAGGCATGCGCAGTTTGACAAAAGGTACAAATGTTTTGCCACTGCGCATGCTTTTGTTCAAGACTATTGCAAGTTGCAAGAAAGAATTGCAGCATGAAAAACGGCCTTTAAGTCTTGCAGCATGTGAAACGGCTTTAAGCAATGACCGAAATAATCCAATGCCTATAAACGTTTGTGAAGCAAAAATCTCCCCTGTGCAACTAGACACATTGCATGATTCGTAGAAAACTGTGGTGAATATAAAAATAAGACCAAAGAAACGAAAAAACTTGTTTAAAATTTCCACTTAATTTATTTTACCTAACAAAATAAATGACAATTGTTTCGCCAATACTGTGGCTTCATTAGATGCTAGGTCTTAAATAAAAGTATAACAGAAACTGTAGGTATTAAATACCTGAACCCGTTTTGGGAATATTATAGGAGTATAATGTTTTAAGTTTTTCGGTTATAGCGTAATAAGGGTTCAACAATGGGGAACTATTTAGGTCTACTTGATCGTTTTATTAATGTGTTGTTATTTTTATGTTTGTTTATTTCCATAGTTTCTAGTAAATGCTGAAGGCGGATGAGCAGCAAAGAGGAAGGTCATATGTCCATAGCCCGGGTCATGACAAACAAGCCGCATGGACAATTTTCTATAGGACAAGCAAGCAGACCGTTTAAAAAAGAATTAATGAGCATACATTTAGTTACAGAAAGCATCAAGATAATTCCAATTAGTCTAAACATTTAATCCAGGAAAACCATACTTTCGATGAGAAATATAAAATTTTACATGTAAAGTGAAAAAGTAAAAAACTTAATTTAAAAGAAAGTTTGAAAATAATCAAATATAAAAATAACAACACATTATTAAACGATCAATAGCACCTAAATAGTACCCCACTGTTAAATCTTTATTAGGCTGTATTCAGGTATTTAATACCTACAGTTTATGTTATACTTTTATTTAAGACCTAGCAAGTTGTAACACTCTAATTTTGTTATATAGTTTAATCTTTAAGTTTAACATTTATAATGTACTCTTTTAGTGTTAATTTTTAATAATTGATATGTGCGCTTTATTTAAATTATATATTGGTTTTATAGTTTAGTTAGATTACCTATATCTCAAGCGAAGATTTCATTTGTTATACCAGATTAATCGGTATGTATAGCGCCACCTATTATCAACAACTATCAGTATTCTTAAACTAAAGTAGTTCACCATCCCGTTCTAAAGAAACGTTTTACTGCAAGTTCAAACGTTGTTACATGAATGGCGATGCCTAGATTCATACAATATCATTCATCAATTAAAATTATAATTATTTAAAAAACGAAACCCAAATAACATCTAAAGATATTTATTTCTTAATATTACAGAGTAAATAAGAATTAAATTTTAGCAGTCTTGAATACCTGTTTTGCCTCCGTTATGCAAGTTTTGGTTTCGATAATCTTGTCCGGATGCTGCATTTTCGATTTCGAACCTCTATTTTGGGTCCAAACATATCTTTTCTGTTGCTGTAAATAATAAAATACAAGCAATTAATGCACCGAATTTTTTTTGCATGTAAGGTCGATATTTTGTAATAATACTCATATGTAGGAATTTATATTTATTAAGTACGGCTACTATTGATAAATATTTCTATTTTAGATATATATAAGATTGTTTTTAGGCCAATACATGCTTATTACTTTATTTTAAATTTCCCTATTTTAATTGTATCCTTTTGGTCCTGGATATCTAACACATAAGGGTTAGTGCAAATTCTTTCACTTAACTTTGGCCTATAAACACATAAAATTTCTCGATTTAAAATCAATATTCATACCTTTTTTTGGATTAGGTAGCAGTTGCATATTGGTATAACTAAATCGGTTCTGTATAGTGTTTTGGAAATCCAAATTAACTTCGTTAAATATTTTCTTTTTCAATCATTTTCCCCTGATCATGAGTATTTAGACCCTTTTTATGTCCTGAATTATTACTCGACCATTTTTTGTCTTCTGTGAATTGCCTAAAATATTTCGCTATGAATTAATGGTAAAATAACAAATTTATTTATATTGTATTGTTGGAAAAATTTCATTTAAATTAAACCTAGGTACCTTTTGTTGTCAGAGTTTTTCCACTTCCCAATTTGAAATCAATTCCCCGTAGCTTTGTTCTCTGTTTTAGTTGCAAGTTGAGTTTTCGGGATAGCCTTTTCAACTATTATTCTAATTATCTAAGTTTTGGAAACTGGAAGATAGATGTGTGTTTACTATTCTTTTTGCCTAGTTCGCAGTATAATTTGGGGTTATGGGACGTGTCACTTCCTATGCGCTGTCACTTGCTGCATCCGATATGCCCTCATTCAGTAGGCGCATGCTAAGATCCCAACTGTTGTCAAGCTTATTCTCAGGTGGTTGCCGTTTGAAACAGTGATCGTTTTTCTTGCCCTGCAATCCCTCTTTTAAATCATTCCGAGTTCCTCTTGACAACACTGATGTCACCTGGGGCAATCTAACCAATGATAGTTCGGCATCTGAGTTGAATAAATTCTAGAAGGTACAACGGAGCTGGTTCCAGGAAGGAACTACTTTTTCACTTAACTTTTCTGGTCTCGTGTAACATCGAAAGGTCTTCAGCGCGAACTGGGAAAATAAAATACTAGTTTTTCTTGGAAATCCGTTAGTGGGATTTCTCCTCAGCTTCGTACTAATTTACTTGGGGTTTTGTATTTGTGAATTTTATAATATTTTGTAACCTCCAAGTAATCTCTCTGAGAGAGGATTTTTGGTGCTGAAGTTGGACCAGGTTGCCATTTTCCTGCCACGTTGTGAAGAAGTCTTCCTGTCCGGGGCGAACTAAACCCTATTGAATAGGGTCCTAGTACGGTACTTTAAGGCTCACTTTGACGTGAACGAGTAACGTTCCGCCCTACCACTTCTAAGGTCCTGTCTACTGGTATACCTTCCAGCAGTAACGTATCACGCTGGGACCTTGTCCAATTGGTGAACCTTTTTATTTCATATTAGTGTATTTTTTTTTGTATTTTTTGTTTTGGACAGGTTTTTCCAATTCAAAAACCATTTATTAAATAGATTTTATTGTTTTTATTTAGTGTGTTTTATTTAGCTCACATTTTCTTTTATTTTTCAGTTTTATTTATTAAATAACTTCTTAATTTTAAATTACAATTTTTTTTAAAGTATCAGGAACAAGTGAGTTTCAAACACATCTAGGGGCTTTCCAATTTAGGCCGTAATAAATTGGGGACGCTCACCTTTTTTATTTTTAATTTTTTATTTTTTTCCCACGCCCACTCTCCGAGATAACCGAGCTTAGGGCATTGATATTGCACGCTCTGTTGACCACGAGCTTGTTTCTTGATATTTTTGCCTTTTTTTAATTACCTTGGCGAGTTTTTTTTTATTTCAGTAAATTAATAAAAATATTTCCTATTTTATAATTTTAAAAAAATAAGAGCGTAGCAATACCTACGCACCCTACGGTTATAAACCAGAGCAAAGGTTGCAATTTGGCGCCCAACGTGGTAAAATCAATTACATTATTATATAAGCTGTCAAGTTAGGAGGGTTCAAGTGGCCGAGAGAGGAAAAACCCAAACTGAATACAATAGGTAAAGAAATAGACAAAGAAAAACAACAAGCCACACTCATACTGCGCAAGCCTGTACAAACACAAATAAATCAATCAGCGGAGAAAACCACGAGAAAGCCAACTAAGCTTATACTATAAAGGTATTAAATTAATGTCAAAGTAGGGATAACAATCACTTAAGAAAGCCAATCAAACCAAGGTAATCAGAATCGGATCAAAATAAGTACAATCATGAAGTGTACTTGCTTAAGCACAAACAAATCAAATCCCAAGCAATATGACAATTCACTAAAAAAACCGACCAAACCGCGGCCACATCTTAGCAAAATTAAACAATACGAAAGTAAAGATAGTAATTAACTAATAAAACCAACCAAACCATTGCATTAAAGGTAGGTTAATCACTATCAGAACATCAGATATAAATATAAAAGGTAAGATAATAAAAAAGGTAAGGTAATAATAAAGGTAAGGTAACAAACCACAATAATACAAGGTAAAAGTGTAAAAGGTAAATAGTTAAATTCACTCTGAGTGCGACTCGTCATCGTCAATAATGTTTTGACGAAAAGCCGGAGCTTTTTAAGTGTGGACACTTGGTGGACTTTTACCACCGGCAGATACCCGCCGCGACCAAATTCTTAAGGTCCAGGCCGCAGGGCCGGGATAGAGAAAGAAATGAACTTAATAACGGTAATTAGCGAAATTTCAAATTCCAAAACGGCCTAGAAGGAAATAAATAATCGAACAAAATATTAAAGATAACAAGGTAAGGTAGAACTATTTAAAAATTTAACAATAAAGGTAGTCAAGTAAACCAATAACGACAAACATGTTATCCTTCTACCAAAAGAAGTAAGTTTGCCCAAAATAAAGGCACTTATGTACCTGAAGAATGCCCAATATTCGAGCGAAAATAACAAAAAAATAAACTTCAAAAATTAATTCAGAATAATAACGATATGAAATATAAAAACTGCAAAAATATATTTAAACCCAATTATCATCGGCTGGGATACCACGACCTGATGAAGCCACAGTGTTGGCGAAACAATTCGCATCTATTGTATATTTTCTAAAATAAATTTTTTAAAAAATTTTAAACAACTGTTTTCATTTACTTGGTTACAATGAATTTTCATCAAGTAACGGCTAGTTCTATTTAATAAAAATAAGAGGCTACATTCAGACTATTTTCTACACTTTGCAAAGATTATTCTGCTTTACTTTTACGAGGCAAATTTCTTTCACGTATTTACAAATTAAGATATGAAATCGCAAAATTTCTAGAAGAGGAAAAGCTCCAAAAGGCAGACCTGTTTCAAGATCACTTATTTATGGTGAAACTAAGCTAATTGATCGACATGAGAAAACTTAATTTAATAAATTTTGAACTTTAAGGGACTAATACACATATCTTTGACATGCATGACAAAGTAAACACTTTTTGCAGGAAAGTAGAATTAACGAATGGGTTCAATGGATGATCGATCCCCAGAGGAGCAAACAGTATTAGAGAGATTAAACTATGGATTCAATAATGGAAAACATAAATATTTGTCTTACCTCACTCTTACACCTCGTTCTTCGATCTCCATAGTTTTCTTCTCAACAGTTGCCGTCTTATAAATTCTTTCACTCACATCTGGTATTTTTCTGTTTTTGTATAAATCCTCTAAAAATAAGCTGTTGATCAATGTAGATTTGCCTAATCCTGATTCCCCGACAACCATCAGGGTAAATTCGAAACCACGCTTTACCGATTTTCGATGGACTTGATCGGGCAAAGTGGCAAAACCTATGTAATCCCGTCCTGACTCTGAAACAAAATTTTTTTTAAATATCTATATTTTTATTAACATTACTTTTTAATGCTCTTTAAAAGAATAATTAATATACTTATAAAAACTTGTTTTCTTTCTAAAATTTAAAAATCTCTAAATGATATTTTTTTATATAAGTTTCAAAACACTTCTGTAGTAAAACTTTACATAAGACAGGCTTCTCACACAGATTGTGGTTGGTTTAGTTGTACATATTTGATTTTTATAAATTTTCTGTAAGTTTACGGCTTTTCGGGGAAACATTTTATAAGTGCTTAAAATTATTGGAAATTTTTAAAAAATAAGGTCTTGCTTTGAAATCGCAAGACCTTATTTTCTTTGTTTCAAAACGAAAATTAAAAGAACCAAGAAAATAATCGAATGCGGTCGGACTGGCCGGGAGGGCTAGGAGTTCAGAGACTCCGGAGTCAAATCTGAATTACGGGCCGAAATCACAAAAAATATATTCCTGGCTTCTCAATAACAGGATTACATAAAAAGTTTAAAATCTTTTAAATTATTTAGTGATCACGAATCTTCAAAACGCACTATTGAGGAACATTGATACAATAAAACGTGAAAAACTAGCACTTCCACGCTAGTTTCAGTTTAATACAAATTATGTTTAAAGTACTTTCCATTTGAAGTGGCCTTCCCCTACATTTTTGTACCATTCAAAAAAGTAATTCAAATATAGCGCACTTCAATAGCAGGCTAAACCTCCTTTCCATTATGTACATATGTTTCGTGATTAAAAATTCCAAGATGATGATTGGGCTAAAAAAATATGTGAAAAGGGTTGAATAGCAAATTTTTTGAAAGGTCTTAGTACATATATGGATATAAAAAATCATGAAAGTTTACAAAATTCAAGCAGTTTATTTCTATTATTGATAAGTCAAAATATTTTTTCCTAATTTTCTCTTTCTTAAACTAGAAAAGTTCTATACTCGGCCCACAAACTTTTAAGAACATTTCAATTAAGGATCACGTAACTATAAAAGTCTTGAGATGGTAAGTTTTCAAATTTTTTATTTCTGTTTTGTTACATTGACGCAACAATTTTGAAATTATAAACCATTATATCATTATAGGCATGATATTTTAAAAATTTAAGTATAATTTTTAAAGTTTCAAAAATGTGACAGAATGAAACGTACACCTACACGATTACACATCTCATGCAAACTTTTTCAATAAACGGAACGTATTGAAAACTATTATTTTAATGTTATTTTGTTTTATTACGCGAAAATCCTATCAAAAGTTTATAATATAGTGGAAAATAATATTTTACATTAAGCATTGTATTTGCAACCATTAAAAAAATAGGGAAAGTTGTTGATTGGTTGCCATTTTTTATGCAAAATTCCAAAAGTTCTGCAAACTTAGAATACCCATTTAGGAACGGTTTGCAACTTCTTACGTTGAACGGAAAATACATGTTTATCACTTAATGCTTAAAAATGTTATTTTAACATTTAGCGTAGTAACAAAAGTTTTCAATTTTGGTTGCAAATGAAAAAAATAATTGTTTTATATATTTTTCAATTTGAGCCATGCATGGCTTAAAAAAAGCATTAGTGTTGCAAATCGAGCAGATAATTTGGTTGATCGACTAATGACAATATCTAAATTTGCAACTTTACACAGAGAACGGAACTTTTTGGGATACGCGAAACATAATTGTTTAAATTTTCACACGCTTTAAAAAACAATAGTGTTGCAAATCGGGGGATAATTCGGTTTATCGACTAATGACAGTTAGTCAAAGAGTAGAATTTCAGCAGAATAACATTCATATATCAATATATAGGGTGTCCCAATATCACCGTTACAAAAAAAAGATATATTTGTATTTACATTCCAAGAAGAAAAGTCCATTGCCATTTTTTATAATTTTCATAAATAAACCAATAATTAATTACTGGAAAACCGTAATTACGCTAATTACTTGATATACCCGAATGACTTGCGATCTAATTATACGATCAACGTCTATGAAAAAATGTTGTTTTTCAATTTTGGCATTATACTTCAATTTTCAAAATTCGCAAAAAACATTCAAGCAGAAAAATTGAGGACCCACAGTTTGGTGTAATGTAAGATTGTCCAAAATAAGAAACACTAAATTTTTTCTATTGCTTTAGTTCTCTAGGTTGTATTTACGGTGCCGACACTTTTACGTTGTGCGCAATTTGACGTGTAATTAGAGTAATTCCTGTAATTCATTATTATACAACTCAATAATTTTTGAGAAATTGATTGAAAATATGGCTCATAACTTTTCGCCTTGAAAGTTAAGAAGAATCTGCGATTTTTTTTGTGACGGTGATTTTGGGACACCCTGTATATCGCGTTTTTAATGAAAGCAAAGCCAGAATAAGCAAATATTTTATCAATTTGACAACAAGTTTCTAGTAAAAGTTATTAAGAGCGACTTTCACTGTAAATTAATAGTGAAACTGATCATTTTTGGTTAAATATACTCAAAACTTAGACCTGACCTTTACTCATTCTACTAAATCGATTTTTTTATGTAAAGGGATCCATGCTGTATAACGAATTATCGCATCGTTGAGCAAGCATCAACCGATTATAATTTCATATTATTGAAAAATACGTACCACCAAAACATTCGAAATTTTCTTTCTCCACCATAAATTTAGGTCGTATTCCGTTTCCAAACCTGGTTAACCAATCCAAATAACAGAAGTCTGACAGCGGTTTCTGAAAAACCCTTTGAAAACGAAACACCCGTTAAATAATTGACAGTTCAGACATTGGTTACCCGACAACCAACAAAATTCATCGGTTGTTCTGGTGACACTGTTGACAGTTATTTTCAGTTCCGTAAATAACCGAATTTTCAGATAACAGACACGGAACACGAAACAAAAACCAAGATTGGAAACGGAATACGGCCTTAATAAAATTTTCTGTCACCGATATTCCGTTAATGAATGAAATACTGTCAATATCGAATATTAATCAAAAATGTTGTCAGTACTACAATATTACAGTTTATATAAGTAATCCTGGCGTGCAGAAAAAAAATTAATATCTTATTGCACAATTTAAATTTTTATTTTTGGAAAAGATATTTCATATTCATAAAAATATGTATTTGTATATATTTTTTTAATATTTCCTTGTAGATTTTTATATTGTTTGTATATTTCTCTTGATTTTTGTGTTTTTTCATTTTTTGAATATTTCACATTACATTAGGACCGGTTTTCAAGGACACCTATCGCTTTCTTTTTTATTGTTCACGCGCAATGGAGTTATCAAATCGGTCCATATTAAATTAGAAAATCAAAGTTAATAAACGTGTTAATTATACACGGTGTCTTTCAGTTAATTGCTAAAAATAAAGCAGGTAATTTTTTACCTTATTTTAGGACTAAAAGTTCATATAAACATGTGTCTGCAAGGCTTTGATTTTTGAGATACAGGATGTCAAAACTGTATTTATTTTTTAGCTTTTTTCATGGACCTGATCTAAAAAACTATGAACTTTCGAACAAATGTTTATATGAACTTTCAATTCTAAAATGAACCAAAAAAAAAACATCCTGCATTTTTAGCAATTAAAATAAAATCAGAAAAAAAGTAACATAAAATTTTAAATGTGTAGAGACTTAGCAGTTTGCTAACTGACTAACGTCTAAACGGTTTAAAATATCGGATTAAAGTTACAAATGAAAGAGATAGAAAATAAAATGGGGAATCTGATTTTAATAAGACTCGCGACCTGGAAAATTTAACACCCAGGAAATTTTAGTAAAATGTATTGGACCTTTTGCGTGTACATGGCTTACAATATGGTGTGAGTGAAATTTGAATAGTTTATCACTAGAATATGTCCTTTATTTTATGTCCTAATATGTCCTTTATTTTTAGCTATCAATTAAAAAACACTATATATAATATTTTTACCAAAAAATACCAGGTCATCCCCAAATAGCCCCTAATTTTTTAAGTCAATCGGGCAAGTAGTTTTTAGCTGCGCCACAAACTGACAGACAGAGAGGCAAATGGGATTGAAAAACATATTTTTTGGCATCTAGGGGCGCTAAACCGTAAAGATATTTAAAACCTGCAATTTTTTCACCATTACTAATATTTCATTTGGCAGCCATTTTGTTCCCTCATCTTGAATTCGTACCACAATTTTACCAGTTTATCTCTATACCACAATTAATTTTTGCACAAACTTTGAAATCAGTCTATTAAATAGATTTCTCAGGCTGAATTTTTAAATATTTTATTAAGCCACCATTTTGTTTTGCCATTTTGGATTCCTACCAAAATTTTACTAGTTAATTACTACCTAATACTTGACTTTTGTGCAAAATTTGAGATAAATTGGTCAAATAATTTTTTACTGATTTTTTTTTAACATTTGACTAGGCTGTTTCGCCATATTGCATTTTTAACAAAATGTTACCAGGTCATTTCCATAGGACTTTTAATTAATTATTGACCAAAATTTAAAGTCAATCAGACCGACATACAGACAGACACACAGACCGATGAAATTGAGAAAACATGTTTTCCGGCATTTAGGACTCCGAAACGTGAAGATCCGAAAAAATTTCGGAGGGTGATTTTTTCAGGATTACAATACTTTCCTTTTACGGGGGCAGTAATAAATTTAATAAGTAGTTTTTACATTGATACACATCGCCTTTCTGTTACGTCATTTTGAATTCGTACCAGTTTATTCCTATATCACATCTAATTTTTCTGCAAAATTTAAACTCAATTGAGTAAGATTTTTTTTTAAGTTTGGATGCCACTATCTTTCGTCATCTTGAATTGGTACCACAACTTTACCAGTTTATCTTTATGTCACACTTAATGCTTGCACAAAATTTGAAATTAATCTAGTAAGTAGTTTTTTAGGCTCATTTTTAATTTTTTATTAGGATGCCATTTTGTTTTGCCATCTGCATATCATATTTGTGCAAAATTTGAGGTAAATTTGATAAATAGCTATTTTAGTAATTTTTTTTATTTTTAACTAGCCCGCCATCTAGTTCCGCCATATTGGATTTTTACCAAAATATTACCAGGTCATCCCCATATAACCCTTAATTTTTTACTAAAAGTTGGAGTCAATATGATGGATGGTTTTTAAGCTATGCCGCGAACTGACAGACACAGAGACATACCGACAAACGGACCCACGGAATCAATAAAACATATTTTTTGGCGTCTAGGGACACTAAAATGCGAGTATGTTCTGTGAATCGCAGAAGGTTGCAAATTTTTCCAACCATGTAAAACAAATTGTCCGCAAGTTTTTAAAGTTTTGCATAAAAAATCACATATCCTTATATTTTAGCGTAACTAGGTGCCAAAAAATATGTTTTATCGATTCCGTGGGTCCGTCTACCGGTTTGTCGCGGCATAGCTTAAAAACCATCTATCAGATTGTCTTTAGATAGATAGATCGATAGATAGATATATATTACGAAAAGTACAGATAGTACATAGGGTCGTCAAAATTTAAGTTACTAATACAATAATTTTAAAAATTCACCAAATCAAGAATAGTAAGAATTAAAACTAAACAGTATAGAATAATAAAACAAATAAACTAAAATATAAATTGAAAATAAGAACATAAAGTAAAATATAAACAAAATAAAATGGTCGTAGGACCCCAAGAAAATGTATAATACATTCTGTAAAACAATATCTAAATGCTACAGTCAATATATAGTAGTATCACAGAAATTATTTTTCCAAATAAAGTAGCAGGTTGTGATATAGAAAATATATAAAACAAGACAGGTAAAACGTAAGATGTATCGGAATAGTAGATAAAAAAACAAAAGGTATAATAAACAAAAAACAAAAACTATAAAAAACAAAACAACTTGTAGACCAGCTGAACCAATAAAAACACAGTCAAGCATTCAAAGTCAATTTGTCCGTTCTAGATATTCTCTTGTTGAATAGAAAGCTGTTTCTGCAAAAAATACTTTGGATCTTTTATTAAATTCGTTGCCATTTAATTATTTTTATTGAAAATTAAGGGTCATATGGGGACGGCCTGGTAATTTTTTGGTAAAAATCTAATATGCCAGAACAAGGTGCCGGCCCAGTGAAAAGTGAAAAAATTATTACTAAAAAACTGATTATCAAATTTACCTCAAATTTTGCACAAAAATGAAGTGTTACATAGAAATGAACTGGACACATTTTGATATGAATATAAGATGGCAAAAAACAAAATGGCATACTAATAAAAAATTGAAAAATGAGCCTAAAAAACTACTTATTAGATTAATTTCAATTTCAAACAAAATTCATTTTGTGCAAGCATTAACTGTGATATAGAGATAAACTGGTAAAGTTGTGGTACGAATTCAAGATGGCGAAACAAAGTAGTATCGAAAGGTTTAAAAAAAATCTTTCTCAATTTTTAATTAAATTTCATTAATTTAAGTTTATATTTTGCAGAAAAATTAAATGTGATATAGGGATAAACTAGTACGAATTTAAAATGACTTAATAGAAAGCTTGAGAAACCTGCATAATAGATTGACTTCAAATTTTGTGCAAGAATTAAATGTGTTATAGAGATAAATTGGTAAAATTGTGCCACGAATTCAAGATGAGGGAACAAAATGGCTGCCAAATGAAATATTAGTAATCGTGAAAAAAACTGAAGGTTTTAAATATCTTTACGTTTTAGCATCCCTAGATGCCAAAAAATATGCTTTCTCAATCCCATTTATTGTCTGTCAGTTCGCGCCGCAGCTAAAAACTACTCGCCCGATTGACGTCAAATTTTTTGTAAAAAATTAAGATTTATGTGGGGATGACCTGGTATTAATTTGGTAAAAATCCAATATGATGGAACAAAATGGCGGCTTAGTGAAATGTTAAAAAAATTATGACTAAAAACAAATTATCCAATGTATTTCAAATTTTGCACAAAAATCAAGAAATCAACCCGTAATATTTTGGTATGAATCCAAGACAGTAAAACAAAATCTTAAACTTTGGGCATCCATTAAGTGTGGTATAGAGAAAAACTGGTCAAATTGTGGTACGAATTCAAGACGTAGAAACAAAATGGCGGCCAAATAAAATGTCTAAATAATCAATGTAATTATTCAGTTGACTTAATATCTTGCAGCAAAATTGAATGTGATACAGGGATTATTGGTACGAATTCGAAATGACGATACAAAATTGTTGTTTTAAATAATCAGTGTAAAAAAATTCAAATCATTCCCAAAAAATACGTGTGGCATAGGTAGAAACTTGTAAAATATTAGTACGATTCCGATATGGTGGAACAAAATGCCACGCAATAAAAATGTTTGAAAAGATAGTATACTTAATGACTATGTGCGGAACTAAATTGGATTACATTTTACTATTCCTAATAGAAAGAAAGATTCATAACGAGGGAAGTTCCGGGTAAAGGAAATTTATCGATTTTTAAATGTTGTTACACAAATTGTAGGTAAAAAACATAGATTTCTAATCAAGCAAATAGTTCAGCACTCCTTTAATGGTTGCAAATATAATGCAAATTATAAAATAGTATTTCCCACTACATGACATGTTTGCAAAACTAATGTAATAATCGTTTTTGTGCAAATTTTAATAGTTTGTATTCATTGTTACCCTCTTCCCCCAATTTTTTCGTAAACTTTAAAGTAGGATTTTGAATTGTTTTAATGTAATAAGAGCCTTAAAAAGCCCGATAAACGCGGCATCAAAGACATTTAATGAATTACCTAATCAAATAAGAAACGAATTTTAAGCATTGATTAAAATAATGCCATATTTTCAGGCTATACGAAAAAAACTATTTCATTGTGTTATTGTTACAAGTTACCAGATGTATTGTATTAAGTCTGAATAAAGGATCTGTTTAAAAACAAAAATATGCCAATATGGAACATAACTTGTATTTTTAACGATTATATTTTTAATAAAGTGGTTTTGACGAGATATTACTGTATAAAGTGGAATTCAAGATGGAATTAGTAGGTATTTAATTAATTATAAGTATATATCCGTTGTATAAACTATTTATTAAAATTTAATGAAAAGGCATCATTTCTATTAAAGAAGCGCTTTTGATCGCCGTGAATTATGACCACAATGCATTCGTTATTAACAAATGGTTGCTCTACAATTAGTAATTAGATTAATATAATATTTGGTATATTACCAGCGCCTCGACATCAGGGGAATCTAGTTGTGTCAAAACTTTAGTATTTATGTAAACAATTAATGTCTCCTGCAAAACCATATAATCAAACAGAAGTTAATTCTCGAGGCAAACCAAATCTTTTAGCATATTTCTAATAGTTACTGTGCCATAGCGCAATCAATAAAATAACGTGTATTCACATTAATATTTCTAGAAATTTTAGGTACCTATTTGCAAAATATTTAGAGACTCACCTTTTGAAGGCTCATCAGGGCGTTTTCTTAAACTCAATTAGTTTCCGACTGAACATTTACTGGCTACTTTGGCTGGATATATCTTTTAGATTTACAGTTGTAACATCACTAAACCTCTTTTAAATCCCGTGGTATTTAGGACGGTCGGCTTCTGAACTCAAAACTCGGCTTTACTTTGACTCTGATGTTACGTCGTTGACTATTCGAAGGGCCCTAAATGTGGTTCAAGTAGCTGGTCGCCTCTTGACAAGTACTCTTCGTAATGATTCTTTGATGTTTCGAAATCTCCAGCTTCATTTTGCAATGTAACATTTGTAATGCCATTAATCAAATAGGATACAGCATGTCTGCCAGTTATTTGGCATGTTTTCAGTAACTCTATTTTGCTGAAATAGTAGGTTGTCACAGTTTCGCCTTTTTGGTTGCTGTTAAAAATCTTTTTTTGCAACTAAAATTTTCATTGGTGCTTGTCGCTCGACGAAACTGGTAAATATATCTTCTCCATTGACAAGATGATCTGACGTTCCAGAATCCACAATAAAGTTAACTTTGCCTTTTTCATCCATATTTTGAAAATCTCCGGGCATAACAGCAAAACCAGATGTGTTACCCTTGATGTTGAAGGCTTTGATAACTGAATAATTACTTAAAACAACCGCAATAAAACTATTTTATATTCTTAAATATATAAGATAGTATGGCTTGACTTTTTATAAAAAAATTAAAGAAGTAGTTAGGTATGTAACTGAATACATTTTTAAATCACGTAATGTGTTTTGAACTCGGTTTTAAATTTTTTGATATAAAACAAATTAAATCTTTAATAATAAAATAACGGTAAATTTGCTTTTACCCGAACTTTCATAGCAACGGATTCCATCTCATACTTTTAACACAGTTCCTATATGCATATTGATATTTGATAATAACATTATATAAATATTAATATATTTTAGTTTTTTGATAAAGAAAATTACAAAAAAAGTTCTGTTAAAAAGGCCTTTACCTATTTTTTTACCAAAGTACTTATAATTACTCTAGTTTCATTACGAAAAGGTGAATATATCTGTGTGTCGTTGAATTCGTTACGAGGAATGTTTTGGTTAAACGCCAAATTGTAGGACCTATTTTTCCAATAGGCCAATTGGGCCTGGCCTTAGGACCCTGTAATCAGAGGGACCTTGCCTTCGGCCTCACTATGTACGACAGTGATTTATCAAACAATACATCACATTAGAACCATTGAGATGCAGGACATTTTTTTTATTATAGCTCTTTTGAACTGTTCAGATTTTACATCGCTAGGGCCTGGACAAGTTCAGAAAAAAAATACAAAAGTACAATATTTGTCAAAATATAAATAGAGTAATTTTGTGAAAAATGAAAGTCAGGATATCATATAAAAATGTTTCTCTGGATACGATAGTCTCTGAAATAAATCGATTGGAATCATTGAATAAATAAACAAGATTGGAATATATATTTAAATTTATCCCACTGACATCTTCTCAGAAAGAAGGAAGCTATTTAATAGAACAAACCGATTTTGACAGTGTGCGGGATATTTAAATTTCTCAAAAATGGAACACTAAGAAAAAGTGATAAACCTATTAAATTAAAAAGTAGACATTTTAAGCTTTTTAAGGCCAGTAAAGTGAATCGATATCATCATTTTTCCTGATTTAATGAAAACTGTTCATCACGAGATTTTCAAAAAATCGGGGAAAGTCTAAAAAGCAAGTAATTATTGGCCACCTAAACAAAACTAGGCTTTTAATGCGATACTATTTGGTGCTCTAGACAACATAATACCTAACGGACTTAATGATTAAACAATGAGTATAAATAATTGAAAAACCATTTCCCAAATCTGCGAAACTGTAAAAATATTAGGTAATAAAATTTAAGTTTGCCAAAAGTTTTGGTATTTCAAAATTTAAGTTTGTTTTTAGTGTTTTGAAAAGTTTACAGATAAAAACTAATTTCACATATTTTTTTTTGATTTCCTCTTTTAAATTAATTTTTTAAACTTCAAAAATTAATACTTTTTGGCAGTTTATTGTAAATTTAGTTTGTGGAATTTTTTTGCCAGCTAGAGACGCCAAAACGTGAAGATATGTAAAACCTGCTTTTTTTTTTACAATTACAAAAATTTTATTTGGCCGCCATTTCGTTCGGCCATCTTGAATTATTACGACAATTTTCCTAGTTGAACCCTATTTCACAATTAGTTATTACACAATTTGAAATCAATCCATTAAGTAGTTTTTCTAGGATGAATTTTTAATTATTTTACTAAGCCGCCATTTTGTTTCGCCATCTCGGATTCGTACCAAAATTTTACTAGTTGATTTCAACATAATACTTTGATGTTTATGCGAAAATTTAGGTAAACTGGGTAAGTAATTTTTTAATAATAATGTTTTTAACTCTTCACTAGGCCAACATTTTGTTTGGCCATATTGGATTTTTACCAAAATGTTACCACGTCATCCCAATATGACCCTTAATTTTTCAAGTCAATCGAGTAGTTTTTTAGCTATGCCGCGAACAGACAAATAGATAGATAGACAGACAGACAGACCGACGGAATTGAGAAAACATGTTTTTCGGCATCTAGGGACCCTGAAACGTGAAGATCTGAAATAATCTCGGAGGGTGAGCTAAAAACAAACCTAAGAATTTATAAAGAAGCCTGATTTACTAATTTTTGGTTCCACTGATATGTATATCAGTTTACTCGACATAGTTGTAAACAATGTGTTCAAAATATGTGTTTTAAAGAGTTTTTTTTTTCTTTAAAATATATTTTTAACTCTAAAGTATGCTTAAAACAAAAAAAACACATGCTTTTAATCTATTTAAGTTTTAAATATGTTTTTGTGCAGTTGTTTATAGTTTAACACAAGTTTTGAAAATAAGTAATGGTGTTTTAAAAATGTTGTTTTTATTCAAAATGTTTAAAACATAAAAAATGTATGGGTTAATTATGGGACTAAAGCGTATTGCCTATTCTTTATGACAATTTTTATTTCAGTGGAAATAGTATTTTTTCTAAAAATATACAACCAGCAAAATCTTATAACGACTAATTTCGCGTGTCCTTGGAAATCATTTCCCACAGCTCAAATAAGTTCGACATTGGTCGGCTTCCGTATGCAATATACAGCCTATTTAATATTTTATTGTATATAATGAGATTGGAGGTTGCTCAGTAGCCAGTTAGCATCTGTTTATATTCCACTTTTCAATGTTCAAGTCTTAAAAATATTTCTATGTCGTTAAATGTTATCTTGCCATGTAAGAATAAGAAAGTACACAGTGAGTTTAAGTCCCAAATGCAGTCGTTGGAAATATTCAGTGTATAATGCCATTGAAAACTACTTTTAACTACTAACCAAAATGTCAGGCCTATGTGAAAAAAGCTGTGTAATAATAAAAATTAAATTGAAATAACTAATTGTTAACTTAAGCCGTGATAATATAGGTACAATTTGCTAACATTTAAATCACTACAACAGACTTTTTTTGTTTTATTAATTTTATTTAAATGGAATTCTCATATAAAACAAGTTAAAATCCTGATAATGAATTCAAGGCATTCGCATTTGAATATTAAGGATATTTATTTAAAACGAAATCTCTTTTCACACCCATTATCTACATATTAACTGAATAACGATCTTTTCCTGTTCGTTTTTGGTCGTTATTTAAAGTGAAAAGCAAACAAACACGTAATCGGATACACACCTTTTAAACTGTATATTTACGTAAATAACATTGATATCCGTTGGTTGATAGACCTTCAGATGCGGATAAAATGTTTTAGAGTTCAGTATACATTTTTTTCACTTGGTTTTACTTCTTTCATTTTAAATAAAAAAAAAATACGTTGCTTTCTTGGTTAACACAACATAGGCATAACATCCATGAAAGACAGTGGGGACTAAAAAAAAAGATTATTATTGGAATTTAATATGTTGAGAGAGGCTGTAAATTATTTATTTATCAATTTCAAAGTGTTTTGTGTGAAATTATTTAAGTGTCCACCTTAGAATTTCGGGTTGGGAACATCCTGGGTAGAGGTGGGTCGTTCACGACCGACCCGGCTCAGTGATCCGGATCTTCAAAGTGATCCGTAAGAGCCGGATCGTTCAAATATAGTGAGCCGGCTCCGGATCCCAGAAATATCAGATCTCGTCTGTTTCGCAGGTCCCTGATCGGAGCGGCTGAACGTGTTTAGTCGTTGTTGATTCGTTCACTAATTGCACACACGTGTTGCCTTCTTGAAACGCCGCGCCGGGCCTTTTCCAATTTCTATTCATTCTCGATGTTTGTTTGTTTTGTGTCAGGAATCGGTTGCGTTACGGTGCACTTGAAAACATGAAATTCTAAATAGGAAAGTTTATTCATTATATATTTATAAAAAATACTATATCACAAAAGTTTGAAGTTTTATATTTAAATTAATTAATAAGGCCTAAAAAAATTAAAATTTATGTAGGTGGTAGTAGTCTATATACAGGGTGTTTACCAAGTAAGGTAAAATATTTTAAAGGTTATTTCTTAGTTTCATAAAGTTCATATAAATAAACACATGTCTGAAACAACCTAATTTTTAAGATACAGGGTGTTTTATATATGTTTTTAAAAATTAATTTTTTTAAATACATATATTCAGTATTATTCAGAGCTAAAAAGAAAAAAAACATGTGTTATGATGTCTTGACTAGGTCCGATCCCATAATTTTTAAATAGGTACCTATGTAAAAACCAATATTTATTTGGTGTGTAAAAATAACATTTGGAATAACTTAATATCACTACATATGCATATAAAATACATTTTTGAAAATTTACGATTTTCGGCGAATCGTACATCTTTTACTCAGGATGGACGTCAGTTTCGATTTTTATGGTATCAAATTAGCATATAAACAAAGTTTAAGCAAAATTTATTATGCGAAAGTTTTTCGAAATTTTTGTATGAAAGTTTTATTTTTATTTCCAAAACGCTTCATAATTATTTGTTGATACTGAGCGCGGTTGAATGCGGTGAATATATTTACCGGACGTAAATAGTTAACGAGATGTCTAAAAAATATCACTTTTAAAAAAATATTTCGCGAATTTCCAATTTTTGCGGATCGTGGAAACACTACCGTACATCCACGTCAAAATAGATGTCAGTTTGGATTTTTATGGTATCAAATTAGTATATACAAAAAAAAAAAAGCACAATCTATTTTCTGAAAATTGTTTGTAACTTTTATATATAATGTATAGAACTTTTTGTTGAACAGTTACGAAAAAAAATATTAAAATATAAATGATTGGTTTTGGGGCAAGTTTTGTTTACCTGAAATGGGTTATTTGGAAAAAAAATATTTGATTGCCTTCTAGAAGCCCTTCTTAACAACGGAAATGAAAAATTTTCCTGCGGAAATGCGTCATTTCCATTGTACACCCCTTTTTTTTTTTAATTTAGAAGCTTGCGGGATCTTGGAGCGAATAGGGGTGCTGGGTGGGGTAAAAATACTTTAAAGGGTAAAGAAATCTTTTCTAGAAGTGTTTCTTAACAACGGAAATGAAAAAATTTATTGCAGAAACGCGTTATTTTCATTTTCATACACAGTTTAGTATACCTGAAATCAGTTACATGAAAACTTTGCTTGGCATCTCATCCCAAATGCTTTCCCAAGCACCACAATGCCAAAATGTTACTGCGGAAATTTGTCGTTTTAATTTTCCGACAAAATTTTGTATAGTTTAGTTTACCTGAAATCAGTTACATAAAAAAGAAGCTTTGATTTATATTCTAAACTTTTTCCTCAAGATAAAAATGTAAAAATTTGTCTGCGGAAATTTGTCATTTACATTTTTCACGGAAATTTTGAGCGCTTTTCCAGGGCGCGGCACGATTGCGGACGAAACATTAGTATTCAGTTTTTCACAAAATGAAGTGAGGGCACGATTGCGGAATGTAAAAATAACGGCTGAACGCATCGTATTGTCAGCGACATTTTATACCCGTATACGTGACAGCCCGAAATTTTTTTTAGATAATCTCAATAATTTGTCTGAGTCACGAAGTTTCATATAAATATCTGTCTGCATATCTTTGAGAACTTCAAGGAATATAAACAAAGAAGGATGATCCTTTCTTGAGTCAGGCAATCGAACAAATATATACGAGCATTCCGCAATAATGCCATCGATTATTTTGCCTCCATCCGCAATCATGCCTTCGTTTTCGTTACTTAAAAAATGTAGAAGAATTTAGAATGTAAATCAAAGTTTTTTTTTGTGTAATTGATTTTAGATATTCTAAACTATACAAAATTTCCGCAGAAAATGAAAATGACAAATTTCCGCAGACACATTTTTAACATTTTCGTGCTTGGGAAAGAGTTTGGGATGAGATGCAATGCAAAGTTTTCATGTAACTGATTTCAGGTATACTAAACTGTGCAGAACGGAAATGACGCATTTCCGCAGCAAAATTCTTATTTTCCGTTATTTAGAAAAGCTCCTAGAATATGTAAAACTAGATACTTTCCTTATAACCAATTTCAGGTAAACGAAACTTGAGCCGACAGTCCGGTCAGAAACTCGCTCTTCTGTTATTCGTGCACATTTTATGCGTTTTTGATGGCATTCCCTAACTAAAGCTCGTTCTGCTATAGGCAAAAGTATTTTTCTATTGCCAGGCCGTAGGGGTGTACAATGGAAATGACGCATTTCCGCAGGAAAATTTTTCATTTCCGTTGTTAAGAAGGGCTTCTAGAAGGCAATCAAATATTTTTTTTCCAAATAACCCATTTCAGGTAAACAAAACTTGCCCCGGACTGTCCGACGTACTTTTAACAGAAATAATTTCAGTTAAAAATAAAAACTTTTTGAGTTGAGAGTATACCGTTGTATTGTTTAAATTATCAGTATTACATTAAACATATGTTTTTATTTATTTGAATTAAACTTTGTTAGAAAAGAAGCAATTTAGAGTATATAAAATATGCAATATGATACCTAATGAACAAAAGTCATGTACATTGTATTGTCAAAAATTTAAAACCTTTTAGGGTTCGGAGGAGAGCAAAGTGTACCAGATAGCTGCGCCATCATAGAGTTTCCAGAAATACTTGGCCAACTGGTATATCCACGAATGGTCCAAATGTGTTTTCATCGATAAGACAAAATTTAATCTTATTCATTCGGATGGAAGGATCTGGAGGCAACCAAACGAGAGAAGACGCAGAAGAAAACATGGCGGCACAAAAGTCATTTGGGGGAGGTGGATTAACTGTTTGGCAGGGTAATGGAAAAACTGATAAATGTTTCAAATTTGGTATATTTCAAATAAGAGAAAAGAAATGTTTCTACTGAAAATAAAATTTACAGGATGACTTTGACAATTGACAATGATAAAAAACATAAATACAATATAGCAAAATGAGAAATTTGACGTTGTAGTAAAAAGTTCAAGAATTTTAAAGATTTCGCAACCCAGAAAAGAAAGACATCCGGTAGATTTCAAGAAAACTTGTTTAATGACGTTAGTCTTAATTTATAATGGGACAAATCCGATTTAAAAATATGCAGAAATGTTCGAGGTAGGAATATCAAAAAACTAAAAACATATTAACATTTGAACATATTTAATTTAAATTTATTTAAACATTTTCTCCTCCATATTTTTATAAGTTACATCATTTTTTAGAGTTTTGAGTATTTATACATTAATTATACCATGCATTCATTTCAACTGATTTGTAGCACATTTGGCTCGATTTTCGGATCCACCCTGTAGAACTAGGACATTTACACAGTGATACACTTATCTATGACTTACTCTATATCGGACTCACATATTTTCGTACTCGATTTTTATAGAAAGCTTTTGGATTTAACTGGTTCCATTCAATTTAGGATTTTAAATGCAATACCTGTATTACAAATTTCATGATCATGGTAACTCATAATTAAAAGAGCTATCAAAAAAATTTATAACCCGTTTCGAGATAATACCTCAAAGATATTAAAAGTCACTTAACTTCTTCTGATGTGAAACTCGAAATAGATAATTTGTTGTTGGAATATTTTTCCTTAAAAAAATTTTTTTTTCAAAATTTTGAAGTTTTTAGACACCGTGTATTAATTTTGTGTAACATACACTATAGACGCATTATTGTAACACATTTGTGTAAAAATCAAACCTGATTTGTTTTTAAGTAATAAAGTTACAGGGTAAAACATAAAATTAAACAAAATTTTACTAAAAAAATGAATATCTCAAAATTTAAGAGAGAGATCGGTAAATCCACCAAATTGATTTTTTGCATTTATTCTCCTAAACAATCGAGTAAAATAAATTAGAATTTTATTAATTTTTTCAATGGTTGTTGCTAAGAATTTCATCTTGTAAACAAATCACTGTCAAAACTGCTAAAGCTACAGAAGCCATTGGATCTTATGATTGATCCGAAAAGAAAGCACGATAATATCCTGAAAACTGCATTAAATTTTTTTGGTTCGTTTCAGAGATATTTTACTTTTAATTTATAGAAAGATTTTGCTTTATGCACTTGAGATGGCCAGCAGTTTATTTGTTTATACATTTGCCCGTTAAATGAAAAATACGTAGTTTTAAGGCAACGCTCCGAGAGCTGAATTATATGTGCCTCGACATCCTCGTTCATAGCAATCCTGTCCAATGCTTTGTCGATCGGAATATTGGGATACAACGACTTGACATCTAGGCTTGCTATGATATTGTTTTTTTCAAGAACGATGCCTCGAATAAAATGCTCCGAGTTTTTGTCAAATTAATCTGCTTTTTCGAAAGCTGGTTGCATAATTTCAGCAAAATATTTTTCCAGTTTTTGTAGCGGCGAATTAACAGCACTAACTGTATTTCGGAGTTTATTGGTGACTTTTTATTTTATTTTTGGTTGTTTTTTTTAGGTACGTAGTCGGGTCCCCTTGGAATAGACTTATAACAATTTTCTTGTAGGATATCCTGCATTTTTTGTATGTTGTCTTGGGTATAACTATGGTTCCGTTTCCTTTATCTGCTAGAAGGATTGTGATGTATTTATTTTTTCGAAGTTTTGTTAGGGCCTTCTAACCTAAATGTCACCGAACATTTACGTTTTGTTCCGGTGGTTTGCTTGATCTTAAAATTCTTGTCGAATCTCCTCTGCTTTCGTTTCTTCAGTGAAGTCAAGAAGAGCTTCCACTTCAGCTATTATTTTTTTTCTTTAGGGGTTTCCTTAGGGGACATCGCAAATGCTGTATTGGCCACAGCATTTGCTCTCTAATATCTAGATCCGTGAGATTAATTGAAACACGGACGAGACAAAACGAACTAATATCTAGTGCTTTAAAGAAAAATGGCTATACAAATCGCATTATAGAGAAAGCAATTAATGCACAGGGATCTCCAACAACGAACAGCAAACATTATGAACCGGGAAGGCAACAAGTAGTCAACGGCCCGCCCCGGGTAGGGGATATAAAAGCAAGTTGCGCAGTCACTAACACTTCAGTCTCTATTAGGACGCGAGAAAGCCTCGAAAACGCCAAATGTGATTTTGGCGAAACGTCAGCAAAACTGTTCTTTTCAGAACGGCAGTAGTGTTTATACATAGATTATAGTCTCACAAATGAGATGAAAGACATATTAATAATTATTACCTTCTCTTACGACTATTTCCTGAGTATGAACAAAAGAAAGAGAGAGAGAGAGAGAGAGAGCTGTCTATAAAATATAGGAAGAAGTCGTAAGATGTGACGTAACCTAACCTAGGATTCTTCCAAATAATTTTGCATGTTGCACTTAAATTTTTATACATTTAATAATAAGTGGTACGAGAAAGCTCACCAAGATTTAACTATGTTAAGTATCTCAGAAAGAAAGGTAGTGTTGGTTTTATACCAATTTAACTTAAATCAAAAGGCTACAAAACTTACATCATTCAAGTTTTAAGTACAGTACTTGTCAGTGATTCAATTACCTTCGAAATAGGCCTATTTAACCCAGTTTACAAATAAATGTGCAAATTCATAAAACAACAGTGCGGTGTACTGAGTGCTATTCGTTAAAAACTAGACATGATTTAAAGTGTTTCGCTAAAGTTCATTATATATTAATTCTATTATCAAAATGGAATTGGGTCTATTTGGCACATAATAACACTAACAGACAGTCAAGTGTGTTCCCAAGACAACACACACAGATCAAACCTGAAGTTGATTATATTTGATACGTAGAAGAGTCTGTCGGGGATCTCACAACAGCATCGAGGATGTACATATGGTTGGCAGGCCTAGTTTTATACATCTTGAAACATGACTCCTGAGGGACTACAAGCAAGCTTCAGAGTGACTGTGCTACTGCTAAAGTTCATCAGCACACAAGAACATTGGACCAAAACATCAAATAAAAAAAGGCCTAAAAGGAACAAATCAAGCAATAGAAGAAAGTTCGAGAATGATGAAAATGAGACTTACCAATGATATTTTTGGCCTTTTCAAAGAGTCAAGAACATGTGACTTGGAATGAAAAATGGGTTTCTTCCACTAAAATTCTAATTTTAACTCTGCTAGCATAGCTATAGGACACTTAAACAATAAGTCACCCAAAATAATTAGAATGGACCCCAAAATCGGCAGAAATGCCCTAAAGACAACCAAAAGTTCCAGAAGATGGTCTGCCTTTTTTTTAACTCCTTCTGTCACTTTTTCTTTCTCCTGTTGGATAGAAACCTAGAGATTTTTGATACAACCCTGATGTTGGTACTACTAATTGTTAATGAAGTTGACAGATATTTCAAAATTAATTTAAATTTAGATAAATTTTATTTTTGTTTTGAGATAATTAGGATATACCAAAATGTTAGTTAAAATTACAATGGTAAGTTTCAAAATGAAGTTTTTTGATCATATCAATTTCTTTACTCTGATTTCCTATTTTACTAATTCCTAACCTTATTGTTTTTACTAAAGTTTATGTAATGTGCTTTCTCTTAATTTCAGAAAAATTTCAGCTTTATTTCTACAAAGGGGCTTGATGCTACTGAAAAACAACAAATACAGTATGAGCTAATGAGAGCTATCACCAGAATACAAGGTAAACTTTGATTTCTTTTACTTAACTTAGCCTAAAATTGTCAACTCCATAATCATGTAACAAATTTGTACCTAAAATTGCTAATTTTAATAATTTGTTTCAGAATGAGAAGAATGTGCCTATGGAGGTCTCCACCACTTGGTTTATTGTTATAAAGTTAACCTAGGATTACTGAGATTGTGATTTTAAATTTTGAATTAAACGATAAAAAAACATTAAATATGTGTCTTATTTCAACTATGAAGATTATAGGAACTGGTAAGCATATTTTATAGATATTATCTTAAATAAAAATATAGCAAAATTCTAAATTTCTGGTAGGAAAATATAACCCGTTACAACACCTCCCCTCCTTAAAAAAAAAGATTTGAAACATCTTTTCTAATAAAAAAAAACTTAACTAACTTGAACTCAAAAAAATATATATACTTATTTTTAATGTAGATTAAATAGAGAAAAAAAGTTTGATGCAGTTTAGATGGAGTCATCAGGTGGATGAGCTTTTAAGTCTTTGGCATTCCAAACACCACAGAATCCGTGAGTTCATAAGTCCATGGTGATAGAACACGGAAAATAACATAGGGTCCTGTAAATTTAGGAGCTAGTCTGGAAGTAAAGTGTTTCGAAGCATCTGATAAAATGTAATTTTTCTTCCAAACTTTCTGATTTAGCGCAAAACAATTATCTCGTCGACGAAGGTTGTATGCATGACTTGATTTTACATAAGCTTGCTTTAAGCTATTCTGAACATCCACAAAAACTTTCGACAAAGCGTTTGATCCCGCTAAAGCATCAAAATTTCCTGAATTTTCTTGAGTGGCGTTTTCGTCATGAGGTAGTCTAATTTCATGTCCAAAGACTACAAAATTCGGAGTCAAGCCTGTAGTCTGATGTTTTGCTGATCGGATTGCACAACCAGCTTTAGCTAGGAATTTATCCCAATGTCGTTGATCCTTGCTTACATAACACGTAAGAATAGTCTTTAATACGCGATGTACTCTCTCCACGGGATTGACTTGAGAATGATAATTGGCGGTATATCGAATTTCTATGCCATAGCTTTCCAAAGTATCTCGAAAAGTTTTACTGCGGAACTGGGGACCATTATCAGCAATTAGTTTCTTAGGTATCCCATATATTAGTATTACGTAATCTTCCAACCATTTTAAAATAGACGTATCTGTAGCGGTACAAAGAGGAAAAAATAAGCAGAATTTGCTGAACACATCACAAACAGAAAATATATACGAATGGCCAGAGCTAGAGCGTGGCAGTGGACCAATAATATCAACACTGATTACCTGCCAAGGTCTGGAATCAGTTGGTATTTGACTCAACATTTGGCTAGCGGGGGCCTGTTGTTGAGGCTTCGATTCAATGCAGGTTCGGCATCTCTTAATATATCGTGATACATCAGATTTAATTTGGGGCCAGTAATATTTCTGGGTTATGCGAGATAGTGTTTTAAACACTCCTAAATGTCCACATGTCGGAGGGTCGTGGTTTGAATGTACTATTTCTGATCGACGTTCTCGGGGAACCACTACAAGCCATTCATCTTCGGGATTTACAAGAGGTGGATAGGGATGCCTAGCTCGTTTATACAAGTTATCGTTGTCGATATGCCAAAGAGGATATTTAGATGGCTGCTGGGTTACTTTCTTGATCATTCTAAGATACCACTTCTCTACTAGTCAGTCTACTACGGGAGGTAGATTTATATTTTTTATTTCTTGCTTTACCGAATCTACAATTGGCACTGATCGTGATAATGTGTCTTGAACGACGTTTTCTTTACCTTTCCGATGTACTACATCAAAATCGTATTGTTGTAAACGAATCGCCCATCTTGCTATTCCTTGATTGAATTCAACTATTTTAAACTATAATGGTCGGTGATAACAGTAAATTTTGTTCCCTCTAAATATGGTCGAAGTTTTTCAATAGCAAATAAGACAGCAAGGCACTCTTTTTCTGTCGTCGTGAACTTTCTTTCATTTTTCGTTAAAGAACGGCTAAGATAATAAATAACACGTTCTTTATTATCTTGAACCTGGGAAAGGACAGCACCGAGTCCGAAGTCTGAGGCATCACATTGCACGACAAAAGGTTTATCAAAATCAGGGCATGATAGAACAGGTGCTTTCACAAGGTGTTCTTTGATTGTATTAAAAGTTAATTCGCAATTTTGGTCCCAATTAAATTTAATATTGCCTGCGATACCACGATGCGAGACCGATAATTCGCCTTACTTCCTTAACAGATTTTGGGGTGGGGTTGCTCAAAATTGCCTCTATTTTCTCAGGATCAACCAGAAGACCGGACGCGTTGACAACATAGCCCAAATACTTGAGTTCTGGTTTACAAAAGACACACTTTTCTTTATTCAGAGTTAAACCAGCACGAACAAGACGGTTTGTTACTTCACGCAGGATTCGAATATGTTTCTCAAAGGAAGGCGTACAAATAATCACATCGTCCAAATAGACAAATACAAATTCTTCCAATTCAACACCAATAACGCGATCAATGAGGCGTTGCCACACAGCTGGTGCGTTAGTCAAACCAAAGGGCATACGCTTATATTGATAAAGACCTCGAGTAGGAACAGTAAAGGCGGTAAGTTGTCTTGATTCCTCTGCAATAGGTATCTGCCAATAAGCTGATTTTATATCTAACGTGCTGATATATTTTGCGTTTCGTAATTTGTCTAAAATTGCAGATACGTACGGGATTGGATAGCTATCAGGAACAGTTACTCGATTTAGTGAGGGATAATCTACACAAAATCGCCAACCACCTGTTTTCTTTTTAATCATTACAATTGATGACGACCATGGGGACACAGAGGGTTCGACGATATCATTCTGCAACATTTGTTCCCATTCTTTATTTATTTCAAGCTGTAGCGCACGTGAGAGTGGGTAGTATCTTTGCTTGATAGGAGATGAATTAATCTTGATTACCAGCTCTTCTAGTTTGGTACAGCCAAGATTATCACCCATTTTTGAAAGGGTTTCTTCTACAAAGTCATTCAGTTCTTGTTGTTGATCAGCTGAAAGTGTTTCACGGCTTTGAATAGCACAAACCTTAATAATATCAGTTGTACTTGAACGAAATTTCCATTGACCCGTATACAAGTCAGGAACGATTCCCATTCTGGTCCAAAAATCTATTCCGAGAATTAGAGAGTGAGGAAGGGATGGAACAACAAGAACATCCATGAGAACTACACGGCCTCGAAGTTGGATAGGAAGTTGCACAGATCCAATGACATCACACGATTCACCATTCGCCACAGTGCAATGAGAGTTACTTAAATTAAGTTTACACAAGGGTTTCAAAGTGTTCAACCAGCTTCACCAAGTATGGTTTTAGAAGCTCCACTATCTAATAATCCAAGAACTTTTATGCCGAATATATTTACGTTTAAGTATGCTCTTTCATCATCTTTAGCATGAGCTAATACATAATCAAGTAAAATTTTAGGGCGAATTGAGGCCTAAGTCAATAGACGTTAGGCAAGACGTTCGGCCTAATGCCACGCCTGATTTACGTTTTTTGAACAAGTTGTGCATGTTTTTGAGGTGACCTCATCTTTTCCACAGCGGTAACAAAATAGTCTTTGCGGATTAGGGCATTGACGAAATCTATGTCCTGCTTGACGACAATTCCAACATGACGGTTTTTCTCCCGATATGACATCCACAACAATACTTTCAAAATTATTATAGTCCGTATTATTTTGTATTCCTTGATCGTTAATGTCTGATGAAAGGTGGGGATCAATTGTGCTTACAAGATAATTAGGTCTGTGATAGGCAAGTTCAGGTTCTAACATTTGTCTAAAATTAGTCGGCGGCGGTACAAATCTTTGAACACGCTGTTCGGTTTCTTCTATCGCACGACTCAAACGAATAAGTTCTTTAACGGAAGAAATTTGATGAGTCGCAAGGCGGGTTTGAAAATAAGGCAAAAGATTACGTCTAAGTAATTGAAGCTTTGTCTCCTCTGAAAGTGGTTGAGGTAGCTTACGAAACAAGTTCTCCATGGCAACAACGAAACCTATTACCCTTTCTTGAGAACCCTGGGTACGACGTCTGATTTCATCCCACAATGAAAATTCATAGTCATAAGGCATGAAAGTATCTCGAAGCTGAGCTAATAGATCATCCCAACTATGAAAATTGCAAGTTCGATACCATAAAAGCGCATCCTTTATGAATAGCTTTGGAGCTGACCTCAATAATTGTTCTTTACTTACTCCTCTGGACAATCTTAATTCCTCGATTCTTTCCAAAAAGTTAGATAGGCTTCCTTGTCCATCATATTTTATGTCCCAACGGCTAATATCCTTATACGGTGGAATTGCATCGGCTAATGTATGAGAATAATTATTAGTGGAACCACGAAATAGTGAAAATTGAAAATTATCTAATCGATCTGCTAAGTCAAGAAAAGGAAGAGAATGCGATAAAGTTTCATTATGCTGAGTAGAATTTATATGTGGAATTTGTGAAGTGAATGAATCTGGTTCACTAATTCGAACCTGTGAATGTCGCCGATTATCAACAATCGAAAGAGGAATGGGATATTGTATGTTCACACTTGGATTGGTGCAATTTGTTTTATTACTACCTCCACCAGGTAAAGACCTATCTAATAGTTTCTATTTACCGGAACATTTGATGGTCGATGATTAGGTTGCGGAATAATGGAAGACTGAAAAATTCTATTTTCGGAGGATCTAGGAGCGGTTGTGGAAGATCTTGGTACCTGAAGTTGTATATGAGAAATAGGAGCGTCAATCAAAGATTGAACTTCAATGTTTTCAGTTTGTACGATAGTTGCTGGGTGTAGTATCTGGGACACGTGTTTCACGTTCACTAATAGAAGATGGCAAAATGTTAGAATTTTGACGGGCTTGAGGATTGGACAAATCAATTACTTCATCTAACTCGATTAAGGAATCGCTGGAGTAGACAGCAGAAGGCTGAGTGTTTGTATTCCTGGAATTTGTGGATACTTGAGAAGCAGAGATAGTTTTCCAACAGTTAACATAAGCGATATCATTTTGTTTTTGATTGGTGGAAGATTGAGTCAAATTTTCAATTGGTTCCCTATTTTCAGGTAAATTTGGTGGTTCTGAATTCACTAAGTTATAGGATACATGTGCTTCCAAGTTATCAGTTTCTCGCGGTACACTCGTAAAGCTATTACATTTATGATCAAGATCCTTTTCAAGTGCTGCACGCTTTGTTTCTAAGTTATTTTTTAAAATATTGTCTGGGTCACAAGCAGTATTAATGCGTGATATACGTAATTTAATGTGTTCCAGTAATGTACTTATCTTCTTACGCTCATTTTCTTTATTTTCGATATCAATATTTAAAATATCCCGCTCTATGGAATATAATTTCGCTCCGCATAAACAAAGTTCACTAACTGTTTCGTACGGTGAAGATGTGGGTGGCTGAACACGGCCTTCACGCTCCATGCGCAAAGCTCCTCTTAATTCAGCTCTTTTCTGAGCAAAACTACCGGTTATTGGTAATCCGCGTACCGTTAACTCGTATTTTAGCTCTTCACTACCAAGTAGATTAACGTCCATCTTTAATTACAAAACTCTTAAATTGAGAATTTTATTTAAGTATTCTTATCAAAATGTACGTAACGTATGTCCAGTAAGTTTTGGCACAAAATTTAAAACAAAATATTCTTTTAATATGTTGCTTTGGTTAAACTTTTATTATTTACTATAATTAACGGCTTAGTAACTAACAAAATTAATAATTTAAATTAAATTGAAGGGGCCGTGCTGCTCAATTAGACGCAATTTTCTGCGAACATCTCGCATTAGGTTCTGGACAACTTCAACATCAATTTCGCCTATCTTTCTAAAAATTCTACGCCGTAATTGTTCCTCATTTTCGGCTTGCCACCCTCCATCATACACTTTGCGGGATAACAATGCCCAAAAATCTTCAATCGGGCGGGCCTGAGGTAAATTAGGGGGGTTATCTTGTCTTGGTACGAAAGGTATGTTATTTTGACGAAGGTAATTTTGAGTTGCTCTTGCATAATGACAGCTTGCTAAGTCGGGCCAAAACATTATATCATCTCCCACGTGATGTTGGTGTACAAAATGAACTAATTTATTAAGACAGTTGTCAATATACCTTTCCGCATCCAAAGCTTCCCCCCTAACTCGACCCACATAAGGTCTGGATATCCCTCTAATCGAAATCGCACACTACACCAAAACTTTATCAGCAAATTTTGCTTTTTCCTTATATTTAACATTGTTTGGGCACTCTTCTATATTGTCCGTATAAAAACCATCGTTTCCTTTGATTTCCGAGTTGGCAAGGGTAAAGTATTTTTCATCGTCTAAAATAATGACTTTCTCATTTGAAAAATGTATCCGCCTAAGATTTCGACAGCATCTTGGTATCCGTGCTAATTGATTTTCGGTATATTTAGGACACTTTCGTCTTTTTCGATATTTTTGACCATTTCTTGTCAATTCCCGCCATACTGTACTCTTTGAAGATCGGAATTGACGCGCTAATTTTCTTGTAGAAACTCCGACTCTGTCTTTTGCTCTTCTTACCAATCTTTCCGTCCTTTCTCGTGTGAAACTCCTTGGTCTTCCACTTTTTGGAAGATTTAAACAGGGAATTCCTTCTTCACATTCGGCTATAGTACGGTAAATACTTCTGCGTGAAATATTTTGGTTTTGAAAAATGCGAACTATTTCAGCCTTAGGAATTTGCCCAACCAAATTATAAATACTTTTTCATATTTCTAATTTATAAGACATTTTAATGCAACTGACTTTAAAAAATGACTTGTCAAACTAATGTCAAGCAAATAAACATTTTTTTGTTTCCAAAGCCATCTCGATATATTATCTTTACAACCTATTTTCAAGCCCCTCAATTTTGTGCCAAAACTTATGGGACATACGTTATTTGTATGTCCACACTGGACAACCCGACCACAAGTCACAAAAAATTTAAAAAAATAATAAAAAAAAAACCCACAAAAATATATACCTACAATTTTAAAACCCTGTATAATATAGGTTAACAACCTAGTAACAGAATTATATTACAACCAGAATAAAATCTAGATTGGTTTGCGATAAATCAAAAAATTTGTATCAAAATTCGTTTTTTTTTGTTTTAAGGCTCTATAAAAATTATACTATAAACAATTTTACCCTAAAAAAATTAAATCACAAAAAAAATGCTTTATATCTCGGTGTATATATGTGCAATTAATTTAATCAGTTCAATCAACAGAATGAAATCACCAATATATGAAAAAATTATCAATAAATCATACCTACCATACACTATATCAATAAATACCTGAAATAAAATCAGTACTCTTAGCATAAACACCTACTATGAATCATCATTTAGAAAAAAAATAAAAAATTCATATATCATATACCACAGGTATATATAACACTATGTATTTCATCTACTAATTTAAAAATACTCTATCTGTATTCACCTATATAATATTTTGAAAATCAAAATCCCAAATTTCGCAATAACTTTTATAAGATTCTTCAATATCAATAACCATTACTAACATTATGCTATATGCCTTAATTTGCCGAAATATCAGTTGTTAATTTTCACTATTAACTATAAAAAAAAACACAGTTCAAGTTATATATCTATGTAAGTAAATATTTGACCACAATTATGATAACACCAAGTATTTACGAAAAAAAAAACAAATGCTAGTACCAACAACAAAAGTAAAGAGCCAAGAGTCCAACCCTGTACAATATCAAATATGAACTATAGCTGGAGAAATTCCTAGGTAAACTATATAAATTAAATAGCCAAATTTGCCAATACATCTACTACGCAGCTAAAATACAACACGTTTTGGGCGCCAATTTGTTAAAATTTAATAAAAGGATAATAATATATTGAAGATCGATTTTAATATTATTAAAGATTGAAGGGTTAAAGGGAGAACTGTTGAACCGATAATGATCTCTCGGCGAGGACTTTGAAACTCGGCCGCTAGATGGATTTGGTGGTACTCTTCGGTTTCCCAAGGTCTATAGGGCTAGGCTGCCGTTGACTAACTAGATAACTAGTGATCGGTAGAGTGGGTCGGGGTAAAAATAGAAAAAGTATGCGCCACCTGTTTTTATGGCCCTGAAAAGAAAGCCCGAGACCGGATGAACTTAAGAAAAACAGGAAAACTACAAAAACTTTACAATAACACCAATATCCTTAATATTGAAAAATATATTTACGAAAACTTACCGTTATAGCCTTGTTTATACATAGATTATAGTCACACTTAGCTCATATAAAGTTTAATAAATGAGATGAGAGACATATTAATAATTATTACCTTCTCTTACGACTATTTCCTGAGTAAGTGGTACGAGAGAAAGCTCATCAAGATTTAACTATGTTAAGTATCTCAGAAAGAAAGGTAGTGTTGGTTTTATACCAATTTAACTTAAATCAAAAGGCTACAAAACTTACATCATTTAAGTTTTAAGAACAGTACTTGTCAGTGATTCAATTACCTTCGAAATAGACCTATTTAACCCAGTTTACAAATAAATGTGCAAATTAATAAAACAACAGTGCGGTGTACTGAGTGCTATTCGTTAAAAGTTAAAAACTAGACATGATTTAAAGTGAAAAAATCGATCTTCAATATATTATTCTACTTTCATTCAATTTTAACAATTTTTTTTTTTTTTAATATTGCAAAATATACGACTGATATTTCGGCAAATTAGGGCATATAGCATAATGTTAATAATAGTTATTGATATTGAAGAATCTTATAGAAGTTACTGCGAAATTTGGGATTTTGATTTTCAAAATATTAAGTTCGAGAACCCAAGGTAGGTAAATTATACATTTTAGTTTTAATAATAAATATTTGTGAGAAAATGATGAAAATGAGACTTACCAATGATATATTGGCCTTTTCAAAGAGTCAAGAACATGTGACTTGGAATGAAAAATGGGTTTCTTCCACTAAAATTCTAATTTTAATTCAGCTAGCATAGCTATAGGACACTTAAACAATAAGGTCACCCAAAATAATTAGAATGGACCTATTTTTCGAAGAAAAATCGGCAAAAATTCCCTAAAGACAACCAAAAGTTCCAGAAGATGGTCTGCCTTTTTTTTTTAACTCCTTCTGTCACTTTTTCTTTCTCCTGTTGGATAGAAACATAGAGATTTTTGATACAACCCTGATGTTGGTACTACTAATTGTTAATGAAGTTGACAGATATTTCAAAATTAATTTAAATTTAGATACATTTTATTTTTGTTTTGAGATAATTAGGATATACCAAAATGTTAGTTAAAATTACAATGGTAAGTTTCAAAATGAAGATTTTTGATCATATCAATTTTCTTTACTCTGATTTCCTATTTTCCTAATTCCTAACCTTATTGTTTGTTATTGTTTTTACTATTGTTTAGTTTATGTAATGTGCTTTCTCTTAATTTCAGAAAAATATCAGCTTTATTCTACAAAGGGGCTCGATGCTACTGGAAAACAACAAATACAGTAAGAGCTAATGAGAGCTATCACCAGAATACAAGGTAAACTTTGATTTCTTTTACTTAACTTAGCCTAAAATTGTCAACTCCATAATCATGTAACAAATTTGTACCTAAAATTGCTAATTTTAATAATTTGTTTCAGAATGAGAAGAATGGAGTGGAGACCTCCATAGGCACGGAGGTCTCCACCACTTGGTTTATTGTTATAAAGTTAACCTAGGATTACTGAGATTGTGATTTTAAATTTTGAATTAAACGATAAAAAAACATTAAATATGTATCTTATTTCAACTATGAAGATTATAGGAACTGGTAAGCATATTTTATAGATATTATCTTAAATAAAAATATAGCAAAATTCTAAATTTCTGTTAGGAAAATATAACCCGTTACAAATTGTATTAGAAATTTGAGAAAGCCTATGATAGGCCAAACGTCAAGTGAATTCCAGTGTGTAAACCTATACCCAAGAAAAAAGTCCAATTAATATATATCAGATTTAAGAAAAAAAATGATTAATTATATATATATATATATATATATATATATATATATATATATATATATATATATATATATATATATATATATATATATATATAGTAAAAAATTATTATCGCATATTCTTGCCACGGATATTTTGTTTTAAATTTATGAATAAACATTAGAATATAATAATTTTTGGGGAAATAATTACAAATTTGACACGAGAGTGTAACTCAAACCTCCTTGTCGAAAATGAATATAATAGTTGTTTACAGTAATATAAGTAAGTACAAATAAAACAGTGTTTTGGTCAGTAATGGGAGGTTCTTATCTGTTTACATTAGCAATTTAGAAATTTTGCGACTTTTTAAACTAAATATTTTGTTAATGAACTAATAATCAAGCAACTAATAGTCTTAAATAATAAAATGAATAAGATACTTAGTGATTTGCTTAAATTATAACAAAACAGTCAAACCAATATTTAGCTACCATTTTTTTTCTCAGGACTGATTTAAGTTTTGAACCTAAGTTATATTATAAGACCTTTTTGCTTAAAATGATCCATACTTTCACGTGTTATTATATTTCAAAAAATTTTTATTTATGTCCTGTATTGTTGTAGTTAATTATTCTATTCCTGTATTTTCAAGTTCCAATATTACAAATTCGTTGAAGACATAGTTTCGTACTGTGTGAAATAACCAGAGCTATAAGTGTCATAGAAGTTATAAAAACATTTGCTCATACTAATCATCACGCAAATTGTGTATACTTTATTTTATTGTAGTAATAAACCTAATAATAGTGTACTTGAAATCGTAAAGGCCATTTTGTTTAAGCTTAATTTTACTGCTTGTAAAGTTTGCGTTTGCAAGCATCCTTGCAAATTTAGAACTGTGTACAGAATAAAGATCATTATATTGTTTAACCTTTCGGTATTCATCGTTACTCGGATTTTTTCTACAGTATATTGATTAATCTAAACATACAAATATCTGATTACGACTTTAAATACTTTTTAGTGAATTATTATTTTTGCTTTATTTTTGAAGCGTGGAAAAGCATGCAGGTTTATGCATATCTACAGCTACAAAGCGGTGACATATTCACGGCAATACTTCTGAACTGGATTCCTACAGTCCTTATTACGGATTAGACTATCCGTAAAAGTACCATGCTGAAAATGTTTTGCTAAATTATGCAATGAAGAAATTAAATTATTTACAGACCCAACGGATTTTGTACTCAAGAATTAAATTAAAAGTTTTCTAAAATTACGTTTCTTTTGGAAATAAAATATTTATCAAAATCTTTTTTCATCTGATCAATTTACACATATGCTGCAGATTATACCTTCAAACCTTTTTAGAAACTGGTGCCAAGCCAATGGATTTAGAAAATTAAACTTTTCTATCGCTCATTTTTCAGCTTACGGGCGAAGTTACATACTCTTTGATATTTGAAGATGGTCAGATGTTGAACTTATCCCGCATCAGTTACCAGTACCACCATGTTTCGTTATTGAATTGAGTACATCAACTTCTACAAATCAGTATTATAATGTTTATACAGCCAGAATGTGAATTCTCTGGATACGGCGCGGAGCCAGTATTGTGCCAGTAGGTGGCAAATGCCAATCATCAATACATTCCTTACGACTATTTCGCCGCAGTTAATGTCAGTGGGACGAATATTATTACTTTTGCATCTGGTAGTTGTAATTTTTGGGCAGGGCAATAACAATAATCAGAAAATATATAACAATCCAGTAAATTTTAAAATTAATTGGTTTATGTAAAACTTTTTTTTTTAATTAACACAAATGAGATACCTATTGAGTATAAATTACTTTACTTACTATACTATTTCCACGACTGCATTTGGGACATAACTAGAATTCATTGTCACTTTACGTTATTTACAATAAAAGTTTTTTTTTGGCGACGTAATATTTCTGATATACAAATGAACAGAATTCGGGCAACCGACAACCATACATATATCGACGTATGAACAAAAGGCTTTATTTTGTAAAGAGCGGATGACCAATAACCAATAGAATAATCTGAGCTGTGCGAAATGATTTCGCATGCCGTGAGACACTTTCAGACCTTGCTGGTTGTATATTTTTGAACGTTTTCATAGCAGTCATAGAAAAAGTCTTTAAGCACTTTAATTTTCACGTGTACAGATAAGGTGCAGCTAATAGATATATATGTATTCGGATTTCTGGCCGTTCTATTTATATACATACTGTTAAATATTAGGCAATTTGTATTTCGGTTGGTTCGTAATGGCAATTGTATGTGGGCAACAGATGGCGACTCTACAGCATCGATTATATGAATGGATTAGACCTGATCCACATGATCCAAATGGATGAGTATTTAGATACTGTGTAATAATTTGAACTATGGCCAAATTGATTCTACTTAAATTAAACAACAAGCTGTAAAGATACTGCATGACTGGACTTGTCTTATTTTAAAACGTTTTATTTAAAGACAACCCAAGTCTGTAAGCTACAGATGTTTTAACATTTTAAAATTACAAATAGATCTTTGTCTTTTCTGAGGAGCCTACTTTTCTTGAATAGACATCTCAATTATATCTTATGTTTATCTACTAATAAACTATTAATAATTTGCTACGAATTTTTAAAATATAAAGAGCATATTCAAAGCTTGCCATTTTTCAGTTTGCTCACTTTTTATTTCCAACATGTCCGTAAATGAAAGGTTCTTCCAATTTTTAGATATGCTAATTTCTATCGACCGACCTTACAAATTTGACACGAGAGTAGGAGAACATTGCCTATAAATTCCGATTTATAGTAATGTGAACTTTGGGTAGTACAAATGATTTAAAAAAATAGCCTGCTTTCTAATTTTTCTGAAGTGTGGCCTAAAAATATGGTGCTGTTTCCAAGACTACATGATTAACAGAAAATTAAAGAAATTCATCGATTAACTCGGATTCAAGATCTAAGTCAGGATCATATCCAATCATACATTTCACGTAAATCTGTAGAGGTATAGGAATACTAAATATTACTTATTTCGATAGAAATTAGCATATCTAAAAATAACAAAAACCTTTCGTTTACGGACATAACATGTTGGAAATAAAAAGTGAGCAAACTGAAAATGGCAAGCTTTGAATATGCTCTTCATGTTTTAAAAATTCATAGCAAATTATTAACAGTTTATTAGTAGATAAACATATTATATAATTGAGATGCCCATTCAATAAAAGTAGGCTCCTCACAAGAGACAAACATCTATTTGTAATTTTAAAATGTTAAAACATCTGTAGCTTACAAAAAACGCATGACTTGGATTGTCTTTAAATAAAACGTTTTAAAATAAGACACGAAATTGAATTGAATAAAAATTATTTTAATTTTTATAGGTCACATTGACTAGCAATCAATAAGTTACAATAGTTTTCTTTCAAGAAATCATGGTTCTTGGGATTAGACCGTGTCAAATTCGAATTACTATCCGACGTTTGTCCTTCGATTGCACGAGGCATCTTCAGGGATCTTTACTCCACGAGATCTGAACACTGAATTAAGAAAATATAAATTTAATTATAAAACTCTCTGCCTTTATCGCCCTTATAGCTGTGTTTTTTTAAATAATATTATTACATAAAAACGGGTAAACGGATTTCAAATCAAAATATTTGTGACCACCAGAGAAACGTCCTCTACAATTTGGCCTCTGATTCATCAAAATCGGTCACTCCGTTTAGACAGTATGCACGAACAAACATAAAAAATACATACAGGTCGAATTGAGAACCTCCTCCTTTTTTGAAGTCGGTTAAAAACAATCTAGATACCCTCTAAGCAGTTTATGAAAACTTGATTAGCCGTTGCCGTAAATAATGATGGCGCATATTTTCAACTCTTATTTTTAAAAAATTCGATAGCGTTGTCTGTGTAGATTCAAGCCCGATAAAACAATATCAATTATTCATAGGTTTTTCTAGTATAATTACACGACAAAAATTAAAAATCTAATTCCTAAATCGAATATAATGCTCTGATCTAATCAGCGGTTAAGTTCAAAATTACAACTCGTGCTGCACTTAGATAATATAATTGCAATGTTGCCGCCTTGTCACAAAACCGTAAATTTTTAAATGGTCATGACTCTAAAGACCTTCGAAATGTTGATCATTTTTAAAAATTTTTTGTTCTAACTTACCTGTTAAAATAGTTTTAATAAGTCCTCTTACACCTTGATTAAACCTTGACTTTTTAAATTATAGGAATGTGTATAAGAATAAATATACTTATATATTTATTTTATTTGAATTAAAGAAGAGTTTTCCCCCTATATATCACAATCGCCTAATTTATATTCGATTAAAACTGAGTTAATTTAATATATTTATCAAATAAAGACAAGTAGCTTTTTTCTAGAAAAATGAAATGTCGCTAACCAAGGACGTTTCGGCGCTCTGAAGGCCTACCAGGAATTGCATTTTTCTTAGATGACCTGACCTAATGTATTTTAAATTGGAAACGATCTGGTCTATGTATAATTATATTTATCTTCTGATGTGTCTGAATGATATCATAGGCACCAATTACCATAATAATAGTAATAAATCTATTAGCAGACTGAATTAAAATAAATGTTTTTTTATATTCATATGTATATTTGGTCTGTTTCATTTTACTTCCCTGGTAAGAGGAAGTACCTCTTTAATAGATAACGGATTTATCTCATTCAGTGGTGTTATATACGCACAGTCTACGACCATGAACGCGTAGGCTTTCGAGCTGTGTCTATATATAAAAAAAATTGTAATCAACTGTAAAAACAAAATAAAATAAAAACCCTTGGTGATTTAAAGAGACACCAAAACAACATTTTTCCTTTGCATCGTTTCTTCTAAGTCCTGGGATAGGTATTTTAAAAATAAGGTAAACAGTTTTAAGAACATGATTCTCAACTCTAAGGACGGGACTTCTTTTGCTCGAACTCGGTAAAATCATAAAACTCCTGTTGACTGCCAACATCTCGAACGGCTAGGCAGTTAAAGAATAAACAAAATTATGCCAGGTTTGATACTCTTTAATAATACCCGGGAATAATAACCGTAATAATTCCCATTCAACTTTAGAAACAAACATATATTAGAGGTAATCAATTATAAGGCATAAAAAGTAAGAGCCGAAATTTAATTTAACATTGCAAAATGAAAGATCACGAAGAAAACCAAATGATATTTAAACAGTACGTAAGGAAAGTGCGCACTGCTGAAAATGCTCGGGGGAGGTCCTAATGTTTTTGCAGGTAATGGCCGTATACTATTAATATTATATATGGAAATAACGGAGATATGCCAATCTTTCGAAGTAATTCATTTTCTCTTCAGGGCTCTATAAATAAATAATTTCAAGAGTTTTTTTATTGTTTTTTTAATTATAAAAAGGTGTTTTTTACAGTTAAAAGGTACTTACTTTAATTAAAATATATAGACAATTATGAATGACATCTACAGTGTGGTCAACTTTTCACATCCCTGTATCTCCAGAATTAGTGACCCAGATAAGTTTACAATATTTATGGTATATATAGATTTAAAATCTGATTGTTTTGATACACTCAACTTTGGCATCGCTGATTGACGTGTGGTAAAAAGGTGTCGAATTTTTGAAAAAAATATTAGTGATTTTTTATGGAAATGTTGACCCTATATTTTTACTCAGCATTATCAAAAACCCCTCTAAAGCAACTTTCAACAAAATATTTCACTGGCTTTTGGAGATACGAGCTTTCAAAAAATCTTTCAAAAGCAAACTTTTTTCTTCATTTTTATTTATTTTTACTATCTTTATTGAATTTAGAAAAGAAAATTCTTAAGAATTTAAGACGTTTTTTAAAAAACGCTTCTTCAAGGTTCTCTATTGGTGTTTGTTAATAATGTCTTAATTAAAATTATCACTTAACGTCTTAGAGCAAAGTGGTAAAAATAAACAAAAAATGTAAAATAGTGCTTTTTGATAAAGGCAATGGTTTACGAGAATTTTGGCTTTGAAATGTAAAAAAAACAATTTATTGAAAGCTCGTATCTCCGAAAGCCCATGAAATATTTTGTTAAAATTTGGTATAGACGGGTTCCTGATGATGCTGAATAAGAATCGAAGATCAAAATATTCATTAGAAACTCGCTAATATATTTTTTAAAAATTTGACTTCTTTTTTCTTATCCAGGCTCTCACGCCAATAAGCGACGTCAAAGTTGAGTGTGTCAAAAAACTTTCTGAGATCAAGCATCTTATGAAAAGTGGATCACACTGTGTATATATGCGTCCATCGATTATAGAAAAAACTATAATTGGCAAAAATCTGAAAATATGGCTCTATACTACTGTTTATGGGGGCCATTCAACATATTTTCAAGATGGCGCCACTTCCAAATATTGCTTATTTTAAATGGGGTACCCTGTATATTATTTTTGGATTATGCCTAAAATTCTAGACATATTTCGTGTTAGCCATACCTATGTCTCTGAGTTTTTGTAATTTTTAAAATTCTATGTTTAAAATGACATTTGCAAGCCGAAAAATAACCTAGACGTAAGCTTTTATTGTTTCACTTGGTTAAGTTTCTTTGTACACAAAGATCTACTTAACAGATTTTGGGTGCAATTTTGACAAAATCTAAAATTAAATTAACATAGGTTGTCTATCCTGAATATTTTCAGTTTCTGATATTATTGACAAATTGACAATTAGTATTTTTCTATTGCAAATAATATGCTATTACCCTATGCCTTATAAGTTCAGTTAATGTGAGTTGGACATGTCACGTTTTAGTAAATATGACGAAACTGATATCTTTGACTTTCAGAAGTTTTTCGCATCGAAGCAGTAGTTATTTATTCTGAATTTAAATTTGCGAACTGGTCCCTGACTCGCTGCATGCAAGCGTCGATGATTGTCACTGGAGAATTATAAACTCGTTTTTTGTTATTTTAACCCATATAAAAAATCGAGTATAGTTAGACCAGGGATCAGGATAGCCAAAGAAAATGACCATTGTCATAAAAAACACATGTAAAAAACCGTTGAATAAGTAGCCACCATGTGGAGGAGCGCCGTTATGTTGATAGGATAGATTTCTTTGATCCTCCAGCGGCAAATTATCCAAATATATTCCTTTTGCAAATTGCGCAGGATATTTAAATAGCCTCCATCAAAAATCGAATAATATAATTTATAACAGTAATGATTCAGAAATATCTGCCAGGATTCTTGAAAATCTTGAACTAAGTAACTGTAAATTTAAATCACTCCAATAATAGGCAATATGTCGAAAAAAGCACCATTTTTTGTAGGTTTAACATCGTCTGTCCAAATGATATTGTCTAAGAAGAAACTGTTTTCTTGCGCCCAAGTTAAAATAAATTCACAGAATGCGACTTTTCTTGGAAAATCATTTTCTTTTAGGTTATGAACTGCGGTAAATACATATGGATGAAATTTATGTTTGCGTAACATCCTGTGAATTGTTAACTTGGATAATCCTGACTTCAAGGCTGCTTGCCTTACCTACATTATTGGGTATGCGTGAAAATATCCCGAAATAGGGATTTCAGTATGTTTATTATCAACAATAGGTTTATTTCTTTATTCCAACTCAAAGTTCTTAAAATTTTCTATGATTTTTTTAACGATATGACGTAATGGTTTCTGTTTTTGCGGATATCGAATGTCAAATAAATCGCCTGTTCTTGATATTACTTTGCCACATTCTCCATAAATAATAAACACATTGAAATAATCCTCGTGGGTATAATTTAATCGTCCCGGCATGGCATGATCATTGACAGGTTTCAAATGATAAATAATAGTGAGATTACTCTAGTACTTCTTTTGTTCTAAGACCATTATGGCCAACTCACATTATCAGAACGTGTAAGACGTCAAGGCCCATTAACTATAGGTTGCCTCGAGCGATCTTGACCTATCCCAACTCGGTGTGAGCGATCTACGTCATTCGGCGACCGGCTTGCTTTAGCACGGCATTATCCATATCTCTTCTGTGTGAGTTTAATTAGATATATTAGTCTTTTTCTGTTCAAAATTGAAAATTTTTTGTTACAATAAAATGGAGCTTTCAAGATATAGTTCATTATAATTTTAAACTTATGTTTAGGGATGTTGGTTTAAATTTTAACAAAGTGTTTTTGCTGAGTGCATTTCGAAAAGGTCGCATCGTATTTGAAAAAAATATGATGTATTTTTAAAGTCTCAAAAAAATATTCCTGTAAAAATTTTTATTATGACAAATAGTTGTATATCTTTAGAAAATGTACATTTTTTATACATGGTGTCCCACTAGTGTGTTCTCGTTTTTGGTGAGAATGGTTAGAGATAGAGAAAAAGTTTAAATATAAATATCAGTATATGGCATGACGTATATTAGTTATATAAATAGCTTTTCATATATAAACCACACTATATTGTATTACATTTTTAAATTTTATCCGAAATTTTTCGTCTACTTCATATATTGTCTACAGGCCTAAGTATAATTGTTTTCGAGATATTGACATTTGAAAACTGGGATTTTCAATTTTGAACATCTGCACAGTCTACACGACTCAAATTAGAACAAAAAAACACCATGGGGACACCTTATGTATATTATAAGTATTTTTTATATTTTATTAACTATAGGTATACTATTTGCATAAACATAATTATTTAACTGTTCAAACACCTTTTTTTTAATAACAGGAAATAAATCAGCACACAATGTATGCTTGAACGGTAGCAAATTAAAAATTCCGTTAATAATTTTTTTCATTTCTTTATACAGCTTTTCGTGGTGGTTCACCTTTTTCCTTCGCCAGTTCATTTAAAAATTTCATTCTTGTAAATAACCTTTGTCTTAAGAACACTCTTCCGACATCTAGGTTGATATTGTGTCTATTTGTAATTATTTTAAATAGTTCTCAGTTATTTATTATTTATTTATAGTTATACACACTACATAAAAAATATTCACATATGTACACAGAGACACTAAAATGTCCTAAAACTTTCACTTGAGGAATTAAAAAATACTCTGAATAGCACAACTGACAACTATCGCAACGAAAACGTCAAGCTGAATAAACAATAAACTGGCCGCCTTGTCAGATCGGGTAGCCAGTCAACGTCACGACCTCCGCCTCACCCGCGCGTCCCCCTCGCCCGATAGCAGATAATCGAGGTAACCTTATAGAGTTTTTTTCCGACCACGCTATCGGATTGTGTGCACCTAGAAAATATACTCTTGAAATTCGAGAGGTATTTATAATCTATACTAATCTATCTTTTGTTCAATTAATCCCCCCTTTATAACAATTGGAAAAAATAACAAATATATTAAAAAATTAAAAAAGATATTGCTTATTATCTTTTAATTGATATAGGAACTATAACTTAACTTTGTAGAGGACCTAATTTATGGCGGATTGGGCGGGGGGGGCCTTTTGGCCCTCCGCTTATTAATCAAGATGTAGATATGAATCCTATTGATGATCAAAGTAATAAAAAACAAGACAAACTAGAAATTCGGAAAAAAAGTAAGAAAATTAATAAATACAAAAATGGTAGCCTAGGACCATATACTGTTATAGTTCAAAGTATCCATCCTACGGCTATTGCCAGAGATTTATTAAACCTTAAGGGAGAACTGCACGCAAAAAGTGAAAAACTAGCGACAAGGTCTAGTCAAGTTCAAAGTAAGATAACGTATTAGAAAGAACTTCCTGCATGTCCGACCTCAAAAAAATGTGTCATGTATAGGCAATTTAAATTACATTTCGTTTAAAAATGGGTTCAAAAGGGTTCACGTGCTGCAGAAATACAAAGACATGAGTACGATTTACCATGTCAAATTTTGCAGTTACGTAGACAAAGGATCAATGCAAGGCTGTAAAGAGCCATTTTGTGTAAAAAAAATTATATGCGACGGCATTTGCGTCAAAAAGTGGTAGAAAAATGGTCGAAAATGGACAAATCTACTTCTATTTTATAATTCTAGATTAGATTTTTTCATAAAAAATCGCATTTAGCGCCCAACTATACATATTTCCCTATTGAAATCACGTTGCAGCGGCGGAAGGCTTGCAAATGATCCATAATACTGCGTGCAGTTCCCCCTTAAAAGGTCCTCTTCGCAAAGGTAAAAATAAGGTAACAGTAGAATTTGACCTACCCGAAAATGCCAATAAATTCCTACAAAACAAAAAGTTAATTCCCAACGCTAATGTTTCCTATAAAGGGATAGTAAGGGGGGTTTACTCTAAACTTTCTATAGATGAAATTAAACTAAACACAACTTGTCCGAATAATATTGAATTACTAGAAGTTATGAGATTAATTAGGAAAATTCCCACAGCGACTTGTTTATTCACCTTTGAGGGTAAATTCGTGAAAAGAAATAAAGTTATTCGATTTAGAAACTAGAGTCGAACCATATATTATGAGAGTGACGCAGTGCTATAATTGCCTTCTTTTTGGTCATGTTAAATCGCAATGCTGAAGTAAAGCAAAATGCCAGAACTGTGCTCAAATTCACGAGGGCGAATGTACATCCCCACTTAAATGTTACCATTGTAATAGCCATAACCACCCTTCTACATATGGTGAATGTCCCGAATTTATTAGACAGAAACAAATTAGGATGTATATGTCCATGAATTCTCTCTCTTTCTTTGAAGCAGATCTTAAGGTTCCTAAAATTATAAAAGATAATTTTGAAGGCAATTTGAGAGAATTTCCGGAAATAAGACCTAGTAGTCAACAAAATTTTGACCCTTTTTCTACAAACAAAACTCAGTTTTCTCAACAGGAGTATTTCGCTAACAGCCAACTTCCCTCATACAGTAATATTACGGCTAACAAAAAGAGGAAACCTACTAGTCTAGTAGAACCCAGTGTCAGTAGACAGGAAGATCAATCTTGTCTACTACCATAGACATCTAGATTAAAATCTCCATTAAACTTATTTACATAAGATAAAACTGCTGGAAATGCATCGATATAACTACCCTCCACAAAGGAGAAAGAATTACAAATACGAGATATCCTTAAATATTTTGAACTGGGAGAAGAAAGTATTGAAATAATTGCTAACAAAAAAGAACTAGTAAGAGATTTTATAAGTAGACTTGGAATAAAGTTATAGTCAACATCAAGGTGGAGGAACCCTTAAATATCTTGTAAAAAAAATAGAGCATAAAACCATTAAAATACTTCAATGGAACATTAGACATTACAACTTACAAATTTTAATAAGAGACAACTCTCCGCATATTATTGTTCTTAATGAAACATGGTTAGAACCTCGAATAATATCCAATCTTCCAGGATATTCAGTTTTAAGGAAAGATAGACATGATGGAAAGGGAGACATTGCAACTTTTGTAAAAAATAATATAGACTTTATAGAACACGAAATAGACACTTCTTTTTTGGACGGCAATACCCAAAGTCAGTTAGTGAAAATCTTAAAAGTAAATCTTTATCTATTAAATCTGTATATTCTCCCCTCTTCCCCCATCTCTGAAGGGCAGTGGAATAGATTGATATTTTAGGGGACATGAATGCTAATCAGCCAATATGGGGTACTTCAATTGAGAATAGAAACGGCAGTACCTTAAGTAAAACATTAGATTTTGTTATTTTAAATGACGGCAGCCCCACCAGATTAACACCACCAAACACAAACAAATCTGCGGTAGACTTGATCCTTTCGAGTAAATCAATAGCCACAAAAATTTGGTGGGAAATACTTATGAATTGTGGTAATGGTGACCACTTCCCGTTTGTAGTAACTCTTAATAACCAAACATCAACCGCGATTAGCCCTAATTGGAATAAAATCTCTAAAAAAATTGATTGGGAATTATTTCATGATAAAGTCTTATTATACCTCCCTGGCGAAACAGAAAATATTAATTATAGAAATATTCAAGATATTATTATCTCTGCAGCAACGCAATCTATACCCAATAAGAATCCTATATTTAAAGAACACAAACCCTCAGTACCTTGGTGGGATGAAGAATGTCGTAACCCTTGCACGTCGAAGATCTTTCATTTCTAATTTGAAATACAATACAACCATAGAATACTTCATAGAAGCAAAAAGAGTGGTAGCTGAAACTAGGAAAATATTTAATCGTAAAAAGAGAAGTAGCTTCAAAAAACTTGGCTCTGCCCTAAATAGAATGACTCCGTTAAAGAAAGTGTGGTCAACCATCAGAAAATTTCTCTTCTCTCACATCCTCATCCCTCCCACAAACAAACATAGCTAGAAAAATTCTCTCAAACCTGAACACTTCTCAGTAAGATCCGAATGTTAACATAGAGTATAAGTATAATAATCTTGAAAAATTTAAAATGTAGGAATCGGAAGCTATACTAAAAAATAAAAAGGACTCCGCTCCAGGTATGGATCAAATTTCCTATTCTATGTTATCCCACTTATCCGATAGGGGTAAAAGATTCCTCCTCAATATTTATAATGATTGCCTGAAGTCTGGGACAATTCCCAAAGAGTGGAAATCCACACTTATTCAACCAATTTTAAAACCAGGCAAAGATAAAGAGTTGGCTAATAATTATAGACCAATCACATTGGGCTCCTGCCCTTCTAAAGTTCTTGAACCAATCATAAAAACTAGAGTAGATTGGGAGCTGGAGAGTAGAGACTTCATGCCTAAAACTCAGTATGGACTTAGATTGGGCTTAGGATGTTTGGACTGTCTGAGTTTTGTGACTTCTCAAATTCAGCTTCAGCTTCTCAAAAGGAGAACCATCTGTGGTGGTATTCTTGGACATTTTATCAGCCTACGATAATGTAAATATTTTTCTTTTATATCAAATGCTCGAGAAGTCAGGAATCCCTATATACTTATGTAACTTAATTTATACACTTATATCAGATAAACAGTTGTATGTTAGAGATAAACAATTTGTAGAACATGGACCTGTCAATTTAAATAGAGGGATTATGCAGGGATCCCCACTCAGCCCATTACTATTTAACATCTATACTAGGGATTTACATCACATTATTCCTCAAGATATAACTTTAATACAATATGCAGATAATTTGGCTATCCTCACAACTGGTAAAGACATCTCGCTCTTTAGAGCAGAAATTAATTCGGCATTGGGAATTATTCATCAATGGATGCAAACTCATAATTTCGCTCTATCCGCACATAAATCTAAAGCCATCCTTTTTAGACCTGGCAGAACGCTCAGAGCACTGGACAATTTAACATGACAATTATATAATACCATGGGTTAAAGAAACCAAATATCTTGGGGTTACTCTTCATACTAATCTTAAATGGAACAAACATATCTCTGACGTCCAAATTAAAGCAAAAAAGGGAATACATGTTATGCATGCCATATCCAGGGTATGGTGGGGAGCTGATCCCATTACATTACTAAATATTTATAAAGGAATTGTTAGATCTCATATGGATTATTCATTCAACATATTGCTAAATCCCAATTAGTTAAGCTCGACAGAATTCAAATTGAAGCTCTAAGGGCAGTCACTGGACGTATGAGGTCTACCCCCACATTTGCATTGTTGGCAGAATGTGGAGAGATGTCTTTAGAATTCAGAAGGAAATTTATGGCAAGAAAGTTTATGCTTAAAATCAAGACAATTCTAAATAATCCAATCTTGAAAAATATTAAAGGTATTTACCAGTATATACAGAATGGAAATAATAAATACTGGAAACACAAGGAACCTCCATATCTTATACAAGCATTTATTGAACTAAAAGAATTAACCAAAATGATGGAAACCCACAGTATATTAACATGTTATAAATTCGACTGTTATGCACAATTAGATACAATCCCGGTAATAGACCTAAAATTGAATAAAGCAGATGTGCAAATGTCTAAGGAATTCCTGGCGAGGGCATATGATAAGGTAGGAGACTTTACTTGGTTCTTTACGGATGTATCAAAAGAAGCTTCCTCTGAATCAGTCGGATATGGTGTATACTGTCCATCACATAACACTACAGTTTTCTGAACGCCTCCATAAGGAATTTCAAATTTGTACCGCGGAGTTAATCGCTATAAATAGAGCAGTAGCTTGTAACAAGACATCAGAAAAATGGTAATTTTTACTTACTCTTTGAGTGCTATTCAGAAACTTAACATTACTAAAATCTCTCCGAAACTTGATCATGTCACATTTTATACTAAACAAATAATATTAGATGAAAATAAAAATAATTTTGAGATTAAATTTTCTTGGATTCCTAGTCATTCAGGCATACAGGGTAATGAAATAGTAGATAAATTGGCAAATATTGGTAGATGTCTAAGAATTCCAGCCAACATCAAAATTGATAGAAGGGAATATATTCCAAATATAAAACATAATCTCCACAAGGAATGGAAAACATTTTTGAAAAGACACTCTACAGAAAAGGATGGTTGGTTTTCCTCGATTCAAGGGGAATTTTCTTTTGAACCATGGTATAAGAACATAACAAACAAAGATAAAAGACATATTACAACTATTATTCGAATGAGAACAGGTCACTGTCTATATCCATATCACTTGTATAGAATTGGTATCTTAGACAACCCTTTGTGTGAATGTACTACAGGCATTGCGGATCTAAAACATATTATGTTTAACTGCCCCATCATGGAGGGAGACATCTATAAAGAAATTTCTAACACAGAACAGGTGACACCTTTCTCACTAAACATAATTTTAGCAAATTTAAACGAAAAAATTATATCTATCAACATAAGATTCCTAACTCAAAATGAAGTCAGGTTATAATTTTTATACAAAAAAAAACGCCAGTAATAAAATAATAAATAAATCAAATTAATATCCCTCAAAATATCCTTCCTCCAAACATCCTTCTCCAGTCCGAGGCATTCCAAAAAGTGTGTAATGCTCCTCCATGTCCAGGAGCTAGAAAAGTTCAAACATGTGTTGTGCTGTTCCTACTAACAGTCATCTTTACAGTGAGGAGCTGGAATTGGACATATATTGAGAAACGAAACAGAACATAGCTCGGAAGTGATAAACTTTAAACTAAACTGAAAAAGCTGGGACTTTCAGGGACAAAGGCCCGAATATCTGGATCTTCCAAATCACTAGTGCATGAGTAAATGCCTTTGGCGAAGCCCACACTCAAAGGCAGCAGGCAGTAACCTAATAGAGTTAATGGCCTTGGTAAGACGTAGGGTAATAGTATACATATTATCTACAAGAGAAAAATGTTTAATTGCCAATCATTTCGGAAACTAAAAATATTCGGGATATACAACTTCATATAAAGTTACCTTATACAATACAAATATGTTGCTGAATAAGACGAGATTATAAAAATGGGTGGTTTCCATTAAAAAAAAATAGTTTTTTTAATTTAATCCTTATTCTTATTTTTTGAACATTCTGTTCTAAATAGGTCTTTGTCTACAAAAGAAATCCAACTGAAACAAAAACTTTGGTATAGGAAAAACTGAGAGATATTTTTCGGTCTGCAAACGTAATTTTTGACTTAAAATATCAAAAAAATGTCAAAAATGGTGAGATTTAGGCACACGACAATAGATATAAAATATGTCTAGAATTTTACGTAGAATCTAGAAATAAATTAATATACAGGGTGATGATTAAATAAGCAAGTATTTTTGCAGTATAAACAATTTTCGCCAGCTAGAAAATATTCTAGTTGAATGACCCCCATTGACAAAATTATAGTGCCGAATTTTCAGATTTTTCCTAATTATATAAAGAACACTAAAAAAAAAGCAAGAGTAAAAATATTTGGTTACATTTGATAGCGTGAATTTTTATTTGTAATATCGTAAACTGTTTTTTGTAAAATAAGTAGTTTATAAAAATAGATTTATGTTTTCGTGGTGCGACCGTATTTAAAGCCAATCTACCGACAAGCACATTTCGATGGCATACGGCGTAGAGATCAAAAATGTACCTATTTTCTTCTTTTACTCTTGACAAGTTTTCTGTGTAATCAATAAAAATTTTCTTTTTCATTCTAGAGAACCTTAGTATAGTCGGTTTGATAAGCATGCCTTAATGTACATTATAAAGTAGTGAATTAGTTCTACTTGGCTGGTATTAAAAGATATTAGCAACTGTGAGTAATCTGAAGCCGAATAAAAAAAATTATAACAATGAGAAATGTAAATGGTGTAGTATATTCACCAACAGAAAGATTTTTATGTGATAAACGATGAAGGTTAAAGGTCCATAAACCTTGTATTTTTACTATTTTTTTTTATTAATTTCTATGCATTTGCCAGTTTACCAGTATGTCTGTGTTATAGCAAAGCCTGTGTAATTTCAGTGATATTTTTCTTAATGTTACGTTATTTACCAAAAAAGTGTAAACAGGAAATTATCTATTGTGCCTATACCGCCACAGGTCGTTACCGATCCTAGTTAAGGTTTCCCAGTTCCCGACATATTTGCAGACCCGAAACTGAACCTTTTAAAACATTTTACGATATCTTTAGATATTCTAAATAAAAAAATGTGTATCTTATTTACATCTGAATTTAAGAGGATATCTATGAAGGCATATTCGGGCCACAGTATTTATTTTTTTATAATTCACAGTTTAAAGTGGGAATTAAGACTAATTCCCAGTTTAAAGTGGGCATTAATACTAATTCCCAGTTTAAAGTGGGAAATAAGGTTAACTCTTTCGATAGGGGTGTTTTAAACGTCAATGGCATAGGAAAAAATTAATTTATTTAAGAAAAAAAACATACAAATTTTGCATACAGATCAAGCAATGTATCCTTAATATAGGGACATTCGCTAGGGGGGTTGACAAACAATAGGGGCGGAGGAAAAAACTAATTTATTTTTAAAAATGCAATAACTTTTTTATGATCTCAAATTAAATGAAATTTTTCTAACAGATAGACTAATATTCACTTAATTATTATTTTAATTTAATTTATGATCTTTCCTTTGGGGGGGGGGGGAGCAAATGATAGGGGAATAGTGAAAAAAATATTTTTTTTAAATGCAGTATCTCTTTTGTCATTACCTCAACTTTAACAAAATTTTGCAGACAGATAGATTAATATACACTTAATATATGGTCTTTTGCTAGGTGGGATAGCAAACGACAGGGGCGGAGTGAAAAAGTAATTTATTTTTAAAAGTGCAATAACTTTTTTACTTCAACTTGAAGTTTAACGTTTTTTTTTTTAATTAAATGGAACAGTATACCCTTAATATACGATCTTTCACCAGCTGCGATAGTAAACGATAGGGACGGAGTAAAATACTAATTTTTGGAAATGCAGTATTAATATTACTTTAACTTGAAGATTAGCATTTTTTTTTGCATGGATGGACCAATATACCCGTTATATATGGTTTTTCGCTAAATGTGGTGGCAACAGACAAGGGAGGAATCAATAATTAATTTATTTTAAAAAATACAATCTATATCTCATTTATTATCTCAAATTTAAGACAATTTTGAAAACAGATAGATTAATATTCACTTAATATATGGTCTTTCGCTAGGAGGAGTGGCAATCGACAGGGGTGGAGTAAAAACTTAATATATTTTTAAGATTGTAATATGTATTTTATAATTACCTCAAATTAAACAAAATTTGGCAAAAAGTTAGACCAATATACTTTTAACATACAGTATTTCGCTAGGTGGGGTGGCAAACGACAGAGAAGGAGTAAAACATTCATTTATTTTAAAAAATGCAATATCTTTTTTACTTTAACTTGAATTTTTTTTAATGGATGGACTAATAAATCCTTACTATAATATGATTTTTCGATGGGTGCTGTGGCAAAGACAGGGACGAAGTAAAAAATTAATTTAGTTTTAAAAATGCAATCTCTATTTTATCATTACCATAACTTTAACGACATTTTTATCCAATACACTTAATATATGGTCTTTCGCTAACAACATGGGTGGAGTAGAAAATTATATTATTTTTAAAAATGAAATATCTTTCTTACTCTAACTTGAAAATTAATAAATTTATTTTAAATAGATGGACCAATATAATCTTAATGTAGGGTCTTTTATTAGGTGAGATGGCAAACGACGCGGCACGAGCGGAGCAAAAATATTAATTAATTTTTAAAAATTCAATGTCACTTGTATCATTACCTCAAATTAAAAAAAAATTTGCTAACATATGGACTAATATACACTTTATATATGCAGGGACGGTGTACAAAATTAATTCATTTTTAAAAATTCAGTTTCAATTTTATCATTACCTCAAATTTAACAAAATTTTGCAAACAGATGAACTTATACACACCTAATATTTTCTTTCGCTAGGTGGGGTAACAAACGACAGGGTAATTTAAAATTTTCTCCATCCCTGTCGTTTGCCACCCAACCTATTCAAAGATCCTATATTAGGGATATATTTATCTACCCATTTATTAAATCATTAATTTTCAAGTTAAAGTAAGAGGGATATTACATTTTTAAAATTAGTTATTTTTTTACCCCATCCCTGTCGTTTACTACCCCATCTAGCAAAAAACTATATATTAAATATATATTAGTCCATGTGTCTGCCAAATTTTGTTAAATTTAATGTAATGATAAAAACTATTCTACATTTTTAAAACTACATTGATTTTTTAGCCCGTCCCTGTCGTTTGCTAGCTCACCTAGGAAAAGATCACATTATTATCCTGTGTATATTGGATCATATATATAAAAAAATTCGTTAAATTGAAGTAATGATTTAAGATATTGCATTTTTCAAACAAATTAATTTTCTATTTCGCCCCTGTCGTTTAACCCCACTTAGCGAAAGACCATACAGTAGATTGTAGTAAATCATCCATTATTCACAAAGAGACCTGTTTCTAAATTAAACAATAAACAGACGCTAAGTCTCGGTCTCAGTCAAAGTTTATAATAAAATAAAACTGGTTACACGTGTTTCGCCCGGTCGGGCATCATCAGACCTATCAGAAAAAAATATATCCTAATTACCAACTAAAAGCCTTTAAATTAAATAAATAAATAGTACCTTTAAAATAAAACAACACGCTACATATACAACGTTAAAACAGTAAACAAACAATCACATTACATAGTTCGACGGACACTGAAAGAGGTTGAAACGAAATGTGGTCAAATGTATGTATAAAAACTCCTTATGCTTAAATTATAATAAAATAAGATAGTAATACAATATTATTGATCCATCCATTTAAAAAATTCGTTAATTTACAGGTTACAGGTTAAAATAAGAAGGATATTACATTTTTAAGAATAAATTAATTTTTTTCTTCGTCCCTGTCGTTTACCACCCCATCTAGCTAAAGACCATGTATTACATGTATATTAGCCCATCTGTTCGCAAAATGTTGTTTAATTTGTGCTAATGATAAGAGATATTGCATTTTTAAAAACAAATTACTTTTATACTCCGCCTATGCGGTTGCCCCCCCACCTAGCGAATGTTCCTATATTAATGAAACATTGGTCGATATGTCTGCAAAATTTTGTTAAATTTGAGATGATAGTAATAAATATATTGTATATTTTTTAAATAAATTAATTTTTCAGTGCCATCGCCGTTTAACTCCCCCTATCGAGTCTTAACTCCCACTTTAAACTGGGAATTAGTCTTAATTCCCACTTTAAACTGGGAATTAGTTTTAATTTCGACTTTAATCTGGGAATTAGACTTAGTTTCCACTTTAAACTGGGAATTAGCCTTAGTCCCCACGTTAAACTGGGAATTACCCTTAATTCCCACATTAAACTGGGAATTAGTCTTAATAATTGACTTAAAAACTCATCTGTCTGGGAATTAGTCTTAATTCCCACTGACTGGGAATTAGCTTAATTCCCACTTACTGGGAGTTAGTTTAATTCCCACTTACTGGGATTTAAAAAGGTATAGTGTGGCCTTGAGTATGGCCCAAATACGCTTTCGTAGATATTGGTGGGAATTTAAATTATCTATTTTGTTGCTGCCCATACATCATATGATATTTGCAGTGTGACATATATCGATATGTATTCCCTTAGGGCTACACCTTGTATAATGGAAAAACTATATTTATATACTAAAAATAGAAATGACGTGTTAAACAGTTTTATATATATATATATATATATATATATATATATATATATATATATATATATATATATATATATATATATATATATATATATATATATATATATATATATATATATATATATATATATATATATATATATATATATATATATATATATATATATATATATATATATATATATATATATATATATATATATATATATATCATAAATATATTTGACTCAGACTATACTGTAAGCACTGTTTACGAAATGGCTATAATACATTTTACTTCACTTTAAATTTTTATTTAGAAAATCAGATTCCCCATTTTGTTTTTTAACTTCTTAGTTTCTTACTTTAATTCGATATTTTGAAACGTTTAGACGTTAGTTAGAAAAATGCTAGGCTCTGTTACACATTTAAAAATGTATGTTATTTTTTTTTGTTTTTATTTTGATTGCTAAAAATGCAGGATTAAATTTTTTGGTTCATTTTAGGACTAAAAGTTCAAATAAAAGGCCTTAGTTTTTAACCGACTACATTAAGATACATGACGTTAAAGTTTTTTTCAGTGTTTTTTCATACATGATGCCAGCAGTCCACAAAAGATTAAGGTAGTTATTATAAAAGCATAGTTGAATAAAAACATTTTTCACTCGACAACGTATTTTGAGAGTGATTATGTATTTGTGCAATTTGTGGATAAATACTCCACTTGGTAAACTGCGTAGAGCGTTGTAGAGAAAGAACAAGCTGGAATGTAATGGTGAAGGAGTATTGTATTTATTCTTTTGAAGTTGGTGACTTTGTTTTTAAATATTGTTTTTAAAAAAATTTAATATTTAGTTCTATTTTACCTTTTACTTGGGTACAGGATACCTCTGGTTGCGAAAATATATTTGAAGCATTTTTGTTTACATAAAAATCATAATGTATTTATAGTTTTATTGTTTGGCAAGTGTTCTAATTTCTCAAGTCAACTAATATATATATATATATATATATATATATATATATATATATATATATATATATACACCCACCAGCATATATAAATTTTGTTTACATAAAAATCATAAAATGTATTTATAGTTTTATTGTTTGGCAAGTGTTCTAATTTCTCAAGTCAACTAATATATATATATATATATATATATATATATATATATATATATATATATATATATATACACCCACCAGCATATATAAATCCTATTTATTGACTTTAAAAACTCACCTGTCATCTTTTAGGTGTCCGAAAATCTCAAAGGATATATTCTTTTTTCTCTTTCTTCGGGTAATTTGCCGTACACTAGATTTTTCTTTTGCTTTTGAAATTCATCTCACACACGTATTAATTTTACTTTTTTGACGCGTTTCTTACGTGCATTTTAAAATCATTCTGAACTGTGTTTTATTTAAATTTACTTTTTTAGATTGCCATAAAATGCCACAGCCTTCCACAGTTTTTCACAATGTACTCTTATTTATACTTTAGTGTGGGAAATAAATCGCCCGTCTATTCACATTCGTTCATAGAAAACACGGAAGGGAATGGAACAAAAGAGCATCTCGGCCCCGACTTCGGTTGCGCGAATAGCGCGATCAATAGGTCTGTTGATTTGCTCGCATAAGCGCGTAAAATTTAAAATTTTGGGCTGAAGCATGCGCTACCTCATCCTCATAATAACGTAGGGGACTAGGTTTAATACATTCGCTGTCCTGCATGTACAGTGTTAGTGCCGTAGTGATGTATGATGGGACTCTGGCGCCACTTTAACAATGGGGCCCTTTAACAAAAAAAAATGGATAAGATAACACAAATACTTTCAGACAATAAAACAAAATTAACACTGGGAATGCGTGTTTACAATACTATCTATTAACATATGTCTCATGGCCTATTACTCGGGTGTCTTAGTCCAACACGATATGACATTCCATATTCTTGTAATAAAAATACAAAAAAATGTTTTATACTGGATAGGCCTAACTCGCTTCATTCAATTTAATTCCTCAGGCGAATCCAAAAAGATATGTAAAATAATTAAGCCCATCTTTCAAATTTATTAAAAACAACACCAACAAATTTAGAAATCAATTATTCGAAACTTTTTTGTTACTAACGAACATTATTTTGTTCAAATTTAACGAACGAGCTACTTCATTCGCAATGGGTATTAATGCAGGGGATGATAAAGTAAGGCGCACGAATCTGAGGTTATGAAAAGAATGCAAGGATCTATGGAAACAGTGCATTACTCATTAGTGATTGGCTAAAACTGTAAGGCGTACTATGCTCGATCTTGGCCCATTGCATTCCTCAGATAAGTTTTTAATGAACTATGTACTGAAAACGAGCGCTCTGCAGAAGTAACCGTTACTCATATTGCTAAAAACATATAACATTCCGTAATAATTTTTGTAAAGCTTAAACTGGAAGAAGTGTTTTCGATTAAAATAAATTCAAGTAAGTGCTTTACAGAAACTAAATTTCTCAAGTTTTAATTCGTTTGAAAGCATTGCAGTTGCTATCATGCTCTTCACCAAATGAGTCAAAGATCGATATCATATTTTTCTCTAAGCTTTTCCGCCTCTCTAAAAATTTCATCATCGTTATATAAGATAATTTGTTGTAAACTTTCATTTACAACAACCTCTACTCCTGCTGATCTAGTCGAAATTTGAGAATTCCAAACAAAATCCAACGTTTTGTAAAAAACATGAATTCTAAAATTAGCATTAGAAATACTTTTTTTTAATCCTGCTTTTATTCCACATTTAATTTCATTCAATTTCCATTAAAATTGTTTCGTAGTGTCGATTTGATCCCGGCCATTTTTAAGTAATGTACTCGATTCAAGAGTATTTTTTGTGTATCCTGGAGCATTTTTGAGACAACATTAATATTACTTAAAATTCTTGCCTCCAGTGCTATTAAAAAACAGTTTTAAATTTTTCTAGTTTTGGATATGTATTTTTTTGCATTATTAATCTCTGAACGATTTTGAGAGTTAAGATTATCTTTGATAAAGCTTTCATTACATCCGTATATTGAATCTTAAAAACATCATGCCGCGGCCGTGGCGATTGATGTGTTGGATTAAGTCTTTTAAAGACAATTTTAGGTGTAAATAAATTAAGCAGACGCAATCTCTTTATGCTAAAAGCAAAAAAAAAAAAAATCTGTCCAACTAAGTCATAAAAATTTATGATAACTTCGATATTCTGTCGAACTCTGATATAATGTCTCAAACTTTATTGTAGACTCATATTAGCGGCGCCATCATATCCTTGTCTCTAAATTTAATCATTTTTCCTTAATTTCTTTTACAATTCGTTCCGCAAGTATGTTGTGCATTCTGATTTTCTACTGGTGTAAATACGATAAAAGATTCATTAATTCAAATTTTAGTCGTTTTATTATTTTCATTTTTCAACGTAGCATAACGAAAAATGAGGCTAAGTTGGCCTATTTTCGGTATATCCTGCCTGGTATCAATTATTACAGAGAAAAACGGTGCGAATTTAATATATATTTTCCCAAAATGTATCTCATTTTGTATTTGAGGACTTTGTCACCGACTTTTTGATATGTCCTTCTAGAATCTGATAAAACTGAGAGAAATGCCTCAAATAAAAACTCTCATCAGAACCTCTAAATGGCATATTTATACATGACAGAGTTAACGTTACTCAATAATACGTTCTAGCACTTGACGCCAAAATTGACAAAAAAACACTTTTTGGTACTCTGCCCAGCCCATTGTTTTATTCATCTATATTTATCATAAAAAATAGCACAATAGTTGTTATGTTCTTTTTTTTTCTTGGTGATTATTAGTTATTAGACTTGAATGTTTTTGTCATGAAAAGTCGAAAAGCTCCTACAGACTCCATTGGCAACCAAACATTTTTTTGCTAGTGTTATGTGTTTTATGAAAAAAAAAACCCGTAGGCCGTAATTATTTAAACCACTAAACCGATATATGGGTCGATGGGTTACACTCTGATATTTACAAATTCTACGTAGTATTTCTAATTTTTACTCACGAACAAGATTATAATATTTTTGTTACAAAACACAAGTTGGTATATTTGGATTTGGTGCTTACATAGGTCAGTTGAAATCCCAGCAGAAACATAATTTTGATTTTCAAGTTCACCAAGGCTATTATCAGGACCGGATATTACGGGACTGTCGGAATTTTCTAAACTTTTTTATAATCACTTTTTCTACTAATTTATTTATTTGTAAACGAATGATGAAAATTCACGTAAAATGGAAGAAACATGAATGGTTACAACTACCTATCTATTTTTTTATTCTTGCCTTTATCATCAGAATCAGAACACAAACACGCTAGTACTTAATCCGTTTATCTACAGCCTGCTTAGTGTTAGTACTAGAGTTACTTTCAGAAAGGTTTTATTGCTTTTACCAATGACCACGCAAGGTGTACTATTTTATTTCTGAATACAGCGCGACCCACAACACCAATTATTTATCGGAGTTTCACAGAAACAATACAATGGATACGACTTGCGACTGGCTGGACTCCTGGAGGAAATGTTACCGGTAGTGTCAGTAGAGAGAGTACAGCGTTGTCAATGTAGTCAGCTATATATTTACAGTACAGGGGCAATGGCGCGGCCCGTCCGGGGCCGTAGTTATTACGGAGCTGTACAGTGTAGAAGCTTATAATATACCTTGATTTTGTACCATTTTGATGCTCTCTAAAGATTATTATAGTTTGGTCGATTATTTTATGTTAATAAAAATTTTCGAATTTTGTTTTTTGCACTGTGTAAAACTAACAATCATATTTAGTATTTAAAAAAAATAACTGCTGAACTTCTCTATCAATGTAAACTTTGTCTAGATCTACAATTAAAAAAAATCGGTAAATTCTCTTTATCCGGAACTTCCCTCGTTATGATATTTTTCCATTTTTTAGGAATAGTGAAGTGTAAACCAATTTAGTTCAGTAAATAGTCACAGTATATATATGTGTTACATATACTGTCTTTTTAAACATTTTATTGGGCGCCATTTTGTTCCATCGTATTGGATTCCTACTAATATTTTTACCAGTTTCTTTCTACCTATGCCACACTTGACTTTTGGGCATAATTTAAAATAAATTCAATAATTAATTTTTATATCGATACATACCGCCATTCTGTTACGTCATGTTGAGTTCGTACCAGTTTATCCCATTTTCACATTTAATTGTTCTGCAAAATTTAAAGTCAATTGAATAAGATTTTTTTACGTTGATTTTTAAAAAAAAATTATTTTTTTTACCAATTTATCTGTATATTACATTTAATTCTTGCACAAAAATTGAAATTAATTTAATAAATAATATTTTCATGTGATTAGGCTGATAATTTTGTTTTTCTATCTTTGACTTACTTCAAAATGTTACCAGTTCATTCCTATGTAACACTTGATTTTTGAGCAAACTGGTAATTAGTTTTTTTTAGTAATAGTATTTTAAACTTTCTAAATGACTTTCGTTAAAGATCCTCTTGTTCTTATGTTAGAGTGGTATATTATTTGGGGTTAGGATCCATTAAAAAAACACAAGGCTTTTTTTAATTTGTTGATGTTTCGCAACGTTATAGCTGCAGCCTCAGGACACATGAATTCTATATCCTGCATGAAGCCCATTTTATCAGTCATTACCTATTCCGTTGGTCCGCAGATACTTCCTAACCCCAAATAATACACCACTTTAATATAACAAGAAGATCGTTAACGAAAACCATTTAGAAACTTAATATCCGGGAAATATCTTCGGATGAACGGAGTAGGCAAAGATTGATAATATGGGTTTCATACAGGATATAAAATCTATGTGTCTTGAGGATGCAACAATAAAGTTGCGAAACGTCGACAATTTGTTTATTTTATTGGATCCTAACCCCAAATAATACACCACTCTAACAAATTTTTTTTAACATTGTTCCGCCATATTGGATTTTTACCAAAATTTTATCAGGTCATCCCCATATGACCCTTAATTTTTGTCATACATTTAAAGTTAATCGGGTAAGTAGTTTCTAAACTATGCTGCGAATTGACAGACAGACCAGACAGACCTATAGTCGGACCAACGGAATTGATAAAACATGTTTTTTTGGCACCTAGGGACGCTAAAACGTGGGGTGATTTTTATAGAACGTTCAGCCAACTCAGCGTGCAAGGGTGAAAAGGAACAGTAGATGTGAGTATCGTCGGCGTATAAGTGATAACTGCAGCTTTCAGGCAATGACATTTTGAAGTGTATATGCTAAAAAGAAGTGTCTCTAAGATGCTTCCTTGAGGTACTTCGTTCAGTATATTTAATGAATCAGAAGTAGTTCAATTAACACCGACACGCTGAACGCGATCTATAAGGAATGATTTAATCAGCTGTTCAGCTGAATGAGAAAACCCACAGTAGTGTAAAAAGCTAATAAGGATTTCGTGATTGAGAAAGTCAAAGGCTTTGGAATAGTTAAGTCAGACTAGAGCTAATACCTCACCGGCATCCCGGGCCTTAAGAATATCGTCAACAACATCCGCCATAGAGCAGCTATATCCAGACCTGAAACCAGATTGCTTTTAAGGCAGCAGATGAACATTATTTACATAACCAATAATTTGATTTTCTAAAATTTTTTCCAAGACTTTTGATAGAGTCGGCAGTATATTAATAAAATGTTCCGAGTTCAGGGGGTTGCTGACCTCAGCCAATGGTGAAACTAGTGCGTTCCAGCATTTAGGGAAATAACATTTTCTAATAAATTCATTTATTATATGCGTTATGAATTCGACGATATGGGGCAGCATAAATGTATGAGTGTGGTATTCAGTATATCAAAACAAAACGCTTTGCTCTTAAAGTCCTGAATAATTTTTTAAATATCATTACTCACTGCTTCATGGAATATAAAATTATAGCCAATGCTCTCCCTCGCGTTAGAGCGATAAAATTCTAGCAAGGTGCCACCAACACCTACAGTATTCTTGGAACTTTCTATAAAAAACGAATTTAATTTCATTAATATATAAACCAACCGATTACATTTAAATATTTTTAATATTATATATAATACATTTTACATTATGTCAATTACATCTTTTGCTAAAATTTAACTCTTTTGAAAATATTGGCACATAAATTTAGACTCAGAGAAAAACTAATCGTATATTTTATTTTAATGTTTAATGGTACTAATATCCCAATATACCAAACCTAAATTACTTTAAAGTCTTAAACCAAATTTTTACAAAATATTTTATTTTAGCATGGGATGTCTGAATAACGGATTATTTTTATAGAATAAATCATCTAGGAAACTGCCCCTGTTAAACTTTTCAATAGGTTAGTCACGTCTTTAGGATTCTATTCATCTGCCTTCCTTCGAGTTTTCATTATAAATTTGGCTCAGTACCTCTCTAAGTTAGATTACTTTCAATTTAGTTTTGAATATTTTTATACAAATCATTCATTAATCATTTCAATTTTAAAAAAGGATTTCAAATTCCCTCCAAATCCCATTTTTACTTTAAACCTTCACATTGATTTGAGTCATTCATCTCAGGCCAAAAGCTGATCTGATCTTCGACTAAGAAGAGTGTTGGAATTCGCTTTACTTATTCTATCTTTGAAGAAAATGTAGAGAGTTCCAAATGTTTAAAGTCCAAAAAAATCATAAACTGTATAATAATTGTTTTCATAAATCTACATACAGGATATAAAATCTATGTGTCTTGAGGATGCAACAATAAAGTTGCGAAACGTCGACAATTTGTTTATTTTATTGGATCCTAACCCCAAATAATACACCACTCTAACAAATTTTTTTTAACATTGTTCCGCCATATTGGATTTTTACCAAAATTTTATCAGGTCATCCCCATATGACCCTTAATTTTTGTCATACATTTAAAGTTAATCGGGTAAGTAGTTTCTAAACTATGCTGCGAATTGACAGACAGACCAGACAGACCTATAGTCGGACCAACGGAATTGATAAAACATGTTTTTTTGGCACCTAGGGACGCTAAAACGTGGGGTGATTTTTTTCACGATTACAAACATTTTATTTGGCCGCCATCTTGAATTAGTAACACAGGTTTACTAGTTGATCCATATACCACAATTAGTTATACCACACAATTTGAAATTGATCCATTAATAGTTTTTCAGGCTGAATTTTTAAATACTTTATTATTCCGCCATCTTGGTTTCGTACCAAAATTTTACCAATTGATTCCAACATAATACTCGATGTTTGGGTAAAATTTTAAATAAATTGGATATGCCGCTTTTTGATAATAATTTTTTTTAACATTTCACTAGGCCACCATTTTGTTTAGCCATAATAGATTTTTACTAAAATATTACCAGATCATCCCCATATCACTCTTAATTTTTATCAAAATTTGAAGTCAATCGGGTTAGTTTTTGAGCTATACCGCGAACTGACAGACAAACCGACAGACAAGCCGAGGGAACCGATAAAATATATTTTTTTGGCATCTAGAGTCGTTAAAACGTGAAGATATGTAAAACCTGATTGGGTGATTTGTTTCATGATGACAAACCACAACTTTACTAGTTTCCAACTTGAAATCAATCCATTAAGTAGTTTTTTCCGCCATCTTGAATTCATACTAAAATTTTACCAGTTGATTCCAATATAATACTTTGATGTTTGTGTAAAAGTTGAGGTAAAGTGGATAAGTAGTTTTTTAATAATAATTTTTTTAACATTTCACTAGGCTGCCATTTTGTTTCGCCCTATTGGATTTCTACCAAAAGATTACCAGGTCATCTCCATATAACCTTTAATTTTCGATCAGAATTTAAAGTTAATGGGATAAATAGTCTTTAAGCTATGCGGCGAACTGACAGACAGTCAGACAGACCGACAGATGGACCGACGGAATTGATAAAACATATTTTTTGACATCTAGGAACGTGAAGATATGTACAACCTGATTTTTCATGATTACAAACATTTTATTTGGCCGCCATTTTCTTCGGCCATCTTGAATTAGTACCACAATTTTACTACTCGATATTGTATATTTGCCAACTAGGATTCGTACCAAAATGTTACCAGTTGATTCCAACATAATATGATGTGTGTGCAAAATTTGAGATATCATCATCAAGTACCTAGTTTTTTAATATTAATTTTTTTAACATTTCACTAGGCCGCCATTTTGTTTTGCCATATTGGATTTTTATGAAAATGTTGCCAGGTCATCCCCATATGACCCTTAATTTTTGACCAAAATTTGAAATCAATCGGGTAAGTAGTTTTTTAACTATGCCGCGAACAGTCAGACAGACACACTGACGGAAATGGAAAAACAAACGGCATCTAGGGACCCTGAAACGTCTTCCCTTTTACGAGGAAAATAAAAATTGGCCTGCTTTCTACTTTTCCTGATGCTTGGGTTGAAAAATAAGCTTTCTTGCTGGACTTAAGGAAATCTAAATAAAAACAAGGGCCGGACTAATCCAGTTTGGCCCCGGAATCTGTGATTTTTCTGAACCAAAAATGAAACGCATACATAATTATTGTAAATTACTCTGCCTAGTCTTTCTGCTACTACGATATAAACGAAAAAAAAGAAACTAAAGGAATAAACAAACGCTAATCTGACAAATGTTAAAAGGCTATGTACAAATCGTATGAAAAACCGGCTTCAGTAAAATTTGCTGGATTCTATAAGTTGTATTTTTTAACCTCCTGAACAGACGCCATGGGTAAGCCAAAATCGTATAAGCCGTTTCGGATATATAGCCCTTCAAAAACTCTCTTCTTTACACATGTTTAATGGTGCGAAATATGAATACACTACTAGTTTTAAGCTAGTATACCAGCAAGATTTGATTATGATGACTTTCTTTTAGCTTTTTTAAGATTTAAATAAAAAAATATACAGGGTGTACACGGAGAGTACCGAATGAAAAAATGGAATTTTCAAGAAAAAGTTATACTGTGTGTTTCGTGTCGAGAAATAAAATAGTATTTCAGACTAACTTTATTGTTATTGTGGAAACAGAAGTTACATAGAAAAGTAATTTTAAAATAGGTCCATGTAGTGTGTAGTTCTTGGATATGCCGTTTGCTATTATCGATAAAAGCAAACTTTAAATAGAAAAGTTACTTAAAGTGGGTTTTGTAAAGATGTTTGGGTGTCGCAAAAATGCTGCCATCTCAAGTTTTTTTTTAATAAAATATCTTACATATTATAATATATATAAATCGAACGAATACATTTAAATATTTTTTATATTATATATATTTTATATTCTATCAATTATATCTTCAGCTAAAATTTAACTATTTAGCTTAGGCTAATTCTATTAATCTACCCTCCTTTGAATTTTCATTATAATTTTGGATAACTGCGTAGGTAAAGTGGGCATTTAATTTTTAAAATTCTATAATATGGGCACATAGAATGTAATTTTCCCCTATTATCGCCATATTCGGCCAACCGCTATCTTTATGAGAAATTCTGTTTCTGCGACGAATAACCAATAAAATGTAAACAGTTATTTTGCATTTTTTGTACTCTACTTACATCAACACCGCTCAAGCACGGACCATAAACATTATCACAGTGATTGGAATGTGATAGTACAAGTAAATCGCATAAAAGTTTTTTTATATCCTCGCCCAGATAGTGTCGGTCAGGATATATACCTTTCAAAGAGCAGTAAGATTTTTTAGTACATACGATACGTGATCTTTAAAGCGGAACTATGAATCAAGGACCAACCCAAAACTTTTAATGACCAATGGTAAAATATTATTCCCCATTAGAATGCACATAGTATGCTTTAAATTTTCAACAATCTTATCACTTCCGAATAATTAAAACTGCTGATTTTGAAGGATTTATCCTCAACATATAATCGGTAGAAACCTTTAAATGTGCCTTTAAGTCTTCTTTAATAGAACGTTCAGCCAACTCAGCGTGCAAGGGTGAAAAGGAACAGTAGATGTGAGTATCGTCGGCGTATAAGTGATAACTGCAGCTTTCAGGCAATGACATTTTGAAGTGTATATGCTAAAAAGAAGTGTCTCTAAGATGCTTCCTTGAGGTACTTCGTTCAGTATATTTAATGAATCAGAAGTAGTTCAATTAACACCGACACGCTGAACGCGATCTATAAGGAATGATTTAATCAGCTGTTCAGCTGAATGAGAAAACCCACAGTAGTGTAAAAAGCTAATAAGGATTTCGTGATTGAGAAAGTCAAAGGCTTTGGAATAGTTAAGTCAGACTAGAGCTAATACCTCACCGGCATCCCGGGCCTTAAGAATATCGTCAACAACATCCGCCATAGAGCAGCTATATCCAGACCTGAAACCAGATTGCTTTTAAGGCAGCAGATGAACATTATTTACATAACCAATAATTTGATTTTCTAAAATTTTTTCCAAGACTTTTGATAGAGTCGGCAGTATATTAATAAAATGTTCCGAGTTCAGGGGGTTGCTGACCTCAGCCAATGGTGAAACTAGTGCGTTCCAGCATTTAGGGAAATAACATTTTCTAATAAATTCATTTATTATATGCGTTATGAATTCGACGATATGGGGCAGCATAAATGTATGAGTGTGGTATTCAGTATATCAAAACAAAACGCTTTGCTCTTAAAGTCCTGAATAATTTTTTAAATATCATTACTCACTGCTTCATGGAATATAAAATTATAGCCAATGCTCTCCCTCGCGTTAGAGCGATAAAATTCTAGCAAGGTGCCACCAACACCTACAGTATTCTTGGAACTTTCTATAAAAAACGAATTTAATTTCATTAATATATAAACCAACCGATTACATTTAAATATTTTTAATATTATATATAATACATTTTACATTATGTCAATTACATCTTTTGCTAAAATTTAACTCTTTTGAAAATATTGGCACATAAATTTAGACTCAGAGAAAAACTAATCGTATATTTTATTTTAATGTTTAATGGTACTAATATCCCAATATACCAAACCTAAATTACTTTAAAGTCTTAAACCAAATTTTTACAAAATATTTTATTTTAGCATGGGATGTCTGAATAACGGATTATTTTTATAGAATAAATCATCTAGGAAACTGCCCCTGTTAAACTTTTCAATAGGTTAGTCACGTCTTTAGGATTCTATTCATCTGCCTTCCTTCGAGTTTTCATTATAAATTTGGCTCAGGACCTCTCTAAGTTAGATTACTTTCAATTTAGTTTTGAATATTTTTATACAAATCATTCATTAATCATTTCAATTTTAAAAAAGGATTTCAAATTCCCTCCAAATCCCATTTTTACTTTAAACCTTCACATTGATTTGAGTCATACATCTCAGGCCAAAAGCTGATCTGATCTTCGACTAAGAAGAGTGTTGGAATTCGCTTTACTTATTCTATCTTTGAAGAAAATGTAGAGAGTTCCAAATGTTTAAAGTCCAAAAAAATCATAAACTGTATAATAATTGTTTTCATAAATCTAAAACTAACTGGTACTCAAATGTATTAACTATTAATATACTTAATTGCGTTTAACTTTTTCCTAAAGTATCAAGAACTTTTATTCATTTTATCCTAAAATGTAAGTCCGAAAAAAAAAGATATGCTAATTAAATTATTGAGTTCATACTCTATTTGTAAAGGTTTTAATATTTTTCTTTTTAATTAATTATCTTTATTAAATTACATTTTTGATATTAACTTAGATTAATATCTTTAATATATGCTGCTTCTTGACGGAACTATAAAATTGTTTTATTATTACCGTTGTTTGAAGTTAACTTATTCAAACAAATCTTTAAAATCTATTGTCAGACTTTAATTTAAATTACACCCAATTTTGAAGTCAGATGTACGGATAATTGTATAACCGTAGTTAAGAATCCTCTTCCCGTTATTTTTTAAATAAATGCCACACGTCTGATGGAGGTAGTTGTAAAACATAAAAACGTTGAGCGTTTATTTCAAAATTGATCCATATGTATTATTTATCCCCAATTTTAAACAGGTTGGGTCCAGCCTCGCTGTGGCTGTGGAAAAATAACTTAATCGTTTGAGGGAGCTGTTTGCTAGAAGGAAGGACAGTTTCGGCAAAAGAAGACCTAGAGAAGTAGGGAAATGAAATTTGTTAAGATGGGTCAGGTAGAAACAACAACAATTAAGTTTATAGGAGATAATTGGGCGACCTGGAAATTCTAAACAACAAACATGATAAAGTCGAAAGGGCTATTTGACATAGCTACAGGGGTGATACGAAAGCTAAAATGGCCATAGTGAATGGGACCGTATGGATGTCAAGGCTCAGGAAATAATTGCTGTACAAATGGAAGAAAAACCACTAATCATATTATTTCATGCAGTACATCAGCAGATAATGTTGCAGAGTTTATTTCTGGGAAAAATTGAGTGACAAGTTGGTAATAATGAAAATATTAATGTTACTGCCAGAGAACCTTAATAAACACTTTGTGTCTGGGTGAATTCAACAGAGACTGACAAGCAAACTCTCAAAGAGTTGAATTCTATGTTAATAATAGAAGAAGAAAGGTTTAACCAGAGTGAGCAAGTTATTGCCTTGGTTACTGTTAAGAATACAGTGTGGACTTTGAGGGAGATAAAACTTTCAGATGTAAATAACTTAGACATCAGAATAATTAGTTCCCAAATAACAGCAACAGGAACGAGCCAAAGAAAGTGTGGAGTTACTGTAAGAAGCATGGACATACGATTAATGACTGTTGACTCAGAAGAAATAAAGGCAGCGATAACCCTCGTGACAACTCATGAATTCTAATAAAAGCAAAAGCGAAATCATTAAGCAGCAAGGTAAAATGCAGGCTATGGCAATAAGACAGGGTAAGTTTTATAAAATGACATTTAGATGTAAATCAAAAATTTAAATTTCTCATTACAATGTTGTTGAAAGCTGGACAGATTGACATTGTAAACTAGCCCACATAAATCTTAACTATGTGAAACGTGTTTTAAAGAAAAACCACATTGCATTTAATGAAAATGAAAAAGTTTATGAAAATTGTGCAGTAGGTAAGCAACATAGATTGCCTTTCACTAACTGTGACTTAAAGTCTTTAGAAGTAGGATATTGAGTATATACAGATCTGTGTGGTTCATTTGAGGTAGAATCTTATGGTGGATGGTATCATCTGCTTATTAAAGATGGCTTCTTAAAATATATTGTATTTAGGATTGTATATTTCTACTACACACAAAAATATTGAAAAGCAATTTTGGACGGGGGCGGGGACCAGCTGTCTTTATATTAAATACAGTAGGAGTTGGTAGGTGCTCTGTGGAAACTCCATGTCAGTGCATATACCTAAAGAAAAAGGCTTAAATTAGATCCAAAAAGTAAAAGAGGTATCATGGTGGGTTATAATGATGAAGTGTAGAATTATCGAGTATACTTTTTAGACAGCAACAAAGTTGAAATACATAAGGACATATTGTTTTTTCCAGACAGTCAAGAAACAGAGAACAGACAGGAGAATAAATGAATGAAAATGTGATTCTCCTTGACCTAGATATGAAAGAAGGTGTAGAGAATGAAAATGAAGACCGAAATGAAGAGACAGAAAATTAGAATCAAGGAAATATAGACAGTTACAAAGATTATTGATTCAAATGTAGAACGATATGTAGCTGAAAATAACTAAGAACATGATGCGTTGGATGAAAGTTTTGATAGCTCAAACACAGATTTAGACAAGCCAGAAATTATAGAAAATATAAGAACAGATAGAAACGGAAGGAATTTAAAGAAGCCTGTATGGTCAAGAGACTAGTTTAGAAGAACCTATAACATACCAAATGGTTATTTTATGTAAGTCGGCGTCAAACTAATTCTTCATTACTTAATTACAAACAAACATGTGTATTGAGTGTCTACATATATACCACATTAAATAGATACGCTCTTTATTAATTTGACACGGACTACGAAAATTAAATTTTCAATGTGGAATAAAATAATATTTTTTACCTTTTAGTGCTTTTTTTTGAAGTCGGTTCCATTTTTTTATAATTTTTGTAATATCATCCTTTTAGTTCTATTTATACAAAGTTTTAAATTTTAAAGCCTCAACTTAGATTAAAATTTTGGAGGTCTCTGATAAAATAAATAAACAGCTACTGGGTCCATTGCATATGAAATTTTGTCACAATCACCGTATTAATATTATAATAATTGTCAAAATTTAAAAAGATGAGTAAAATTGAACTTCGTGCCATTAACAACCCCGAAAACCATATGAAACACGATTCTAACATGCATATTTTTTTTCCTGATAATATGATGAACAGAATATGTACTGGTTTTGGCGCTCGCTATAAATATTTGAAAATAGCGTCATTCTGCCATGTTTTACATTTTTTAAATATGCTTGCTATGGGACCGCTTCGGTAGTAACCTGAAAATTCCTTAAAAATATCATCCAAATTGGCGGAGTAATCGATGTACATAAATAAAAAATACATAGGTTCAAATTGATAACCTCCTCTTTTTTTGAAATCGGTTAAAAGTGGAAGAACGCTGTGGAAGAGGAGTTTAATGTCTTGACCTAAAATAATATTAGGACTGAAGTAACTTGACCTGAAAATAAGGTTATAGAAAGTACATGGATCTACGTATAAAGATGAAACTGAGGGGCAGTGTAAAGCGAGGTTAGTAGCTCGTGGATTTCAACAACAGGATAATAATTGTGAGCTATATTATTATAATATTTATGCAACCGTTGCTAAATTCTGTTTTTTCAGAATATTTCTAGTTATTGCAAACAAATTACGTTTACCTGTATTTCAGACGAAGGATCAAAGAGTTTTTTTTTACTGGAATATTACCGAAGAACTGTATGTGTCATTACCTGGTAAAGACAAAAATAATAGTAAAACTATCTGTAGACTAAATAAGTTAATTTACGGCCTTAAAAAGAAAGTTCTGAAAATGTTTTCTGTCTTTACAGTAAGGTCTCTAAAAGTAATGAATTGTATGTTTATTATACGTTAATTGATGTACTTATTATGGGTACTGATTTAACTAAGGTCGAAAAGTTCAAGGTATATTAAAAGATAAATTATGTATAAAAGATTTAGGAGTAATTGCAAGCCATAAGTCAGCTTTATACAGATCTATACTGTTGTCAAAAGCTTGACTTTAATTTTTTAAAAAGTACCAAACGTGATGAAAATCTAATTAAACTTATGACCAAATTATTCATAGTTCATTGTATGCAGTGTCTTGTTCAAGAGCTGATTTGTGCCAATATTACTTAGTAGATATCAAGATAAGGCAAATAAAAATCTGTACAAAGCCCTAAAAAGAGTCCTTCGCTATGCAAAAGAAATATTGAATATTGAATCTTAAGCTAATATTTAAAAGTGATGATAAAAAAATTCTTTCTGAATATGTAGACTCAGATTGTAGTGGTGAAATCGTTGGTTTAAAAAGATCTTATCAGATTTCAATATTTTGATTATTAATGATCATGTAACGTTGTATGAGGATAATCAGTCTGCAATTAGGTTAGCCAATAGCCAATAATTCTGAAAACAATAGGAGATTAAAACACATATATATTAAGCACTGTTTTATTGAACAAAAGTTAGATGAAGGTCTGGTGAAAATAGTTTATATAAAAAGAGATGAACAATTGTTTTCACCTTTCCTTTTACTATTAGCTGTTATCGAAAAGAAAATTCTTGCAATTTGTTAAAGGATTAGGTTTTAAGGAATAAGTTTTTTTTTTTAATAAAATCTCATTGAGGGGCATGTATGTTGACAGAACAATGAAATTGTTATAGTATTACCTTTAAAATCTATGCTTAGAGTTTAATTTAAATTACACCCAGTTGTGACGTCAATGTATGGGTAATTGTATAATCGTACTTAAGAATCCGTCTTGCTGTTACTTTAAGTACGTTTCAAAAGGAGACACGTCTGACGGTAGAGTAGTTGTAAACATAAAACCGTTGAGTGGTCGTATTACTTTTAGTGGAACAGTGTAACATGTTTTATCTTGTATCCTTAATACAAAAGTGATAATTAAAACAGATCCATGTGTGTTATTTACCTTCAATTTGTTATATTTAATAAACTTAGATATTAGATCTCTTTCATATATATGAATAGAAATATGCTTTATCTTTGTTCTACATATAGATTCTAAATACTCAATATCAATTCTAAGTCCCTGTTAGAGACAAAATTAGGAATACATTCAAAATATATTTATTAAACAAATATAAATCCCGTCCTGTTTTGGAAGTCAACTAACTATGAGTTAAAAATATGAACAAGAAGAGACGTATCAGCTATTTAAGTTTGTAGTGCATGGAAGAAAGCAGAGTATTGCAAGGTCACTGGTAGAAAAATAGTAACCTAAAACATAGTTAAAAGACCATGAAGATATCAAACATTTATAATTTGACATACATTCCTGATATAAGGTGGATGCGCGCATAAAATTGTATAATATTGTTAATGTGTACCACGAACCATGACGACAACAAACATCTAATTTATTTAGGTGGCCTCGGGAACCTTTGCCAGTGACAAGACACTCATACCATTGTGCTAAGTTTGCTATGTATTATTTTCAGCTATCCTTGTTAGTAAGTACTCCTTCCAGGGTGTACACTGGTCCTAAATTCACCTCTTCTTCCATTTTATATGATATACAACTGATAAACCGGAAATAATCCGTAAATGTAATAACTTTGACCCAGGGCTCTCTGATCATTTTGGACAGCTTGTTTACTGTCTTTTTCCTATTTTTTTAAATAGGTACAACCGTCACAGTTGAAAAATTTTCATACCATTTTCATTCAGGTTATAAAAAAATACCTTTTCCCAGGGATTATATAATGAATTAGAGGAACTAGGAAGAGCGTTTAACTGGTTGAAAAACCATACAAAAGAGAAAGCGATTTGGGAAGAGTGGCAATCTTTCAAGAAACATTCAAACAAAAAAATTCAGCTATAAAAACAATTTTATAAATGAACATATAAAAATTAAAAAAGCATGCTATACAAACAGTATTGCTTAGGTGTTTTGGGCAGACGCGCTAGCATGAAACAAGTCAGCAATTAAGTAAAAAGAAAAATATAGTGATTAAAATACATATAAATAAATCAATGTATTATATGTTATTATGTAAATTAATACAATTATTTATTAAATATTTTATATCGAATTAAAATTTCCTTCAAATGTTTCAAGATTTTTTTTATATCATTTATATCAATGGGAATTAAATTAAAGTGTATAACAGCATTGTAGCTGAACGAACGCCGAAATAAAACAGACTTGTGCTTAGAGACAGAAAAAATAGCTCGATTACGCAAAAGTATATCAACATAGGCGCTTTTAACAAGCTAAAAATTAATTTAGGTTGTTAAGTTTTATTTATTCTATAAACTAGATAACATGAACGTAAATAAAATATTTGTTTAAACTTTAGTCAGTCAGATTCTTTGTAAACTTGAGTAACATGGTCAAACTTTCTCAGACCGTAACCGAATCTTAAACAGCTATTTTATAGCGTCTGTGGACTTTCCCGATCTAAAAGCAACAAAACTGACCAATATAAAATATCACACTAGGATCACAAAGATAAAATCATATAGCTTTAGTTTAATTTGTAGTGTGGCTTTTTTGAAGTACAAAACATGGTTTTTAAATCTCCTGTCTGACGCAAAATATACTCCTAAGTTATTACAAGACTCAGATAGATTTACTTTAACTTTATTTATTTTAACATCAAAAGGGTGAGAGAGAACATATTTGGACTAACCGTATAATAAGAGCTGCGTTTGAGACTGATTTAATAAGAGTTTATATGCTGCTGATATTTTATTTTATAAATAACATCAAGATCATCATGCGTTTCTGCTTCCTTTGAAGTACATAATGGAAACAGCAAAGGCCTTCCCACTAAACCCCACAAAACTTGCTGCAAGCTTATTTTGCATGGCATTTTTTAAAGTAAATAAATAATTTTGCTGCAAATTCAATGAAAACTTAATTTGTATAATTTCGATCAATCAAGTTAGCAGAAATTGTAGTTTTTTTTAAAGAATTTGTACAAATTCTTGGATTTGCTGATAGTAAAAATTAATTCACAAAGATTTTAAAGAAGAAAGTTAGTTTTTAAAAACATTGTGACAACTTATTAATGAAACTTTGCTGATAAATGCAAATGTAACTTTCTGTGAGTCTCAAAAAAACAATAAAAGAAAAAAAATGTCATGTGTATAAGATGATACCCCCAATTATAAAATCAAATCAATTGACTGGCCGTCATTATCGTCCGGCTTCTTTTCCTTTTACTATTGGCTTTATTCTTTTACTTATCTCCTGCTGTCCGTTCGGCTTTTCTACGTGTCTCATATTACTGTTAATTTCTTGTAATAATCGAGGTGATTTTCGTTGGTGATAAGAATTTCAGTATGTCATCTTTTCAATCACAAAACTGTGGCTGTGAGAGTCAGTTACACACCAATCACCGACGATGAGTTTGAGGGACACATATAGTCACGGTTTAATAATGCAAAAAAGTCTATTAGGGAAACTGAAAAAAAAACTGAAATATAAAGCAAATTAGAAACATTGGTTGTCACTGTTTTCAGTTTTATGGATTAGATAAATTGACGTAATATTTGCAACAATAGGTCTAATAAATGTTTATATGTTTCATAGTTAATATAATAGTTTTACTTCTCGAAGTTCATTAGTGCATATTTGCTCTATTATCATTATTAAATAGTTACACAGAGTATGTTACATTCTTCATTGAAGTAATGAATTTTATAGTAGCGTAAAATTTGGAATTTTAAATGGAAAATCCTACATATTTTCGGATATTTGGAGTCAGTGTGATATTTTGGTACAACTGACACAAATGTGTAATTTCTTCATATTATTTAAAAAAATATGGCATCTTTTTTTCAAATCTAGTATGCCCTTAATTGGCCTAAATGCTTAATTTTATTTCGACCGTATAGGAAAAAATAACAGTTTAATAGCTTAATACGTACAATAATTTTTGAGTAAATTGTGTATGAATTTACTTCAATTTTTTAGATGGAAACGTAGCGTAGCTCGGTTAGTCAAAAAACAAAAATTTTCTGCAATATACATAAATTATATTAGGGTAAAATTAATTCACCTATATTTTTATATAATTTAGCTATAGCACTTCCAATAAGATTTAGGATATTGAGAAAAACTTTGTACACAACGTTTGAACAAACTTTAGTTCCTGATTAAAAAAAATTAGCGCAAATTGTTTTTAAGTCGGTAAGCCACAATATTTTTATTAAAAAAAATCCAAGTAAGTTGATGCAAATAGTATATCCACTTTCTAAAGGTGCATAAAAACTATTTAATTATCAAATTGTAATTTTTCACTTTGAATTTGACGTCAAATTAGCACTCTAGAATTAAAAATAAAATTTAGTATCGACAACAAATGTCAAACAAAATATATATTTTTTAAAGCTTACGTTAAAATGTAAAAAAAAAATACATTACCATTTTTTAATTACTACTAATTATACTAAACATAAAAGCTTCACCCGAGATATGCATCTCTCTATTGAGAGAGAGAGTGAGAGAAGTTCACTGGCATTTAATTTGACATATGTCGTAATGCGTATCTTCAGACAAGCTGTTATATTTGTTAATTAATATTTAGAAAATTATGTAATCCAATCGGCCCCCAATAAAACCAAAATACATGAATCTCTTGCACATTGCACTGACTCACACTCCCCTCCCCACTCTTACGTCCCTGTCCCCCTGTAACGTAACTTGACCTTAAGTCAATTTAACTTGTTATTGATCATTAACTTCTTTGACCTTGAGATGTCATTGGTCTATGACTTTGAAATAAATTTGAGAATATTTTGAAGGTCAAGTTGAGCTGCCCTTGATAATTCACTGTGAAAAGCCCTTGAAGATGTTTTGAAGGTAAAGCTGTTTGACCTTGAGATGTCGTTGACCGTTGGAATACCGTTTATAATATTTTGAAGGTTTAACTTGGGATGACTTTGACGACACGTTTTCTATAAAACTGGGTGTGGGGTGGCGGGTATTCAGTATCGAGTAACGACTTGTGTTAGAAAGATCTCTTTGCTAATATACCTTCATAATCGTGAGATATATCTGTGAATATTGTGGTGTATAATTTTCGCGAAGTTATAGTATACAATGTGAGAAAAGAATCTTGCAGAGCACGACTAGGAAATGGAGTTGAAAATAAAAAATGCAGAGTGGATCATATCCCAACACAACCCTCAATATTGAATAGGGAAATTCATGTTTCATGCAATATACAAGTGCCAACGAACAAAATGACACAACATTACAGCATTGAATTAGTTCATTTTTACCATTGTCGACTGGTTTTCAACTTATCCAACGGGCTTTCTGAAGGAGAATTGCTACATATCGGATACGCAGCGACAATGAACATATTGTTTATTGAATGCTTTTTAATGAAATTAAGTTGAAAGTGCTATGTTTGGTGAGTGAGAAGTTAAGGGTTCATGTTGCAATAAAGGTTAATGTGGTTGTAATTGGCCAGTATGTTCTACAGTCACAGGACGCGTGCAGCGATAAATCGTTCAATTCGAAATTTCAACAAAAAGATTCAGGTATGGTAAAGTTAATTTAAGCTGGAATATTATTTTTCAAATATTTACAAATGTATTTTTTTTATTTTACTTTGTGCTCTACTAATCCTATGCCTAAAAGTAAATATTAATAAGTTTAGTGCTTCTTCGTACATAAAGTTGCCAAAATGAATTGAAAACAAAATAACTGTTGTAGGTATAGATTTTCCAGTTAAGTTAAGGCATATAACAAAATCTGAGTAAATGAACAACATTTCCGTCACTGTGTATGGTGTTGAATTAACCCCTAAAAATTATAAATGTATATATAAATGGATCAACATTGAGATACTCAAACTAAAAACTGTAAATGCATGTACATTTGTGACTAATTCAACAAAATTGTACCTTTAAAGTTATGCTAAACATAATTGTAATTCATACTGCTTAAAAAATCATTACTGCTGGATCAAATACTTGTCTCGATCAGTGTTATGCTAGAATCGTCGCAGTACTAATAAATTCTATTTTTACGATTGTCTAATTTATTTCAGTTCACCAACATTTTTGATACTACCTCAGAAATATGAAAGAAATTACATATACACATTCACACCACCAATGGCTCAAATGTAAATAAATTTGGAAAGATTGAGCTGAAAATAAGTTACAATTTGTGAATATCGAAAAGCAATTGAAAGTGGGTTTTGTTGTATGTGCAGACTTTGAATCTTCTTTAGAACCAATAGAAAATATCGAGGCAAACATTCAAAATTCTTACACATCAAAAAGCGGTAAATATAAACGACATTTTTTAGAAATATTTGATCAACAATAAAAGTTATGTTACGAACGGGGATTGGACCCGCACCTCTGGGTCTCTAGCCCACTGATCTAACCAGTTGTGCTATCGTACCACTGATAAGCAATTCGTTAGAACTTGTACATATTCAAACCAACCAGTATCATAACCATTTTTGGCTGATACTGGTGGGTTTGAATAGGTACCCATCGAATTGCCTGTCAGTGATACGATAGCCCAATTGGTTAGAACAATGGTCCAGAGAAACAAATATGCGGGTTCGACGTTCGATCTCCGTTTGTACTATAACTTTTACTATTGTTCAAATATTTCTAAAACAATATTTTTCAGTTCAAGCTCAGCCTATTTAATAAAATGCTCTTTCGATGATTTAATCTCCAAATTTGAGCTGTACAGAGGGGATGATGCAACACAAGCTTTTGTTTTCCATGTGTGAGTGCAAACTAAGGCATTTGTACAACCCTTATTCGCAAGATATTGTACTAATAAATCGATTAATCTCTGAAGAATTAAAAGAGTTCAAAAATGCTAAAATTATATGGTTATGTGAACGATTTTTCGATGAGAATGGTGTGCAAGTAAAGGATTATCGCTACACAACAGGGCAAAAAAGATTTGATGCTGCACATTAATCTGTAATTTGAATTATAAAATACCCAATTTTATCCCCATTTCATTCCATAATTTAAGAAGTTACACATAATAACCCAAAGCAAAGAAAAATATATATAATTCACAAAAAGCATTTATATGCATGATTATATATACAAAAAATAGCAATCAAATTCAAATTTTGATTAACTTATTAGTACATAAATTGAGAGGAAAAAAGTTTACATAACCATGAATTACAAATAAATAATTTAGGGATGTAATTAAATTATTAATAATGTTATATGAGAATTTTATATAATACATTTTTGGTTCACGTAAACAAACTTATAGATAGATAGATATCTTATCATATACTTGAATTAATATATAATCAAATTAGCGAAATTTAATAAAACTGCACTATTAAATAATTGAGTAATTGAGCTAAATTTTACTATAACTCAATGAAATATTATATACATTAATAATAGTCAATTTCTAAATTCTTAATTATGCTTAGATATTAGAAAAATGCATTAATGCCGTAGGTATTCTAAATTTAAACAACAATTTTTTTAAAAAATATAGTGAGAAACCTCTAGTTTATCAATTAAGATAGCATTCAGATATGATATTTCGGTAATTCATCTAATTTCAGTCAAATATATAACATTCTGAAGTATGGCTGCAAATTTTAAAGAGATATTTAATAATAATGGAAGATTAACTTCCTTCATCAGCCAAGATATTCTTAAAAACTAAATATAATATAAGAAAAAATTCCACGGCTTCAAAAATAAACAGGGCTGTGACTTTGGCTCCGAATTTAACTGGCTGAATGTGTGTTCGCCTTTTTTTAAAAAATACAAAAATTTTAAATATAGCAAAATTAATATCGGTCATGAAATATATCATATATATAATTAAAAAATTAGATTTATTTCCCAAAATTAAAATTTTCCGCTACAGGAATCTGGGAAATTCAGTATTGTTTCCACAAATTCAATTGCATGACATAAATTAGTCCACTTTGTATAAAAATATATTTGCAAATTCTCATATCTCAGTTAGTCTTATATATCTGGAAAATACCTAAAGAGTAGATAAGCTTTCAAACTTACGTAACTTATGAGTTCCACGAGACAATACTTAATCAGTTAAATGAGAAAAAATGTTATTATATGAATTTTGTATGGTGAATCATTAACTTAAAAAAAATCTAATCTACATTTTTATTTGTAAGATTTTATAAATCTTAAACTGTAGATAATTTATTAATTATTTTATAAAATATTATTTTTGAACGATTAATTTATGTTTAACATATTCGTAAAATTTCATAACAGGATATTCCAGACACATGTGAATAATTATGAGAGTTTAATGTAAAAGTGCAAAAAAAAAAAATAATTTTATTAAAATTAATTAAAATATATTCAATTAGATAAAATTACCATTATATATAACTGAAAATATAGTATAATAATAAAAGGATGGTCAACATTTTCGTCGATTAACATTCAACAAAAAAAAAAGGAAACAGTACTCACCTCTTACCAACTTCAAAAACAAAAGAGATTTTTGTGTTTCAGTATCAAATCTAATTGATAAGGTTGCTCATACCTGATTTAGATCTTCAAAAGAACCTTAGTATATATTTTAATATATCAAGAATGATTTCATATATATTTCGAAAAGTATTGATGTACTAAAAACTGTTTAAAACATATTAAAAATAGGTCTTCGAGGGAGAACTGTATTATATAGAAATATATTTGTTGTAATATTGTTACTTAACATAAAAAAATGCTATTACAAAAAATAAAGTCGAAAAACTGTAGTAGAAATGTGTAACTCAGGAGTGAGCTGGCTCAAAGAATCAGCTCAGTTAAGTGAGTCACTGAAGCAGCTCGGTGATACAGATCTTTTTCGATTCTGACTCACCTCTCACTTAAAGCGTAACGGAGCGGGAACGACTTGCGACGATGAAGAGCCGCAGAGTCACCGACCGCAGAAAGAGTCTGTTGTTACATTCTCGATGCGGCGCGACTTAGCGGTCTTAACTCTTTAGATTTTATCTTTTTTTTTCGGCTGTTTAGATGTAAAATAAATACAAATATATATATTAGATATAGTTGGAACTGCCTATTGGTTATTACGCATACAAAATAAGGCAATTGACTATCTAAGAAAATAATGTAGGTTGAACAATGCAATAAACTTAAATAAAACAAAATATTATTTATTCTAACATTATGGAAAAGAACATATCATGACTTTTATTCGGCAATATCGTGAAGTCATTTTTAATATTAATTATACACATATCTATAAGTCTTAATACTACCTATCTTAAACGAAACAACTACGAGCCGCTACACATAGGGGTATTTGTATAATGACAAGACATGACAGAAAATAAAAAAGTTATGAGGCCGCGATCAGAAATGCTTTTTTCAAAACTGCTCTCAACATGTCACATTTATAATATTTCGTCAGACACTGGTACACTGTAAAGAGTTGTTATATATACTTTTTTGAACATTTAATAAAGGAAGATATTATAGTAGGTAAGACGATTTTATATAGGTAATAAGTATTTCTTTTTATGCTGGAGGGCATTTATCTATTAGTACTTACAAGTTAAATTTCTTTTATTTCAAATATTATTTAGGTATTCTTTGTTTATACGCTATAAAGCGGCTAAGGGTTTCTTTATTATGGTTTTGAAAAAAAATTGCTAATATATGCTAACTTGGACATTTGGCTATTATAAACTTCCTATGCGTTAGGCAATGTATCATATAATGTATTAATATCTAAAAATGGATTAATTGAATTTGGCAGATAGGCATAATTTAAAGAGTTATGTTTAATTAATTTTAAAATACAGGGTCAGTAGATATAAGTTTCGGTCTGGACTATTTTGGTTTTCGTGATACGGGGTGTAAATTAGAGAAAAAAATATAACCAAAAATATAAAATAGTTTCCAAAAAATCATACAATATGCAATTTTTATAGTTACTGGCACCAAAAACTTAATGTTAATTATTAAAATTCTTATATGGAGGCCATTTTTTTTTTAAAAACTATTATGATATTGTATTTCATCATCACATGACAGGAAAGTATTATCTCAGAAAATACAGTTCAAAAAGTTTGAAAATTGAGAATTCATATTTGATATAGGTATTTTACGTCGTACTAAAACGGTTCGGGTTTTTTGGGGGAAAGCGGGTGAACGTGGTGGAGGGCGGGGGAGGTAAATATATTAACTTATTTTTTCCAGCTTTTTCAAATTGAAATGGTTTTTAATTTGTAGCAGAATTAGGAGAATATGGGGAAGAGCCTAATATTAACAAAATCATGTCTTATGTGGTTTTCGAGGTTTTTAGGGTTAAGCATGCGAATTTTAGCATTCATTTATATATTTTGACAACCGCACATAAACTGGTAGTTATTGCACAAGAGTTACGGGTTAGTTTTTTATTATTAAGCAAAATTTCATTAAAACGTAATGTGGGAGTACTGATTCAGTTTGTAGTGGTTTTTCCTATTTTTATTTCGACTTTTTTTTAATAAATATTTTCCACTTTCTATAACTTTTGTAGTTGTAATATCTATACTAAATCTTTTTAAAACATTAATATAATACAATATCAAAAAAATAATTTGTCACAGTAACCTTAATTCAAGTTGTTTTATAGCAGCTTCTTAAAATTTGCCCATCTTTAAATTAATATATTTAATAATGATAAACAGAAAAAATAAGAAACATCATTCCACTTGAAGAACTTTCATTTTCTACAAGTTTAAGAGGTGCTGGGAATTTAGAAGCTGCGAAAATTGTCAAAGAAGTGAGCAATGAACCCACACGTGCCCAAAAATATATAGAATTTGATAAAGAAAATATCTTCAAAAATGGATCCAACACAAGCTCTTTCCATTATAGTTGAGGCTGGATTGTCTAGACATCAATATGAGATAATTCGTAGAAATAACAAAGAACTATATCCTTGTTATACTTTGGTTCAAAAAGAAAAATGTACTGACTATACTATTACAGACATAAGTGCTGAAGTGTCTCTTCAGTCTTTACTTGATCTTACTTCTGAACGTTTATGTGCCTTGATTATCGAAGCTCTTGCGAGTTTGTCACCTGAAGAATGCAAACAACTATGTTTGGTCTCTAAATGGGGATGTGATGGTTCGGTTCAAAATCAGTATAATAAAAAATTTGAAGTTCACACCAATAACGATGCACACTTATTTTTAAACTCATTGGTACCACTTCAACTTTTTGTTAAATCTAAACCTAAAATTATTCTCATTCTCTCTTCAAATCAAATCTCTTTTACCGACAAGTATGATCAAAAATAATCATTCGTTGTCATTGACTATAGTGGATGGCAAAGTTTGTAACTTTGTTTTTTTGAAAACTGTGAATTGTTTATCAGAATAAGAGGCGTCAACATTGAACTTATCAAAAAAATCTTTTAGAAACTATAAGAAGTGGTACAAAATAAATACAGAATTATTCAAACAATTTACTTTAGAAACAGCCAAACAATATCTGGAACTATATGGATGGTATCCTATGCCTCCAACAGTTCACAAAGTTTTGATACACGGAAGCGAAATAATAGAAAATGCACTGTTGCCCATAGGGCAGCTTTCGGAAGAAGCTGCAGAAAGCCGTAACAAGCATTTCAAGAAATTCAGAGAAAATTTTTGTAGGAAAATTTCCAGTAAACCTTCCAATGCTGACATTTATGACAGGTTGCTTCTTAGTTCAGACCCTATATTAACATCTATGTGTCCTTTTCCTTCCATAAAACGCAATAATTTTTCTAAAGAAGCCATAGAAATGTTGCTACCTGGTGAAGATGGTAACATACATGAAGATTTGGAATTTAGTGATGAAGATCCTCATTACACTTTTGATGATTAATTCATGATTTTCATTTGTTTTGCATTTGCTTTTGGTATATAAGACCTTAATCTGTAATAATTATCATTGAACACATACTTAAATTTTTTAGTGCATTTTCTTTTATTCCGTTTACGTACATAATTTTATACCGTACATCTTTATTAATATTAAATTTTCTACGAAATAGCTTTTTAAATATGAAAAATAAATATCAATAATTAATTCAATATTTTTGTGCCACCTTGTCTCCATTAATATATTGAAGTAACGAAAGTGAATCTGTTAGCCAGTAAGTTGCAGGTTGCCTTATGAATTTTAATAAGAGCTTGTATCTACTTAAAATCCATGTGTAAGATGAGACAAAGTTTTACCAAAAGGTACCACTTAATAGCCTAGAATTTAAGATGATCCTGTATATTTTCTAAATATAAACATAAAATTATTATATAGACACAAAAATATATTATTTGAAGTGAAACTTACTTAAAATTATCAGTTTTTTTGTATTTCAATTTTGTCCGCTTTTATTAGACAAATACCCCTATGTGCGCCAGGGAGACAGAACAGTGGTCCGGGAGACAATTCATGAGTTAGGAGCCCTGTCAAACGACGTTAGGAGTGTATTTTGCTCCTTCGTTTCGCAGCTCAATTGAGCCGACTCAGTGAGCTGACTCAGTAAGGTGAGCCAGAGTCAGTGAAGCGCATTATTAAAATGAGTTACATGTCCTATCTCTATTGTGTAGATTGTGATGATCAACTACACTATTGTATATAAAAGTGCTAACCGTAGTGATCTAAGAAACCTGACCTATATGGGGTACCACTGCTATTCTATTTCACTCTCTCTCTCCCTCTCTCTCAAAAGAAATAAGAGGTTGTAGGTTTTGTGTTATTTTATAACACGGTTTAACATCAATATCGATTTCGAATTATGACATTCTTGGGAGGTATGCTCCAGAGATAATCTTACAATCAACACGTAATTTGCTTACTTCCATAATGTCTACTTAAAAGGTTGATTCATGTTTTTTATTGCCCGTTGTTAACAATATACGATCAAACCCCAACATTTTTGCCAATACAGTTTTCTCCTGTAAAATCCATAATCTGATTTATTTTTATTTCACATTTCAGTGTGAGGTTATTACGTGTTAATGAAAATATATATCATCATAATTTTTTATGATTACTTGTAAATCAGTTTTCATTGATTTTCCGATCTCATACAGATCGTAAGCTCCTGGTGGAATTGTTAACTTTATGGATGAAGAATTGGTCATTTTTTTTCTTGTATGAAAATGAATTGTTGCTTTCATCCATATTAAAATAGAATTATATGTGTAAAATCCAACAAATGCAAAATATTTATTTATAGTACTCATTTCGAATGATGTATAAAAGTTTGTACTTAACAGGGTTAAGCGTCGTGTTAGAGTAAATGTGTTCGAAATAACATAAAACAAATCAATTGTTTTTGTCTTTTATTGTTGTCGGTAAAAGCTTAGAGGGTTAAAAGAGATACGTCGTTTTCTTCCTTCTGAATTTTTAGTTTTCTCTCTAATGCACACACACGAAAATTTTACCAGTTTACTCCTATATCACACTTGAATTTTGACTAAAAGTTGATGTCAATCAGTAAGTAGTTTTTGAGCTATGCCGCGTAGAGACAGAGAGACGACGGAAATGAGTGAACGTGTTTTTCTTTGGCCTAGAGACCTTAAAAGGCAAAGGTGTGCAAAAATCTCAGAGGGTATTTTTTTCACGATTACAGATCAGATATCGAAATCAAATATGATATGAAAACTAAATGGTCCGAATTTGTTAAAACATAATATGGCTTAATTCATATAGAAAACTTCGTTCTCCGGTGGAAAATAAGAAAACATAAAATTGTAAAAGAAATAAAAAATAATAGCGTACAAGTGGTTTTTACCTATTAAACAATTTTATTAGGGGATTTAACATATCCGCCATTCATAATCTCTACTATGATTTTAATGAAATATCAAACACTAAAAAAATACTTCGTAATAGAAAAGATATGCTACACACATTATAATATTATGTAGTAGCAAAATAATATATTATCTATGATAAGTATATTATGTATGCATGTAGGTGTGTTAGTTTGTATTTATAAATAAATGTATGTATGCAAACATGCTTATGATCTTGACCAATTTATAATGGTAATTCTAAATCACTCCCACCTGACATATTTCCTTGAGATGTTGTACACCTTAGTAGATATAATAACAATACAGTAATTTAGTTAGCTTGACCTTGGCAATGACCTTGATCTTAGATCGATCTTACAAGTCAAGTTAAAAATATATCCAGTTGATTTATAATCCGGTACAATCAAGTTGAAAACCTTACACTTTCCAGAAATCGCGCGATTTTTTCCTTTTAAACTGTTTATTAGGAAGTATTCATACATCCCTGAAAATTACGCCACCGACGCCGACCCCCATTAGCTTCGTGAGATATTAGAGGTCAAAGGTTGCGGATTTTGTTATCTCACTTCCTATCGCTCAAACGTAATAAACACCTTTCCAAAAAGCTCATCAATAATATTTTAAAAAGTCTAATAATATATATTATAATAGGTCTATTAATCTTCTTTGAATTTTCATTATGCTCCGAGGGTTGTTCTAATAATGGAATGTCCTTTGTCTCGTCACTGTTATCATTATCAGAACAGGTTGCAGGCAACAGCCACATGCAGTTGAACATTTTAGTCCAAATTTCTTGCACCCACAATTTCTACCTGAACCCTTCGTGCATTTTCAAAAAATGGTATTTAACAATATTTCTAGTACTGGTGGTAACTGTGTTGGAATCAGCTCTAACATGTCATTTTTCCTAATCCATCTCCACTGTTCGGGATCTTTGTTGATTTAGCAAAGGTTAAATACCTATAGTAGTCTAACGAGGTTCCTGTAGTGGCCAGAATTAGCTCGGTTCCATTTTAAATCAGTTAGTCCAATGAGCAATTCTCTTATAGGAAGATTTGTGCTTGAATAAGGTGGAAGTTGTAACGCATCCTGTCAGAGCGTATAAACCCAAGATATTATGTTGAATTGTAGGGTCTCCAGATTTCTTGAAACTGGGGTAATGTTGAGAAGTTGTACGTACAAATAAAATGGTAAAGTCAACGTCTTCCCCAACATTGCCGGCACTATTTTCCATTGATCAGTCAACCACTGTCTCAACAATAAGGACGTCAGTATCATTCTAAACTTGTTTGATCTCGATTAACTGTATTTAATTGGAGTGATGGCCTAGGAACTTCTTTTGGTTAATCGGCGCGTCCATCGTTTGATCGAATATACGTACGTGCGAAAGAACTGCAGCTCATCGACGTTGTTCCATAGATGTTGTGTTTGACCATAATGTTGTGTTTGACCATAATTGTTCCATGGATGTTGTGTTTGACCATAACGATTCAGGAGATAAGTTAGATATTTTTTCAAAATAGATGAGAACTATTCATTGGTATGTCAAAAGACACGGTGCAGAATAAATCCACCATCAACAATGTCGCTGGTAGCAGTTATGGCAGCGAAGCATTTGTAGAGTGTAGTTTGGTTGTTTTTCTGATTCTTGCGACATCAAAGAGGGTTGTCGGATACGGACTTAATTCGTATTTCAGGTACTCTTGCAAAGGTTCTTCCAATTGTTATTCGGAGATATTCGTTGGAAAAGGAGCAATGTATCAACAGCAATCTAGCAATTGTGCAGTCTAACAGAGCATCTAACTGATGACAACGTTAAAACTTTCGTAGAACGGTTTCATTTAATCTGATCAAAATTTGTTCCAACGATGTTCTGCAATGACTGGAAGCCAAGAGCTTTTCTGTTGAAACAGTTCACTTTAACATCTCCTATTCTGTATGATAACGAGTCAATGTTAAGGGTTGTAGAAAATGGATCAATAGAAGTAAGTTGAATATATTGCTAAACATATTTAGTAGAAACTAAATTTTATTTTTTGTGTAGCAATTGCTCTAAAGTGGAGTGTGTGTACTGTGCGTTTTATTTCACAATAAGTAAAAAACAATAAAGCTTTAAAAACCACTAAAAAGCGTAACTGTGCTAAAAGTGGTACCAATACTTGTATCCAATACAATTGCTATTCGTAATATGACGTACACCATGTATCAACGCAGTAAGTATTCATACCGAGCCGTTCTGCCCCTGCAGAAATTATATATTTTTGCTATTCTATATATATATATATATATATATATATATATATATATATATATATCCGACAACCCTCTTTGATGTCGCAGTACAGTTCTCGTCTATTTTGAAAAAATATCTAACTTATCTCCTGAGTCATTGTGGTCAAACACAACATCCATGGAACAACGTCGAGGAGCTGCAGTTGTTTCGTCATCTTGTATATATGTAAATGGCATCATAGATCATTCATGGTAAAATTTTATATTTTAGATTCATTGTACTTCATGCTAGCAATAAAAATGGGTTAATCGAGGGTGCACAGGTTATATTTTCTTTGAAAATCCAACCAAAGAATATAAACAAGACATACTTTGACCCACCTTAGTGATTATCATGGTAAAATAAAACTTGACTGAACCGTCTTTGATTATTTTGGATAATGCCCCTTATCATTTTATGGTATTAACCAAAACTCCAAATACCTCATGGACCAAACCCGCCGTTTAAGATTGGTTAACCAATACAATAGTAATAGTAGTACTCAAATCAGATGCTTAAAAATGAACTTCTAAGAATCGTCGCAAGGTACGTACCACAAACTAATTTCTGCACTGACATGTTTCCCAAGTAGACCTTTTTTTTAGAATAAACAACAACGAAAATATCTGGTAGATGATTTAGCTAAACAAAATGAATACAAAGCTTTACGTCTTCCCCCATACCACTGCATTATCAAACCTTATTGAACTAATATGGGAAATTGTAAAATCTTACTAAGACAAATACATTGGTAGAGATCGAAAAATTCAACAAGAATGTGAAGCACTTCGAACTGTTACTCCTGAGACACGAATTAACTATAGTATGTAGTGATATATGGAAGAATTCAATCAGGCATAAAGAAAATTATATAATGCAATGGCATTATAGAGGGCATGTACTTAATAGATAAGAAGTTCTGCCTTTGATTATGAATACTGAAAATGATAGCAGTGATTCTAACATTTCCAAATAAAAATCTGATAAAATTTAATGTATTTTGTGAAAATCTATTGTATTACTATCTTAGCTCAGACTATAGAGGGTAGCTCTAGCAGGATGAAACCACATCCAGAAAATAAAAAAAAATCATTTAGCATGCTTAGAAAACAGTGAAACACGTCAAATTTATTTTATTATTTCGTATTTAAAATCTTTTTTCCAATCATACAGGGTGGCCCTAGAACAATGAAATACGTCCCTAAAATGAAACCCAGAAAATATTTTAAGACAGAAAAGCAGCAGTTAATATAAATCACGTGACTACTCTTTTTGTTATTTCAGCAAAAACTTTTTGTAAACTCACATTTTACTTAGGGCAATTGTTTATAAAAATTCCATGTCAAGTAACAGAAATTCGCAATTTTTTATCCAACTTCATCATGACGGTTAACAGATGCTCGCTTAGTGTATATGTACTATATCTACAGGGGGTCTGAAATAAACTAATCCCAAAAACTTGAACATATCTATAACGAACCCGAAACTTCATGTTGTAGCTTTCTTAAAACAAAGTATATTTTAATCTGCAATACGGAAATAAAAATGGCGTTGTTTTGTCTTTTATGATAATCATATACACAGGCTTTAGACTGACCAAATCTCAATATACAGGTAGTGTGAAAATGTCTATGCACATATGTTTTTGTGAAAATTGGAAAACAATAAAATTTTATTGTTTTGTAGAACTAGATAGCACGTTTACGTAACTTTAAGGAAAACAATCTTTAACAAAAATTCATGCATACAGGAGTGGCTCTGTAATGGTATAGAGCGGAATATATTTTTTAATTTATAAATTTCATTACGTACATCCTGTATAATAAATTATCAAAAATCACATTTAACCTGTTAAATATCAGATCTAAAATTGAACTTATCTCCAAGATATTTTTAAATAGATCTTACATAATAGAAACAAAACAGAAAATTGTCTCTTAACTAGATACACAAAGGTTATGCCTAGGTCTACCAAATAATTAATAAACAAACATTTTCACATATATATTGTCATTTGCTCAATCTAAAGCCCTTGTAAACGACTACCATAAGAGACAAAGAAACGCCATTTTCATTTTCGTATTACATATTAAAGGAAGTTGTGTTTTAAAAAAGATACAAGACATTGGACATTGTTAAAAACATACTTAAATGTTTCGGATCAGTTTACAAAAGCAATCCGGATTTTTTGTTTTTCAATAGTTTATTTAACATTAAAAATATAAAAAATACAGATTTTTTATGCTCGGGGACACGAGAGAACTCGAGAGAAACGAGAAATTCTCGGCAAGAGATGACCACTATCTCGTTTCGTCTCGTCTCGTCTCGTGCTACAAGAGAAAATTGCTCTCTCGTCTCGTCGAGCGAAACTATATTAAACTATTTAAATTATGTATCCAAAGAGTAAAACCTAAATTTGCTTGAGGTTGTCTCAAAATTATAGTGATATTTAAAAATCATTGCTCCTACATTTAAATTCATACGTGTTTCCTATTCTCTTTGCCCGGACTAATTTCATCTCTCTCGCACCAGTTCCTCTGAAATGTAACCAGCCGTTTGATGAGGTGCAACGGTTTTTATTTTGTATGAGCTAGGTATATTTTACCTTGATCTTGAAGAATTTAGTTTTGGATTTGTCTTTTAATTTGATTTAATTTTAATTACCCTCCTGAATTTTTGCCAGACGATATAATATTAACATTAAAAACTTGATATTGAATTTTGTATAATAGAAGGGTAGTTTTTAATTATCTAAAGTATTGGTGGTTTTGGAATCCTAAAAATTATGGAAAATGGGTATTTTTAGAAAAAAGATATGTCTGTGCAGATATGTGTGTATGTGAACCAAATTTTCGCGAAAGATAATCTGAGAACGGTCTAACCGATTCTTTTTAAATTTTCACCAAAATTAGGCTGGGTGTGTGTGTATGTTTTGCGGGGATTATATTTTCTATGTCATGGGGCATAGCTTCGATATTTTTAAGGGATATAAAAACGTAAAATATCATATTTTGAGAATCCTGAAGACGACAACAGTCAAGTTGAAAACAAAAAAGTTCTGGTAAGTACTGTAAGGTTAAAAAAAGTTAGAAATCAATGGGGTAGATACTTGATGATTTGTTCTATAACTTAAAAAATGTAATATTTCGAAGAACGGCGAAATACTCCAAATTTGTTTTTTTTAAACAAAATAATTTTTGTTCAGTATACAGGTTAGCTCTAAAGGAATTAGACAGGTGGATGAAACAACATGAAATTTATTTCAGAAGCTTTTTACTTGCTTAGAAAACAGTAATACAAGACAAATTTATTTTATTTTTTGTATATAAAAAGTTATTACTTCAAATATACAGCCCTAGAAGGATGAAACCGCCAACAATTCAAAAGCATTTAATATGCTTAAAAACAGTGAAACACGTCAAATTTATTTTAATATTTTGTATTTAAAGACATATTTTCCAATTATACAGGGTAGTCCTAGGACAATGAAATACGTATATATGTATAACTTTTCTTAACAAACAAATATAAAGACATTTTTTTATTATTCAGGATTGCTCTACACACACAAATGTAAGACGAAAATGAAAATTGCGTTTCTTTGTCTTTTATGGTAATCGTTTAAAAGGGCTTTAGATTGAGCGAATGGCAATATACAGGGTATGTGAAAATGTCTTTACACATAGTTATAATAAAATTGACTTATATTTTTGAGAAAATTAGAAAACAAGATTTTTGATTGATTATTTGGTAGACCTAGGTATAAAACTTGCGTAGACAAGTTAAGAGAGAAAATACTCTGTTTCACACTTTAACTTTTTTGCAAATTTTGTTTTTAATGTGTGAGATCTATTAAAAAAAGCTAAGCATTATGGAAATAAAAAAATATTTGCATTTTTTAAGGGACTCTTGCCTGGACCACCCCGTATAGTGGAAAAAATGTTTTATATACAAATACTAACTACTTTGAAAAAAACTTTTCCTTTTTTGGAGGCTACTTCATATCTCTAGAGCAATCCTGAATAATAGAAAAAATGTGTTTATGTACATAAAAATTTAAAAAGACGTGCTTCACCGTTTGTTAACAAAAGTTCTTGAAATATTTTTGATTTTATTTTCGGGGCGCATTTCATTGTCCTAGGGCCACCCTGTATAATTGAAAAAATGTCTTTAAATTCAACAAATAAAATAAATTTGGTGTATTTTGCCGTTTTTGAAATATTAAATTTTATCGAACAAAACATCAAGTATCTGCGCCAGGGATTTCTAATTTTTTTTAATGTCAAAACGTTTACCCCAACTATTTTTGTTTTCAATTTGACAGCTATCTGCTTCCGGCTTTTCCAAATTTTATTCTTTTACGTCTTTATACTCTTTAAAAAAATCGAACATCTATGCCCAAGACACCTAAAATCTAATCGCCGCGAAACACTGACGTAATCTATTTTTGGTGAAAATTTAAAAGGAATCTGTTCTCAAATTACCCTTCGCGCAAATTTTGTTCACATAGACAAACACCCATACAGATATATTTTTTAATCAAAATAGAATTATTTTTTTTAGTTCTATATTGCTATTTTGCCCTGTCTAAAAAAATTTTTTGTTAAAGGATTGGCATAAGAAAAAGGCTTTTTCTCGTCTCGTCTCATCTCCCGGCATCACTATCAAGCCGCTAAGTCGGAAAAAATATACATTAAATTATAATAATGCTTTTACTGGAAAGTATTTAAATTTTGCTTAATTTTATAGCAAAGTATCGAAGATGTATTGAGTATATCAAGTATTATTTTTTATATATCTTTTATTGATATTTTTAACACTTTATATGTAACGGTAGTGCATAAAACATATTATACTGCTTTTATTTCGTTTAAAATAATAACAATAGACCGTGTATCCTTTCCCTCTGTGTACTGATATTTAGCTTTTATGTCCTGGATATCACAAATTTAAAAGTGGCAATCCTAGTTATAGCGTGAGTTATAGTCACCGCAGGTTTATGACATTTAAATCGGAGTCTAAATTACCTACGTATCCCTGAATTTTTGTTTTTTTTTATTACTAGGATATTGCAATTTAAATAACCGATTTAAATACAACAATTCATACAAATGTTTTAAATATTCTTAAGTGTGCTTAAATGCCAAGCAAAATATTTGAATTGAACTCTACCGGAAAATTTTAATTTAACTCTACCGGACTACGATTAAACCCATCGACTGTAAAACGACATCGAATCAAACGGTACAAGTTCACTTCAGGTGAAAATAAGTCCATTCTGTATTGACTACCTACTCCGAGCAGAATCATGAGAAAGCTGTGACGAATTCAGAGAAACAGAGAAAACAGTGTCAACTCGGTTTTCTTATATTAAGTTTGTGTAAAAGTGAAAGACCGTAAATATTATTTTTCTCCAAGTTTTTAGTGAAATCCTTTCCTTTAAAATATCAAAGAACGTTCGACCCTTCTCGTCGGACTCTAGGTAAAAATAATTACACATGGAAACAGGAATTAGGTACATAATATCGTAAAAGTAGCTCTTTTAACTGTTTTGTTAATTTTGGTAAGTACGTAGATTAAACATGTTATGAATAAATAAAATCGACCTTTTTTTCGGTAATATTATGAATTGTTATGATATATAAATAATATTTCAACCTTACGATCAATATAGGGGACAGACTTCATTCCGTAAGGTCAAGGAAACTGAACACTTCAAAATCGCGAATCTGTGAAATCATTAGGATTCGGCACATATTAAAATCAACAAACTTTAAGGGTAGCATTTGGTTCAATGTGATTAAAAATATTGAAATAATACTGTTAAAATATTAATAAAAAATATTCATTTTTGTCATCGGTTAAGTAAACAAGGTACTAGGTATGTCTATAAACATAAATAATAATAATAGTAAAATATCTAGAAACATAAATAGTAAAATAATTTAAAACTGTTTAATCCTAATAATATTATAACACAAAATTTATTTAATATTAGTTGGAGTTGATGTTAGAATCAATATTTTCGTGTTTTAGATTTATATATCACAAATTTAACCAAATTAGACCATTTTCTAAAGGAACATTTTGACTGTTTGAAACGCGCAAAATAAAACTATAAGAATACATGTCATGAAAAATAGTTTAAGGAATTGTGTATCGCAACATCAAGACTAATCTACTTATAACTTTTAGGCAGCTTAGTCTACATGTTTACTTTATTTCATCTATATTTGCATGATTTTTATTAGACTCGTAGCCAGAAATTCAGTTCGGGGAGGGGTCCAAACCAAAAATTCATTTCGAGGGGGAGGTCCAAACGGTCAACCCTCAGGAAAATTAGTAAAAAAATGCCTATAACAACATATTTTTAAAGTTTCGGGGGGATTCAGACCCCCAGGATCCCCAGGACCCACCCTTGGCTGCGTGCCGTTTTTTATATGTTTAGTTTTAGAATATTTTTGTTTAATATATCCCCGGATTGTCGTAAATGAGGAGAAAAGGTTTATGGTAGGAATAATTTATGTTAGTAAAATCGAGGTTACCAAGGAAATATAAGGCGCTGTGGGTTCTAACCTATCTGGCCAGTATTTACTAAAATAAAATTTGAGCTTAGTTAGGAAATAGGATTTTTTAACGTCCTTTTTACAAGCTTGCATTTAACTTTACTTGCCTGTCTGTGTGCTAAATAAAATTTTGTATATTTATAAAGGTTCGATGATAATGTTATAATTTGATAACACTGGCCTTAATCGAAGTCTGATAAATTTGAACCAGTTTAACTTGACTCATTGTTTTGAAAATTCATACACACACACACACACACACACACGCACACACACACATATACACATATATAAGACCGATACAAATTTGACGACCTACAATAATCTGATAAAACTGATCTTGACCTTTCTTTTGCAAGTCGATTTTGATCCACTTCTGCTTGACTGATTTCGTTTAAACTATAGATACCTACATAGATTTCACGAGCATACATTATTCTGATAACCTTGACTTGATTTTCATAAAATTGACAAAACCTGGAGGGTAGAAAGAAAATGGATGAACTATAAGTGAAAATAACTAGAAATATTAAAATAAAAAATGTACGAGTTAATATGTTGGATGGATGGATATGGATATGGAAAAATAGAGTAAGGGTTTAACTAAAGATGCAAATGACCTAATTAATAATAACAGTTTGAAACAAGAGTAGTTTCGCGCTTTCATTACTGGTTATATTTTGGAGACAACATGTTTAATTAAAGGTGTTGATGTTTTCTTCGAAGAAGGTTATATTCTTCAAAATATTAAGTCACCAAACAAAATTTTAAGAGTTCATAAGTGTTCAAAAAAATTTGAAACGAGGGACAGACACCTAAAGCAGTTAAAAAGCAAACAGTGTTTTAACCTTTGAAGGTAATATGTTACTCGCAGAAATAACTATTCATCGGGCTATTTTTCAAGTATATATGTATTATAGCAAGATCATCCAATGCTACAAATGGTTAAAGTCTTCTTAAACTAAACGAGGTCGAATGTGCGTTAAAAAATCGACAAATTCTTTTCCTGGTTTTGACAATGTACAGTATTGTAGAATTTATAGATCTTCCCCTGAATGCAAAATACCTACTCTTGGCAATATTTAATTCTGTTTATCGTGATCGTATTAAATTGGAGGAATTAAACGAAACTGGCACAGATCCCAACTTTAAGAATTCTTCTAAACTGTTTTCATTAATTTCATGTATTCTGAAAACTCTTGAAAGAATCATAGAAAATCGTTTAGAATATTGGTTAGTTTTGACAGAAAAACAATTTGGTTAAAAAAAGGTCTAGTATATACATTTGATGCTGTGTCATGTCTTACAATGGATGTACAAAACTGATTTTCTATTCCTGAAAACATTTCTGCTTTAATTATAAATCTATACAATAGAAGAAATATTTTTGCTTGAGTGAAAAATAACGGAAATATTGGCCCCAGAAATATTAGCAGGTTTAACTGAAGGGTCTGTGCTCCACCCCTTGCTTTTTAATCCATATACTGCAAATATGCACACATTCTCTTCTTTTAAATCGTACAATACGCAGACGATTTTTGTATCGATATATATACAAAGTAAAAAATGCCAACACTGTGCATTCGTTATCCGAAGCATTTTCAATTTTTTTAAGATTGTCGATGTCAAATGGTTTTGATAGTTCCTCAGAATTTACAGGGTTTTCCCGTATATTTTTCCACCCACCTAGAGAGTTTATTTGAATAGATACGGAAATGTCGTAAATACAAAAGTTGTTGGGTTTTTTATGAAGATTTAGAATATTATATCATTAGTGTGAAAATATTATTGGAAGTGTCAAATTTTGACAGGTTGGCCGTTTTTTTAAATGAAACACCCTGTATATTAAATCATATTCTTGAAGATCTTTTTTTTTTCTAATTTCACATATATATACTTTTAATACATTCTGTCAATTAGTTTTGGATATATAAGCGTTTAAACATTAAATCAAGACGATTGCAATGAACGACGCCTTTTTGACCTTTACCGGTCAGAAGTATCTATTTACGAGTATTTTTAATATCTAATACGTTGGACGATGGGTTATTCGGAAGAAGAGAAACTCGACATGATAGAATTATTTTATTTACATGGTAAAAATGCATCGATAGCTCGTAACGAATATCATAGATGCTTTCCAGATAGACCAACACCGACTCGTAGGATAACATTAATCATCGTTAAACAATTGAATGAAAGGAAAAGACTTAAGCGAACAGTTGTTTCATTTAAAAAAACTGACAACCTGTCAAAATTTGACATTTCCAATAATATTTTCGCATTGATATATGATATAATATTCTAAATCTTCATAAAAAACCCAACAACTTTTGTGTTTACGACATTTCCGTATCTATTCAAATAAACTCCCTAGGTAAGTGGAAAAATATACGGGAAAACCCTGTATACGAAACACAACACTCCTAATATGGATTACATGGTTCTGTATAACTTTAGGATACCAATTAAAAAGGAATTTAAATATTTGATAACTCTCCTCGACAAAAAAGCTGACCTGGAAAAAGCATGTAAACTATCTTATTACTAGATGTGAAGAAGATATTAATTTCTTGCGATCTGTTATCAAAACGTGGTAGGGTTGGGACGTTCAAACTAATCTATTTTTTGATAAAAATTACATAAGAGTTTTCCTTGACTACGGAATTATTCTATATCGTTCTGCTTGTAAATCACATTTACTGAAAATTAACCGATTACGGTATAAAGCCCTTAAAATTTGTTTAGGTGTCCTGAATCTACCAGTAAAGGTTCTTTTTGTGCAGAGACTCTGGCGCTGCCTTTATGTATTCGAATATAATTACTTAGCTTAAAATGTTTTCTTACTTACTTCACAATATTTCAATATTAAACACTTATGATTTAACGAATACATTTTGACATAACAAAAATTCTCATCCGTTGCGATATATAGAGAATGTAATATATGTTAAACAAAATTATACCATTTTCCTCCTTTGACTATGAATATCACAATGCACTACTAGACGTCACTGTACAGGGTGTCCCATTTCGTAGGTTTTACGGGGTTTCCAGCTTATGAGTAGAGATAGAGAGATGCGGTTTTCGCGACACCGTGCTACTTTTCGATGAAACTAAAGAGGCCGCATTTGCCCTAACCATTTTAGTTTCCGTGCTACAGGGTGATTTTGAAAATTTGTCATTTTCGGACAAATTTTTTCACGTAGAATTCAGTGGCGTACTCAGATTTTAGCTGAGAGTCATAACATATTGGCATTACTATTTTTTAAATGGGACACCCTATATATTATTTTTTCATCTTATTCTTCGTGTCGAGAGCTTTTCAAAAACATACCATAAGTCATATTTATTTTCATAAATAACATGAAAAAATGCATTTTTCTTTAAACGGATTTATGGCATAGCAGATCAATCGAAATAAGAGAAGGTGGCTGTGGAGCCATGGAAAAAGTTAACAAATATTTATTAACGAAATAACAAAGTAACAGCATCAGAAAAAATTAGGAAGTAGGTAAAAGGTAATAATTATAATTTCATTAAAACTACAAATATTGTTCAAATTGTAGACCATTATGTGTCCTACAAGTGTGACAAACTTTAAAAATTTTTTTTAATGCATTTTCTATTGTAAATGACTGTCTTTGTAACTCTGCAAAAGCGTTTTCGGTGGCCATTTTCGTATCGCCTTACATAAACCTTGTTTTCTAAATAACCCCACAAAGAAATCTAAAACTGAGAGGTCAGGGGATCGTGGTGGCCATCGAACAGGTCCGTGTGTTCCTATCCATCTTCCAGGAAAATGGTCGTTAAGCCAGTTTTGATTTATTCTGGCATTGTGGGCTGGAGCTCCGTCTTGCTGGAAATAAATCTTATTTAAAAATCGAAGAAATTGTCCATATTGCTCAAAGAGACCTAGTTTTAAAAACAAACATAGAAAAAGACTCCAAGTCTCGGTCTCATTAAATTATAATTTTAATTCACAACAAACATGACACGTGTTTCGCCCTTTCGAATCAGACCTACAAACAACAGAGAGAACCTTAGTAAATAATCACACTCACAAATCCTAAAACAATAACTTACAAATAGAATAAAACACACTAAAGCACAACAAAATAAACAACTACTTATACATATTTGATGGACATTAAAATGAGGTTAAGTCAACAGAAATCAGTTGGAAGAGTTTTTACAATTCGTTAACTCCTCGCATCCTAAAATTGAGTTTACATTGGAAATGGAAGATGAAGGAAAACTACCGTTTCTTGACCTTTTACTATCGCGGAAACACAGTAGGATAGAGTTTGAGGTTTACCGGAAAACATCGTCCACGGATAATGTTATTCAGTATGCTTCAAACTCTCCTTACACACATAAATTCGCCGCGTTCAACTCCTTTTTCTATCGGTTGTATAATTTACCATTGTCAAGGGAAGCGTTTAATAAGGAGCGTGATATTATAATGCAGATTGCTATGAATAACGGTTTTCCTTTGGAGTCCATCACCAAATTATATTACAAATTTATAAACAAGTACAAAATGTCCTATACTGTCATACATTCAAAACTTAGCGATGAGACAATTTTTTTCAAGTGCATTACTTTTTTCGGAAGTATTTCTCTCCAATTGGCAAAATTTTTTAAAAATATTAAAAATGTCAATATTTCATTCAAAACAGTAAATACTCTCAAGGGACATTTAGTAAGGACAAAGGACACAACCGATAAATTGTCCAGATCTGGGGTTTATGCACTAAATTGTACGAATGTTCCACGACCTATGTGGGACAAACAGGTAAAAATTTCCACAAGGGTGAGAGAACATTTAAGCCTTGTCAACAAATTCAGAAATACGGATGTAACTGAGACTGTTTCAGCTTTTGCCAATCATTTGTTGGAGTCAGGTCATGAATTTTCCATTTCTGACGTTGATGTTTTACATGAATGTCCGAAGGGGAAAAAGCTTGACCTTCTAGAAAAAATGGAAATAACCAAAGTTATAAAAAGTTCCATTCTCACTTGCGTTAACGATGTTTTTAATTTTGAACCAACCCTAATATTTAACAATTTAATGTAATAATAATTGTAGGCATCCTTCATTTCATTCACTAATTCATAGAGTGAGAGTTTTTGATTCTTTTCTTCGACTAGTCCAGTGGTCTGTGGGTGGTTGCTTCGGCGTCTCACTCGGGTGGTCTGGGTTCGATCCCGTCTAGAGACATGAATCCTTTTTTAATACTTTTTAATATTTTATTTTGTTTATTCACGTGAGACTTAACCTCATTTTATTGTCCATCAAATATGTATAAGTAATTTTGTTGTGCTTTAGTGTGTTTTATTCTATTTGTAAGTTATTGTTTTAGGATTTGTGAGTGTGATTATTTACTAAGGTTCTCTCTGTTGTTTGTAGGTCTGATGATGCTCGAAAGGGCGAAACACGTGTCATGTTTGTTGTGAATTAAAATTATAATTTAATGAGACCGAGACTTGGAGTCTTTTTCTAAATCCTATTTAGTTGAGCCAAGGGAACTCATGTCCCTTCTAGGATTCGCACGTAACCAATCGAATTCAGATTTCCTTCATATATTTGGTAAACTATTTTTCGGTTGAAAATAAAACAGGAGACATTGAATCCAAATCTGCCCTGACGCTCCCTAGGAAAAATAACATGGTTGTTTTCTTGACTCTAAAATCGCGTGTTGTGTCTATTTAAAATCCCTGAACTAGTAAAATGTGCCTCGTCTGACCAAATAATCTTTTTTTCAAAATCGATATCTTCTGCCTTCATATTTATAAACCAATTGCAGAACTCCAATCTGCGCTCTGCATCACCAGGATGCAGATGATGCACAAGTTTGTATTTATAGGGTTTGAATTTGTGCTTTTTCAAAATTTTCTGCACTTTGGTTTTCGGTACACCCGCCTCTTCGTCTATTTTCCTGCAAGATGTTTCAGGAGCTGTCTGAACGAGGGCTAAAACGTTGACCTCAGATTCTTCGTTGTCTTTATTGTAAGTTCGCGATCGAGGCTTGTTAAAAGATCCATATTGGCAAAGATTATTTTTAATTTTTTGAAAAATTCTTTTTTCTGGTTGTCTTCTCTCGGGATATCTAAGATAAAATAAAGCGAACCAATAAAGTCAAAATGCAGGAAGATAAAAAAGAACTAACCTGTTCAGATAAAGCTCTGCCGCCTGATCTGCATCTTCATTAGACAATATAAAACACGCGTTCATATCATATTTCTCAAAATATTCAAATTTTTGATTCTGAGCCATATTAAAAACAATAATTATAATAGACGTCAAGAAAAATTTAAACGCAATAATGCCAAAAATGACAGCAGTAATGGCTGCCTGATCATATTTTTGTTGGCGTTGCCATGGCTACCACAGCCACCTTCTCTTATTTCGATTGATCTGCTAATAAATAAAGAAAAATGCATTTTTTCATGTTATTTATGAAAATAAATATGACTTATGGTATGTTTTTGAAAAGCTACACGAAGAATAAGATGAAAAAATAATATATAGGGTCTCCCATTTAAAAAATAGTAGGTTATGCCAATATGTCAAAAACTATGACTCTCAGCAAAAATCTGAGTATGCCACTGAATTCTACGTGAAAAAATCTATAAATACCAGTTGAAACATTTTAAATATATTTTACGATAGCTGAGTTACAGGGGGTGTCCGAAAATGACAAATTTTCAAAATCACCCTGTAGCACGGAAACTAAAATGGTTAGGGCAAATCTGTTTGCGGCCTCTTTAGTTTCATCGAAAAGTAGCACGGTGTCGCGAAAACCGCATCTCTCTATCTCTACTCATAAGCTGGAAACCCCGTAAAACCTACGAAAATGGGACACCCTGTACAATATTAGCATTTTACAAAAAATAGTCAAATTAATTCAAAAATATTAAAAGCAGAACTGTCTAACTTTAAAAGTTCAATACATATATTTACTGATGCTTCCAAAACTCCAGAAGGCCATATTTATGGTTTATACCTTATTTAGTTGGATAGGAGTTATGAATTTAAAGTTGACGAAAGATGTAGAAATTTTTACAACAGAAAGTATTGCAACTGGTGAAGCCCTTAAACTTTCACTAGAAACAATAATAAAATACCATTTATTAGCTAAAGAAGACATTCGCAGCGGAGTAATAACTCATTGTAACCCCTCTCTTTCTGATCCATACAGTGCTCTTAAAGCTCAAATACTTTCCAAACTCAAAAACAGATGGAATGATGGAACTCATCTACAAGGAATACAAAACTTTGTGACCACATTCCTAAAGGCTATTGGCACAAAAACCAGTTTCCAGATAATATGTGATAATTGTAATGGGTCTAAAATTTGACCATGCTTGTTATCCTGTACACATTCACAAAATAAACGTAATACAGTCAGATAAATGTGACGGTAGACGTGATCTCGATCATATATTTTTCGAATGTTTTAAATACTTGTAAGAAATAAAGGAGCTTGATCAGGATCTACTTAATCATTGTAATGTAACTTGTCCCTTTAACTTACCTAATTTTTTATCCATTGAAAGAATATTATTATATTTTGTGTTATTTAAATAAAATTAATCAAAAGTATAATAATAAAAAAATATCAATCTCTCAATCACTAGTTACATGTTTTACGAGATCCGTTTGATTTGTGTGTCTATTATAATTAATAAAGTTGCCCTGGCATAGCCGACCCCTGCGGCGCGACGTGAAGTTTGTGACACTGTCAATATATATAAGTAACTTATATATAAGTCAATATATATAAGTAGCTTATATATAAGTAGTCTCAAATAAATAATTTAAAATTTTTACTTTGCAACTGGCTGTTTGGCTAATCAGTCAAATACCAAAGAAAATGCGTGGTTATAATAACTCATTTTAAAAGCTTGTCGGGAGGTGTCTGAAAAAAATGACAAATGCCAGTTTTTGTATATAACCAACTATCAACTGGTAATAAAAAAAGCTCTCAAAATTCCTTCCCTCAACGGACTACTACCCCTTTTTGTATTAGGGTAATATTTTTAGTAATTTTTTATATATGATTTGGTATAAGGGGTTGAAGCACCGCGTGCGGTACATCTCTGGCATGTGCTTGGCACCGGCCTTGTCAAAATACCAAAATATTAATTGGTATTTTACGGTACACTTTAGATAATGTAATATGGGCATTATAGTTTTACTATAACAACTATCGCTTATTTTTTCCGCGTGATGGCCCACTCGTCTACGTTGGAGTTTTCTTACGTTAATTATTCTTAGTTTCCTGGTAAAAGAGAAGTATTGTAATCATGAAAAACATCACCCTCCGAGGTTTTTGCTAGATGTCGAAAAACATGTTTTCTCAATTCTGTCGGATCGGTCTGTCATCGATCTATCTGTCGGTCTGTCTATCGGTTTGTCGGTCAGGCTGTCTGTCTATTCGCGGTATAGTTAAAAAAACCACTTACCCGATTAACTTCAAATTTTAGCCAAAAATTAAGGGTGATATGGGGATGAACTGGTAAAATTTTGATAAAAATCCAATAAGGCGGAACAAATTAACGGTCTATGAAAATGTTAAAAAAATATTACTAAAAAGCGAATCATCCAATTTACTTCAAATTTTGCACACAAATCAAGTGTTAAGTAAAAATTAAATGTTGGTACTACTACTTTCAATTTATATACAAGAATTTGTTATGATATAGAGATGAACTGCTAAAATTGTGGTGCGAATTCAAGAGGGCGAAACAAAATGGCGGGCAAATAAAATGTTTACAGTCATGAAAAATCACCCTTCCAGGTTTTACAATTCTTCACGTTTTATCGTCCCTAGATGCCAAAAAAAACATATTTTCTCAATTCCTCCGTCTGTTTGTCAGTTCGCGGCACATCTAAAAAACTATTTACTACCCGATTGACTTCAAATTTTAGTCAAAAATTAAGGGTTTACCTTAAATTTTGCACAAATGTAAATGTTACATAGAAGTGAACTGGTAACATTTTGACACGAATCCAAGATGGTGGAATAAAATGGCGGTTAATTAATCAATTTATTCTAAATTATGCCCAAAAATCAAGTGTGGCATAGATAGAAATTCTTTAGTATGAATCCAAAAAGGTGGATTAAATAAAAATATTTGAAGTAAAGACAGTAAATATGTGTTACTATGTGCGGAACCTAAATTGAGCCACACTTCGAGGGAAGTTCCGGCTAAAGGGAATTTAGGTTTTTTATATCTTGATTTTGCCTAAAATTGTAATTGTAACATTGTATATATTAAACAACTATAAAATTTTAAATGGGACACAGGAATGTACTATGTACAGTTTGTGTACAGCAGATGAAAATAGAAGTTTTAGTTGTTACATAATTTATTAAGGAATGCTTATTTGATTTCTATTCATAAAGACATTTTTAATATTCTAGAAGTAAATATGGTTTTGAGGCTCAGGTACAGCTTTTTAAAAATAAACATTTTACCAAGGCCGTCGTATATGTTTATTGTTTAATAATGAATTTTCAAGATGGGATTTCTATGAAATGATTTATATTAAATTTTTAGAATCTGCAAAAATACTAGGCAAATTTTATATAATATGTTCTATGTAAAAATATAACTGTTTTCGAGATATTTTATTTGTTTTCTATTAGGTATGAATTTTTTATAACGCATGTCGAAAATTAGTCAAAAATGGATATTTTACATAGAATATAAAAAATTGCTCTAGTTTTTCCGCAGATTCTAAAAATTTAGTAAAGCATTACATTTAAATAAAAAAAAGTTTAATATTTATCTATTAGGCACCTTAACATAATGATTACAATTTACAAAGGTGGACCAAAAATTTAACAATTCTGATGCCGTAATTATACACAAAAAAAACTTATACTATGGTTAAGTGTCCAGAAAAAAAAATTATAGTACTAGTTTCTATGAGGGTGTCATTATGCAGTAAAAAATACACCTGAGGCAAGATGCTTTATTGCGCCAATGATGATTGATATAAATCTATGTGGGAGAAATAACAATTATAATTTGTTTGCAATAAATTTATAGGAGAGTTACTGGCCGAATTTATGTGATAAATGGGATAATAAAAGAGAGCCGGGGATCGGGTGTTAGCAGTACGACAGTTCAAACAAAGAGTACGCATAACATCAGTACAATCCACCAAATTATTAACAATTTTAAACAAGAAGACCGCTCCACTAACCAACCTACGTGAACTTAGCATTAACAACTTATATTTTTTAAACTCTGTTCATAACCACTATTTAGCATTTCTGCATTAAATCTATAGTTCATAGAAAAAATAAACTTTTTTCAATATTTTCAATCTTTTCGATATATTTATGATATTGGGGAATCCATACAGTATTTGCGAACTCGAGATGAGATCTTACAAACGCACTATAGAGTAACTATAGCGAAGAAGGATTTTTAAAGGGCTTTGTAAATTCTTAGAATAAAACCTAAGTTCTTATAGGCTTTTCTAACTGACTTTTCTACATGTATGTCAAATAATAGTTTAGAGTCCATTATTACACCAAGATCCTCAATAAAATTTACCTGCTGAATTGAAACACCATCTATGCAATATTTATACTAAATATTATTCTTTAACCTAAAAAAAAATAACAAAGAAGCATTTTCTTATACTTAGGACAAGTCTATTACGTTCAAAATATTTAGAGAGGTTGTCAATATCAGATTGAAACTTTACACAGCTTCTATTGAACTAACCGTTTTGTAAAGCTTTAAGTCATCCACGTATAACGAATAATTTACATAGCTAAAACAGGTATAAATGTCCGATATAAACAAAGAAAATAGAAGTGGAACTAAATGAGATCCTTGTAGAATGCCCGAATTCCAGTAACGCAGTTCGATGAAAAACTAAATAAATTAAGAAGGCTACCGTGTAAATCGACATTCTGCAATTTTACTAATAAAGTTGGATGATGAACCCTGTCAAATGCTTTTGAAAAGTCGGTGTATCGGTGTCGGCATCCACCTGCTTTCTATCGTCCATGCACTCAGCTATGTATTGCACAAAAGGCAAGTTAATCATCACAGATCGTCCACGATAGAAGCCATGTTGGTTATCGCCAATGCTTTGTTTAACATTAAAAAATAATTCTTTTGTAATAATAGATTAAAACATTTGCATGTTAGTTCTGTCATCGTTCGTATAAACAGGTGCGATTTGTGCAGTTTTCCATTAGGAAGGAAATTTCGCCTCGCTTAGCGCTTTGTTGTATATAATAAAAAGAGGTAGCAATATTAAGACACAGCACGATCTAAAATGTAGGCCGTCAGGGCCAGCACCCTTGTTAATGTTTAAGTTCTTTAGTTCGTTTTCGACTTTTTCTATGGTAATATTCCTAATATCTACAATATTGCCGTTTACGCTACCTGCATGTTCTTTAGGAGGTTATGACCCTTATGGCTGACTGTAATGTCGTGTTTTTTAAATACATGTTGTAAACTTTCCGATATTTTTGGTATATATGGTAACGATATGCAGTTGGTGTTATTTTTATTAGATCTCATGTTTTGGTTAGAGGGGTGGTTATTGTTGTAAAATTTATGGATCCATTTTTTAAAAATGCTGTTAATAATTTTTTGAGGATAGTTGTTTATCTCTAAGGCTTGTTTTGCTTTTTTAATGGATTTTTCCCTGTATTCAGGATCCGATAGTTTTATAGCTCTGTCTGCAAGATCTATGACGACTGATTTTTTTTGGCACAGAGGGTGCTGGGAGTCAAATATATATATATATATATATATATATATATATATATATATATAAAGGTTAAATAATAATTATTAAAATGACCTACATAATCGAGAATTTAAATTCACGCTGATATCATCTTAAGAACAATTAGATTTTAGTATTTAACTACATAGATACTAGAGTAGTCTCCCAGTCTCAGAGATGTCACCCTCTTAGGCAATTCACAGGGGGAGTGGTTTTGGGCGATAACGCCTTTCTGCATCTGGGTACTAACTGTAAAATATTCCTACAAATATTACATTTTTTTTAACCGATAGATTCATGATTTAATACAGCCGCCGCCCGTACTATAAATGCACACGAATATTCCAATAAATAGCGGCCACCTAACAGTACATAAAAGTGTTATAATAAGCTCATGGGTTAGGAAGTAATCACATTTTGACAATGTGTATATCCGTCATGCACGGCTAAACTATATTTAAAATTGCTTGTATAATAATATTGTGTTAAAGCCTTTGTTTATATATTTGAGGTAGTGAATTTACTTCTTCAATCTACAGTCCAGAAGTATGAACAATTCGGCGGTTATTTTCCAAAATCTGATGTAATTTTTAAGAGATTTCGGAATTTTTTGTTCATGAAATATTATTTGGTTTAAATTTCTATACGGCATGTTATGTTTATGAATTTATTTTCAAAGTAAATACAACTTTTTAGATAATATAGTCAAAAGCTAAATCAAGCTTCTAGCAACATCAAGCTAAATATTGTTGCGTGCCGTCTAATTGAACGGCAACACGAGTAATTGATGTATTTAAATTATTTGTATCTAATGGGCTGTCTGTACGAAGTATAATAGGTCTTTGATATTAGAAAGATATTAGCTACATAGCAATTGCATAGGAGGAGTTTAATTTAAAATTCAAAATTCAGAAACTGAAGTTAAGAAATTTAAAGGCATACATATATATATATATATATATATATATATATATATATATATATATAAAGACATAATAAGAATATGACCCTTGTTTGGAACATGTTCTGCATAACAGCAGACACAATGATCCATTTTTTTCAAAGGACGAACGCGATTTCGTTCTTATTAGATCTCATCAGGCCGCTATAGACTAGGGAGCCCCGTGTGGGGCAAAGGCTCAAAACTGGATCACAAAAACAACTACTCCATTGGCTAATACCACGACCGGCATTGAATTACACTGTGACTCCTGGCTTTTGTTGGGAGCATTAAATGATAGTATATTTTTATTCCAAGTTCACTAACATCATAACAAGAATATGATCCTTGTTTGGAACATGTTCTGCATCACAACAAACACAATGATCCTTTTTTGTCAAACGACGATCGATCGCGATTTCGCTCTTATTAGAGCTCATTAGGCCGCCATAGACTAGGGAGCCCCGTGTAGGGTACAGACACAAAATGGAATCACAAAAACAACATGACTAAAAAATATGAAGATTTATTTAACAAAATAAAAATAATAATATAAAGAAAATCAAAATTTTACTCTTAAAAAAAGTTAAGACAAGCAAAACTCTAATAAAAACTACAACTAAGTAATATCGAAATTCCAAGTTATGCTACTGATATTCTAAGTCTCAGCTCAGTTTTTGTGTGCCCAATTACTAACTAACGAGAAATCCAAATTCCAGAAATTATCTCTTTCATCGACGCAGCCATTGACAACTTAAATCAAGAAAAAAAGACGAGATTAAAAGGACATGTTGCAATGCCCTCACATCTTACAAAAATATACTTAGTTCAAAAAAATATAAAACTAAGAACCAAAGTATAGATGATATATGTAAAAAATTAAAGAAAAAGAAAATCCTTTCCTCGATCCTTTCTAAAAGAACATCAGAACTTAAAAATCTTAAGACCAGATAAATCCAAAAAAAGCAATAATTATGTATACTAACGAATAAGATAATAAAGCAGAATCGCTACCTGCATAAAAACAAAGTTGTACACAAAAGACACTGGTCTGGTAGATACACAAACTATCTCCCACAACACCCAGATTCCCAAGAAAAAAATGATTGGGCTTGCCGATAGGGCTCTCAAACTAGAATTTCGCCAAGGTGATATCGAAAAAGCAACATATTACTCTAATAAAAAAATAGTTACTCAGTAAAATTAATAAACTCCACCTTTAAACCTTGATTAAACAACAATAATCATAACAATCCAAATAATAAAAATAAACATATTTCAATATCTTATATAGAGGGTCACAAACTTCACTTAGAAAACAGGATTCATATGTCATAAAAGTCAGAAAACATATACCATATAAAATTCCATGTAACGATTACTAAAAAGTATACACAGGACAAACCACACAATATAATATAACAAAACAAATAAATAAATAAATATCGACTTTAAAATAATAAAAAAATACAAATTAAACAATTCATCCTTACTTTTAAGCCAGTGTAATAAAAATATATTTTATGGTTTATAGGAGTGACGTACTATGTATTATTACTTCCCCAGAAAAAGGGAAATTGTAATCGTGAAAAAATAATCCCCCGAAATTATTTCAGATCTTTAAGTTTTAGGGTCCCTAGATGCCGAAAAATATCTTTTCTCGAATTCGTCGGTCTGTCCGTCTGTTCGCCGCATAGCTATAAAACTACTTACCCAATTGACTTCAAATTCTGGCCAAACATTGAGGGTCATATGGGGATCGCCTGGTAACATTTTGGTAAAAATCCAATATGGCAAAACAAAATGGCGGCCTAGTGAAATGTTAAAAAAAATTATTACTAAAAAACGGCTTTTCAATTTATCTCAAATTTTGCACAAATATCAAGTATTTTGTAGGAATCAACTGATAAAATTTTGATACGAATCTAAGATGGCGGAACAAAATGGCGGCTTAATAAAATATTTAAAAATTTAGTCTGACAAAACTACTTAATGGACTGATTTCATGTCCCTGGATGTCAAAAAATATGTTTATCAATTCCATCGGTCCGGCTGTCGGTATGTCTATCTATCAGGTACAGCTTAAAAACTACTTATCAGATTGACTTCAAATTTTAGTCAAAAATTAAGGGTCATATGGAGATGACTTGGTAATATTTTGGTAAAAATCCGATATGGCGGAACAAGATGGCGGCCTAGTGAAACGTTAAAAAAATTATTACCACAAAAACTAATTATCCAATTTACCTCAAATTTTGCACAATTGCAATATGGTATATAAGAATGAATTGATAACATTTTGGTATGAATATAAGATACCAAAACGGCGTAGGCCTCATAAAATACTTAAAAAGCCAGTTTGAAAAAACTACGTATTAGATTAATTTAAAATTTTGGGCAAACATTAAGTGAGACATCCAGATAAAAAGGTAAAGTTGTGGTCCCAATTCAAGAAGGTGGAACAAAATGACGGTGAAATATATTTTTTTTTAAATCAGGGTAAAAAATTCCTATTCAACTGACCTTAAATTTTGCAGAAAAATTAAATTTGATATAGTTATAAACCGGCACGAATTCAACATGATGCAACAAAATGGCAGTGTGAATCAATGCAAAAACTTTGCGAAATTAAGGTACTCTTTACCCAGATCTCGCACCCTGTATTTCGAAAACGAAGCTACATTCGAAAAACTTTTATACCACATTTTTGTCTTAAAATGAAGTAAGAAGTATCCCCATTCATTTTGTCATTTTTGCAAACGATTGAAAAAAATTGGATTACTGTTTTTTGTATAATTTTTGTGTGGTCCATGGACATGCAATAAAGTGGTTTTTGTTTTTTTCTCGATTTTTAAATACTTTTTGTTTTTGCAAACGAGTGTAGATAAACAGTTTTTTAAAATTTATTAGGAAAACGGGTTGCATTTCTTCAGAAATTCAATCTTAGGCAATGCAACTGTTAACCCCTTTAAATATTTTACCAGCGGATAAGGAGAGCGCGACTCTCTTGAGGGATGCAAAGACCTACGAAAAAAAGATTGAAAGGGAAATCACAAACCTCTAGCAAAACAGAACCCAGAACGCTTGTTGAGGCATTATTTGGATGACGATACTCAAACAACACTTACTCCACATCACAGCACACTCCCTCATTTTTATGAAATACCAAAGATCCAGAAGTCATCAATGCCCGTTACGCTAATCACCATCTCCAGGAATTTAGCAACTAGTCGGCTTGTTAGAAGACACCATTATTTGCCAAGATGCACAGTCAATTTGTAGAAATCCTCAAATGGACACGCCAATAAATCTCGATGTTAAAAAAATTATTAACTAATGTAGTTATTACCAAAAATCGAAGACAAACTTTAATAAGATGACATTTTAGCAAAAAGAACAAAACTGTCATTAAAACTAGTTATAGTTTTGTTGACGTATGGTCTGAGAAACTCCTTCTTTGAATTATTAGGTTATACATACAGGATAATGAACTGCTAGTGTGTTAATTATTATCATCAGTAGTAACCAGTATTTATATTAAATTGTTTGAAGAACACGTCAACACGCTATTAGTAGTTCCGCTTTCAAGCTACAAATTTGGCTTGGGTCTGTTGATGAACTTTCATAATTTCGTCTGATTCAGACAAGAGCTCGTGCTCTTTTTTGGTCATGTTAAAAAACTTTTCTCGGTATTCTTGTAAAACTTAACAATAACTAGTATATATTAAACCCACACACATTGGAATGTATCGTTACTAGTAGCTAATCCTCTGTCCTACCTCTTGGACAAGCAACGACTAGCCCAGACATTATTATTACTCTTAATATTTGCTTGTTTTTCTCAGTCTTTGCTCTGGAGATAGACGGATTCATCCAGATTTACCTGTTGGTTATATTGCTTTAAAAGTGAATTAACTGTATTGCATGTTTTAACTATGAGCGCTATCTGAATATGAACATATACAGATAGCTTCCCTAAGTTGTTTAAGATGTTGAGTGCGTGATACCCGTTGCTGATTTTATAAATGATATGATACGTATCTATTGTTTTCATATTCTTTCTAGTGCTATTGAATTTTGTATTTTTCTATTTTTTCTATGTATTTCTTTGTTATATTTATGTGTGTTATTTTTTTTTTAAATCCAGCAATGTTTTATCTCGTTTGTGGTTTCATCTCTGTGTATTGTAACTTTATAATATAGCTTATCCCTCTCATTTTCTAATACATTTTCTGGTATATAATTTTGATATGGTATAGGTAATTCAAAATAAGATCACAGCGCCGCCGTAGCGGCAGAATTGGATACTAACCTATGGGCCATTACGCTATTAATTTCCTATATTTGCTTACATAGCATGTGTCTTTTGTCGTTCTTTTCAGTTGTGTTGTCGTTTTAAATCGTTTTTTAAACTATATTAAATATGAGATTGAGCATATTAGAATACATGAAGTATTTGGACGGCTCAACACACTCTAAATGTGTCGTTGAAGGAGAAAATGTACTGAATGCCGGGCATCTAATTTTGGGAGGAAAAACCGAAGCAACTAGTGAGTTTGTGAAGATTTATGGTCTATGCTTACAATCTAGTGCTATTAATTCGGATCCTCATGAAATTAAAGGAACTTTATTGGTTGTTGATGAGCCTGTAAAAATTAAAGAAATGCACTGCTCATGTAAAGCTGGAAACAGTGGTAAATGCAAGCATATTTCGGCTTTTCTTGTGAAATGTATCAGGTAAAGCCACTTTCATTTTAACTTTTGATTGATATTTAAATATTTGTATTCTGTTTAGGGAGGACATTGAAAATCTGGAAGAAGTATCCTCAACAGATATCAAATGTGTTTGGGCAACGCAGAAGCTGGTCACGAAAGAAAGGTATAAACCTGTTCCCATAGAGGGAATGCCTTGCTTTGCTAATAAAGTAAAACAGAGTGATGTCAGTGCAAACGATGTTGAAATATTGAATTTTTTTGCGAAAACCTTCCAAACTCTGCTATCAGCGAACACAAGTTTGTTTTTAATTAGATATTAGTGATAAAGACTGTTAACTTATGTAGACATTTTGACTTGTAGGAAAGGTAGACGGAACACCACTAATTTGATACAGTTACCCAATAACGATAACGTTAAAAATTGTAATTTCCATCAAGCAATTTTGGTTAATGCCTGTCAATCTCCATGTATGGTGTTCTTGGCCTCGATTGAAATTCCTGCTATTAATGTTCTTCAAAAGTCTATACAATGGATGGATAGCCGGAAGTATAGAATAACAGGAAGCCGTTGCTATGAAATATTTACTTATTCAAAAGAAGATTGGACAAATAAAGCATTAAAATATTTCTTTCCTGCAAAAATAAATAATAAGTTCGTAAGACAAGGGGTAGAATGGGAAAGTGCTGCTAGGGACGCTTTTGTCAAAATCACAGGAATGGAAGTTGTCGATTGTGGAATGGCGGTCTCTTCTGCTAACAAATGGCTTGGATAGTCACCTGATGGTATTTTTATTCATGAAGAAAACCCAATTTATCTTCTGGAGATAAAATGTGTATTTCAAGGTAAAGTTATTCCCAATCGCAATTCAAACAGATTTGCTTTCTCAAAGTGAATAATGTAATATATATATCAATAACGACCAATATTACAAGTTTTAAAACTTAACCTTTAAATCAATCGTTTTATAAAAACAACTGTTCGCTATCATCTTAACTGTAACGCCGAGCAACCAATATTCCTTCCTTTCAAACTTTTCTGTTCTATTTTATTTATCTTTTATTTTGTGCCTTTATTTCCCTAATAAGAATATTAAATTAAATCAATTTTAAAGAAATAAATTATTAGATTAAGATTTTTAATAAAAATGTCAACCCCAATTAATTCTAACTTTTAGTTTAAATGAAATCTATAATACCAGCAATACAAATATGCTCAAAGACATTTTTAACCCATTTTCCTTTTTTTTTTTAGGTAAAACCAAAACTATTACAGAAGCCATTGAGAATGTCAGTTACATTTTACATGATGATGAAGGATATAAGTTGAGGAAAAACCATAAATATTATAGCCAAATTCAAATGGGAATGGCTCTTTTGAACCTATCCAAAACTGCCTTTGTAGTTTTTGCTTCATATGATTCAAGTGTTTTGATTGTTGAAGTTGATTTTGATTTTGAATATGCTTTTAAAATGTTAAAAACTATAAAACATAAATATTTCCAAAACATGTTGCATGTTCTTTGTGAAAATGAAAGCAGGCTACATTAAGATATAAAATAAGTGTCACTTCAGGAGTACCTCAATATGTGGATCTTGCTCTACTACTTTTAAGTATATTTATCAATTATGTGGTTTACTGTTTTCGTAACTGTTAAGTACTATTGTACATTGATGATTTAAAGATTCTTTGAAAGATAAATGACAAAAGCGACTTTGAGCTAGTGCAGCAAGATCTAAACTATTTTTCTGAGTGGTGCGTTTAAAATCTTTAGCTCATGAATTCTTCAAAATATAATTTATTGCTTAAATTTATGTTTGTGCAAGTCCCGTAATATATATATTATTATTATTAACTTTTTGGTTGTGAAGTCGTCCAGCTTGTTTTAATTGTAGGCAAAGTAATCAAGAGCTGAATATTGGGCAGGCTTTTTTTAACTGGTAGTTTTTAATTTTTCCAACATTTCGACAGTTTACTTTCTGAGCACTGAGGAGGACAAGTCAAATTCTCGAAACGTTGGCAAAAATTAAAAACTATCAGCAATAAAAAGCCTATCTAATATTGAGCTCGTGATTAATTTCACTATGAATAACCTTAATTTGTAAACAAAAAAATTGTAAATTGATAAATAAAAAGTAATCACTTGTCTGTATATTTATTTATTCATTCATTCAACTGCTCTTCAATACAAATTATAAAATATAAAAATAAAAACTAGTTTGCACTGGCTGAAATAGGGTTAAAAATGAGTAATAAAACAAAAGTTTATTATAAATGTAAACACTAAACTACCGTTTCGGACAGAAACAATTATAATAAATTACTTAATAAATCTTGAATTAGATAATATTGAACAAGACAAATTTGTTGTGGCACAAATAATAACAAATATATCTTCAATTAGTGGAACAAGAGTCCAATTTAGTTTTCCGCTAAGAATTTTAAAAATTTTTAATAGTTGATTTGATCTCTCAATATGTACCCTAGCAGAAGTAATTTTCGCATTTATTATGGCTTCCTCTGCACTAAGTTGTTGTTTTTGTTTAAGAAATGGAGGTCTAACTAATTCTATTTGGTTTATTTGACATAAATCATCAATACGAAAGCCTTTATCAACCATCACTGAATCTCTGCAGGGATGTAACAAAGAAATTACATTACTTTCTTCAGAAATAACTTTATCGGAAGCCCTTCCACCATATGGTTTACTAACAAATGTTGTTAAGCCACCCGGAGATACCCCTGTCATAAATTTCACAGTCATATGTGATTTGTACTGGGAATAAAACCTTATTCTACAACATAAGCATTTTGGGGATTGCACAAAAATTTCTGTGCAATCCAATACTAAACGAACATTCGAGAACTCTGCAAAGCAAATTGGCAAGTTACTCAAAATCTCATCCTTAGAAGCGAATTAAATTAAAGATCTTAAAATCTTACTCAAGACAGGTATAAGTTCATGAATATAATTTTTACATAACTCTGAAGATATATTAAAAAGTGCACCTAGTGTTACGTATGTAAGACTAGTTTTAAACTTCGTAAACAATAACATTATTCTCGCCTTGTATTTAATCGGTGTACCCTTTTATCTTTATAATAAGACTCAAAAGCTGTAACAATAGAGTCAAAAATTTTAAAATTATTTACACCTGTAAAACTTTTAAGTTTACTGTCTGTCGTTATAAGTTCACATAATGTTAATAGCTTTGGAGTTTTTACTTGCACTTCTGAATCCCTAAACTTTGGTTCACTACATGGTATAGGGGTTTCTATTTCCATAGCTGCCAAAACACTTTGTGCAGCTTCAACATCTTCCGGGTCTTCTTCTACAGTTTGACATTCCACAATGTTTTTTCTTTCACTTCTAGCAGATACTCTAATACCTCTTGATGATGGACCTGGCTCATCTATGTCAAGTTGCAGTGGCAGTTTTTTTGTAGGAACGGCGTTTATTTTTAAAATTCTACGACTTTTTGTATCTGAAATAAAACATAACCTCACAATATATGAAAATCAAAGAATACCAATTTTAGCAGCCTACCTTTATGAAAATTATATTTGTCTGAAAAATGTAATGAGCACATTCGCATATGTTCTGAAACTGTCTTTCCAATTTCTAATGTTTTAATCCAAACTGCCCTTCGGTCTACCAGCTCTTTATTGCCAAGTTTGGTGTCCACAATCACTTTTGATTTTCCTTCCTTTGGATATGTATGGAAACTGATTTCGGGGTTTTTCTTAGCCCAGGAATTACAATGAGGTACACAGCAATAATGGTTCATATTTATTAACTTTTATACGAGAAGCAAAATTAGAACAAACGGAAATTATTTAATTTTGTCAATGTAAACAATGTAAATCAATAAAATTAATGGGCCATGCGATGTTTATGTAACCCGTTCACAGAGGGCGTATCGCTTAGCATGAATTACCTATAGCATTTGTTGTAAGATTATTTTAGGCCTATTGCCTGATTTATAATTTTTGCTGAGTTCTCATGTAATTCCTTATGGGCCGCTCCCGCACTTTTGCAACCTCCTTTTGTTGTAAGCGTGTTCTATGTTTTTTTCGATTTAAATAACATTTTCAGCAGATATGATTTATTGTTTTTTTTCACATGTTTTTGATAATCTCTGGTGGCTATTACTTGATGCCAAGGAGAAAAAGTTTAGATATTTACTCTGTAGTTTTTTTCTGTCCCCAAAAATTATATTTTCTCTATTTCAGCCTCCGCATAGAATCGCTGTTGTTCATGAAGCGATAAATTGTGCCAGTGGCGTATTTAGAATGCCAGTCTACGGCCAAGAATTTACATTTAGAGACTAAAAAGAAGGTCATTGCTTATGAAATTAGCGCCAACGACTAAAAAAAATAAAAACAAAAAAAAAGATTCATACTTACATAATCGGGGTAATTTATTTTCAAATATTTTGCTTGAGTTATCAGTTTGAGGAGTGAATTTGCCCTTTGTGCCCCCCCCAATACGCCAATGGATTATGCAGTGTGAAATTTTTATCAGCTGGAATTATTATAAATATTATGATGCGATGCGTAGTCAAAATTTCCGTCGCAGCATTTTAGCTCCAACAGATACACAGGCGCTACGAGAAAGGCAAAAAGAAATTGACGAAAAGACTCCAAGGACAACCGTATTTTCATTACCAGTTGATTGGGTGAGCCTCTACAAGCTTGATCCTCTTTAATTCAGAAAGCGTGGAGTCTTTAATACCACCTCAAACGCCGAGAATAGGAACCACTATTTGAACCAGATAGCACAAGACAAATACAATACAATTTTTTTTTAGCATTTTAGCTGTCTGAACATATTCCTAAAACAAACACTAAATCTTGTTCTAGTTACGTTTTTTTGCCCTTTAACTTCTTTCAAAATCTGTTTGGATGATTCACTGGAAGTTGATGGGCGAGGCGCTCTTTCTCTTCTTTCAATTTGTTGATGTTAATGTTATGGATTGTTTTGTCTAGTTTGGAGTTTAAAGGCCAGTTTTACCAAAATGAAATAAGTAGCATTTTTTTATAGTTGATCATTTACGTACGAAAGAAGTGAAACTTTTTTTTTATTAGAAATGTTTTATTCTTGTTAGATAGATTAGTTGAATATCTGAAAATGTTAACGCAAATCAGAAGCAATTTATATAGGCCACTGTACCATTAGGAAAGTAGAAAATAAACCCTATTAACAGATAAATGTAATTTGTTTAGAATTAAATGCCTGCGCAATAATCTTCAATTTATAATTATGTGCAAGTTACTGAACATAAATCAGAAAATTAATCTTATTTCTACATTTTATACTTTTTGCAAAAATGATTAGGACACCCATAAAACTGCTTAAATGTTTAACAGAATTCTAAAATTGTAACCTTCATATACTAATTACACTGGACTAGTGGTTTTTTGTTATACCCGTTAATTACATTCAACAATAAGTTGTAATTCTGCTTCTTGTGTAAGTATCCTTATTAAGTTATGCGCATAACGCTGATGTGTAAAATTCCCGTCATTCGCATTATACTCAAACCACAGACAACTCTGACGATACAGAAATGTATGTTCCTTACCTGAAGTGTTACTGTTAACGGTTTAGGTATAAGTAATGGGTGGTTCTTTAGTATGTCAAATTGCTTAGTTTTCTTCGTCGTCAGTAAAATGTAAGTTTACGGTGTATTCAGATACTATGTAATTCAAAGTGGAATTATGAAAATTACGATTATATGCATGGCTGGTTTAAATCATATGACCATATATATATATATATATATATATATATATATATATATATATATATATATATATATATATATATATATATATATATATATATATATATATATATATATATATATATATATATATATATATATATATATATATATATATATATATATATATTCAATTTATTAATTCAATGTTCAGATCCGAATTCAGTTATCGAATCAAATCTTTTGTTTTTTTTGTTTATTTTCAAACATTAAAATGCATGAAATCCATGTGAACGAATTAAATAAAAGTTTATGAATAGTTGACGAATTGACGAAATATTCGTCAATTCGTTCATTCCTATGAATTGAGAATCAAATTAATGAATCGAATTGTATTGTAATTGTGTACTCCGCATTTTGTCGTCAATGTCAAAACCGTTGAAAAAATTTGCGGAAAAAGAGAAGAAAATAACCAAAACACCTATACTATACCAGTATACAATAAAATTGCAAATTCGCCGATTGATTCGATGATTTGTCATTTAAATCGAATAGTACACAATTAAGTTTGGCAACAGCGCTAGATTAGTTTGATATTTGGTCTAGCTTGGTAGGTCTTTTAGGCCTTGTAGTCCTTAAGCATATGGTTTATCGTGCTTTATGAATAAAAAGACAACGATTCGGAACGTCAGAAATAGCGTTGTAAACATTTTTTTTGAGGATTTCAATATTATTATCACATTTCAAATAACGGTTTAGCTTTAATGTGTTCCTTTTTACAACTTTTAATATCCGAGTGCTTTTTTGACGTTTTTTTTTTAATTTTAATTCGAGTAGTAATTTTTGTTGATTTTGAAGAAAAAAGAATTTTTCAGATGTAAGCATATTGTTTTAACTGCTTAGGATTTTAAGACGATATTACAGTACGTCTAAAATGCGTGTTCCTATTTACGGACGGTAAAAATATTCTGGGCAAGAATGTTTTGATTTATCAGTAGCAGTTTTTTTCTATTGAATCTTTTTATCTTTTCGTTTGCTTTTTTAGCTACAGGGTTTTAAAAAATGGCGATAGGTGCCTGCCTTGTAGAACTCCAGAATGAACCTCAATTACATCTTACATAAAATTCTTAATATTTGCAACTTGTTCCCTTCCCAACAGATATGAGTTCATCCAGTTGAATAGTTGGCATGAATGCCCAAGTAGATCGTGAGAGATAATGTCAAAAGCTTAGTAAAATCTATATAAACCGCATCCGCATTATGTAATAAAAAGAAAAATGTTCCGCAAAGAAATTTACAATTTGGTTACTATCCTTCTATTAAAAAACGTTGATATTAGGAGCTCAAAGTATCTTTAAAAAATGTCCATAATTCATCCTTATTTCATACACTATTTTCTAAACCTTCAATATAATTGGAATTAGTTATTTGAATTGAGGAATATTTTTACACTCTTCGTAAAATAAAAAAACAATTATAATCCTCCATTGTGCCACTGGGTTTGTATTTCTCATGAACTTTCTTCTTTAAAAATTTGAGTTCTTTTATCCTATTGTCAAACCATTTAGGATATTTCGAGCACTTAAATTTGACTTTGGGAACATATAAATCAATTACACCATGTAATATGCAATAGAAATTTAACACTGATTTATCAATATTATTAGTATAATTCATAAACTCTCAATCAACAAAGAAGAGAAATAAATTTATATTTCTATAGTTAGCTAAATTAAAATCATAATATTAGTAGTCAAATTTAATATATTCAGCCGCTATATCACAGTTAAAACTAAACCCTAAAGCCGGGTGGTAAGAATTACACTTGACTATTGGGTTATTGCAACATAAAACCTGTTGTGTTGTAGTCGAAAAAATTAAATCTAAAAAAAACCCTAAAGTATTTGAAATATGATTAATTGGTTTTAAATTAAATAATGCCATAAAATCTGAGATACACAAAATGGATTGTGTAATCTTACCTTCCGACAGTAAGCCGTATTTATCGGATTTCCATGTTATCCTTGGCAGATTAAAATCACCACAAATAAGAATATCACATTTATCAGACCAGTAAAGACATAAGCAAGAAGACATAGCAACACAAAAAGTATACATAAAAAACACCAAAGACCTTGTTCTTAAAAGTTAGTGAAAGTACATATTCAATATTCTTGACTTCGGTATAATTACGTCTCACAGGTATATTTTGTGTTCCTCACTGTGAAAAGAACACCACCTCCCATAAATATAACATAAATATAAAACTTATTAATATATAATATTATTATATGAATACACAAACTGGTATCAGCTGAACGATCACATCTAAAGATATGATGATCAAAATGATATCATGAACTTTATTGCTGTGTAATTCATCCACTAAAAATATTTCCGTCAGCATAAGGACATCTTAATTTTCTATAGTTACTCCTTGTGCCAAAATTTTCATTTTAGTTCTCAAACCCCTCACATTCTAATAATAATAATTAAACTTATGTATGTTGTTGGTTACTACGGAATTTAAAAAATCGCTGGTTTTTACCATTAAAAGATATATGCCGATTATTAAAAATAAAAGGTTTATGACAACATCCACAGGCCATATTTCACTTTGCAAGATACCTTCCTGAAATTTTCTATCCAAAGACAAATTATATGCGCAACGACTTCATTTGGACTATCGCACTTGAGAGCATGTACTTTCTTATCATCAAGATATTTTAAGATGTTGCCAACACTTGTAGGGGAACCTAAATTTGCAACTTTTCGTAACACTAACTATAGATATAAGATGCATTATTAAAACCCTTTACGAAAGATATATGATTGGTTGACAACTTATTTTCATTTTCATGTTTCACTGCACTGGTTGAATCTAACTATTTGTTATGTCCGACACTTCCTATCATTTGTGGCCCTGATCATGGAAGTCTCTACGTCATAGTCTTAAACTGCAGTAGTCTTAGAGTAGACCAGAGTATTTTTTCTTATAGATGCATCCCAAATGTCTGGGGGCACTCTTTAGATTGCGTTAAGAAAGTATCAACCTCAATATTAGTACTTCTTATTGATTGTACAGTAGGTTCTAATTACATACAAATCCATTCAAATTCTTCGTTATATTGCCTTTTGATATAATATCACTTTCAATATGAGGATGATTATCTTTCATTGAACTTTGTTCTTGGTTTGGAGCAAGTTTACAATCTGGACACAAATGCAACATAACTCGCGATGAACTAGCACATTACAGTTTTGGCAAATAACTTTGTTACAGAAATCACCTGGATAGTCATAGAACATTCCTTAAATGGAACGTTCTTATAATCGTGGTGTCTAAGAATTGTACTTTTTTAGTTACAGGGTATTTATAATGGAGAAAATTTTATTTTATTTAAAATTAGAACACACTCGTCGGCTATTAGAATATTTCAATTCGGAATCACGTGAGGAATAAGATACTTGAGGTTTGCAAATTTCATTTGCTGCCATTTTTTTTTCAGTATCAGTCAGAAAACATGTACAGGAGACTAAAAGTCTATGAAAACTCAAGTTTTTATGTTTTCGCGGGACCCTTAATTGAAAAGTTATTATAAGCGTGGGAATTATGAGCGTGGAGTATGGGGGAGTGGCAATGAAGTGGACCTTTAGGCGTCTACTAAAATATATAACGTTTTCTTTTAATAGAAATCATATTTAAAAAAAACTTATTTGAATTTTCAGGATTTTGAATAGGACATTATCATCATCGATGCAATGAACCGGACATGTCCGTTTCAGCAGGCCGCTGTATGTCTACTTCAATATATTGGCCATCTTTATTTTAAAGTTGCGTAACCTCACAAACAGAAAATACTTGAATGCAAACTAAACACGTAGCATGCTCCTAAAACACTGTAGAAAATAAACGTGTAACAATACCCAAGTAACACCAATTAGCTGATAAGCTTTTTTGTCTAACAGTTAGCCATAGAAGACACATAAAAACCAGAGATTTGTCAAATTTTGGCAAATGATTCTTGGTTGGTTTTCTGGCCATGAAAGCTCGCTTGAAATTAGATTTTTTGGCTCCAAAATTAGCAGTTTTTAAGATAGATAGGCTATAACATAATTACTTGGCCAAAAATATCTTTTATGTGGTAATTAAACCTCCAACTTTTTTTGTAATATTGGATGGCCAAAAAGTAGAAATATCTGTCAATTTTGTTGCCACAACATAACCAGATATATTCTAGTAAGTAATGAAATTAAATTATAGTAAGCATAGCTGTTTATAATGCCAGAATATGGCATTTTTAACCAATAGAAATCGAGGTCAGAATATAATCAATAAGTAGGCATTTTTGCCAAATTCCAACCAAACATATTTTAGCAGGTATTTAGGTTTAATTATAGTAGTAATAGTAACAACAAAAATTGTAAAAATACGGATTTTATTTACTTTGTTTCAAAATTAAACTAAAATTGGGTAGTTTTATTTCGTTCATTTTTGCTGCAATATTGCCAAAAACCAAACTGAAGTTATATTTAGAAATACGAACTATAAATTATTTACCATACAAAATGTCTAATAAAAAGATTAAATATTCCACATATCATAGAAAAACGCCTTCTTGGGGTAATCGTCGTTTAATTTTGTTACGCTGGCTCCTGGGTCTTAAATTAGCCATTTTTTAGCGAGTACTAAAGGCAAACCAAAGAGGGAGTTTTATTGGCAAATTGTTGGTAAATGTTGTTACATTTTGGCTACATTTGAAAATTATTGCCATTTGATAAATATTTGCTTACAAAGTGGACAATTTCAAGGAATATTTGCTTACAAAATAGCCCAAAGCTTTTTATGATCCGCCATGAATGAAATTAAAATTAAACTAATTTCCTGACAGCCATTACTTGATCACTTTAAATAAACATATTATTTCTACCTATTTAATTTTTAAATAAACATATTATTTCTACCTATAAATACGTATTTCCATGCATGTTTTTTTTACGTCATGAACCTTTTAATCAATTTTCTTAGTAAAATACATTTCCAAACTAAAAAATAAAAAAAAATATTTGTAGAAATCGAAATTTGTAGTTTCAAGAAGGTGCGCATGTTTTACATTCCCATCTTAGATTCTTTTAACAGTAAAAGTTCCTTCGCAAGTGTTTTTTGTCCCTACCAACCGTCAAACCATAATTTGTTATCTTTGTATTTCCTCTTGGCCCATAAATTCTTACACTGATTGGCTCTGTCAATACTATTTCTACATAATTTAAAACAACTGATGATTTATTACATAAACGAAGAAAAGGCAAAAAATGAGAAATTATTTAGGTAAATTTCGGAAAAAATTGTTCTCAAATTTCGGCTAAAAAACAAGTCAGAATTCAGCTAAAAAATCTGGATTTTAAAATCAAAAAGTAGCTAATAAACCCAACCATAAAATCAAAAGGGCCATAATGGAGTAAAAATGTACAATTGGCCATTTTTACCCCATTATGCCCAAATTATTATTCCCACTTTAGCTATATTTCCGTCTTTATACTACAATAGAACTGTTATTTTGGCTAGCCATTTTAACTAATTAGCCAGGGATATTAGGCAATATTATTTTAGCCCATATATGATTATATGTGTTCTTGGGTAGAATATCAATAATTAATATCTTACCTTAGAAATGGTTCACAATGTTTACCAATAATTTATTGTTTCACCGTAGCACATTTATCCACGACCGAAAACAGCTGACAACTTGATAGCGCGATACTATGGACACAGTGTTGCCAACGCGTTAATGCGGAAAATTTAAGAATGTGTGATATTAGAATTAGAACAATTGTCTCTTTAATCCCTAATCATAATCTGTCCATTTCATTGCCACTTTCCGCTACTTAGATTCTAGGCTCATACGAACATTTCCATTAAGGATCACGTGAAAATTTGAATGCTTGAGTGTTGTAAATTGTTCTGTCACATGTCCGTCATTTTGAAATAGGTAATTTTAAATTCTCCGTACTTTTTGTTTAATAAATGAAGGTTAAAATGATCTTCCAAAGGACGAGCCACTCGATTTTCGTTTATTTGAAGTGGCGCCGAGCTCAGATCACCAAATAAACACAAAAAGAGTAACAAAATTCATATTTTTATATTGACTGGTTCAAAAATATAAAAAGGACAATAAACAATCGCACTGTATATTTATATTTTATTTTAGCTCGATGTTTTTCTTATACTTTTTTACTAAATATATATATTAAACAATTCAGCTTGTCTTTAATTTACAAAATAACATTGGAAGTCTAATATGTAACTTTTCCGATAAACGTATAAATATGTTACACTTCTGATTTTGAGTGCGAACAGTAAATATTATATTATTTCATTATCAATTGTTTTTGAATATAGTTGTATATTCGGATAGCTCGGAAAAAACTGTAAGACGGGGTTTTTCTTCTTTTCGATAGGTCGTAAGCGAATCAACTAAAGTAGCTCGTTTAGAAGACCCTGCACCATTGTGAACATTTGTTTTGAGTAAAATTAATAGTTTTTTTGGTAAGGTATGACACTTAAAATAATTAAAAATTATTATATTATTATTAAATATTTTATTCCATCTTGAAAAGTTGATTTAATGAAGTCGGTGTCCAGCTAGTTATTAATTATTTATACCACGAGAATAATATCTATTAGTTTGACGCCGACTTCGTAAAGTCAAATTTTCAAGATGGACCAAAATATTACTTTTCACTTTTTAGAGCAGAGAAAAACACCAAAGCATGATGATGACTATTACATGATAATAAGACATCACATGCACAATCAACAGACTACAGTTGTTACTAAATATTAAATCTAGAATTACTTGCTTTGAGTTAAGAACACTATTAATCTGAGAAAAATTACAGTATGCCAATGAGGCTGTGATCAGTTCCCCAGCTCTACTATTCATGAACAACTTATTGCTAAACTCAACTTTTCTATAATATAAAGTTCTGGTAAATTAGAATCACCTATTAGATATATGACATTATAGTCTGCCATGTGTATAAAATTCTCCATAGTGTCACAACAGCATTTATAATCTGGAACTGGACAGTTCGGTGAGAATTAAACAGCAAAGAGCAAAGAGTTCTGGTTATTTATTTCTACCGTAATCCAGAGTTCTTGATAGCTAAGTGATGATTAGTTTAAAATCAGTTGTTGGACTTTAATACTGTTCTTGATAGCAAAGAGTACACCTCCACCTCGATTTTTTCCTATCACTATTGGATCTCGATCACTTCTAAATATTGTGAAATTGTTTAATGTCAACTCTGCATCACTGTAGTCTTCTGTCAGTCATATTTCACTTAATCTCCGTCCGAAGACTTCTAACATTTTGAAAATATATTTTAATGGATTGGACCGAGTTGCCATTTTCTTTTTTAGGATTTTCAGTCGTCAATAACTTTTCTTGGAGAGTGCTTTAAAAAGTCTCTATTCTAGTTTAAAAAGGAAAGGTTCGACAACCACATTAAATGGCCATATACCACTATCACAGCGCACATCACATTGCTCATGCTTTATTGAGATCTTGAAGGATGTATTGTGCTGCTGTTTAGATGTAGTTTTACACGAAATGGCTTTTATCTTATAAAGTTCAAGGTGTTCTCTTCTGTTGTATCACCAGCAACGTTGCTAAGGTGGAACCTATTTTGCATCTTGCAAGTTCCCTTTATTGCTGTTGGTGCCCTTTATTTTATTAGAAACTGCATTTCTGTTACGTAACGCTATTTTAGGAACCATAGGAGTATTTTTTCTCTGGTAGGGTTGATGATACCAAGGATAACACAGTTCACAGTAGATTTAGGGTTATTATTACAAGTTAAGATCATGAAAAGCTTGATGATGGTAACCGAATCCAATTTAGAAGTAATTTGTTGGGATTGAACTACAAAGTATTTCTCCAGCACATGAGTGCAATTGTCACCAGGTTTTAGTAGTCTGTTGTTGTTAAGCTGCAATTCCTCCTGAGAGAAGAGTATTATACTGACATCAGAGTCATTAGGTAATGTTGTTTTCACAAATTTAAATGTCTTAATTTCTTGTTCGAGGACAGCAATTCTAGTATTGGGTTGTTTAAGCCTTGCTTCATATTTAGATTACATATTGTCAATTTTATTTTTCAGTGAATCAATTTCATTTTTCAGAGTTTCTACTAAACTGAACATCTTATGCCGCTGCTTAACATCTACAATACAATCCGGACATAGATGTGTAAAAGTTCTAGACTGACTTGAAATGACTCTAATCTCTTGTGTTTGCGCCTTACTACATTTTTCACAGGCAATTTTTTTGCGCAAGGCACGGGGAAAACCGAAAAGATTCTGTTTATCCTCTTTGAGTACGCAATCAGAACCTCACTTAGAGCATTTTTTATATTTGGCGTGATTAGAGGTTATGGTTTCTGATTTTATACTTTTCCTTTATTAAGGGTTGTAAATTTTTATAAACCTTCTACTGACTAAATTGAAAAAGACCTATTTGTCACGTTGTCAATAACAGTTGTGTAGACAATTGTATGTACGAGTTGGGAATCAATAATATTAAATTTCCTGTACAATGAATACTCAGATGTTACAAATAAATCTGCTATACTATAATTGGAATTCCCATTGACTGAAGCTGGTGATAAGACTATTGCATTCAAGGCAGTGAGCTCATATAAGTCACTAGCAAACAAAAGTTAATCCCATGCAAAAAAAAATTCAAAATACACCATGAATACTTTGTTAAAATTGAAATGCTTATCAGTGTTTAACTATTAATCCTTAAATATACCAATTTGATTTTTAGAAGCAGTACTATTTTGAACCAAATATTAAGTTTTTTCAGAACTGAAACTGGTTATTATACTGGTGGGTTTGAAAAATCTACAAGTTCTAACGAATTTTTATGAAATGGAATCAGTGGTACGATAGTGTAATTGGTTAGTGTGATGGACTAGTAATCCAAAGGTGCGGGTTCGATCCTCGCTCGTACCATAACTTTTCATGTAGTTTATAAATATTTCTAAAAATGAAACTGCATTTGTTTACACACACAATGATACTACAAAAAATATTTTCACACTTGAACTGAACAAAATAAATAATTTTACATGGAAGTGTTGATTTTAATAAAACTAGTAGTACCTTTCTCAGCAAATGTAAACAAGCTATTTATTCTCGTAACTGCACAAATACAAATTACTTCTTTGGTATAGAAACGCCACTGGCTGATCAATTTGCTTTAGAAATAATAAAATATGTGGGTATGCAAATTAGTTTTAAATAGTTTTTACCCTCTATATCAACTATTTGGGGTGCGTCAACTTATAAAACACCAAAATAGCTTAATATATGTAAATATATAAATGTTTAGAATTTATCATTTTTTACTTTCCTGGTAAAAGGGAAGTATGGTAATCGTGAAAAAATCACTCACCGAAATTTTCTTATGTTTCAGGGTCAAAGCCGAAAACTGTTTGTCTGTTCGCGGCATAGCTAAAAAACTACTTACCCGATTGACTGAAAATTTTGGTCAAAAATTAGGTGTCATATGGGGATGAATTGGGGGGAAGATTTTGGTAAAAATCCAGCGTGGCGAAACAAAATAGCGACCTAGTGTAATGTTAAAAAAATTATTATTAAAAAACTACTTATACAATCTATCTCAATTTTTTTAAAAACATTAAGTATTATATTGTAATCAACTGGTAATATTTTGGAATGAATCCAAAATGGAGAAACAAAATGGCGGCTTGCACTCACGTGCTGGAGAAATACCTTGTTGTTCAATCCCAACAAATTACCAAGCATTTCATGCCCTTAATTTGTTATATATTTATATATATATATATATATATATATATATATATATATATATATATATATAGTTAAGGGCATGAAATTCCACATAACTACTTGTGCCGCAGTTTAATTACATTACACCCATCAATATGTGGTTCAGTGTTGCCAGAACCGTCTACTGGTTCTGAAATACAATAATACAAATTATGCTTATCTATGATCGGATGTAGACGTTGTTGACTGGCAACTCTTACTGCTGTGCTACATTGAATGGATCGTTTACTCAAAGTATTACCAAGGCATGAAGCCAATAGGGGTCATGGGGGTCTGGCCCTCGGCTCCTCGAAACTTTGAAAATATATTAATATAGACATGTTTCTTAATTTTTGTGAGATCTGAATGCCCCTTGAAATGAATTTCTGGTTTGGACCCTCCCCCTCCGGAACTGAATTTCTGGCTACGTCCTTGGACTATTACATATCTTTGATTAGACATGGTCTAAACCTCTTAACTGAAGACGGCTGAGAATATCAATTTAACAGTTTTTGCTATGTCTTTATTTACATTTATACATAATTTGATGCATATAGATATTTTCATTCTTAATACATTTATGAATTATTTGATAATTATTATCATAAACTACTTACTAATGATATATACTAGAATTAGCGTTACTCATATATCCAAAAAATAAAGTAATGACCTAAGTAATAATCTCCTCGTTTAAAAAAACCGAATTCGTGATACCATTTAAATTATTCCAATTAATGAAATTCACAACAATTATAAGGCTTTTATTCAAAAAGTAGAAAAATACACAAAAGTAGGTGATACTACTTTAAAATAATTTCCTTGTCCAATTTTATTGTTCTTTATGTAATTCATTAATTAAATAATTCAATTTTCGAAATATTTCTATTTTTTAAACTATTCCTCTGCCAACCCTGTATATTATATTGAATAAATGATACTGTTTTTGAAAGTTTTTAAATATATTCATCATATAATTAAAAAAATAGTAATTTTCTCAATGACATTTTTTTATCCTAAATCCACAAATAAAAAAGTTTTTCCTCTTCCGGAGTCAATCCGTGGATACACTATATATATATATATATATATATATATATATATATATATATATATATATATATATATATATATATATATATATATATATATATATATATATATATATATATATATATATATATATATATATATATATATATAAAAGAAACAGAAATTTCAATTTCTGTGCGGTTCTTGGTCGTAAAAAGTTATACAAAACGAAACTAGTAACGGTAAGAATTACTCCTTCACCATTTTGTCGGGAATATATATATATATATATATATATATATATATATATATATATATATATTCCTTGAAATTGGTATAAAAATGGTAGATATTATACGTACATACTTCGTTTAAATAGAGTATACTAAGCTTTCCATTAAAGCTTAAAATGCAGACACATTTTTTATAAATATTGTTCCAAACCCACGAAAGTGGAAAGACACTGTCTATGATATTCATATAATTATTTGGTTTCCATGCATGCTGTTTATAATTAACATGCGTTGTCAAGTTTTGCTGTTTATTATTGTTATAGTCTAATAATTTTTCTAAACACTTGTTTCATATTCAATTAAGCACAGTTATTTACCTTGTTAAGTTGCAAGTGTAAGTATTACTTTTGTGTTTTACAATATCAATGATGGTTGATAGCACTGTTAAAATTAAAAATTCATCTAAAAATTTTTGCCCACTATGGTTGATTTGCTGTAGATATAGGCGTAACGATGTTAATAAACTATCTAGCATTCTTCCAAACAATATTTACTTTAAAATTTTCTGTCTTTGAATGACGATTCGAGCTCCAATTATAATAAAGTTTACGGCTCTTAGAAGTGGGACAAAATAAAATTACAACACTGTGTATGATTTCCGTTTATATTTTAAGAGTGGATGTATACTTTATTTACAAGACTGAAAAAATATTAAAACAAAAGTTTTAGGGCTTTATCTCGACTCATAGCATTTTCTAAAAAGAGGAACTTTGGCATAATAAAATAAATTTTAAAATTAAATGGAACATCCTTTATTTATGACGTATTTTGCTGCTTTCGTTATGTTTATTTAAATTTTTGAAGCAACAAGAAAATAAAATATTTAAATATGCATAGATTTAAAAAGATTTTAAGACTTCATACAGCTTGGGGGGGACTCCGTCTTACCTCTATAAAAAGTTAAGATACATTGCATAATTTTATTATTGTTTCAGCTTTTAGCGTGAATTGAAGTGTATTTAAAGTTGGTATATTATTTTTCAATTTATGTATATTTAAATATTTTGTTTTTCGTTGCGAAATAGTCAAAAACTTGACAAATATAATCCGTTTTAGACAGTTAATAAATGCCAGAGGTTGAACTGTTTAAACAAAATTTAATACATTTTATGATTAATTAATATCTCCGTCGTTTTTATTTTTGTTAAGGCTATAAGTTTTTTTCGCTTTTTCGAGATAATGGAATAAAAATAAAGATAAGAAATTGCTCCTTAATTTTCTTAAAGCTTACAACTTTTATTAATCATTTTATTAATTAAAATTAAAATATAAACTTCCATTTTTTATAGATCCTTGGATGATTGCATCACAGCTTTTCAAAAAAAAATTGATAACATTCAAAAGATATTTAATAGCCATCACAAAAAACTACAATTCACCTATGAAATATAAGAAAACAATGGTTTACAAAAAAAAACCTGGTCAGCAAGGTATATACATTTTCTTTCCTGTCATCCAATTTTCCAGAAAAAATCTGTAGTAATTTGTCTAGCGGATCGTGCAGTCGCTCTTTCCGACTCCGAATACCCAAAGAGACATTTTTAAATAAAAAAATGTCTTATATAAAATAGGTACCCCAAAAGATTGTTGTTGACCAAATTAAAAAAAAAGTATTCGTAATTTCTACAATGAAAACAACAAAAAAACAACTAACAACACAAACTTCTTGCAAAACAAAACATACAGTGTGTCACAAAAGCTTTAACCTACTTGACAGATTTTATACAAAGCTCAAAACAAAGACCCCCAAAAACAAAAACAGCGATTACATTTATCAAATCTCTTGCAATGATTATTCGGGTGTATACATTGGTCAAACTACCCAGTACCTAGAAAATAAATTGAAAAGCCACAGTATAATTAAAAGATACTACTGCCCTAATAACCCATGAAAACTCAAAAAAACATACTTTAAATTATACCAATACAAAAATTATGAAAACTGAAGTAAACACCAAAAAATAAATAACTCTAGAAACGGTAGAAATTAAAAAACATTCCAACGCCGTCAGTGATAAAAAGGCATAAAGAGTTTAAGCAAAATATATTGTTAAAACAGCATTCCTCTAGACAGGCAGAGAGATAACTGCTGCAGAATGTATATTAATATTCATAAAATGTGTACTTGTAGTTTATAAATTTTGATCATTTACTACTAACCTACGTTCTTAGATAAGTTTTTTATTTAACAAATTTAACTACAAATATACAGAGTGGCCCAAAATATCAGATAAAAATCATAAAACTTTTGAGGTTAACAACTTTTTTATCTACTACAATAATTCAAACGAAATAGTAAAATCAATCAGTTTTTATTGTCTTGTTTACTATCTTTAAATATTTTTCCTTTAATATAAACATAAATTGTGATATCGTTACCTTTCCTTAAAAGATAGAATTTATTAAGAGTCAACGCTTTTACCATTTTATTGCGCTTTATTGGGTGGATAGACTTCTTCGCAAATTCAAGTTTTTTTGTCCCGCGCGCCGGTACCACCAAATTATTAAATTTATTTATGATTGTTTTCGCACATTTGACTGTATTGTAGTTTATATTTTCAAAATCCATTTCTGAATCAGAAAAAAAACTCTCAGAATTAAATACAAACAATTTTATTTTGTCTTCAACCAAGATATGCTTGGTTAACCTTTATTCGTGATAGTTTATATTGATTAGGAAATCCCAGTCACAATGACGTTTTGTAATTTAGCATATTATATTAAACAGAGCTCTTAAACATTTGCCACTTATTATGTTACAAGTGTTGATCACTCTGTTTCTGGTTTATTAGAGAATTAGTTTATTACCTTCTATGTTATTGACTGTTAAAACGATGAAATCGTAAAAAATGTAATAATGTTTAACGTTAAAACGAATATTAAATTCTAGCAAATATTGGCAATGATTTAGTATGGTAACTTTCATTTTTTACATTTTGGAAGATTATTGCAGAATCGAGTGTGATTAAATTGTAAGTGTCTTTTTTGTTTTTATTTGATTTTTTATTTATTGTATGTATATATATATATATATATATATATATATATATATATATATATATATATAAAGTTTTACACTGTAAATGTTACATTGTAAAGGTCATCTGGTGTTTAAAGGAAATATGATTACCGCATAAATAATAACAAAAGTTTCTCTCTTTAGGATTTTGCTAAAAATGTAGAATTTTTGTTCAGTATACTAAAATATAATACATTTGCTGTTAATATTTTCAATATAAGTCCCTGATAAGTCCTAGTTATATAAAAATATGTTTTAACAGAAATATGACTCTTGCTTACTGCGACTGCATATCGTTACTATATAGTAAAATAATATATATTTAGTGCTTCGAAGGAAGCAATCCTAAGAAGGTAATTTAGAAATCCAGAATTGATATATTTCTCCATACAGAGGCGTAGTATAGTACAAGCCAGCACAGCCCTAACTTGTAGAGTCGAATGTCGGGGGGCGGCGCGCATGGGGTTAAATTATTCTAAAATACAACACATATAATGTAGAAATTATAATATCACTTTTGCGAAGATATAACACCATGCTCAAAAATGATCGGAAGTAGCAACTCTATATCGGGGTGATATACCGAGCGATAGACGAGGAGCGGTCAAATAATCTGGCTGCAATATTTCGAAAACTGGAAACAGCTTTAAGTCAGTGGCGGCTCGTCAGGGTAGGCCTCTGAGGCCGCGCCTCACCCCCAAAATAAAGGAAAAGAGAATTTTTTTATATAACTTTTTATCTATTACCAATTAGAAATATACTTTTTAACAGTTTTACAACATAATAACATTAAAAAAAAAACAAAATATAATCCCATAATAAATATTTTAGAAAATAAATTCTGACCACATCAAAAAACCGACCGTGCAAACCCATTCCTAAAGAAAGTGCTCTCGAATGAGGCGAAATAATTTTAGCTTGGAAAGTTTCGACTTCTGACCTATTTATCAACGGACGGTGCCGATGCCGGCGAGTCACCTGATTACGACAGAGCGGGATGGCGATTGCCGATGCACGCGTTTTTTTATTGCATTCTTGAGGCCATAAATCTGTAGCTTGGATATGCTTTTATTGGTTATTTAAATCACATGACTAGCGAAATATTCCAACGGCTTCTTTTTACGTGGTGCGTGCGACTGAGAAAGAAATAGGAAATAGATTGCGATAATCGCTGATTGAGGGCGTTCTGTCTTTTAAGGTGAATAAATACGCGTAAGTAAGTTTTTGTTTTGTTTTGATTTGGTAAGTTGGACCGTTCGCAATATTTAACGATAAGAGGCAAGGTAAAAAATATTCAAGAACTTTTCAAATATCTTGGTACGAAACTTATAGGTGGCTATGCGGAAGTATTTATAAAGAAAGCTTATATTGTTGGCCTTGTATTTTATTAGGTTGCGTCAAAAATAATTGGAGTACAGGGGGCGGATATTCGAATTTAAAAAATTTTTCACGAGCAGTAAAATCGCAAGAAAGTTCAAGAGAGCATATTAAAAATTCGGTAGCACTTACAAGACTGGAGCAAAATAGGGCGACTATTGCGGATGCACTACAAGAAAATGCAAGTCTTAATAAAATTGTTTATAATGAAAATGTTCGAAAAAACCGTTTATTATTAAATTATTTAATTGATGTTACTATTACTTTGGGTAAACAGGACTTGGCATTTCGAGGTCATAATGAAACAACAGATTCTTTTAACCGTGACAATTTTAAGGAAATATTTGCATGCTTAATAAAAAGAAATGCCGAACTTACTGAACATTGTGCTAAATTTAGTAATATTTTTACGGGACAATCTAAGACTATACAAAATGAACTAATTGGTTGCATACATGACTATATTCAAGAATATATAAAAAAAGAAATCAATGACACCGATTGTTGTTTTTTTGGCGTAATTGCGGATGATAGTACTGATATAACAGAAAAATCACAGTGTTCGATAACAGTTAGGTATGTGACCAACGGATCTTTAAAAGAAAGATTTTTAGGATTTTTTGACGTTAGCGATAATAGAACAGCAGAGAGCCTTTTTCATTTAATACAAAACAGCTTAGAGCCTTATGACTTTAAAAATAAATTGGTCGCGCAGTGTTACGATGGGGCTAGTGTTATGGCAGGTGAAATAAATGTGCTTCAAACAAAAGTTAGATCTATTGCTCCTTTAGCTATGTTTACTCATTGTTGCGCCCACAGATTAAATCTAGTTTTACAACAGGGAACAAAACTGATTACCCAAAGTCGTATATTTTTTGCCACTTTATTAGGAATACCAAATTATTTCCACCAATCACCAAAACGGTCTTTTGTGCTTAATCAGATAGTAGGTAAAAGAATTCCGCGAGCTGTAGAAACGCGATGGTATACACGGTCTAAAATTTTAAACTTAGTGGCTAATGAATGGGACAATTTAATTATAGTATTTGAAACTATTATTAATGACTTAAGTTCTGGAACAGAATCTATTAATGATGCAAAAGGATTTCTAAAGCATTTTAATGATTTCGAATTTTGCCTTTTAACGCATATTTATAAACAAATTTTTAGTTGCACTGATGTACTGTTTCAAATATTACAGTTAAAGCATTTAGATATAAATTACTGCATTTCGCAAATAAACCTTGCCATGCAACGAATTATAGAATTTAGAAACAAGGACCATTTCAAAGAACTTTTCAATATTGCTAAAAAAGCCACTATTCTGCCAACTAACACACGTCGAGGGCAATGTTCTAGCGACTTTGATATTTTTACTAAATATAAAATATTATATTTCGAAATAATAGATTGTATAATTCTTCAATTAGGGACGCGGTTTGAAAATTTAAATAATTTAAATTTCTTTGCTTTAGTCGATTGCACAAAATATTCGGAATATGTTAAATGCTTTCCAGACGACTTATTAAATAATTTATTAAAAAATTATCCAAACATTTTTGACAGAGATAGATTAAAGAATGAGCTTTCTGTATTGTATAGGGATGAACAATTTTCAAATTTAGATGTCGAAAAAAGTCTAGCTTTGTTATTTAAAGATTTTAAAGCAATTTTTGCGGAAGCATATAAGCTTTTTAATTTAGTTTTAACTATTCCCGCAACAAGTGTATCGGCCGAACGAAATTTTTCATGTCTTAAACGGATCAAAACCTACCTAAGAAACACAATGACACAAGAACGGCTTTCGGGTTTAGCAATGATGTCAATAGAGCAGGAATTACTGTCAGAACTTAGTGAAGACCAAAACTTTTACGACCAAATTATAGATAAATTTGCAACCTTAAAAGACAGACGTATAGATTTAATGTACAAAAAGTAGTTTTTTTTATCTTATTTCATACAACTATTTATTTTAAGTGTTAATAAACTAAATTATGTTTTTATTATCGCAATCACCGCTATATTTTAGTTATAGGTGTACATATTTTACTTGTTTTGTTTACTTTTTATTTACTTTTTTTAGAGTTTATTTTTTTAGTTTTTAATGGTTTAGCAGGGCTATTGGCGATGACCCCCATTAAAAAAAAGGCCAACGCGTCGCAGAATAATACCTCATGGGTGACGTGGAAATTTATTCACATTTAAACAAAATTAACCTCATGTAGCCTCACCCTTCAATATACTTACGAGCCGCCACTGCTTTAAGTGTACCAAACTAATTGACTTCGGCTTAATGACAATAGAATAAAAGTTCCTTCATAATAACCTAAAGGTATATATTTTTTATATATATTATATATTTATTATTAGGATTTATTATTCAACGTTAAATTTTAGCACACCAAACGTCTGAAAAGAATCTTTTCCTACGAAAACACTAACAATTTAAATTTTTTATTAGGTTGAGAAAATTGGTGTGATGTTTACACAGAATCGGAACCAGAAAATATTTTTGACACATTTTTTTGTAATTTTTATCCCTTATTTGATTTAGCTTTTCCTATATACAAAAAGTATACATTCAGGGAGCACAATTAAAAAATCGAGTAAAAAACAGTGTATTACTTCACAGCTCATTGAAGAAGACCACTTCGTGCGTAACTTGCTCAGTATTGTACGTGCTTCTAACTCTGCCGATCTGAAATTACTTAGCGCTAAAAAAACATCAGCAAAATATTTTACAGGCAAAAAAGATTTTTAACGATAGTAAAATCGTAGATTTTGATAACAAATGACCTAAAATGGCATAAAAGAAAATCTTAATACAAGTAGTAAATAAATTTACTATTTTTTAAGGATTCTCAACCTAAATTAAATGAAAACATAGCTGATGAACTTAATAGTTATTTTATTAAAAGTGTAGAAGAAATAAAATGTAATCTGTGTGTCTACTAACTATTCTCTTAATATGCCACATATAAATGAATCATTATTTATATTTCTAATGGATTCCATCGAAATTAAAAAAATAATTGACGCAGTCTGTTTAAAAAAAAATGTTGTGGTGTAGATGAAAAACTGTAAGTCTTTCAGAGTATTTCGTTTATTCTTATTTACGTAACTAACGTTTCATGTACTACAGGGCTTTTCCCAACCCAGTTAAAGTCTATCATCATTACACTTATATTTAAAAAGGGCGATCCGCTTCTTCTAAAAAATTACAGACCTATTGCTCTGCAGTATTCTCTAAAATTTTTGAAAAAGTTTATCATACAAGACTAATATCATTTTTAAAGGTACAAAATATTGTGGCAGTTAGACAATTTGGGTTTACGAAAGGTTTGTCTACCCAAAATGCTGCAGACGGACAGCATTTTGGGTAGTTTGTGGGAGAATTTTGCATTCATTCAACAAAAAGCACAAACCGGCCGCTCTGTTTTTCGATTGTGCGAAGGCGTTTGACATAATTGACCACAAACTATTATTTATAAACTTGGAGTCTATAGTATACGCGGTGTAGTTAATATCTGGTTAAAATCCTATCAGACTGGTCGAACACAAGTAGTAAAAGTTAGGAAGGGTGGTTTGGATATGGTTTCAAAATTTTGGAACTTTGCAGTGGTGTACTTCAGGCAGCTGAATGATGATCAGCAACACATCTTTAAACCAAAAAACAAATGTTTGACTGTTTATGCCGACGATATCTCCTTACTTGTAATATTTCAGAACTAGCTGTCCGATGGAGGTACAGATACTATCTCACAAATGAAATCTTACTGCTTTCGTAATGATCTTAAATGTCCAAAAGACTGACTTGATGTATTTCACTCCAATGGGAGTAGGGCACGAAGTGAGTCTTTTGCTCAGATCATGTGAAACACCCAATATAACAGTTCAGTAAAATAATTCTGTAAAATTTTTAAGTATACTTTTAGACAAAAATTTGTCGTGGGAGGAGCATACGGAAAATTTAATCAAAAAGTAGTCTGCTAAAAATTTTGCCTTACTTGTAATAAAAAATATTTGCTCCATTGATGCTCTAAAATGTTACAAAAAATTCAGGTATCAACTCGTTATGGTATAGTTTGCTGGGGTAATTGTACTAATGTTATTCGTGTTCTTGTGTGTCAAAAACGTATAATCCGCATTATGTTTGGTCTATAACGCCATGATTCCTGCCGACAAATATTTATTAATAATATTTTTTTGACAAATATAATATGTATATCTTAGAGGCAGCATGCTATGTAAAGAAACATTTAAATCAATTCAAAACAAATTATATAAGAAGAAACGCTTCTAAATTATATATCCCCCAGTTTACTCTTGCTCAGGTAAGGGTCCATTTAGTATTTAAAGATTAATTCTAATCTTTTACTTTTTAAAAAAATGTTAAGGCTCTTTCGAAAAATTATGCATTTTACTCATTATCAGAGTTTTTTGACTGTAATTTTAACATAGTGTGACGTTTTTGATCATTCCTATTTTTTAAAGTAGGAGTTTTTCTTTTGGGTAATTGCGTAGAACTTTTTAATTTTTTAGGTTTTATTTTTTATTTTAATTTTATTTGTAGTTACTAACTTTTTTTTGTAATGACAATTTCGATACTTGCTATGCAAGTCTAATGAAAATAAATGATTTGTGTTTGTATTTGTCACGGATTGCGACTATAACTATATTACTGCCATTGGTTTCTAGTTAAAAGAAAACTTGTACAACAATCAATCTGTAGATTTGTAATCCGTTTGTTTAAATATAATACCCAAGTTTAACTTCGGCAGAATTGGCTACTTAAAAACTACATGTATAAATTAAGCTGAAAGTATTTATTCACGAACTTTGAATGGGTTTTTGGGTTTTTTGACGTTTCAAAGAATCTTGAAGAAGTAAAACCTGATGTTCTCTATAATAGGCAAGCTGTAGGATCACTAATGTCTGCTGCTATAGTAAATAGAACTGGCATTATGCATGCAGTGGAAGTAGCTAGTAGGTTTTTAGAAATCAACACCCAAATGCATTGGAATTCCGTAAAACGCCTTATCAGGTACTTAAAAGAAATCCCAGGGTATAGTATAATGTTTAGATTCTTCTCTGATCGTTTATTCAAATTCAGATTATCAATGAATGATTTGTCTAACGTATGTTCCATCCAGTGAACAGCCAGCAGATTTATTTACTAAGTTCTACCAAAGATTAAAAATGAATCTAGGAATTTTTAGACTATAAAATATTTCCGAATTTAAGGTTTTATGGATATTAACGCAAAATTAGTATTTAAACAAAGTGAAAAGTGTTGTGTATATGTATAACAATAAAAATGAAGTAAAAATATTTTAAAATAAAAATCATATAATATCGTATATTTTCAAAGATCCCCATATAAAGCCGTATCAAAAATCGTAATATTTGAGAAATCTAATATATAAACAAGGATATTACCATAGTGGCTACTACAGAATAGTCATAATACAGGCTCAAACGAATGTCAGAATAAATATTTGATAAATTGTCTTGCACATTTTTTGCCACAGTCTTCGTTCTTTGACAATTTTTCCCTTATTTTTTATTTTTATAATAACTTAGCATCAAAGAGTTCCTCCAAAGTTTGTGAGTAGGTACCTAGCTAGTACTTTCTTAATCTTGTACTTTAAATGTTTTTTGTTTAGTGTATTATTTTTTTTGTAAATAAAGAAAATTGAAAAATACTGTAACGTAGATAAAAATAGAAACAAAAGGATAATAATAAATAATAGACGTAGGATTTTATACCCTTTTTAGCATACCGTAATAACATATCGTATTTAAACTACAGTTTAGGATTTTAAGACATTAGAGTAAATTTTAAACACGTGTTCCTATTTACCGACGAAGAAAAAATAACCTGAGCAAAAGTGTCAGGTTCAGTATCTCTTTAACATTTTGTTTTTTTACTTCCCTCGTAAAAGGGATGTACTGTAATAGTGGAAAACCACCCTCCGAGATTTTCACGTTTCAAGGTTCCTAGATGCCTAAAAACATGTTTTCTCGATTCGGTCGGTCTGTCTGCCGGTCTGTTTGTCGGTCTATCTCTCTATCTGTGTGTTCGTGGCATAGCTACAAAAGTACGTACCCGATTGAATTCGAATTTTGGTCAAAAATTAAGGATCACATGGAGACTTTGTCTATATCTGATATTCTTATATATGGGGTTTTGGAGATAAATATTTTATCGGAGAGAGTTTGTAATTTCGCATGGATATTCGATTCTAAGTTTCACATCGAGTCACGAAATGTATTTTTCTATTTTTTTAATCTTAGTTTTCAATACATCTGCATCATCCATAACAAGCTTTTTTAAAGAACTTCGATCATCTTCATGAAATTTTGATTCTAAACTAACATATGGTGTATTGTATATATATTTCATATATCTATTATTCAGTAAATAATTCCTTCCCACAATTTCTCGACTATAGCTAGTATTTCATTATCGTGGCTTGTTATACCTGCTACTTCAATATTACTCTTGTATTTATATGTTTTTCGCTATGTAGTGATTATATGCCTCTATTTTTTTGTTAATGAGCGGCTTTATTATTACATTGTATTTTTTGCTTCTACTACATGTGCTAGGGCTTTAGTCAGTTTTAGAAAAATTAAATCGAGCAGCTCTTCGTTAACAGGATGCGGTCTTATCGTGCGGGTCCGTAGGTCACCAACATTATGAAACAAATCAGAAAACGCAGTGAATACCAAAATGTTGTGTGATTCTTTTATCGAGCTATTAAATCTCGATGGGCTATTTACAAATATAGAGGGAGAAAGAAAATAGTTTTTTTTATTATATTACGCAATATTATTATTATAGCCATTTAATATTATTTTATATATTAAATGCCGAGGGACTAAATAAGAAAGTTCGCTATATCTATATAGATATATTATATATATATATATATATATATATATATATATTTATATATAGCCTGTATTTTTCGTTAGCCCCGAGTTTCTAGTAAAGCGATTTTACCGACTTTTATATATCAAATTTTGTCTTATAATTAATAAAAAAATTTTTACTTATTTTAGACACGCTTTAAAATTGGAACAAGTATTCTATAATTATTTATTTATTGCCTACAAAATTATGAATGTACTAAAAAAGTAAGCAAAAAAATGGTGTCAAGTCTAATAAAAAAAATTTTAAATTAAAATTCACTGGTTAATCTCCAGGAGCCAGAGGCAAAAGCTCTGAGAATCGGTATAAGGAATGTACAGAAACTTGTGCATGAAAAAAAAACATCATTTACTTCCGAAGAAGATTAAGAAATTTACACGAAAAAATCCAATGGCAAAAGACTGAAGTTACAATGCAAAAATGGATATTCATAATGCAATTTATGATTTATACACGTCAAAGACTAATATAATTCTTCAGAAACTTTTTAATATTATAGACTAAAAAATATCATTATCACTTAAAAAGTCCTCATCTTCTGAGTCGTCCTCAAATGACGCAATGATCATTGGTGCTATTTCGACATCTAGAACTCGTTCTCGATTTCACCAATCCCATATTAATTTCTCCGTATGTTCCACAGATTTCTTCCAGTAGTCCGGCGTAATATAATTTAATGAATCTTGCCAAACAATTTGCACTTCATCTGATGTAAGACCATCGTTCACGTGTTTTTCGTAATATGATTTTGCCCCAGCCCATATTAATTCTATTGCGTTAAACTGGCAATGGTATGGGGGCAGTCGTAAAACCTCATGTCGATTTTTTCCGTAATATTTCATCTACGGCATATATTGTTGGTTTTTTAATAGATTTTGCCATTAAAAGATGTTTTATTAGCCAGTCATAAATATCACTTTTCTTCCAGGATGAAGTAGGTTGTTTATTTAAGATTCTTGAATGATAAGATCCATTGTCCAGAATGATTAAAGATGGAGCATCTAAATTTGGAATCAGTTGTTCATTTAACCACTTTTCAAACAGTTCACAGTTCATATTATCATGGTAGTTCTTACTTTTGGATGTTGAAGAAAACAGTAAACTTGCACCTAGGAGAAATCCTGTTGAAGAACCTGCATGCAAAATGATGAACGGTTTTCCCGTCCCACATCACTTTTTTCTCTTGACACTTTTTACAGACGCGTCCTGCCAAGATTTCGGACCACTTCCATTATCCATATCCAAGTCTCGTCTAAAAATACCAGTTTTCTAAATTTTGATTTAACATTTTCCGTGTATATCTTTAAAAACTGGATACGCTGACATGCTATATGTGGCAACTCGCATAAAAATCTTCGATTACAGTCCTTTTTATATGGAAAACCCAACATTTTTATTAATTTTGACAACGATTTTAGTCCAATTTCCAATATGCCTCGATTTTTTAAAGCTTCTTTTAAAACTTGAAGGGTTATATTAGTTTTAGATGTGTATAAATCGTAAATTGCATTACGTACATCCATTTTTACATTGTCACTTAAGTCTTCTGTCTTTGGCTTTTTTCGTGTTCATTTCTTAATCTTCTTCGTTAGTAAATTATGCTTTTTTTATGCACAATTTTCTGCACATTACTTATACCGATTCCCAGAACTTTTGCTACTGTCTCCTGGATATTGGCCGGTGAATGTTTATTTTCTTAATATTTTATTGGATTGAATACCATTTTTTTCGCTTGTGGATGCAAACAACCCGAAAATGGTTTTCTATTACTCATTTGGTCACTGGGTTGTCAATCTGACTTTGAAGTGACATCACTCAAAGATTTTTGCAACTGCTGGTATTTATATGTTTTGCTCTTTTTTCATATGAAAATATCATAGGTCTATCTAATTCATCTTCCGGATTTTATGCGGAGTATATGATTACACGTAACAAAAGAAAAACAAACTTAAAAAGTTTGTCGTTGATAAATCGTATGACCCGCACGATAACACTGCTTTTGAATATATCTATATTCGTACATTATTTACCTTTTGAATCAATATACACCGAAATTTATATCAAATGGTGTATTATTATCCTTAAGTTCGTTAAGTTAGCATAACTATATATATATATATATATATATATATATATATATATATATATATATATATATATATACTTAAGACTCTGAAATTTGTTTCCTTCAGAAAATAATTATAGTTGTTATTATATTGAAGTAGTCTATTCTCTCGAGGTAGCAAGAAGATCAGGAGATGAAGAAATATCGGTTCTCTGTAAAAAAAACTATTAACTGTATCATTAGCGTCATTATTTGCGGACTCTTCTACTTCATCTTTCGTGGTACTTCTCTTGCCACTCACGAATGAAGCACCTGGGATGGGTGTAGATGATGTTGATGGCCCAAATGTAATTTTTGGTTTTTTTTTATCAGATATTGATTTTTGGAGGTAAAGTTAAAGGTTTATAAAATTCTTTAAGATTGATCTTGGTGTCATATTCATTTCATATTTGTTTATTTTTTATACCGCAAAGTTTAAATTGAAACTGAACTTTACATGACTGTGTTATGGACTTATATAAACCTCAAACCTCTTGTTATATCTACTGATATCTACTTTACTATTCTTGTCTATTACCACGCACGCATTTCTAAAAATTGGGTAAACTCATATCAGGTGAAACATGATCCATAAAGGCATATTTGAGATTTGTCTCATCCTATTTAAACAATATGTTAAAATTTACGTTATCTCTTATTAACTCTTTTGTTATTCGATAATAAGTTTGAGCGAGATAGAAACTGGCAATATTTTTACGCCCCATACTAAAATATGATCAGCTGAGTTCTTGTTGTTCACATATTAAATCATCAAACATAAATATCGAATTCTCTTTAGCTTGTGAAGGTTCAATAATTTTATCGCTAGTGGTATATGTATAGTAGCCAATTTATTTTATAGGTGCTAAAACTTTTCGTAAACCTTCATATTTATGCTGATAAAGAGATTTCGAATATACGTGCACATTTTCAAAACATAAACCATCGGTATGAGTATTTAGTGAGATCATCAGGTTTGTTTTATCGCTGTTAGATGCTCCTACTATAATACATCTAATGCTTGAAGGTCACAGAGATCCATGTATTTGAAGCTTGTTATCTCCTAACCCTACATCAATGATTTCTTCCAAGTTATTTACTTCAAGTTTATGAGCAGGTTCTGAGATCTTCATTTTACCGCTTATATGTCTACCATTTAGCGAACAACAGCAAGAAACACACTAATACTGGGTTTGGAGTAGTAAATACTTTAATAAATAAACTTCCTATTTAAATTCATTTTCCTGGTTATCAGTTCTGTGGATCTGGAACTAAACTATAAAAAGATTAGAGATAAAAGCATCAATCCTCTAGATGCAGATTGCAAAACTCATGATATAGCATATGCAGGAGATGATTCAAGACATAAGAGAGATTTTCTCTAACAACAAAGAATAAGCGAAATATTCTAGTTTTAGAGAGAAAGCAGCTGCTTGATTGGATACAATAGCAATGGAAACAAAAAGGAAAATAAATCTTGGTCCTAATACAGTGTTATTAAAGACAGGGAAAGAAACATTAAATAATAAATCATTCACATGGAAGAAATTTGCTTTTGGTGGTTGATTAGTTAAAACAACTAAGAAAACATTGCAATTTAAACAGCTGGATACAAAAAGCAGCTGTATTATAAAAACTGCAAGAACAGTTCTTGCTGCAGCTCGAAAGTTTCTTAAAACTACAGTTGATAAGAAAAAAAAATTTACTCCTCGTATAAAACCCACTCCAAATCAAGGCGGGTTATTGCCCCTCATTCCAGCTGGTATTGTAAAGGCTGTAAATAAATTAAAAGAATTACGTGAAGCTTTAGCGGAGTCCAAGAGACTTAATAAAACGCTGGAGACTAAAGCATTAAAAAAGGATGGATGAGTTATTTTTAAAATCATACCACAACGGAGTAGGGTTATACTTATATGACAATAGACAAAAAATTAATTTTGTCCTTGCCCTAAAAACCTTTGACAAATGTTGATATATTAAAGTATGTTTCAAAGCTAGTTATACCAAACTTTAGAGATGTTCACCTTCTTCAGGAACTCGAATGAACGAGCTATAGTAAATCTAGATAACAGTAAAGAATCAGAGTCGCACTGGGTTGCATTTAAAGAATTTGGTTAGGTGAGTCACTATTATGACAGTTTTGAAAATCTTCCTCAACCTTTTGAAATTGCATAATACCTTTATCTAGACGTACCATTAACAAAAACAATCTTGGTAACTATAGCAGAGAACAGTTATTTAAATTAAGTGTTTGAGGACACTTTTGCTTAAAGTTTCTAAGTGACGATTAACTATAACGATTTATATAAAAGGATGGATTATTCTTTGAAAGTATTCTCTGACAAAAAATATTAACTTGATATAACTGACAAAGAATTAATCAATTTTACCTAAAGAGATTAGTATTGCTTGTGCTTCAGATGAAATTATTGATGTGAATCTTAGACTACCGAAAGCTTTACAAAAGGATCTATATATACAGCAATATTTATGTTGTATCAATCACTACAGCAACAACGAGGATGATGTTATAGATGCACCTTCCACCACCTTTTTGAACCAGCTTATTATAGTTACATAAGCTTTCAGGAGAGTTATTATGATAGAGGGACGAATGATTCTATGATGGGTATAGCAGATTTTAAATCTTGTCCTTGTTATAGATTGTAGTAACAATCAAGGGGGTATTAAAAACTATTGTAGACGTTAAACTAGAATTCGAAGAAAGACAGAAATTCAGCCAGAACATTAAGGATAGAAGTATTTTATCAGTTTATTTTTAAACAGTGAAGTATATTTTTAGAAATATTTATAATCAACAGCAAAAGTTTTGGTACGAGCGGGATGGAACCCGCACCTCTGGATTACTAGTCCATCGCTCTAACCAATTGCGCTATCATACTACTGATAAGCAATTCGTTAGAACTTGTACATATTCAAACCCACCAGTATCGTAACCATTGTTGATCCTGCCAAATATTCTAACCTTATGGTGCGGCATTCCTGACTGGACGTCAAATCTGACATCGCCATTAAGTACCGTCCATATTAGTAAATTTATAATTTTACGTTATGCCCGTATAAGACAAATTTTAAATAGAAATATTTTATCAGTTTATTTTTAAACCCTGAAATATATTTTTGGAAATATTTATAATCAACAGCAAATGTTATGGTACGATCACTAGTCCATATAACCAATTGCGCTATCGTACCACTGATAAACAATTCATTAGAACTTCTACATATTCAAACCCACCAGTATCATAACCATTGTTGATCCTGCCAAATAATCTTACGTTATGGTGCCTATAGCGATGTCACATTTGACGTCTAGTCAGGAACGCCGCGTCACATATATCTATGTAAAACCAACTTACCATAGGTATGTGGAAGGTAGGCTGATATCCAGCTGTGGATGAAAAAAGGTAGATCTTACTAATGCTAGAGTGCCTAATCGCTTGTGCATGTTTTCGACCTAACTTAAGGAACAAGAGATTAAAAATTTTATAGTAACTGTACTAGATACCGACTTAATTATACTAGACTGCCTTATTTGTTTTAATTAGCCGCCGATGTGCGAGAGCGCATAGCAGCAAAACTGTGTTTATAACATTTCGTATTTGGTACTCCTCAACCAAAAATTTTAAAAGTGTTCTAACAAGGTAGTTCAGGAAGCAGAAGCATTTTTATACCGGACCTCAGAAAAATTAGGAAGCAGATATTTTTTTTTAATTGTAAAATAGAGAGCTCTTTTTTAACTAACTCAAGCTTACACTGAACCTTCATAAGTTCAAAAAATTACAAAAAATATGCGAACAAAAACAATATTGCAGATCAAGTAACAATATAAATGTGAAAGTTAATTAATTTTTTTCCTAAATACATTAATTTCTGACATAAAGCGATCGGAATCTATAGTTTTCACCCACTGAGATCTCCTGTCAAGTTAAAAAACTGAAACTTGTGAACGCGTCGGGGACCAAATATTAGCTTTTATCTGCAACCTGGGCCTGTATGGCAGACATCGTGCGCAATTCACCAACTGATGAGGCGTTCTCTATGTCATTAATTTCATTAATTTAGAAGCGGATTTCTTTTCTCCACATACATAAATCGTTAATTCTTTTCTGATTTCATATACAAAACACCCGGAAAAAATAACTTCAGAAAAAAGTTAGCATCCGATTTTGACAGTCATGAGGGATAGCAGATTTTAAATGTGAAGCGGTATTATCATTTCCCAGGTTTTTATTTGCACCATTCGAGATTTGAAAATTCCGCGAGACTACTAAAAGGCTAGACGATACAAGATCATTTTTTACCACATAAGCAAAACCGAAGTTTTCAAAATTGCTAAGAAAGAACGAAAAAAACACATTTCAGGGTTTCCAATGAAGCGTTATCGTAATTTCTTATTTGTAGTTGGTCATGAGATTTTCGAAAAATCCGAGATAGTACTAAAATGCAAGATGAACGAAAGTAACAATTATTCACCACATAAACAAATCGAGGTTTTCAATGCAATGCTATTGTTCCAATTCCTCCCAAAAAAAAAAGAAAAAATCAAATGGATAAAGTAAATAAACGACTATTTATAAAAAAATTATTAAATATGTAAAACCGCAAAAAAATAATATGGAATTAAGTTTGTGGAACAAAAGATTTTTCAAAATGCTATTTAATTTTATCATCAGAGATATAATTTTTGATAAAATTATTGATGAATATCTAAAAAAACAATTAACACGACTTATTTTTTACTTTACAACTATAGTTACAACAAAAAACTTTAAATGCCTTATATTTTTTTAATAAGCAAAACTTCTTATATAGAAAACTTTTTTAATAAAGTAGATAATAAAAAACTAGCCATTTGTTAAGTAAAACTGAACAGAGGCTAGTTTTTTATATAGGTTATTCCGTAATAAAATAACTGTGGATATTCGTGTTTCTTGGCGTATCGTTTAAAATATTTTGGTATTTACAAGAAAAGTCGCAGATTAACACAATTTGAAATTAAAAAATGAGTAACAAATAATTATGTCTTTTTGTAACTTTAATTACACGACAATAAAACTAAGAACTCAAATAATATTAAAAAAATATTCAAGGGGCAAAAGCTGTCCCTCACAAGAAAGTCAAAGGTAATGTTTTTCCTATCTTTTTTCTTTCCTCGTAAAGAAAAGTTTTTTATTCGTGAAAAAATCACCCTCCGAGATTTTTTTCACGTTTCAAGGTCCCTACATGCCGAAAAATATGTTTTTTTCAATTTCGTCGGTCTGTCTATTCTTTCTGTCTCTCGGTCGCGCCACAGCTAAAAAACTACTTACTTACCCGACTGATCTTAAATTTTGGTAAAACATTAAGGGTCATATGGGGATAAGATGGTAACACTTTGGTAAAAATCCAATATGGCTGAACAAAATCGCCACGTAACAAAATGTTTTTGAAAAAATATTCCTAAAAAACTACTTATCCAATTTACCCAAAAATGTGTACAAAAATTAATTGCGATATGGGGATGAGCTGGTAAAACTTTAAAAGATGGTGGAACAAAGTGGCGGCCTAAAAAATGTTAAAAAAAACCACTGTAAATAAACTACTTGATTGTTTTCACATGTTGCATAAAAACTAGTGTTATATAGATATAAATTGGTAAAAGTTTTAATACGAATCTAAGATGGCATAACAAAATGGCGGTCTATTTAAACAATAAACTCGGTCTGAAAAAATTACTTATTCAATTAATTTTAAATTAAAAACAAAAACAACTGGGGCATAAAAATAAACTGGTTAAATTTTGATGAGGATTCATTATGGTGAAACACGATGGCGCTTTTATAAACTGTTAAAAACACTAGTATTAAAAACCTACTTATCCAGTTGAATTGAAATTTTGCTCAACCATCTAGTGTGAATCAGGCTGAACTAGTAAAATTTTGTCCATTATATATGGCAAAATAATATACCGGCTTAAATAAAAGTTTCTTACCTCAAATTTTCTATAAAAATCAAGTTTGGCATACGGATAAACTGGTAAAATTTGGGTGACGAGCCATTATGGTGAAAGAAAATGGCGGCATCCGGCCTAATTAAATGTTTAAAACATTCGAATCAAAAAACAACGTATTTAATTAAGTTAAAGATTTGCATCAAAATCATGTATGAAACAGGGATGAACTAATAAATGTTGTCAATTCTATTCAATTAAACGATAAAAAAGGCGGTAAAATTCCATTTCTTAGAATGAAGACTTCCTTTTTAGGATAAAAATAATAAATGTCATAAATGATTTTTTATAGATTATGTAAATAATAATAAATAATATAGATATTAAAATAAAAATGAATTAATAACAAATAAAAAAAAAATATGAGTATCGAAGCAGTGGTTTTATCTGAAAAGGTATGGTAAGTGAATGTATGTGCATATGTCAGATCTGGACAATAAAAGTTGTTGAGATGAAAAACTTATATTTGTTTGGAAGTTAGATATGTAAATAAAACAGATGTATTGTCATAAAGTTTTGTTTGCGCAAGCCCAATATAACTATACAAGAAAACGGCGACTTTCGGCTTGATAAAAACAACTCAATAATGTAGCAAAAACGGTAGAAAATATATCTAGACAAAATAAATTTAAAGAAATCGGTAAATTGACCTTTACCCAGGACAACCCTCGAAACAAATTCTCCCACATACAGATAACACAGTTTATATATACATATATTTATTGAGCAGTAACTATATAGATATTGTGTAAATTGTAATAATACGAGAGTTTTAATACAAGGTACGTTCTGGGTACTTGGGTACAATACAAAAATAGGTAAAACCTGTTTAAAAGAATTTTCATCATAATGAAATTTTCACTTTATCAAGAAAAGTGACACATATTAATGATTATATAATCTGTATATATAAAACAGTAAGTCGCCAGATTTTTCAGCAAGTTTGTGAGAGAGTTGTACTGCGCCAATTTACATATTTTTTTTTTAAATCGTCTGGTTACCGAGGCCTTTCAACAGTACTTTTTGTATTGTTTAATTGCGTATTTTTCTATAAAACCGATATGTTTTTCTGCAATGCCATTTCTGGACGATGTAGTGAATGCGCTGCATATTCTTATAATTCCACTGGAAACTCATAGCGCCATTTAGCGGAAAAGGCAGAACAAGGTCTGCCGGGCCAGCTAGTATGTATAAAGTTAGTACCAAATAACTATATGTATAAAATGTCTTTTTTATGTGTGGCGGAATTCGTTACGAGGAAAGTTCCAGGTAAAGGGATTTTACCGAATTTTAGTTAAATTTTATTTTTTATTGATTGAATGTTTAAATAATGTTTTTTCTTTTTAATTTCTTCATTGCGCGTTTTTCTGTATGCGCGTTCTTGTCGTGTGATCCTTTGTTGCTTCGCTCTATATTACGTTTTTACAGGCTTTTGATGTGAACGCCAGTACGTCGGACACTTTTTGCCTAACTGCAAATTTTGTCGCGTGATTTTGAAGAGAGTGATATAGTTGTTACGCGGTTTTATTTGTTAATGTGCACGATTTGAGCCTCGTGTGGCGCGCTTTAGTTTTGCGCTTACTTGACGTCTTGCGCTTTTGTAGTTGCAATTCAAATTGTATATAAACAAACATAAAAATGACAGTACTAAATGATTAGTTTGTTTAGATATTGTTTAACCTGGTAGGGGAGATCGGGGTAAGATGATGAAGCTAAGGGAAAATGAAAATATAAAGCAAATACATTTATTTGAGGGTTAAATACATATCAGTACAAACATGTTTATGACTTAGTGTCAAATTAATCTTACCAAAAGTATGAAAATATAAATGGGTTTTCTACAAACAACAAAAAAAAAGTAGGTAATTTTCGTCAACTTACCCCATGCTCTGGGTAAGTTGACGAACCTATTGGGGTAAGACGACTATCCACAAAGATCACAATTAAAACTGCCAAAACCCTCATAGTTTCTGCATGTTTCATGCCACCATGATAGACACTGACAACATTGCAACCAATTTTCAGATGGTGGGTCACTATATTCCTCCTCACATCCAGGGCATAAATATTGAATGTCACTGCTGGAACCTGCAATATCAGCAGCATTAGGCAACGGCGTTTTTCGATATTTTTGTGCTCTATTTTCTGAAATTGTTGATTTTTTTGTATGTTCAATTGTTTCTTTTCTTGTTTCAATTGTTTTTGTTTTTCTTTTTCTTCATTCTCTCTTTGTTTTTGTTCTAGTTGCAATTTGATTGGCGTGCTGCTTATAACAGAAGATGACATTTTCTTTCTAGGGTTTGAAGACCGTTCAGCCATTGCAATTGGTCTAATATCCCAGATAGAAGAAAGGCTGTAAATAGTTGACGTTTATGAGACTTTATTTGAAGTTTCGTTGGAGCATCAAATGTTTCTTTTGATGTGTTCTGCTCTCATGTAGTAACCGATTTTATATTTTGAGCCAACACACTCAAAGGTATTTGGTCCTCTTCATCAGTTGACGACGAATCTGCGCTTCCTACTGTCGACCTGGTATTGTTAACCATTGAAAGAGCACTGTTGTTCAATACGTTCAGTTGTTTTAGAAGGTGCGAAATCACTGTCGTTAAAAATCAGCGGGTTAAATGGCTTAATGCCACAAGCTCTGAAGCCGTTTACAGCATTGTTTACATTGGCTGCCCTGCAGTAAGCCTCTCCAAACAAAGGTCCGATATTTTTATCAGTTATTGAAATTCCTGGATGATTGATTAAAAAAGAATCACACATTTGACTGTAAAATGATTTGAAAGGGCCGAAAAAAGCGACGTCGAGAGGTTGTAGTCGGTGGGTCGTGTGGGGTGGAAATCCCACTAGCACAATTCCATTCTCTCAGCAAAAGTTTATTCCTGGGAGGGAATTGTGGGAACTGTGGTTATCAACCAATAATAATACAGGGTCGTTAATAGATGGTCTTGCATAATAGGCAAAGTATTTTAGGTAGGCAAGAAAAGTTTCAGCCGTCATCCAACCTGAAGGTTGTGCCCTACCATCAGAACCGGGAGGACAACCATTTAACAGTTCGGGTTTCATTCTAATTCGGCCAAATATCAGAAATGGGGGTATATATGATCCGGCAGCATTAATTGCACAAACCAAAGTTGTATTTCGACCTCTCTCGGCTGTCACTATTTTAGCAACTCGTCGCTGGCCTTTTGGAGTGATAACTTTGGGTAACTTCGTTGGTTCAGTTGAAAGTCCGGATTCGTCCGCATTATAGATACGGTCTGCTTTAAAATTGTATTTGACTTTAACTTCTTTCAAAATTGAAAAAAAAATTTCGACAGAGATCTTGTTGAATCCGCGTAGCCATGCAATTGAAGTGGCTTCAGGATTCCTCAGACTCAGTGTATTAAAAGTTTTGAACCAATCAGTCCCGGCTGCTTTTGTTTCTCTGTTGAACCTGTGTTTTATATGATTTGCTTCTGCATATTGATATGCAAGTTAACCCAAGACCTCGTTGATTACATTCTGTTAGGTAGCTAACAAATTCTTTCGTCTGCTTAGCATTGAAGGTGTTTTTGAAGCGGCCACCACCCTCCGGGAACTCTTTATTTTGAGCGTCTCTTTTTATGTATCTTCTCAACGTGGGTTCCGGTATTCCGTAAGTTATTGCGGCTGCGTTACAAGATAACGATCTCTCTCGTACTTCTTTCATAGCTGCTATAAGAGAGTCTTCATTCCACTCCATACGATTAGATTTACGCTTGTATACTCGCGGCATTCTGTAAAAGAAGTTACTTCAATATATTGTTTGCTTGGGGCAAGATGACGAATTCGTCATCTTACCTCCGTCATCTTACCCCCGTTGTATAAATTTATCCAATTTTAAGGTTAAAAGTAAACACAAACAAAAACATCAACGATTTTACTACTGACAATAACTATTGGTATTAAAGAATTTCTTGTAACAAATTAGGTTTACTGACTTACCTGATGAACCACAAATCGTTATTAAATTCATGAAAATATTACAAACGATACCATCAAAACAGCTGTTTACGTATTACTGATACGGTAGCGACCCGGCCGGACGAGTGGGCATTTATTTTAATACGAGACATTGGTACCTAGATGGCGCCAGTAGTAGCGCTGTAAAAATTAATTCGGTTATTTAAATATACAAGTTCGCCATCTTACCCCGTTCGTCATCTTACCCCGATCTCCCCTATTACCGTATGCTAGTTATTGCCGTATTTTTTTGTATTATCTGTAAAATGCCCTTAATCATAAATGATTTACAAACTTTTTACTTATAATTTGCACAACTCTCATGAAAAAGTGGCATTATATATTTTAATCAACAAAAAAAATTTACCGAATATTTATTGGGCCTGAAATCAGGGCCAATAATAAGTATCAAAAGTAAGGAAACCGCGAAATATCTCAGGTACCGCTTATCTGAATTAAATGAAAATATGTACACTTAAGTATGCAATTATGCCGGATCCAATGACTGCATTGCTGCCAAATTTACCGTTTTTCTGTTACATAAGGATCTTTTTTAATGGAACACTCTATAGTCTATGTTATATAATTTTTTCGTAAAATCTGCATAAAATTCTCAATACTTTTTATTACGAACACTTTTTATGAAAGTCTACAGTTTTTGCGAAAATAAGGGTTCAATATCCATAATTTAATGTATTTCCTTTTATTAAAATACCTGCACACAAAAGGTAAATATGTTTGACAATGTGAGTTTTGTTCATTTACAAAAAAGGATCGTTTAACTGAAACCTAAAGAATTGAATTACTTTAATTATCCAAGGTTATGGGTATAGAATGCAAAACCTGCATTTTCATTGACTAATAGAATGCCAGGCTCCTCGATTCGTCTACATTCGATTTCTATTCGCTCCTTTAAATCCTCGAGGTCATTGGGCTTAGTTTTATACATCACATTTTTAGGGTATCCCCACAAAAAATAGTCGCGACAAATCCGGAGACCGAGGTGGCCACTCTATTGTATCCCTGCGTCCAATCCATCTTCCAATAAACGCATTGTTTAAATATTCCCAAATATTCCGAGCAAAATGCGGTGGAGCATTACCTAAAAAAATCAAGATGAACTACTTAATACAGCAAGTAAAGTAACGAACTTACGGTTCTTCGGAAATAGTTCTACAATAGCTGGGACAATTTCGGTTCATAAAAGATTCAAATATCTTTCTCCAGTTAATGCATCTTCCATTAAGAAGGAACCGATTATTATTGCATCCTTTATACGACACCAAACATTTATCTTTTGGGGAAATTGAAATTAGGTATGATTTTCACGTATCCAATGTGGATTTTCCCTGGCCCAATATCGACAGTTATGTCTGTTAGCTACTCCATTTAGAAAAAAAGTTGCTTCGTCAGAAAAAATCACTTGATTGACAAAATTTAGATTGTGATTGCAACGTTCCATCATGATTTCACAAAATTCCAAAGGCCAATCGTGATCATCCTCAGAGATATCTTGCACCAAAGTTATTTTGTATGGATGAAACATTGTCAAACCTCAGGTAACCTTTTGTGTGCAGCAATTTTAATAAAAGGTAATACATTAAATTAAGGATATTAGACCATTATTTTTTGGCAAAAACGGTTGACTTTATTAAAAAGTGATCTTAATAAAAAATATTGAGAATTTTACCCAGATTTAAAAAAAGTAATATAATATAAAAAAAATCCTTTTATAACAAAAAAATGGTAAACTTGGCAGCAATGCGGAACTCACCATTGGATCCGCCATAATTTTAAATCTATTTTTATTAAATTCAGGTAAGCGATACCTGAGATATTTCACCGTTTCCTTACTTTTGTTACACGCTCTATATATCACATACAATTAAACTTAAATCTATAAATCTAGGTACATTGCTCAATTAAAAATATAATTGAAAAAGAATAAAGACATATAATGTCAAGGCCTACGTACTGAAGGTAAAAACAGTTGACTTCGTCGTTATGTTTGCCCAAATTTTGTTTCTTGGCAAATTAATATTTGATTTTTTTTTAGTTTTTTTAATTTCGAATAGTGATTTTTTTGTTAAGAATTTTATATTAAATTGATTGTTTTTAGATCACCTTCAAAGCAATACCATGACAGCTGTGATAAAATATATCATCTTCCTAACTACCCAAATAAGTATTTTCGTTCCAATAAGAGCACAAATCAGCAATGCGCCAAATACTTTTAAGCAAGCACAGCTGACCTCAAAAATGCATGTAGCCGATGATTCCATTTTATTTCCTGGTGATTCTACTGATATTCCAGTAAGTAAAAGTCTATTTTGTACTATTGTATTATATCTGATTAGATTTTGTATCGGTTTTAATATTAATGATAGTTCTAGTTTTTATTTGTGTCATTTCATAGAACTACTTTTTTTCGGTGGATTTCGGTTTTCATCTTTTTTATCAAAATTGAAATTTGTTTTTTGTTGTACTCTGGAGATTTTTCGATTCAAATGGTAGTGACAGATATTTATTGCTTTATTAATATGTATTTTTAATGTTGTTGGATGGGTGTTTGTTGCTATAAAAGGATATGGCAAAAGTTTAATATATTTCAACCTTCAGTAGGAAATTATGTATTACTTCCATCGTAAACAATAGTAATGTAATCGTGAAAAAAAAATCTTACGAGATCTTTGCGTTTTAGAGTCCTTAGATCCCGAGAAACACGTTCTCCCATTTCAGTCGTCTATCTCAATTAATGGCCGCTTAATGAAATGCTTAAAAAATTCAGTACCAAAAAACTACTTATCCATTTGACTTGATTTGAACACAAGTCAAGTGTATCACAAGGTTAAACTGGTAAACATTTTGTGCGAATCCTGTATAGCAAAACCAAATCTCGGTCTAATATAATAAATAATCTGAACACATTTAAAAAAATGTTTAAAATCGGTAAAATTCTTTTTATGGCGGAAGATAATAAATCACATAATTTATCGTTTATAGATTTTGTAAGTAGTTTTGAAATATATAATAATAAAAATAAATTAAAACATCGATAAATTGGCTATTACTCACAACTTCTTTAATAGAGAATTCCATTACACATAGATAACACATTTTATAAATCTAGGTAATAACTTAAAAAATATATATTACAGTTTATAGGATTTATATACGATTATTATCAAATAATAATAATTATTATGTAATATGCAGTTATATATGTACATATATAAACTGTGTTATTTTATAATCTGTACGTAGTGGAATTCTGTACGAGGAAAGTTTTTCGTAATGTAAAATTTACTTACCGATTTGTACTTCCCTCGTAAAAGGGAAGGAAGTACTGTAATCGTGAAAAGATCATCATCCGAGATTTTTTCAATCTTTACGTTTCAAGGTCCGTAGATGCTATGTTTTCTCGATAAGCCAGCCAGATCGGCAGCCAAATAAAATATTTGTAATCGTGAAAAAATCACCCTCACAGGTTTTACATATCTTCATGTCTTAGTATCCATAGATGACAAAAATATGTTTTCTCAATTCTGCCAGTCTGTCTGTCTGTTAGTTCGCGGCTTAGTTAAAGCTACTCACCCGATTGACTTAAAATTTTGGTAAAAATTAAAGATTATATAGGGATGACCTGACAATATTTTGTTAAAAACTCAGTATGGCTGAAAAAAATGAGGCCTTAGTGAAATTTAAAAAAATATTATTACTAAAAACTATATTATCTAATTTCTCTCAAATTTTGCACAAAATTCAAATCTTATACAGAAATGAACTGGTAATATTTTGGTAGCAAACAAAATAGCGGTCGAATAAGATATTTTAAAAAATCAGCCTGAAAACCTACTTATTATATTAATTTCAAAGAGTGAAACTGGTAGAATTGTAGTATAAATTCAAGATGATGTAACAAAATAGTGGCCAAATAAAACATTTTTTTAAAAAAACAACTTATTAAATTGACTTCGAATTTTGCAGAAAAATAAAATTTGATTTAGGGATAAACTGGTAGGAATTCAACATGGCTGAACAGTGAATAAAACGTCTATAACTTTAATTTCCACTATATTTTATTAAACCGTGACAATTGTTTCGACACACACTGTCTTCTTCGGCTGAAATTTACAGGTTAACTGTAATAAACAAGTATCGGCTAACTCTATTAATTTATTTTAAATTATACCCAAAAACCAAGTGTGGCATAGCTAGAAATTTGTAAAACATTGGTACGAATCCAATACGGTGGAACAAAACGGCGTCTAATAAAAATGTTTGGCAGTATATATGTGTTACTAAATGACTATGTGCGGAACTAAATTGGATCAAACTTTCCTAATAAAAGGAAAAATTCATAACGAGGGAAGTTCGGGGTAAAGGAAATGTACCGTTTTTTTTTACATGTTGTAATGTTGTTTAATTATTATAAATTATAGATACCTTAGTTATGCCAAATTTGGTATGTAGCTTATATCTAAAAATAGTTTTTGATGATATATCTTATACTAATAACAAATTGTAAAAAAAATTTTCATTTATAGTTATGTCTTCCCTGGGAACACCTCTCAGCCCATAGGCAAACAGCCAGGGTTGGGGCTACAATAAGTGCAAATGGTGCGACCGCAGAAGGCTGCATTCACAGGATAATAATAAAGTAAATAAAAAAAATCGACGATTTAGGAACTCAGTCTTGTTAGAAAAGTAATTTGTCAAGATTCTAGCCATTTTTGTAATATATGATTAAAATAATGTTTTTCTTGGACCTCTTTGTATCTTGTTAAATTGTGTATTCTTGGGATATGGTCCTTTTGTTTAAAAAATAACTACATTAAGGAAGTAGCACAAATCTTTATTATTGACGTTTCGGCCGTACGTTCAGGCCTTTTTCAAAATCTACAAGAGATAAGCCGGTCAGAAAGAGTTTTAAATTTTGACTTATTGCTAGGACTTACACAAATAGTAAAAAGAAACTTGAGGAAATCTCTGTGTTTCGGTCATAGTAATCCATTTAGTCACGTCACAGACATTACACATATATAGTATTAAAATTCATTTTATTAAAAATCACAGATCAAAACAATGGTAACACATTGAAAGACAAGACAAGACGTTCACCTTTACATGTCATTAGACGTACTCGATGCAGTATGCAAAATAATTGTGGTTTTTTGTTTTATAAATATTTTATGGCAATCCGCACATATTTGTAATTATTATCCCATCAAATTTGTACCATCCTATATATATATATATATATATATATATATATATATATATATATACTATTTTATATATTTTGAAATGGTTTTGTGTAGACACTAACTTTTACCTGTATATACCTATACTCATACAAATAAATATCAGTTTACAATAAAGGGTTACGCTAACTAAAATTCCTTATATTAATTGGTCCAGAAACTCACTATAATAATAAATAAACAGAATGGATGAAATACTACAACCGACTGAACAGTCTGAAACTAACATAATTCTAAGCAATAACAATATTAAAATCCTTTCTAAGTATTTATTATAAACTAGCTAACCCAAAAAATAGAAGACAATTTTTACTAAGATGTAAAACTGAAAACGTATTTCCAGTATTTTTAAGTATTAAAATTAAACAGGTAAAATTCTCATCAACTAACCTAAGAAGGAAATTTCATGAAAATATTGTAAATAACGAACGAATCGAAACAAAAATATCTCATACCAAAAACAAATTACAGCAGACAATTAGCGCAAATAAATTAAATGAACTCTTAAATACCGAAAATAAAAAATATGAAGCTTTATTCGAAGAAATTAAAGCAAAAAACATAAACAAAATTAACTTGTTAAAAGCGAAAAAAAAAAAATAAAACAAACCCAAACAAAATTAATATACAAAAACAGTGGCTCGAAAATCTGACTGGGACGGAATTTCCGGAATATGCAGTTGAAATTCTAAGTTTAGGTTCTAATTTTGCGTTTCCAGTTACACATCCCAATGAACTCCCAGTTCCTGATATAATATCGTCTGTCGAAACATTGATCGATATTCTTATTAGTGATGAAAAAGATAAAATTAGAGCAAATTGTTGTAACACTCTCAAAACATATCAAAATAAACTAAAATCTAAACAACATAAAACAAAACATAATAATATAAACCAAGAATTAATTAAAAGAATTAAAAAAACGATAAGAAAGAATATGATAATAAAATGGAATTGCTTTTGAAAAAGAAAGGAAATATAAAGATGGAATTCCAATGCGGCCAATTGTCTCCTGTATACAATCACCATTAAATAACCTCTCTAAATTTTTAAAACAAATTCTAGGAAACATAAAAAACAAAAACACAACTTATATTAAAGACTCATGGGATTTCAAAGAAAAAATAAATCATTTCCAAGTACCACAAAACCATATTCAATCATTACAAATGAACCAATAGATCTAGCCCTCCTACTTATAAAAAAATTGGAATGAAATAAAAAATTCACGGCTATACCTATAGATGAATTCTTAATGGCCATTGAACCAACTTTAAAATCCACATTTTTTGTATACAAAATTAATTTTTACAGATTTTAAGTTTACGCAATGGGTTCGCCAATATCAAGTGTTGTTGCTCAATTAGTAATGGAGGAACTAGAAAGTAATGTAATCGAACAATTAGACATCACCCTTCCATTTTGCTACGTACGTTGATGATTGCATAACTCTAATTCTAAAAGATAGATGTAATTATATTCTAAATGCCTTTAACAACTTTCATGAAAAACTTATATTCACTATCGAAACTGAAAACAACTCTAAAATAAATTTTCTAGATATGAAATTATATAATAAAAATAATATTACAATTTTACGAAACAGAATGGTACACAAAAAAAACATGGTCTGGCAGATACATAAATTGCTTCTCTCAACATCCAATTAACCAAAAAAGTCAGTAATAATCAGCTTAGCTGATAGAGCAATAAAATTAAGTAATTTAATTTATCAACCACAGGCAATACAAAAGGCAAAAAATATCTATCTATCTAATCTCTAGATTACATCAAATGAACAATCCCAATCAAAACGTATCAACCGAAAAAACGAAAGATAGAAATAAGAATAAATTCCATACATACAGGGTCTTTCAGAAAGTATCCAAACTATTTTCAAACAACAAAACATAACCATATGTCACAAAAGTTATAACACTTTTCAAAAAAATTGTTTTAGTTTTCTTAAAATACCGACCCCAACCAATCAAAAAACACACACTGTATATCAAATACCTTGTACGATTGCCCAGGAGTATACACCGGACAAACTACTCAATACCTTAAAAACCGCTTAAATAGGCATAAATATGATAAAAAAAAACTTCATTAACCAAACACGAAAATGAAACATCACATAAGTTTAAATATGAGGACACAAAAATATTGAAAACAGAAACAAACCAAAGAAAACGGGAATTCTTAGATATGCTCTATATTAAACAGCATAAAAATTCAACAAATGAGAGAACTGAAATAAAAAACTTAAACCAAATATACTTATTACAACCTAATAAATAATAAGTTTTATATTCCGAAATCTTTTCTCTTTGGTAAGTTAAATTTAAAAAAAATTAAAGTAATTACCCATAGTTTATAATAATAAATAAGATAATAAGCCCTCATTCCATGCATCAAAATAACAATAACCGAATATACAATGTTTTTTATCCCAATAAAAACAATCAGGAAGACAAGCAACTGCGACAAAACAACAAGGTGATGGCAGCATTCGAAGGGTATCTTTACTGGGTGGTTTTGGTATGTGACGGTCTTGTATTTGTCAATGGGGTATTTTGCATGCACCCTTGTGCTTCCAATGAAGGCGTTGCGTTCCGGTTGTAACCTTAGTAATGAGTTAGTGTTTATTACGTTGGTAAGGATGTTTTTGCTTCCACATTTCACTGTGAGTCAAGGGGTCAGAAACTGTTATAAGCCAATAGTTTTGGTTGGGTTCTTGCACATTGTATTCCTTGGCAAGCAGCACAGTAGTCTGATAAGTTGCTGGTCGTCGTGTCTGTTGTCTTACTAGCTGGGCCTCGCAGATGGAGTCGCTATCGATAGGGTACGGAAGGACATCGGAGCAGATCTTGGTACTGGTCTTCAGCTGTTTGCAGTTGTCCAGGTTTCGAAATGATACGTACAATAATGAATCATCGTCAGGCGCAATGAATTTTTTAGTAGTTGGTAATATATGGTGGAAGCCTGTTCGATTGTCCAAAATTGGGATAGGGTACAAGTGATAGAGGGTATAGGTTTCAGGTTCGATTAAGGGAATTTTTAGTACAAAAATTATTTTTTGATCAAACTGATATGCTCCTAGATATCAAGATATTCCGCTACATTTGATGAATCGGTTGATAAAGGTAAATTATTTTTTACTAAAGATCGAGAGATTTCTTGTAATGAGGTGATCAGATCTTGAGGGGTGATAATTGAGCTATCGAGTATCTTTAAACGGGCGAAAGTGATTGCATCTAAAATGTCATTAAAAGAGTCTTCTAAAAAGACATAGCTTTCCATTAGCGATTCACACAAGCTAATAGTTTTTATCTGTCCCTCGTAAAATTCGATCGCGCTTGATATGTTGTTAATTGATTTTTGAATGTCTTTAATATTGCTGTTAAAAGTTTCCTCGACTATTTGTAATTTGCGAATGGTGGAGTTGAAAGTTTTAATTACAGATGTAGTTACGGAAATTTGATTCTTTAATAAGTTTTCGATGTGATGTTCGTCCTGCGTTACTTTTTCTATACAGTCGTTAAAGTATTCCCCGTCAGAAGCATCTAGATTACCTGTAATCGATTTCCAGAGAGTACCAATACCATTAAATATACCGCGTTTAGTTCTAAACTCGTATGGTTTAGTGTCTGCGATTATTTCTTTGTATTTTCGGTTTACGGCGTTGGCAAGTTATTTTAAAAGACTAATGTGTGTTTGTATGTCAACTTTAGAAGCTAAAACTCTAGGTTCAGGTACTTCAAATGTGTCTATTAATTGAGAGAGAATTTTGTCGTTGTTCAAAATAGCTTCTTTCAAGGGTTGCAATTCTTTATAGACCAGGAGCGTCCATTTTTCATTTGATATTTTGATTATATTTTCGAACAGTCCTAACGGTGTTGTTTATTGGGGTGGTGGTGAACTGGGATGTCACGGCTGACAGTATCCCGAAGAGTCTGAAAATAATAGACTAGTCGTAGAAAGGTTTTAGTCCATCAAAATTTATTTTTGAAATTTGGTTTGTGGAAAGATTTCTTACTTTCGCGGAGGTTTGGAAAAGTTCAACAATTTGGAAAGGGCCATTGAATTTATTTTGACTTTTGTCTTTGATTTGGGATTCTTTGACATATACTTTGTTGCCAAATTTATAACTGGGTTGCTTGTCGGAAAAGAATTTATCAAATCTGATTTTGGATTTCTCTTTTTGAATATTAGTTCTCGTTCGTGCGATTCTGTAATAACTTTCCATTTTATTATTGAGATCTCTAATGTACTTTGAAATGAGTTGTTCTTGGTTGTATAAGGTTTCTGGGGGTCGACTGGATGTATGGCCAAAGATAAGCTCGTATGGTGTAAAACCATGGGTCTTATTTTTTGTACTGTTATAGCAAATCACGGCGTAAGAGAGAATGTTAAATGGGTGTTCATCGGAATTTTCAGCTTTATGTACTCGGATCATCTCTGTTGGGGTCACATGAAACCGTTCAAGTGATCCATTTGATTGCGGATGACTGACGCTGGAAAATGTCAATTTTACGTCATAAAGTTCGCAAAGATCTTTCATTAGGGCGTTGTCGAACTAACGGCCATGATCACAGTGAATCCGTAAAGGGGTGCCAAAATGTTGGAAGAATAGTAGAAGTGTGTTCACGACTGTTGAAGCTTTTTTATCCGATAGAGCATAGGTCTGTGTAAACTTCGTTAGTTCATCTCTAATCGTGAGGGCATAATTACTAACGGGATATTCGAAGAGATCGATATTAATTCTCTCGAATGGTGTTTTCGGGGTTTCGGTAATTACTAAGGGCGTACTAAGGTTTTTTCGACCAAATTTAACTTTTTGGCATATCTCACACTTTTTTATAAAATTTTCAACGTCTTTGGTTAGGCCATGCCAACTGTATCTTTCTTTACACGTTTAATTGTTTCGTTTATTCCACGGTAAAGATTATTTTTCCCAGAATGATACTCATCTAATATAATGGGAATCTGGTCCTCATCGGGAGTTTTTACGATATTCTGACATATTTTAAGTTTAACGTCTTTATCGGAGAGGATAAATGAGAGAATTTCTAAAATTGATAGTTCATTTTCGATACAGTAAGTCTGGGATAAGTCAAATTTGTATTTGCTCTTAAATAAGGCATAAAAGAGATGTTGGACGACGGAATCGTTGTTGAGTGGCAAAGGGATTATAAAATATTTTCAATTTCTTACACTTTTACTAGAGACAACATTTATTTCGTTATTTGCAAAATGGTAGTTTTCTTCAAAAATGTCTTCTATGATTTTAAAGTGTAGATCCTCTAATTTTGCTTGACGAAAGAAGGTCACTATATTTTTGTGACATTTGTCTAGGAGTTGGGAGTTTGAGATGAAAGTGGTTAATTTTGATTCGAGACAGTGCATCGGCGTTTTTATTAATTTTACCGGGTTTATATTCAATTTTATAGTTGTATTCCTCAAGCTTCAGACGCCAACGAGCTAAACGACTTCCTGGATCTTATTGAGAAGAGCCATGTTAAAGGTCGATGGTCTGTAATGAGGACGAATTTTCTTCCAAAAAGATACGGTCGGAAGTGTTTCACAGCCCAGACAATTGCAAGCAATTCACGTTCTATTGTCGAATACTTGGTTTCCGCATTACATAAAGTTCTAGAGGCATATGCAATGGGGAGATCTTTGCCTATTGGGCCTTGCGACAGGACAGCGCCAATAGCGAATGCGCTTGCGTCTGTGGTTAACAAAAATTGCTCTTGGAAGTTAGGGTAAATCAGAATTGGGTTAGAGATGAGGGCTTTCTTCAGCTCTTCGAAGCTTGATTTACAGTCGGAGTCGAAAGAGAAGTGTGTATCTTTTTTAAGAAGTTTGGTTAAGGATTTTGAGAATTTTGCGAAATTGGGGATAAATCGTCGATAGTAGCCAGCCAGTCCCAAAAACGATTGAATGCTTTTTGAATTTTTTGGTTCGGGAAAATTAACAATACAGTCTACTTTTGATGGATTTGGTTTAATGCCGTTTTGGGTTATCAGGTGTCCAAGGCATGCGACTTCCTTTCTTAGAAACTCGCATTTACCAGGCTGAATTTTTAGGTTGGCTTTCCTTAAAGTTTAAATACTTCAGTTATGCGAGAAATGTGCTCGTGGATTGTGGGGGAATAGATAATTATATCGTCCATATATACCAGACAGCGCTCATTCTGAATGCCAAGAAGGATGTTATCCATAACCTGTTGGAAGGTGGACGGAGCATTCTTAAGGCCAAAGGGCATACGAATAAATTCGTAGTGACCATTTTCTACTGAGAAAGCTGTCCTCGGGTTGTCTTTAGGGTCGATTTCGATTTGGTGGAACCCGGAAGCGAGATCTAGGGTCGTAAAATATTCGCACTTCCCTAGTTGGTCAAGGAGGTCAGAAATATTGGGTAACGGGTACTTATCATCCAACGTAAGCTCATTAAGCTTGCGATAGTCGATGACTACACGCCATTTCTGTTTTCCAGAAGCGTCGAGTTTCTTTGGGACGACCCAGACTGGCGAGGACCATGGTGAGATACAGGGACGGATGATACCTTCGTCTAACATTTTGTTGACTTGAGTTTTTACTTCCTCTTTATGTATTTGGGGATACCTGTACGACTTGGTAAAAACAGGGCGAGCGTTGTTTGTTTCTATCAAATGTTTTATTTCATTTGTAAAAGAAAGTGCGTCTCCTTCAACGTAGAAAATGTCCGCGAAGTCCAGGCAAACGTTTGTCACAAGTTCTTTTTCTCCCTCGTTTAAATTTTCGGTTCTTAACAATTTTTTTATTTGTGTGGTTCTGTCATGCTGGCCTTTTAAATTTTGTTCTGTTTTAAGGTTATATATTGGGTCAGAGGTGTCATTTATCGGGTCTAATGATATATCTGAAAAGTCAATGTTTTTGCTATCGCATTGGTATTGACGATTGAGGTAAAAAATTCACCGTGTTCGTTTACTCGCCCTAAGGCGTGTGGGAGCCTAACTTTGTCTTTTTCTTGCGCAGCTAGCAAAGCGTCGGTATTAGCAAGATCCCATTTTAATTTAAAAATTCTTTCCGTCCTAGCTTCTATCGAAATTTTGTTGCAATTATTATTTGAGATTATATTTTCGTTTTTTTGTTCACTGTCTACTTTAAATAATGGAAGTGTTTTAAAATTGGTAACTAATTGCTTTGATTTTAAATCTATTACACATTCGTAATGCTCTAAGAAGTTTAGGCCCAAAATACCGTCGAAATCAATATCTAAATTATAAATATAGACTTTATGAGGATCGCCACTAGCAAAAGGGACAACATTCATTGATAGAGAGTTTTTGATCAGTAATCCCTTGGACGGTTACGTTTTCGGATGACCTTTGTCGAAAATCTATAAGTAACTTATATTTTTCGGTGGCATCTTTGATGTAATATAAGTTTTTGGAATTTACAGTGAGAAAGGGGCTTAAAGAAATGTCTGTTCGGGGAAGTTCAGATCGGGGTTCATATCGTCTAGGTTCATTGTTTGCATTTGAGTTTGGATTTCTACTAAGGGGTCTATTTCCGGGTAGTTTTGGTCCGGGGGATGATGGTTCGTTGGAAGAGGAAGAAAATCCTGATAATTTGTGTGTTCTCTTGACTCTATTGGGTACTGATCATAACCGTAATCTTGGCTGGGATAATCTTGTGGACAATCATAGTTTTGATAATCATAATGATTATAGTAGATTTCATTAGAATTAGAAGCTTCGCTTTGCAAATAGTCGCTAGCGTTGACATGGTATGTCCTTTGTTGATTAGGACTGAAATTTCAGTTTTTATCAATTATTGGAGGGCGGTATTGTGGTGGATTGTTATATTATTGAGGTTTCTGTTGACTTTGCGAGAAACCGCTGACTTGTTGAGGTCTAGATTGGTTTTGGTTATAATTACTAGACTGTTGAGATGTGTTCGGTGTATGGTGTTGATATGGTCTTGAAAACCCTGAACTAAAAGTAGGTTGAAAATTTTGGCGATTCGATGGGGGAGTGCGGCACTGACTAGCAGAATGACCTGTACGTCCGCAATTATAACATCTCATGGGTTGTGGCTGTGGTTTTCGTATAGGTAAAGTGGGTCTTGAAGGGGGAGTTCTATCTTGTTTTTGGGTCTTAAAATATGACAACTGAAGTTCTCTTCTAATTCGTGAATGGGCTTCTAAAAGGTTGGCTGGATTTCCAGCACGAATAAGTTGACCTAATCTCGGTTCGGGCCCTGTTAATAAAGTATTTAAAGCCATAGTCTCTATGAGAGCACTTTGAGCTGCTTTTTGGTCAGTACTAAGGCTAATTGATTTTTGAATATTTGCATGAATTTTGGCATTTAGTACTTGAAGACGGTTAAAGAAGGTAAGGGGTGATTCATTTGATAATTGCTTAAGTCGTTGCAGGTCTTGTATTAAGGAAGATAAATCTCGGGAATCTCCAAAGTGTAGATTAAGCATATGTTTTATTTCTAAATATGAGCCTGGATTTCTAGAACTAACGAGCTGTGCAGCTCTACCCCTAAGTTTATTTTTAATGTGGATAGCTAATAGAGTTTTTTGAGTAGTAGTGGCCATACTGTACGCACAATCGCACGCATTTAAAAATGTCCCTAGAAAGATTTGATCACCTTCAAATTCCGGAATTAAAGAAAATATTTCCGATAATTTATAAGGTTCTACTTCTGGTTGAGTAGCGCTATTTTCAGTTGAATCAGGCATCTTGAAACTAATTTGGCTTATTTAAAGGCAAATACTAATTTAAATGTTAGTAAACTTAATTAAAATCAATAAGGAATTCAGGGAAAATATTTGGAAAATCGAACAGTTTCAATAATTAATTAACACAATAAAAATAAACAATAGCGAGATGATTCATTAACTTACAACAGGAGTTTTTGCATCGTCGTGTTCTTAGCGTGGACTTCCAGGGGCTTCACTGGGTGTTCCTTCCGTAGTTTCGGCCAAGTGAGGGCGATTCGTCCTTTTTCTGTTTAGGGATTGTTATAATCACTTTTCCAAATTTCACTTTTTAAAAATTTTTATTTACACTAGAAAAATATTTCCGCCATAATATCTACCAGCTACTGCAACTGCTTACGGTGCATTCTCGGAGGTGTTGTAATTCCTATACCTGACACCCTGTGACCGAAGGTCATCGCCTGCACGTGGGTATCAGCGTATATAACATATATATATATATATATATATATATATATATATATATATATATATATATATACATATATATATATATATATATATATATATATATATATATATATATATATATATATATATATATATATATATATATATATATATATATATAGCAGTCCGTATATATATTTTTTCATTACATTTTCTGGGCTTGGGTTCTTAAATAATTTTAATTTGTTTTTGGGTAGTCAATCATTTTTTTAAAATTATATTTCTGTTTGACGTTTCTTGTTTTAATTAACGTTCTTAAATAAACAAATCCGGGTGGATATAATTACAGAATTGGCAATTCGTATTGCTTTATTATTATTATTATTATATTTCTTACATTTGTTTATTAAAGTTATTAAATTGATCTGTATCCTTTTTATCGTTAATGGCATTAGGGTTTCGATGTATAGCTATCATTAGCTGGATTTCTCTCTTTTTTTTATGATGTTAATTACAGAAACAACTTTAAACATAACAAATTCACAAAATAAATTCAACCATCTCGAAAATCGCCTTACGGAAAATTTACCAAATGAAATTTTCATTAAATTTAAAATGTGCAATATACAAAAACTTTTCCAAGAAATAAAACAAAACAATAAAAAAACTAAACCACCTAGTTTTAAAGCAAAAAGGTCCCCCTCAACAAAAAACAACATCAATGTGGGTAGAAAACCTAACAGATCAAAATATTCCAGATTACGCTATGGAAATTTTAAGCTTAGGTCCTAATTTTGCAACGGAATTAAATAATCATAGACTTTTGCCAACTACCGATATACTATGTAACATTGAAAACGATATAAATCATTTGAAAGGTGGAGAGAAAGACGAAATTAGAGCAAAATCTTGTAATATATTAACAAATTTTAAAACTAAACTGAAAAATCAAACAAATAAAAATTACAAACACTCAATAAACTTAACAAAAACTAAAAGTTTTTTAAAAAATAACCCTTCTATAAAGGTTCTAAAAGCCGATAAAACAAACAAAACAGTGTTAGTGAGTTCTGCTAACTACAACATAAAAATGAATGAAACATTAAATGACACTAAAACATATAAAAAAATTAAACAAGATCCCACAAACCAGCATCAAAAAAGAAATAACGAATTAGTTGACTCTTGGGAAAAAAATCTTTTTATATCACCCGATACTGCTAAACAACTAAAAATCCGCAATAGTGTACCACCCAAAATTTACGGATTGCCTAAACTACATAAAGAAAATATCCCATTACGGCCAATTGTCTCATGCATTCAATCCCCATTTACACCACTATCAAATTTTCTAAAAAAAATCTTAAAAAATATTGTACATAAAAATAATTACTATATTAAGGACGCCTATCAATTTAAAGAAAAATTAAAACATTTAGAAATTCCGGAAAATTACCAACTGATATCACTTGATGTTGTTTCCCTGTATACCAGCGTTCCAATCTCGTTGGCTACTAGAATAATTAAAAAGAAATGGTCTGAAATAAAAAAATACACAGATATTCCTCAAAATCAATTTCTTAAAGCAGTAGAATTAACACTAAATTTTACATATTTTATATACGAAGATCAGTTATATAAACAAATAGAAGGTTGTGCTATGGGAGCATCTATATCAAGCGTCGTTGCCCAAATAGTTATGGAAGATTTAGAGGAGACTGTTCTAAGTAATGTGGAATTTAATATACCACTTTTTTATCGTTATGTCGATGATTGTATTACTGCAATCCCATCTGGCCAAACATAAATCATTTTAAAGCAATTTAATCAATACCATAAAAGACTACAATTTACAATTGAAAGTGAAGAGAACAACAAAATCAATTTTTTAGACCTAACATTACATCATATAGGAAATAAAATTAAAACGGAATGGTACACAAAACAAACTTGGTCCTCTCGATACCTAAATGTCAGCTTTTGCCACCCAATGTCCCAAAAAAAATCTGTAATTATTGGTCTGGCAGATCGAGCAATTAAGCTGTCCGACTCTGAATTCAGAGAACGAGCAATTAAAAAGGCTAAAGCAGCATTAAATCTAAATCAGTACCCTAAAAAATTAGTAAATAAATTATTCAAAAGCAGAATACATAAATATTACAATTCCGAAAATGCCCTTATTACATCAAAGTTGCCTAAAACAAAATACATTTCTCTGCCTTTCATAAATGGTTTATCCCAGAAATTTCAAAACCTTTTTAAAAAATATAACATCACGACAAGTCACAAAGCCTATAACTTATTATCAAAGAACTTCAATAACTTAATATCGAAAACGCCAATTAATAAAAAATGCAATATAGTCTATCAAATCCCTTGCAATAATTGTAACGGTGTTTATATTGGACAAACAAGCCAATACTTAGAAAATAGACTGAAAAGTCACAAGTATGATAAAAAGAACAGCACCGCATTAACACACCATGAGATGTTCAAAAAACATACTTTCAACTACAACAAGTGAAAAAAACTCTCAGAATCAGGTTCTATTAAAATCCGAACCTCAGTTGAAGTAACAGTGTCGTTCAGTCGCTTGTAATTTGTCTGTAATAAACGTCCACAATAGTTTTAAAATGTTTTTGTCATTTTGCATTATTTTTGAAGCAAAAACTCTCTGCAAACTCAAATTTAACTCAGGTTCAGAGTCAGGTGGGTTATTAAAAAATTCCCTATATAATGCGAACTTTACTGGTTACACTGTAGATATGTATATATATATATATATATATATATATATATATATATATATATATATATATATATTATATATAGTCTTAGTTACAGTTCAATTGAGAATTATAAAAAAAGGAATACTGTGGCTGGAATACGCTTTCGTAAATATGAATGAAACTTGAAAATGATCGGTTGTACTGTCTTAGATTTTATATTAAAATGCAATACAGCCTTGGACAGTAGTTACAGCAAAATTTGTAATTTAAGATAACTGGGTCGCTAATCTGCTTCTGTATGCAAATATAATCAGGTCGAGGCAAAATTTCCTGTAAGAGTAAAATTTAAAAATTAGACAGAAATTAATCTCGTTTGAGCCTTAAATGGATGCGGCACATCTCGAGATAAACACTTATCGTATGAAAGAATTTTTAATAAAATTAAGTCCTTACAAGAAATTAGATTGCGTACTAGAAAAAAAAAGGAAGAATAGGGAGGTAACCTGTGGTTAGTGAAAAATATAGTATATTATAATTTTTCTTTCGATGAATCAAAAACAGGTTATTAAAAAATGACATCCAAATGTTAAAATTAATACAATAGCTTAGGAAACAGACTTGTTACTACCTTTTTCTATTGTAACTTGATAGATGATTGTCTAGAAGAGGATATTTATGTAATTACTGTTCTTAAATTATTGGCAGTTTTATAATTAGTAGCTATGAAATTTACATAAATACTCAACATAATTATCTAAGTATGCATTTACTTATTTTAGGTATCTGAAAAAAATGACACTTCAAATCAATTGTTTCAAGCAGAGGTACGAGATTATCCAGGAACGAATTTTGATGGTGGCACCAATCTAAATCTAGACTTTCACAATAAAGATGTCTATATATTGGAACCAATATATCACAAATTCGAGAAAATGACACACTTTCTGAGACAAACCACTGCCAGATATCCGTCCTTAACTGCTTTATATTCCATCGGAAAATCAGTGAGAGGTAAAACACTTTTTATGGAACTACTAAATAGCTATCAATAGATTCTATAGGAGACATTTTTTTGAAAGAAGAATTTTTTGTCTATATGAAAATGATATGATCAAATATACATATGTATTTTTGTAAACATTTTGGAGAATTTTTACAAAAATATAGAATCAGTTATTCAAAATTTTTTTCAGGTAGAGACTTATGGGTTATGGTGGTGTCAGCGTCGCCTTATGAACATATGATTGGGAAACCCGACGTAAAGTATATTGGAAATATTCATGGGAATGAAGCGGTTAGCCGTGAACTCCTGTTACAACTTATCTATGTAAGTAAAAAAATGTATATGTTCAGAGTGATATAGACAATTCTTTAAATAGAAATATCTCGGTTATTTTTGAAATTAGAAAAAAATATTGCAAATAAAAGCTGTTTGATTCGATCTGATTTTCATATGCTTATATTTTAATGTATGCAGGGTATCTCAAAAAAGCAAGGGAAGTACCAACTTTGCTGTTTTAAGTATAATATACCATATTTTTTATCGCTTTTAAATTTTATATTAAATTCGGCAATTTTTTGTATAATATACCATGTATTAAAAGTTATTGGTTTTCGAATATGAAAAATTTTAGAATTACAAAATACTAAGATTTTTCGGATATAATTGCTTACCTATTTAGATGCCTGTTGCTACCTGGAAATGAAGGTTTGTTTTTCGAATGTTATAACATTGATGTTTGAGGTCTGATTTACTACTTAACTCATTTTTATTTAGTGCTAATATTCGAAAAAATACTTGAGAAATGAGATGAAACGTTTTACATAGTTCTGTTTACTAAATGTGGAAATAATATGGTACTAATTCAAACTTATATTAAACCATAAACAAGAATATAAATAAAACCGATAATTTCTAGCCTAAATGAAATGCCTTGCATGTTCCACATTAACTTTCAAACAATTTTTCTCTGAGTTTCTTCAATATTATTATTTCTTTCTCTATAGACTGTATCTTTTAAATAGCCCCCAAGGGAAGGTATCCATGGGCATTAGATCTGGGGTGATCGGAGGCCAACTGTTTCATATCTGTTCACCCACACTTATTTTGAAGAAAATCCTTCACTGCCACAGTCACAGTTTGCGGTGTTGCCCCGTCTTGTTGACAACTAATATTTTGCCGAATGTGAAGTGGTAGTTTATCGATAAAGTGCTTAATTTGATTTTCCAAAAGTTCAAGTTATCTTAACCTATTTAGTTGCCACGGATAAAAACCGGACCTTATGCCCCAAAATGACGCACCAATTTGTTTTGAGGATCGTCTTTGAAAAGCAATTGGCTCGACAGCTTGTGGATTTTCATTTTCCGTTTTTCTGAATATAAATACTGGCAGTGGTAAATATCATCAGTCCATAAAATTTTATTGAAATAATCTGGATCTTAATTAAGACTTACTCTTATAATTTGAACAAATTCATGCCTCCTTCTTTTTTGTTCGTCATTTAGTTGTTGAACGGGCCTAATTTTAAAATTGTGGCATCTCTGACATAGTCTCTGATAGATTTTCATCATTCCTCTGCTTTATTTATTGCCTTTTTGAGATACCCTGTATACATTAAAATATAAGCATATGAAAAAGCAGTTCGAATCAAACAACTTTTGTTTAAAACGTTTTTCCCTAGTTTCAAAAACAACCGAGATATTTCCATTTAAAAAGTTATCTGGATCACTCTGTATACAGGGTGGTCCAACAATGCGTTCAAGTCCAATAGCTCGATTATGGTAGAAAAAATTAGAAAAAAAATATATGAAAGTTGAAGTGACTGCTGTGAGCTACAACCTAATATTATTTTTGATTGTACAGGGTTGAGGATAAGTTTGCCACAAACCAAACTTACATTTTCTTAAATGGAACACCCTGTATATTGTTTTAGAGTTTGTGGTCATTCAAGATTTATGGTTACTTTTCGAAAATATCAGAGGTAGTTTCGACGCCCTGTATTTTTAATGGGTTAGCATAAATTATTTTAGCGTGGCAAAAACTTCTAAATGTTGTCTTCTTTCATCTATACAGAGTCGTTCAAGATTTATGGCCACTTTTTGAAAATATTAAAGGTGGACATCTCAATTTATTAAGGCAAAAATTGCAAAATGTTCTTCGTTCAACATCTATTTTTTTTTAATTTATTCATACTAGCATGGATGGGCCGAAAAAGTTTAAAACTAAAAATAAAAATGATCACTAATAAAAAAAGATTTAATCCAAAAATTTCACAAATGTAAATGATAGTATTACAATGACCTAGTAATAAAAACTGGTGGTTATTGCGAAATGATCGATATGGTTTATGTGTTAGAAGCAAGTGAAAGGGATTGTTTGTTAGCTATAAGAATATATCACTGATAGAAGACAAACACGAGAAGCGCATTTGAAAGAGTATGCAACGGTTTGATCTGACGGGAAATGTAGAATACACGAAAACTGATCGAACCAAACCCGTTTTAAACTAGTTAGGACAGCTAGGACTTAGCTGCCCACCGTAGAGTAATTAGAATGTAGAAATAAAAAAAATAAATAACAAATAATAACAATCAACTGGATGTTCGAAATGACCACCGTTTTGTTCTACACAAATATTTAAACGATTTTCAAAAGATTCCCTAAGATCTCCTATTGTATTAATATTAATATTATTAAATACACTTCGGATTCTTTCTTTCATATTTTCTTTTGTAGTCGAGGGTGTTTTATAGACTAAATGTTTAACAAAGCCTCAAAGAAAAAAGTCCATTTAAGTCAGAGGATCTAGGCGGCCACGCAATCGGTCCTCCTCTTCCTATTCTGTGTCCTTGAAATTGTTCGTTAAGAAATGCATGAATGTCAGCCGTATGATGAACTGGGTCACCGCTATGCATAAACTATATTTGATCACGGACATTAATAGGAATTTGGTATACTAGTGTTCTAAAATCTTTCCCTCAAAAACTGAAAATATCGGTGTGCAGTAAGCTTTTCTTTAAAAAAATTGCGGACTGACGCATGCAAATAATGAAATGAAAATTTCCAACAATTCCACCCCAGACGTTAAGAGACCTATTTTGACTAGTTGTACGAATATAGTGGGGTTTTTCAGTAGCGTAGTAATGAAAATTATGTCTACAGACATTTTCATTTTTGTGGAATATTGCCTCATCAATAAATAACATAAAGTTAGTAAATCTTGACTCTCTCTGAATTTGTTTTTGTGCCCAGTGACAAAAATCTAGTCACCTGTGATAATCATCCCCATACAATTTTAGTGATGTGGGTGAAACTTGTTTTTTTTTTAGAATTCGTAAAACAGTGGTTTTACTTACATTTGTTTCCCTTGCAATTTTTCTTGAGCCAATATATGGGTTTTTTTACAACATTTACCGCTAACTCGTTTTCCTCATTTAAAACAGGTTTGGCTCGATTAGTTTTCGTGTATTCTACAATTCCCGCCTCATCAAACCGTTGAATAAGCTTTTCAAAAGCGCTTCTGTGGATACTTTTCGTGATATATTCTTGGCGCTAACAAACAATTCTTTTCACTTGCTCCACACATTAAGCATATCGATCATTTCTTGTCTATTAAAATTTGTCTTTGCGTCTTACAATAAAAACTGTACCTAGTTTTTAATACAAAACTCAAGCAGCAGCATTACTTTACAATTCAAATTTGTATTTTTGACAGTTTAGTTGCGTTTGTAAAAATACGACCCACTAGAATTTAGTCACTGGACACAACAACAAATTTAAAGAGAGCCAAAATTTGCTGACTTTTTTGTGATATTTATTGTCGAAGCAACATTCCACAAAAATAGAAATGTCAATAGACATAATTTTCGTTATAACGATACTGAAAAATCTCATTTTACTCGCACAACTAGTCAAAATAGGTGGTCAAATGTAGCTCTAATATTTTCGAAAAGTAGCCATAAATCTTGAAAGACTCTGTTTAGACCCCACACACTCTATATTCGATGAATATACAGGGCGTTCTATTTCAATTAATCGAGAAAATTTGCTTCCAGGGTTTTTATTCACCCTGTATACCGTTATTAAAGAATACCAAAGAAAAATACCGCAGTTGAGAGAAGACTACATTTGGAAGTTTTTAACATGCTAAAATGATTTATGCTAACACATAAAAAATACAGAGGGTCAAATCTACCTCTGATATTTTCGAAAAGTGGCCAAAAATCTTGAACGACTCTGTATAGACCCCAAAAATTCTTGAGTGAATGGCCAAAAAGAGAGGAATCTGAAAATAAAACAATACACAGCATCTTCCATTTAAAAAAATGTTAAGTTTGGTTTGTAGGAAAATTATCCTCAACCCTGTATAATAGAAATTAATTTTAGGTTGTAGCTCTCAGCAGTCCCTACAACTATCGTATAATTTTTTTTCTAATTCCCACAATAACCGAGCTATTGGACTTGAACGCAATGTTGGACCACCCTGTATTTATATATGCAAGGTAGCCAATAGTGTGAGAAACCTTAGTTACTTTTATGATCAATACAAAAATTATAGATTAGCACGTAATTTCTAAGGATGCTTATTTAAGTAAATAAACAGACATTCATTAAAAATAAATTAGTGTATTTTCACATATCGTTGCGTCAGAGTTTCAGTATATTAGGGAAACTAAATCGGATGGCAGACAAATTGCAACATTGTGCATGGTGTTCTAAAATATTCAGATACATTTCTCCATGTTTTTGGTAATTTTTATTTGGTCGACTGAGTTTTTATTCTATTGGGCTACCTTTTATCATAGTTTATGTCGAAATCAAACTAAAAACATTTGATAATATAATTTAATTTCAGTACTTAGTGACAAATTACAATACAGATCCATTTGTTAAATGGTTATTAGACAATACACGAATCCACATTATGCCATCAATGAACCCAGATGGATTTGAGGTATCAAAAGAAGGAAACTGTGATGGGGCACAAGGACGGTAAACGATTTGTTATTACTACTAATATTAAAATAAAACTGGCCAAATTAAATATAACGTTGTAATAAAGGTTAATTATCTCTAATTTCAATTAACATATTTGGTTTCTATTTTTATTGTTAGTTTTTTATCGCATTCTCCAAAGTGTGTTAAAAATGTATTTACCAGTCTACTATTTCCTTTCCGGCTATGTTCGATTATTGCTGTTATATCACTAGTAAATATTGTATTTTATAGAATAATTACAAATGCATTAACAAAAAATTTAGTAGTGCTGCGGCTTATCTAGCTATGGGAACTAGGAGTTCATAACCATAACTTGGATTGTCCTTAAATCCACTATTAAGATTGTTCTTTCTGTATATCCCAAATAGGTGGGATTTGTTGCTTCATTTGTGTTCGATCTCAGATCATGTTTACTATTAATATTTCAATGTATATAACATTGCCTCTAAAATACGATAGACGAATACTATAAAGAAAACTATTATTAAACAGCAAGAAATTTAAATAACGTCCACAAAGGTATTTGAACTCAAAGACGTAGATAAGAAGAGTGTCTAGTGTTTCTGCTCGTCTCCACAGTCCCTCCCCCCGAAGAGATAATGAAAGTTAAAACCTGTCACAAAACGTTAAATTTACAAATAATTAACTACTTGTTGCCCTAGACAAGTGGAAAAAACATACAACGCCTATTTGCGATTTTGGTACGAAATAACTGCTAATAATGTCTTTAGGAAAGCTAGCACTTTCTTTTTTTTATTTTACAAGTTTATAGTTGTATAGTTACTTTTGGTCACATGGTAACATTTTGGTAAAAATCCAATATGGCGAAAAAATTGGTGGCCTAGTGAAATGTTAAAACAATTATTATTAAGAAGCTGTTTATTCAATTTACCTCAAATTTTGCCCAAAAATCAAGTGTTACATAGGAATAAATTGGTAACATTTTGGTACGAATCCAATGTAGCAAAACAAAATGGTAGCCTAATAAAATGTTTTAAAAAATTAGCCTGAAAAACTATTTATTAGATTTATTTCAAATTATCTGTAAGCATTAAGTGTGACATGGCGATAAAATGATAAACTGTGGTACGAAATCAACATAGCTAAAAAAAATCGGGGCCAAATAAAATGTTTAAAAAAATCAACGTAAAAAATGTTCCTATTCAATAACTTAAAATTTTGCAGAAAAATTAAAAGGGGTAAACTGGTACGTATTCGGCATTACGGAACAAAAAGGCGGTCTTAAAAAAATCAGTGTAAAAACTACTTATCCAATTTATTTTAAATCATGCTCAAAAATCAAATGTGGCGTAGGTAGAAACTGGTAAAATATTGATACGAATCCAATATGGTGGAACAAATTGGTGCCCAATAAAAATATTTATATAATATGTGTTACTAAATCACTAAGGACAAAATTCATAACGAGGGAAGTTCCAGGTAAAGGAAATTTACCATTTTTTTTAGACCAGTTAGATCTGGTTGGAGCTTTTCGATAGTACATGTAGGATTTTGACGAAACTCTAAGAGACTCAATATCGATAATTATGCCGGTTAACTTTTCCATTCAAAAAAAAGTTGCTTGGCCAGAAAAAATAATTTGATTGATAAAATTTAGATTGGTATTGCAACGTTCCATCATGATTTCACAAAATTCCAAGCGCCTATCGTGATCATCCTCAGAGAGTTCTTGCACCAAACTTATTTTGTATGAATGAAACTTTTAGGTTTTTAGAAGTCGGTCTACGGACATGTGTAAGACGTCATTTTCTTTTCCTAATATTCTGGTAGAAAGGTGCGGATTTTCTTCTAAACTGATAAAAATATTCAGAGCCTTATCACGATCTGTTGCGCTTTTAGGTCTGCCAGAACGTACAGCATCTTTTACCTTTCCAGTTTGACGAAACTTTTTGTTAATTTTAATTACGGTAGATTTAGTTATTGGATTTCTGTTAGGATATTTTTTTATTAAAAATATTATATGTTACATTACATCTTGCAGGATTCGCATTCTATCCCCCATAACCCAGTATAATTAAAATTTCAATTCTTTGGGAACCATTTTTGTAAATCAACAAAACTGACATTCTCAAACATATCAGGTAACCTTTTGAGTGCAGGTATTTTGAATGAAAGGTAATACATTCAATTATGGATATTAGACCCTTAGTTTCGCAAAAACGGTTGACTTTCATAAAAAGTGCTCTTAACAAAAAGTTTTGAGAACTTTACGCAGATTTTAAAAAAGTAAATATAATAAATATAAAATTTTCCTTTTATAATAGAAAAACGGTAAACTTGGCAGCAATGCGGAACTCGCCATTGGATCCCGCATAATTTCATACCCAAGTACGTATTTTCGTTAAATTCAGGTAAATGGTACCTGAGATATTTCGCCGTTTCCTTTTGTTACACTCTGTATGTATGGTATCCTATTGATCCAGGCATATCATCTTATCAGTAATATGCAGCGGCCTTAAAATATCTATCGTTCTGCAATCTTCGGTATTTTGGTTATCAACTTTTGGCTGCCAACTTCACCCCAGTAAAAAATGAGTATTTACAGTAGTAGCGAACAGAAATTGCCGCCAAGATAAGATTCAAATATATTTCCATTCACAAATATTGCCAAGAGATTTTTTACCATTGCAGCATAACAGAGACGCATCGAAGAAAATTTCTATTGCGAAACTTTTTACAATAATTGAATTTTGAGCTACTGGCAATACATTTTCGCACCATGGAAAATCTGATAATGTCTTAATTTGGTTATAATTTCCCTTTGTTTTCTGTAAGGCAAAACTTTTTTCTCGTTCGAATGTTTTATAAGTAGCCGTACCTAACGGCAGGACAAACAGAAATAACATTTCCGATAAATTTAGCGAAATCCCATATTTTACATTTTCCGGCCTTAAAAAAATGTTTAAAGAGTTTTAATAGTTTTGCTCGTTTATCAGTAGGCAGTAGTCATAGAGCCAGAATCATAAATAAAACCTATGTGGTACTGAATTCTTTGGCTTGTGATAAGTTTATTTTTCCCAAAATTAATAACAAAACCTAAGGATTGTACAAGTTTTAACGAAATTGTTATGTTTTCCTTGCATTCTTTATATCTCTTACTTAATAATAAAAAATCGTCTAAATAGAATATATATATATATATATATATATATATATATATATATATATATATATATATATATATATATATATATATATATATATATATATATATATATATATATATATATATATATATATATATATATATATATATATATATATACTATTAAATAAAAATCTTAATTATTTTCGGCTCGCTTTGTATAATGGTATGAGAAAATAAGCGTCCTTAAGGTTAAGTGTCGCCCTAAACAATTATTTTTAATTAGACGAGTAACGATTTTATGGTCCTCAAATTTAAAATATGTCAAAGGTATATGAGTATTTATTGATTTTAAATTTAATATTAACATTCTTGTACTATCTGGTTTCGGTGTCACGAAAATGTTAGAACTTGGTTTTTGAATGATTTTACTCGGTATAATGCTCCTATCTTTAATAGTTTGTTAATTGATAGAGTAATATACATTTTTTTACTTGTAGTAAGTTTGAGTTTTTGGAAATAATGTTTTGACTAGATTTGCTGTTCAAAGGTAGTTTAGCCTTCTAATCTAATAGAAACCATTTTTTGTTATGGCACCATTTTTCATAAAAGTGCTTAAGACGCCCAACAGGATTACTGATATGCTCCATGGGAGGATCTAGTGGCGCCTCGGGGCGTATTGAGGACTGTCTCTTCTTTTTGAGGTCTCCGCTTGGTTGGTCTTTGGTCGTGGGTTTGACGAAGATGTTGGGGGGGTCGAATCCTTTGTTGAGTCTACCTTGATGATTGTCCACTCCGAGGTTAAGGACTCCGGACGGGAACGCCTCTGAGCAGACCTTTGAAGTTTAAATTTGTCTTTGTAATGGATGCTCTATTGAAAACATGCGCGGAGGTGAACGGAGTGCTTGGCTAAACACGTTCATGTTTTTCGCAGCATTAATGCGTTCATCTAATTTTTCACCAAAAAGTGAATCTGTTATTGGAGCACCTTTTAAAGTGTCCTGAAAATCCTTGCTCAGATTCATGAGCACGAGCTCTCTTCGAGAACGACATTCGGATAAATGAATGTCGGCAAGAAATTTGCACGAATTGCTCAGGATCTCGATTTAGTCTTTATTTTCTTTCCCTCCTCTCTTTAATATATTGGAAAGAACAAAAGCAATTCTTGTAAGACCGGCACTCAGTTCTGTTGGCAGATTTCCTAATATGTCATACGACCTGGGGATTAACGGTGTTTTTCACTTCGACACTTAATGTTGGTGACTTAAGATCCTGGACACCTACCATTTTCAATAGTAAAATTCCACCTAGGGGCGATATTTTTGTTGATAGGTGGGCCAAATTGTGTGTTCGAAGTCGATGTCTCACAAAAGAGCGATAATATCCTCTTTAGCATCTAGGTCTGAGATGTTAGACTAAGTGACCTGAGTTGCTTGGTCATTTTTTGGGTTTGGTTCTTGGAAATTCGTGGCCGTCTAGCACGATGGGATCGATACTACTCTATGCCTATTTATGAGACGAGGCCGTATTATTAGTATTATTAGCTTAAAGCTTGTTAGGAATATGTACTGTGGCTCTAATGAGCATCCCTTACTTCATTACAGAATACAAAGAAAGGAGTAAAAATAAAAATTTGATTTTTGAGTAACAATACATAGAAAGCCAACGCTTTTTAACTTGAGCATATTAAGTTATTTGTTTACGGCATTCTCTATTTTAGATACAATTCTCAAGGCTACGACTTAAACAGGAATTTTCCAGATTATTTCAAACAAAACAATAGACGGCCGCAACCGGAAACCGAGGCAGCGAAAGAGTGGATCAAAAAAATTCAGTTCGTTCTTTCCGCAAGTTTGCATGGTGGTGCATTGGTAGCTAGTTACCCCTTTGATAACACTCCTAACTCGCGTAAGTATATTGAGCTAATAAATTTGCTATTAATGCATGGCTGTACTGGAAAATTATTAGGCACATATTTAATTTAAATGGTCTAGACGTTGAAGAAAAACATGTGTTTCAATTTGTAATTGGTTTGAAACCACTTATTTTGCATTAAAACTTGTAAAAATAAAATTTAGGTATTTTACAAACTGTTTATTTGGCGTATAAATTCGATATGACTACCGCAAGCGCTTCGGCCGCGCCCCTTTACCGACACTTTATTGCTGCATTTACCGTGTTGTCCAGAGTAATAGGGAATTTTAGATTTTTTCCTAATACTAGTACCACTGCTTAAATATAATATGCCAAATTTAAAGTTTATATTTCTTCTAGAAGTCAGTTTTCTTTTTGGTCAAACATATCGACATTCAGCTTTATATGTACAGGGTGTGCTGAATAAGATCTATCCTATCCCCTTATATCACATCTCTGTCAGATTCCATAGTTTTCTAAATAAATATGAAACCATCACAAATGCTCAGCACGGCTTTCGCAATGACCATTCAACAAACATTGCGGCTTTCAGTTTTCTACATCCTATATATTCCTCTCTAAATGATAACTGCTACACTGCAATAATCATTTTCGATTTGACTCGTGTTTTTGATTGTGTGGATGGTGAGATCCTATTTAAGGTTTAGCGTATTTAGTCTGAGCAGTGTTGGTGAACTTATTTGCGTTTTTTAGACAACCGTAAAATCCGGAGTAAAGATGGAATAGTTCAAGCATTCTACAAAAATTAAAAACTCGGTGTACCTCCGTTGATGGTACTTTGTATGACTTTAGTAGGTGCAAGATCTTTGGAGGTACTTGTCAAAAAAGAAAATTCCTTACTAGGGACATTTAGTCACTGGTGTCTAAAAATAAACTCTTCATCAATGAAAAGAAAACTCACTACCTGGTTTTCTATAAACGGCGGCTTACCCCGAAATTTAGTCTTACAATGAACAATACTAAAATAAAACGCTCAGATCATTGCAAATTTCTTGGCCTATATATTGACAGACATCTTACTGTCAGATCTGGTCACATCATATCGATCAAGCAGGAAAAATTAACTGAGCATTTTTCGGTGTTGTCAACTTAAAAAATATTCTTAATACAAAGCAATTTTTAAATGTGTATTATGGTTTGATTTAAAGTAATTTGAATACATGATGCTTTACTGGGGAGAACTATCCTCGAAAAACGAATTATAAGGAAAATATTTTAATTTGGGCTTACCGAGTCATGTAAAACCACCTTTAGGACTCGAAAACTATTGACTTTGCTCGTATTCTTATCTTAGAGGCAAGGCTGTTCGTTTATAGATACAAAGAGAAATAAGAACAAGGAACAATATCATTAAAAAATAAGAAACAGGGACAATATCATAATTATATATCATAAGTTGACAACATACAAAAAGGCCACATTATTTATTGCTTTTGAAGCTATATTTACAACAAATTCCTGTAAAAATCAAATCAATAACCTCGCTTAAACGATTTAAAGAATCACTGCAGGGCTATCTAGCCAACAGACAATAACAGACTTAATTAATTAATGATTTTTATAGTGTTTTAATTATTAATTTATATTATTTAAATTTCATATTTTTATAAAATTATATATACTACATGCATAGCCGAAAACAAAGAACACATAGGTCATTTAATTTGATTGTTTATTTTGAAAATTACTTCAAGTCTAAACTGTAAGCAAGAAATAATTTATGTTTAATTAATGACAATATTAGATTTTAAAAATCAGTTTTTTTGTCGTTTTCTTTGGTTTTATTTGTTTGGTACTTTTTAGAAATTGTTTTTCCGATATTTTTATAACTAATTCTTAACAAAGTCGAGCTGGAATTTAACAAGAAACCAAAAATCGTTTACAGATAAAGAGTGTCCCACTGCATATAACAATTATAAAAATAAAAGATATAAGTCAGAGCAATGGACTTTCGTATTTAATTTGTTCCCAATTTTTTATACTTTCTAAGATAAGGGGACAGAATATCTTATTTTGAACACCCTGTACAGATATTAAACTAATGATTAATTCTTTAGAATAGTTAAAATTATACGGGGTGTCCACAACAAACCCTAAAAAGTGAACGGGATGCATCTACATAAAAAAATATGAAACATTTTTCATATGAACATAGGTCCGGAAATGCTCCGTTACGTAGTGTTGCAATAGAAATTGTATTTTCTTTTTTTTTAATAACTGTTGCAAAAAACGAAATTGGGTAATCAGTTTTTTTTGGGCGATAAATCTAAATTTGGTATCAGTTTTTATGTAGCTCTTAGAGGGCGCTTCGTACGCTACTATTGATTTCAATTTGCCCTAACTTTTTTGACAGTAAACTTTTTGTTTTTTCTGAATAAATATTATTCTTACAATCTTTCTAAGCAAAAAAGGTATACTTGTTCAACAACGCTAGAAGTAACCGTTTTCGAGAAATTTGCAAATTTATACGTCAATTCAGGAACACCAAATTTCTAATAATAATAATAAAAACACAGAATTGTTACTCTCAATAATAGTTTGATTCAATTTAAAATAAGATTTTAGTTTACATTTATTTAAAAAATGGTTAATATGCAGATATTGCTAATATGATTTTTATTTTACGTTATACCTGCGTTAAAACAAGGATACTATAGTCCCTATCTGAAACATGTCCTGCAATGCCGAAAGCACAATGATCCACTTTAGTTAAAAGGCGATCGCGATTTCGATCTTTGTAAAGCTCATCAAGCCGCCATAAACAAAAAAAATAAGATAAGGGAGCCCCGTGTAGGGCAAAGGCACAAAATGGATTCACAGAAACAACTACTCTGCTGGCTAATACCACGACCGGCATTGAATTACACTGTTGACTCCAGAATATTAATAATAATAATAATAATAAGTCTTTTATTCAAGAAATGATAAATGCAGTTTAATACAATAAATAAATTATTGCACAATCGATGAATGGCATATGTATCATTAGGATATACCATTGCTAAGTGAAGTTTAGCTATGATGCTCAGGGTGCAGCTATTCTTACACTCAACTTAGCTATGGTATTTACTAGATCTAATTAGAATGGATAAAGAGAAAAAAAGAGAAATATCCTGTTCAAGGAAAAAAAACATTAACAACACTTTAAAACCATACACCTTAATAAATGGAGAATTAACTTAATTCAAATAATTATTATGCCAATAACAATTTTCTCAAAAATGACAATTGTGCTTATTATTATTAGAAATTTGTTGTGCATGCATTAACGCGTAAATTTCTCGAAAACGGTTACCGTTATTTATAAAAAAAATCGAGAAGTTTACTGTCAAATAGTAGGAGCATATTGAAATAAATATTAGTAGCGTACGTAGCACCCTCTAAGGGTTACATACAGTCTGGTATCAAATTATGTTCCCTCACCAAGAGAAACCCGCGGTTACCCGTGCGAAAAATTTATTTTTTGTAATAGATATTTTAAAAAAATTAAACAAATTTTCTGTTTCAACACCCTGTACCTCCATAACGAAGCATTTCCGGACTTGTGTTTATCTGAATTTCTTTTTCATCTTTTTATTTTTTATGTTTGTTATACAGGGTGTTATATAATACCTTATTAGATTTTAAAGATTTGAATATCACCCCCAATTTTGCAAAAGGTATTTGTCTTCGTATTTAAATCCATCATTATGTATATTCTTTGACTACTTTGGAACAATTTCACCATTTTTTTCGATATTTGCGGATCCCTGGAAGAAATACTTTTTTATTAAAAACTGCAACCTTATGTATTAAAACAGACAAATTTTTGAAAAATAAAGTTTTATTCCAAAAAATATAACAAGAACCTAATTTTCTCTTTTTTTTTGTAAAAATGGTAATAGAATATATTGTGAAACAAATAAAACAAATAAATTTTACGTTAAGTCAGCATGGACTAAAATACATGGGATTCTGATTATTATCTGCGGAATTTAAAAGTTTTTGGGTAGGTATATTTTTCTGCAGTTTCAAAACATCAATTTGTGATCAAAAAATGGTTTGTGGCTATACAGAGTTGATAAAAATAGAATTTGACATTTTTAAATTTTGCATTACCTAAGTTAGGTGATTCGGATCCGAGTCAGAATCCTACGTGTCCAACTAAATAATTTTCATTTAGTTTTTTGAGCAGCCTAGTATGGCTATATATCCTAATAATGATTTTTTACCATTTTATTAGACCGCCATTTTGTTTTTCCATATTGGATATTTATCAAAATATTATCATTCCATGAACCTTCATTTTTCCGCAAAATTAAAAAGTTAATAGGGTAAGTAGTTTTTGAGCTATATAGCTAGACAGAACAACGAAAATGGGAAAATATGTTTTTCTGTATCTAGGGGCTCTAAAATGCAAACATCTGCAAAAAATCTCGAAAGATGATTTGTTCACGATTACGTACAATTTTCTTTACGTGTAAAAAGGCCGAAACTTATTCCGAGATAGATACTTAACAAATATTCTGATGGAATTAATTGAGGATTTTTTTTTCAGAATTGGGGATAGGTTAAAGTTTTCAAAATATTATCATATAACATCCTGAAAAATAGGAGGTGAACTTGTTATTACAACTCTACTTAGGCTTAGGCTTAGGCTTATGCAATATCTAATCAAGAAATATTCGACATTAAAATGATTTTAGTTAAAAAAAGTAAATATAATTTTCAGTTTAAACAAAATTTGTTTGAATTCATCAACAAATTACTACTATTACTATTACTTACTATCTAATATTGCTTTTATTTTAATTAAGCTGAAACTAAAACATAATAAGGAAATATGAATATAGTAAGAAACCACCAACAAACATGATAAAATCAATTTATATTTAAGCTTGTTTAAAAGTAGTTTTATGATAGCGTTGATAAAATCCTATAGTTTTATCAATATCATAGAAAAAAATTACTTCAAGTCGATATTTACTTAAACAATTGTCTTCAAGATATCTATAACCCATTTATTGTAAAACTACTTAACTCGGTGCTTTGATTCTTAATTTAACTTTATAAGCTTCTGTATAAACACCACCTTAAACCTTTATTTCCTTGAGAATTATATTAAATCTAATAGGTTTTAAGAATTCTTATACCAAGATTTTTAAGTTTTATTTTGTATTTATGCATATACTAGAGATAGTTCATAAATATTCTCATAAATATATCAAATCTTAGGATATAAATACATTGTAAACGAACTTCATAAGTTTATTATCAATTATTGGTTTTAAGATTTCTTAATCAAAATACATTTTAAGAAATAATCACCTTATAAATCAATTTCATAAATTTATTGACGTCTAAATAAATATTCCTTTTAGAAAATAAACACCTTGTAAAGACACTTCATAAATATTTTATTAATAATAGCTTTGCTTGGATAAACATTTTAAATCTTATTCACAATACTTATTAACCGTGTATTTAATCATTTTAAGTTCAGGGTTTTATGACGTTTTATAGGTTTTAGACGCGCCACGGATTTTCCTCATAAAATTAATTTTCTTAAATCATATTTCAAAGTCAGTAATTTCAGAAGAAAAGTAAAAATTAACTATCGCGCTCAGCAACTGAGACATCTTACATCGGTTTGGCAAAGTAAAATCTTTAGTGTTCCGTGGGCAAAATTTTACATCTCAAATGAGAGTAATAACTTTTAAGAAAGGTTTATTGTGGGTTGGATAAAGTACATTTATACTTAATGAAGAACTATAATCTTATGGTCGCAGAATTAAGAACCAAATAGTCTTAAAAGCGATACTCCCATTTTATTTTACCAAACAATCTATAAGCGTTCATTTTGAATTAAAAAAAGAATTTTAGTTACAAGGGGAAAGTACATGAAAATATTGTTAAAAAAGTTTCGCAAATGCGGTGATACTAAAACGTTCAAAATTTCAAGTTATTTTCCAATTTAGCACTAATTTTCGAAGCGCGTGTGTCCTATATTCCTAAAATATAGATATTTACGATAAATTTTGATGTGCAAAAGAACATTGTGATACAAGTGATCTTTTACCCGATTATTATAACTCAAGGCTATTTAAATTGCATACATGTCACTAAGATCATTTTTATATTAAGTTGTCGTATCTACCATTTTCCTTTTGTTTATAAAGGCTACTTCTTCGTTTCCTCAATATTAAAATTCACAAATCAACCTAAGAGTTTTTGAGTTCAGCTAGATAACTTTTAAATACAATAAAACTTATAGTGGATTTATGAGATTTTTTATTTAAAAGTGGTAAGTGTAAAATAAAGAAAGAATAAATATACTTAAGAATGGTTTTATGAATGCCTTAAGGCTAGAGTTTTAAGAGCATTTGGCTTTATAATTTATTTAAAAAATGTACTTAAAGATCCCTAAAGATAGGGCCTTTTTAGCTTTAAGACATACTTAACAACCTCCTGAATAATCTTTAAGCTTAAAAAGGTTTTATAAGAAGGATTATGAAAAAGTTTTAACAGCATCCTGAAGACCTTCATAAATATTAAATTGCTTGCAGTAAGCAACGCTCGAAGTAGACATTCAATAATTGAATGAAGTATATTTTTTTATTTTTTAAAGAAATGATGTTAATGATGACTGATCGAAAAAGTTTTGCTGCATTTAAACAGGTAAAATGCCTTTGTCTCTGTACATGGTAGCTCAAATATCTCCAGATCTGTTATGCATAAAACTCCTCCCCATATTGTTATGTCTCCGCTCTCAAAAAGCCACAGGGATCAAACCTTTCGGCTTTTCGCCTCCAAGTAAGAATTCTTAGGCCGGATCAAAAAAGGTTTATGCGATTTTCATCAGCCCTCAGACAAACAAGTTGTTTAATGGATTAGGTTTTCTGTATCGTTTACAATTTGTGTGATAATACATTTCAACTTTTCTATTTGCTCTGTATTTAATTATTCCTTTAATGTTTGCTCTATGAAATCTCTTTTGTACTAATTGTATAAATATTCGAAAATGTTTAAATACAAAAAATGTTTTAGAGTATGTACAGGGTATTTACAATATGCGTTACGGTCTAGGAATAATATAAAAATAAATTCATTATTGTCAAGATTTGAGGAACACTGTATATCTCTTTGGTAATAGAGATACCAACAAAATTTAAAATACCTTTGGAGATATCAGTATAAAGTATTTAAAAATAAATGTTATGGAAATTCAAATCATTGTAGAAAAACCGTAGGGCTGTTTAAATATTTGCTTTTTTGCACGCTATATACGGACTATTTTGTATCTTAACAAATCCACATTAAAATAATTGGTAGCTAAAGGTACCGCCTATAGCCTGTTAAAAGGCTTTTTCCCTTCTTTAAGAACTGAAAAAACTGTGACACTTTGAAGTTACCTAAAATTATTGAATCTCAACTTCGAGCGTTGCTTACTGTAATTAGGATATCGGATTTCATTAAAGAGAAAGTCTCATAAAATACTGTCAATTAAAACCAATAAAAAATATCCTTACTCAAGTTTAAACCACCTTTAAGTTTGCAACAAAAAATAATCTAAATTTTACCCTGTTCTAAAATTTAAAAATTTTTAATGCTGCAAAAAGGAGTTTGTGCATCATCTGCTTTATGCGCAAGTAAGTATTCTAAAAACACAATTATTCTCTTTATTCAGGAAAAAAATTCAAAAATTTGTAGCAACCTACAGTTGGGCCACACCTAGTTGATTTTAAACACTCCTCACATTAACCCTATAATATCATCCGACCCAACCTCTGACCTCGTGACATCATACGACCTTGAGCTCAACTCTACCAATGTCGAGCTTTGCGTGCCAATTTGGCAATATGGTATGACGTTATATAATCTGAAAATAAGCTACTTCCACTTGATCTTCCCAACTAATATATGCCCCAAGTAATTTTTACTGAAGTTGAAAAAAAAAATGCACATATTATAAACAATTTTTTCGCACCTATATAGATTGGAAATTTGGTTATGATATGTCCCTAAATTTGAACTTTTGTAAAGACACGTTTTTTTCCAAAACTGTGAACTAGTTTACCATACACGGGGCTCACTAGTCTATGGCAGCCTGATGAGCTCAAAGAAAAGCAAAATAAAGCATTATGCCTGCTGAGTTGCATAACATGTCCCAGACAGGGATCATAGTATCCTTGTTATGATGGTAGTGTAACATGAAATAAAAATATATATCATTATTACTTCCAACGAAAGTCAGTAGTATATATATATATATAAATATATATATATATATATATATATATATATATATATATATATATATACATATATGTATATATATATATATTGGGTATTTCACTTAAAATTCGAGTCACCGTTTCGTCACCAACTAACTGGGATATCAGTTTATAGTTCAATTTGAAAGACAGTATCTTTCTTCATATTCGTAACTTGCCAGATTACTTTTAGCGATGTTGCAGGCTGACGTGTATGCCATTTTAATGGCAACAACGATGAAGTAAGTCATAGAAGGGATAGGGGAGGAGTTTGTCATCTGCTCAGATAGTCAAGCAGCATTTAAGGCGCTGGACTCACCCACTACGTCGAGATATTTTTGGCACTGCGGTCTTGCATATGGGTATTGAGGGTCTTAACTGGAAGGATATACATTTTTATATAGGAAGCACAGGTAGATTCAAGGATGAAAACCTGGTGGCAGGTTGTGATTGAGGAAAGATCTGGGGTAGACTGAAAGGTCCTTGTACGTTTACCAGTCAGGTCTCTAGACCTCCACCAACTACTACTACTAATTTAAAATTGTATAATTTCAAATGGACAGATTTGATTTTAAATCATACTTTTCAAGAAGTTGTGGTCCTTGGGTTTACACGTGACAAATTAGAATTAGTTTCTGATATTTTGCCTGCGTTTGCACGAGACGTCTTCAGGGATCTTCACTGCACGAGTATCCATTCCGAAGGAAACGGAAAAAACTGAGTGAAGCTGTAAAATTAAACGGATATAGAACAGAAGATATTAGCTGTTCGGTTAGATATTATAATACAATAATCCTATACCTTAACTTGCAACCAGTATTGCTTAGATAACCATAAGTTTTACCAGTTGCTGCAGATTACTTTGTTGTCACGGACTATACGTTCTTTTAACAACAAAGTATATTTGAGTGTAAAATTGATTTTTTTTAAGAATTCTGAGGAGGTCCTCCATTCGCACAATAAGATTGATCAGGATATTATATTCCCTGTCCCTGCGGTAAAGCGTATATATATATGAACTAGGCCGTCGGTGTCTACTAGACTTAACAACCATGAAAGATGTATAAGTAAAAAACAAATTGTTTAATTCGTTGTAGCAGAACACCAGCATTCAACAGGACACATGATTAATTTAAAAGTTTTCGTATCAGTCTCGGAATATATAAGTAGAAGACTAACGAGTCTATTGTTCGAAAATTTGCGTGCTACATCATACGTGAAAATCAATCACTAGAATAAGGCACACGTCAGTGCGAACAGATTGTATATAAATAAATGAACTCTTCTCACCGCAGATCATTCAGTGTTTTGATTTCGTGTAGTGAAGATGAAGATCCTCCGCTTGTGTTAATGATTTTTCAATGCTTTTTTGGGACTGGAGGCCCCCTAAGATATTCACCATCACCAATAGCACAACAGGTCTTGGTGCAGCCACTTGTACGTCGCTCAGCACAATAATTAATTTCTTCCCTCTATTTACAGCGCCATTAAGCACACAAAACAGGTGTATAGGCGCAACTTCGTAGCACATTTTTAAATTCTTTTCTATTTGAACTTTTTAGTCAAAACGGCAAACCCTGCAACTTTCCTTTTTCTACAACCATGCGGTACATAGATCACTACACTAGTATGGTATTATGCTATCTACCAAACATTACCCCATGGTAGATAAAAATCGTATGTCAAGAAAATATAGGTAAACGTTTGGATCTACATCAACTTGAAATAAAAAAATCTTTATCAACAAATTTGCTTAAAACAAATGACCAGCAAAATTTCCAAATTACACCAATAATAGATAGCACAATTTTAGTTTAGTATTCACTGAATCGTCTGTTGAAAAAGGCCTAAAAAGACGAATTCTATGTAGAGTAACTCCCTAACAAATATTTGAGACATTAAAAAGGTAAAGCTTTTCTCTCTTAAAAACTACTATTTAAAAAATCGGCCAGAAAAACTACTAAAAATGAGCGCAAAAACTACTTATTCAATTTATTTTAAATTATACCCAAAAATCAAGTGTGGCATAGGTAGAAACTGGTCAAATATTGGTATAAACCCAATGTGGTGGAACAAAATGGCGACAATAAAAATGTTTGAAAAGACTATACACACTTAGAAAAGTCGGATTATGTAGAGGGGTAAGATGGATAAAGGCGTATTAAAATTAATAGTTTGCTTCTTTCGGTTGCATACTTTGCAGAATTTTAATTAATTACATAATGTAATTAACATATAACGATTTGAATGTAACAGTGACTTCGTTTTTCCAGTCGCTGTTGTCTACGTAATTGTTGACCACAGTTAAATTGATTATAGGCATAGGACAGCTATCGCAAAGCTGGCCGAAGTCTATATGAGGTGTATCTCGTAGACAAGACTTCCAGGTTAAATGCTTAAGGAGCAACGCGTGCAATTAATTTCATCTGATTCTTCAAAAAAAGATCTCACTGTTTTGGAATATATTTAAACACAAACCCTCGTTTGTCCTTTCTATTCCGCGTTACATTTTAACCATGTCTTGCAATATTTCACAGATGATAAGCGTAACCTGTGAAATATGGCAAGTGGGAAGTAGCTGAATGTAATGCGTAAGAGAGTGGACAAGCCAGGGTTTGTAGTTAAATATATTCTAAAATATAGGTATTCAATAGTTGACTTTTAAATTTTTCCGTGTTTCGATTCGTTTTAATGCAAGCTTTCAGAATCTCATACAATACGTGTGAACAAAGTTGACTGACCTAACACCCCGAATTCGAAACTTCTAACTGAATGCTGAACTCGAGATCGAATGGTCCAAGCCCAGCACCCCAGTTGAATGTAAATAAAATGAGACCCAGATTCTGATGCGTAATCACGGAATCCACCGCCTTCACCTCGGACATATGATTGAGGGACAAATAGCTCTGGGTGGGGGGTTCCGGAACAAGAACAAAATGTCGGGCTGCCGATGCTACAATATATTAATATTTTTTAATTTTCTTTGTTGCTTTTTCACCCCCTAACAAAAATCTGTCCTTTCTAAGGCTACAAAATAATTCGAAATTAACTGGTTGTCGATTATAAAACTTGTGTGTATCTAGGACCTCGCGGGTATATTATTAAATTATTATTCATTATTAAACACCAGTCCACTAACATCAGACTATCCATGAACTGGTTTACCTATATTTACAAGCTGTTAAGGATAAATGGCAATAAACATATTATTTATTAAACAGCATTTCATTACTGTGGAATATATTATATTAGCTGTGAATGCGTCGATGTATTATCGTTGGTTCATTATTTTTAGGTGATAGGTATATTTTGAATCATGTGTGCCTTTGATTTGAATTAAAAAAATCAGCCTAATCTGCCAACCATGTTTAAGTAATCAATCGCAGAACGCTAACTAATAATAGTATACTTTTAAAGTACATAAAAAGCTTTGAAAATATATCTGATTTAAAAAGTGCTATACGCTATCGTATACTCAAAATTATTGTCCATATTCATTTTTCACACGACAAAGTTTAACATTCGACGGCATAAAAATACTTTTTGATATATTGAAATTGGAAAATTGAATACGAACAAGAATTAGACTACAACCATATGTCGATGTATAAGTACTATTGTAGTAAATTGAAGTTTTTCACACAGAGCCGACCAGTGACGATAAATCCGGTGCCGTACGAAATGGTTTCGCACCTAAAACTGAAAACTATTTGCACAACCTTTATTACATATATAACAAAAATTACCGTCTCTATAAGGGATGCCCGGGATTTGATGATGATTGTTGAAAATTACAATTAATGTTCCCTTTATTTCATATTTTCTAATCCTTTCTTTTATTAGTGTTTACGACTTATTCTCACAGTCCATCACTGACTCCTGACGATGACGTGTTTAAACATCTGGCTTTGACATATTCTACGAACCATGCTAAGATGAGTAAAGGTGTTTCATGTAGAACATCTCAGACTTCTTTCCGAAGAGTAAGTATATCTTATTAATAATATGCCATGTAGACCCGATTAAAGAAGAGTGTAACCCTTTTTTAATACTTTTATATGTAAGCCGATTTAAAGGACTTAGTTACGCCTGATCTATTATTTGTATAGTACTATTTTAGGAAGTTTAAGATATAGGATGCTCTTTTACTTAAAGCAGTGTTTTAAAGATATTATAAGGTTACATCGTTACATGGAAAATGTAATCTGAATTAAGAACAAATCCAATTTAATATCAAAAATTATATATCTAGTGCTAGTTAGACCCTTTTTTTGGTTTTCACTAGGACTGTTATCTTTAATCTAAAAGGTATACTTTTTCGATATAATTTAAATGCATATTTTTAAATACATCAAACAAACAAGAGGATGGATAAAAAACTTTTTTTTTCTTTTCAGCTTTCGGTAGTCCATTGTTGGACATAGTCCTCCCCAATTCTTTTCTAGGTCTCTCTACCTCTGGCTTGTTGATACCAGTTTCTTCCTGCTACCTCTTTTTTGACATCGACTCATCACCCAGATGTCCCGCCCAACTCCATTTTAGTTTTGTTATGCGTTCCAGTACGTCAGTTATACCTGTTCTTGTCTTTATTATTTCGTTCTCTTCGTATCTTTTAGGATCAACCTAGCATTTTCCTCTGCATTGATTTTTGGATAGTTTTCCGTTTTTCTTTTTTTGGTTAGTGTTGCTGTTTCCATGCTATGTTAGTACTGGTAGAACGCACGAATCGTACACCTTTCTTTTCAGAGACACAGAAAATCTTTAATTTTTGAAGATTTAACCCAAGCGACCCAAAGCTATCATCCATGCTGTATTCTTCGCTATATTCCCGCCGTCTGGTTTGATTTTGCCAGCTAGTATGTTTCAGATATACACACTTCTCGACCTTTTCGAGGTTGTTGCTGTTTACTGCAAACTCTTTCTTACTCCTGGACATTATCTTAATTTTATTTATATTTCTATATTCAGATCTATTTCTTTTGAGGCTTTTGCTATTAATAGTAAAATTACAATTAATTTTACTATACATATATGTTATGTTCTCCAGTTGATTCTCATCCGGACTTATTTTGACACCGGCAAAGTGCACGTGATTCAGAAATTTGACATCTATGTTTAGTCCTTTTTCATTTTAATCCATTTGTTTAAGATGTTTTCGAGAGCAAGCGTAAATAATTTTGAGGACATTGTATATCTTTGTCTCACTTCACGATTTACAGGAATTTTGTTGGTTTTGTTTTCTTCGTCTAGTTTCACCTGGATGGTAGGATTTAGATATATGTTTTTAGTTTGATGTATCGTGAATCTACTCTAGCATCTCGTAGACGTTTTAATATTACTCATAGTTCTACCGTGTCAAAAGTTTTTTGGTAGTATATAAGGCGCAGATAAAGGGGCTGATGGTATTTCTCGCACTTTCTTATTAATATTTTTACTATTTGCAGGTGATCTAATGTGCTATAGCCTCTTTTAAATGTCGCTTACTCTATGGGTCGGTAAAAGTCAAGTTTATTGGTCAGACTTTTTATGATTATTTTTGAGAAAAGTTTGTACAAGTGGGACAGCAAGCAAATTGGTCTGTAATTTCCTGTCTATGCCATCTTTTTTTGTAGACTTCTGCGTTTACCCATGTAGCTGATATTCTACTCTCCTCCAGGCATCGATTAAATTAATAACAGTTTTATGGATTTTATAAGAGTTTCCACCGCTTTTTAACATTTCGACGGTTAGTCGATTTTAACCCGCAACCTCTCCTTTTTCATATCCTTTAGGGATGCGAGAATTTCACTTTCTGTTATTTGTGGGATATCTTTTGATCCCACGTGTGTTTTCGCTGTTTTTTTTTATTCTCTATTATTTGTTTAATGATATCTGTGAATTATCAAATCCTTCCTGATATCTTTACTTATTTTTCTGTTGTCTTGTATTCTATGGTATGTTAATTAAGTTGCAATCTTTCTTAGTTGACTTAGTTATTTGTTGGATTGCTTATTATTTTGAATACTTACTTCTTAACTACCGTTCGAATGTTACCTGTTATCTTCAATGTCATTTCGTCCATCTTTAAGTTTTCCAGATACACTTGTGACAATTTTTATTCAAGTTCTTGTATGCATTTTCCTTCTTGACAGATTTTGTTTTAGTATTTCGGTTACAGGAGTATGCCTTTATTGAAGTAATTTTTCCTTTCTATTTTAGTACTCGTTTCCCTCGGTCGTTTTTGATTCCTATTTAGGAATGTCCGATATATCTTGACTTGTTTGTGTTAGTTGCTAGTTTTGCGTTAAAATCTCCGATTGCCATCCAAAACTGTATCTTTTCGGCTTTCTTGATTAGAGTTAGGTCTTTATAGAAGTTTATGATAGTTTTGTTACCCGCGGTACCACTATGTACATAGGCGTCGATTTGGATATTATATATTTCCGTTAATTTGAGTATTATGTACACGTCAGATATAGCTCGCATCTTTGTGATAAGGTGTTTTTTTTCATATATAAAAATAGCTATTCCTCCCAGTCCGTTGTTTTTTTTTGTTACTTCGAAATAGTGCATGCACCGAGTTTAAGATTGTACAATTTTCTCCTGGAAGTCTATTCTCACATATTCCTAAAATGTCTCATATTATTTGACGTAGTTCTCCTTCAAGTTGGGTCTAGTATTCCTGACATCTTAATGTTTGGCTGTTATATATGGCGATGAATAACTTCATTCTTGCATCATTTTTAGTGTTTGCCAATGATCTTTCTTTTTCCTGGTTGGAAGTGGGAAATCCTTTTGCGGACACCAATGGCCCGGCGCCTGTTGGTAGTGTCGGACTACCGCAGAATACCGACCAAAACTCACCCCCTGGCACTGAAACTTTAAAGCTTATTGTGCCAGTTGCCAATGACCTGCCCTCCACTGAATCAAGGGCTGTTTGGACTTTTAGAGTCAATGTGGGATTTTGAATTTTAAACTCTACCCACCTAGGGTACTTTCTGTTTGCTTAAACGTTTCATATTCAAAAATCACTTAAATCGCCTTCGAATTAGCAAAAAATCAATTTGGCTCGATGGATCAATGTAATTTTTTGAGTTGATAAGGGACCCAATCTAGTTTTTTCGCTTTTTGACAATTTTGAAATACGGTATTTTAGTTTTTCGCAATATTTTCAGTTTTGTTTTTTGACAATATTTACAACTAACTCTTTTGTTAGTGGAATTCAGATTTTCTCTAAACTAAAAGTTAATTTACATTTTATGCATTTAAGGCAAATAAAAACACACGTTTCCTACAAATAATTGAAATCCGAGATACGTAGAAAACTCTCTTCAAAATAGTTCATTTTGTTTATAACTAAAGCCCGCTATATGAGGTATTAGTTAGTAATATATTTAAGAAAATTCAGTTTATTTTTTATTTCTATTTTTCTGACATGCGCAATCTATTTATTTCGTCTTACGTTTGGGAACTATTTCCTGTTAAAATAACGACTTTGGTGTTGGTTTGGAATGTTTTTTTCTCAAATTGATTAACATTTACGTTGCGCGACTGCTGATAATTTCAAGTGTATTTTAGAAATTCATTAAAGAAACTTCTATTCTTTGGCATAAAACTTTCAAAATGACACATAATCCACTTTAAATTTATTTCTGCGCTTCATGATGTGACGTAGCCAGATGATGGACAATTTTTAAATTTAAATTATTTTTATTTAGTATCTCAAGGATGCTTTTTTATGCTTGAGTGAATTACTGAACACAAGAATAGTGTAATACCGATTATTTCATAGCAACACCGTCATTATTATATAATAATTAGAGATAAAATAATTATATCATTATTCAATTATTGAATTCTTATTCCGCTGTCATGTATTTTAATAACAGTTCGATACCTATTTTAATTTTATTATCAATCCAAATTTATAATTAACTTTTTTTAAATTTTTGAAATATTTATTGCAGGGAATTACCAACGGAGCTGAATGGTATCCGCTTACCGGTGGTATGCAAGACTACAATTACGTGTGGTATGGCTGTATGGAAGTTACATTAGAAGTCTCTTGCTGCAAATATCCCCCAGCATATGAATTACCAAAATATTGGGAAGATAATAAAATGGTAAGCTAAGTTAATATATGTAATTATAAATCTATGTTTCTACTCTATAAATGTGTCAGTAGTAGAAAATAATGTTCGGGAATTTAGGATAGAAGAAAATAAATTTGAAAATTAAGTCCTGTAAAACGCAACCATTTTACGAATCAACATCCGATATTCCTATACAATATCAAAAAATTGATATCGCAATATAGACGTATTTCATGAAAAACAGACTTGGGTGAACGGTCAAATTTGCAATTAGAATCAAGAAAAAACTAAAAACAGGCAACGAACTGAATAACAATGATCTGCTAGTAAAAGAATTTGTTTGAATTTCCATTACCTTAATTTTTATTGTTATTTATCACGACGCGTCGCGAGGTTGCGAGTGAGGTGTGTCTTTAATCATGAGTTTAAACTTGATAATTGAAGATGCACCTCAATCGCAATGTTGTGATAAATAAAAAGAAAGGTAATACAAGTCCAAACAAATTCTTTTACCGATAATATTTCGTTACTACAGTCAATACTCTCTTTCGTTATTGCTGTTTTTTTTTCTTAAATATATTTGGGTTTTGCTTGTAGATTAATTTTTTCTTCACATTACTGCAGTTGGCCGAAAGAAATGATTCAAGGATAAATAAATGAAAATGAAATTTTTGGGGACACAAATTTTATGTCCTAATAAAAGATAATGATGACAAGGTCATTATCGTGTAATTCTAAAATCACGATTTCGAATACTTCAAGATTTCTGAATTGATATAACAAATTCTAATTCAAAATTCAAATATATATTTCATGTTAACATACAAAAGTATTTACATACGTCAACAGATTGGTATTAAAAAACATTTTAAAAAATGTAATAATAAAACATTATAAAATTATCTAAAAGGAAAAATTATAACTTACATATTTATATAAGGTTAAAACCAAATACATATAAAATCGAAATTACAAATAGAATGAGTCTACAAATCATAGACCACACAATAAAATCACTAAAACTATTATTAAAAAAATCATCTGTAAAGATAACTCTTAATTTTCTACTTAAACACCCTGGTTGGTAGCGAGGCGTAGGACACATGAGCCTGTATGATATCCTGAAATGCCGTGACAAATACCCTCCGCGGTAGAGAATTCGACATCCTTCGAAGGAGGAAAACATTCTATGCCAGTTTCCATGCCAGAAACTCAGCGTGGTATTGCTATGTTAGCTGGGGTCCAGATGAATTCCCAAGAAACGAACATACTTACTGTTGGTTACCGAGCTCACGCCTTTAAGAGAAAAGTACATTTCTTCCGTTTTATCTGCGTTCAGACACAAATAATTAGCTGTAAGCCAGTCAGCAAGTTTTGACCTCGTCTCCTCCAACAGTCTGCGAGCCACAGACAGGTCCTTTACTTAGGGCAGTAGTGTAATCCGCCAACACTATGATGTCGGTACAAGAACTAGTCACACTAAATAGATAATATAGTTCGAGAAGACGACTGGCCTCAGCACTGGACACCGCGGCATCCCATAGGTGTTCTGTAACGTGATAGGATTACCTTCTGTTGAATATCACAAACTGCCGTCTGTTACCAAGGTAGGATTCAAGAAGGTTTACACTCTCCATGTTAAAATTATACCCCTTGAGCTTGTCAGTCAAAATAATCAGGGAGATACATTGAAAAGCTTTTGACAGGTCGCAAAAGAGAGAAGCTGTATAGCCACATTCTTCAAAATCCATATTGATAAGGTCAATCATTTTTCGAATTCCCTGACTGTACAGTGAGCTTCCCTAAATACAAAGTAGCTTACATTGAATAAACGCAATTTTTCAAAATATTCAACTATCTATTGTTTTAGACCTTTGTCCAATATTTTTCCGAATATGAAATGAAATGAATGAATATGAAATGATTAAAATTGATTTGTAATTACCTGGTGTATTTCTAGAACTTTTCTTATGAATGGAAAATTACCTTCGAGATTTTCAGACAGTCCGGAAACACTCCCCTTTGTAGACATTCGTTATGTTTTTGTCAGAGATACATTTTATAATTATTGTATTAAAGCCATAATAGACGCTACTCTCTTTGTTTTTTTTTTAATTTAGCATAATATGCGTTACTAGAATCAAAGTTAACTCTGAAAAAGAACTGGTGCTGGCAGCAACAGAAAGACCACTGACAATATTCTCAACACCTGTTACAAAAAAAAACATTAAATTCATTAGAGGATATATCTTGTTTATTAGATCTATTTTGGATTTACCAATAATCTGCCATTCGAGGTATTGGTGGAACTATGTATAAACTTATCGTTAGCTTATTGATTGTTTTAATGCCCTCCTATACGCTGCTCGATATTTCCTGATAATATTTAATCCAGAACGGTCTTGAACTCTCGACAGTTCTGTCAATAGTTTTCATATTATGAAGTTCATCATTAAACGAAATTTTTTTTTTAAACTCCCATTCACAAGAGGCACGTCTCTAAATGGAAATGTAGTCTCAGCTGTACTTACATCTATATGGGCGTCGTCCAAAAAATCCATCTCATGTCACCAATTTAATTTTAAATTAAAAATAAAAGACCCCTCGATGTTATTGGCCTAGTTTTGATTCTTTCCTCAGCTGCTGGTTTCCCGCAATGTTTGTAATATATTCAGGGTCCATAGTTACCAGATAATGCAGTGTCAGTTATCTGAACCTCATAATCAGTTTTCTCAGGAATTTTGTCTGGTATTCTTAAAGATAGTAGGAAAAAAATATGACAAACCAAAGCCAAAAACAATAGTTTTTGTCACACACCCTATTAAAATAAATATAAAAATCACGATTAAAACATTCATCCTCGAAATCTTATCCAATAATGTATTTATTTTATCCAAAAAGATTGAAAATCCACTTATAGTTATTTATATATTGTAATAAATAACGAATTAAATTGTAAGACTTCTGTTGCACAAATTTCACAGTAAATCTCCAGAGATAAGTTTCCAATATCATACCTGCACTACATAAATATCTTTCAATCAGTACAAAATTTTCTAAGTTCAATTTTTTCACAAAATACTAAGAGACATTTTTTTGTATAAACGATAAAGTAGTTATTTAAAAAATAATTAGGCGTACCATTTTTTTTAAGAAAGTCCTGGTTAAAGTAAAAACTACTGACTACTTTAAAAATTTAGCCTTAGATACCTATCAGGTTGTTCCAAATTTTAATCAAGCAACTCTTATTGTTTCAGTAAAACTAAAAAAACAACTTTAAACATCTGTTCGTCTTATTTTGTTACAAAGAATTTCTTTTTATCCGCATGTTTTTTTTCAAACTCCCAGGTATATTTGATTTCAATTTTGTAATTAAAGAAGAGAAATTACAAAAACTAAAATTTAATACATTGTTAGAAGGTTACAAATGGCGGACTAGTGAAATGTTAAAAAAATTATTACTAAAAAAACTAATTAAGCAATTTACCTGAAATTTTGCACACAAATCAAGTATTAACTGGGAATGAAACGGAAAAATTTTGGTACCAATTTAAGACGGCGAAACAAAATGGTGGCCTACCGAAATGCTAAAAAAAATTATTACTTATAAACTACTTATCCAATTCACCTGAAATTTTGCACAAAAATCAAAAGTTTTATGTAGGAATGAGCTGGTAAAATTTAATATGAAACCAAGATGGTAAATCAAAATGGCGTCATAAGAAAATATTTCAAAAATTAACCTGAAAAACTGTTAATTAGATTGATTTGAATTTATGTGCAAAAATTAAGTGTAATATAGAAATGCTGATAAAATCGTGGTACGAATTCAAGATGATTTGTGTTCCAGAAAAATATCACCTCTCCCGCGATCTTCATATTTTAGTGTCCCGAAATAGCAAAAAACATGTTTCTCAATTCCATTGATCTGACTGTCTGTTCGCAATCCAATTTGGTGGAAAAAATCGATGACCTAATTATCCAGATTACCTCAAATGTATCAAGTGTTAGAATGAACTGGTATCATTTTGGTTCGAATCCAAGACGGCAAAATAAAATGACACCTAATAAAATTTAAAAAATGAGCCTGAAAAAACTACTCATTAGTTTTATTTCAAATTTCATCCATGTGTTTGCTAAATAACTATGTACCGAACTAAATTAAGTCACACTTCACTAATCCTAATAAAAGAAAAGATTCATAATAAAGGAAGTTCCGGGTAAAGGAGTTTACCGATTTCTAATACTGTAAATTTCTCCACTAATCCTCTTAGATATTAAGGATAATAATTAATGTCTTAATTGGTAATATGGAATCAATATTAGATGAATCGAATCTCGTTTTCTTCAATAAGAAATGTTTAATTAACTAATTAATTCGTTGCAAATTGTTTAAAAATTAAAAACACGAGTTGTATAAAAGTAAATGTTATGTTTATTTTTTTCCAAAGCAGATTCAAAAATCCGGTTTGGCGCCCATTTAGAGTAGCGCCCGTGTTCGTTGCATGCCCGCTTAGGGGTACCCTGCGCAGCTGGAGTTTATTAACAAAACACGATTGATGCATAAGTGCGAATTTATATCTATTTTTAAGCTTCGCCTTAATTTGACACAGTTTTATATTGTCACAAAATTTCTATTTTTGTTTTCAGGTGTTATGATGTCATTTCAGGAGTTTTTTTATTATAACGTAAAATTATTCTTAAAAAAAAAATTACTTATACAGAGAATTATGTGTAACAAAATAGTCCTTATAAGTTTCTCTGTTTTAGGCATTGCTGAAGTATATAGCTGAGGCACACAGAGGTGTTCATGGTTTTGTATTTGACGAAGCCGGCTATCCTGTTGAAAAGGCATCATTAAAAATTAAATCCAGAGATGTTGGTTTCCAAACAACGAAATTTGGAGAGTTTTGGAGAATATTGCTGCCTGGAAGATATAAACTAGAGGTATGAAATTATATTACATTATTCCACTTGCCTAATATCAGTTTGGAGAAACTATTTGGTATTAGAAATATTAATTTGACTGATTATCAATAATATGCAATAATCCATGTAGTAATTTCTATTATAATTTAATTAGTTTCTATCTACATGTTAAGAGTAAGATTATTATTATATTCATATTAATGGAGGCAAAGCAGGGACAAATTTAGAACTGATGGAGCCTAGAGCTTTAAGTATTTAGGTGTCATTGAGCCACGCGAAGTTTTGCGAGGCTGCCCTTTGAAAATGACTGATGACTAAAAAAAACAAAAATTATGCTGCGTCTTATATTTCGCTGGTAAGCTAATATCCCCCTCTTGTCCATACCTAACGGCACCACGTCGCATGTGGGCACTATGGCAATTCGTGGGCAAGTCCCCGCAAAACCTCGCGCCAACTCTGTGCTGGGGACGGGACCTATAGCTATAGCCACCATAGGCTGACCTTTAATCCTGGCCTGCGGCGAAGTTAGAACTGACTTATTTTGACCAACATATATTTTTATTTTTCTGTCTTAATTTTATTTCTTTCATGATAACTTTTAAACTATTGCTCAAAATGTTGATATTGTATCTAAATGGTTTTATATAAATATTATTTTACTAAATAAAATTATTATTTCTGGTTATTTATAGGTCTATGCCGATGGTTTCGTTCCAAGAGAGGTAGAATTTATGGTTGTTGACGAACATCCTACGTTACTTAATGTTACGTTGCACGCAGCTCAGGTATTACCTTAGTGTTAAATTGAAATTTCTTGGTATTACGCTGTTATACTGCATTTCATCAAGGGGAATTCAAAAATGTCTGTATATTTTTCGGAAAATGTAATTATCCCATTTCCATTTCCATAATTTCTGAATAAAATCTTTTATATTTAAATTTCGCTCAGAATTGCATGATTGTGTAATATCATTTTTATAAGGGATTTACGAAAATATTAGCTATACATCCGATATTCACCGTAATCCTGGTTATGTCACTCTTTGCTCGCAAAAAATTATATTCATATTTGATGTTTAAGAAAACACGGAAATTAAGTCGGTTTATAAGGTGTTTAACTAAGGGTAGCGATATTTAATTTTAAGTCAGTATATTGGAATAACTGGTAAGTATAACAAATAGATGTGTGGCATTCCTGGTTAAGTAAACATTTTAATATCAACATAAATTGGTTCGTTAGGATAAAAATAAACGGCCTTAAGCCGTGAATAAAATAAATAGAACTGAAGAAGTATTTATGGAATTGATATTGTTCCCTATTTTGTACTTAAAAAGAATTATAAATTAAATAACTACCTAGGTAATGTAAAAAAATAAAACAATGAGTTCTGTCGTCGGTGACCCATACATGTCTTAAACAACTGGAGAAAGTAGTTTCGATAGACTACAAACTGTGAAATTCTTGAACTTCTCTTGTTTTATAAAACTTTCTATATCTTTGCCCAGTTTAAAACCTACAAAAAATTAAATTTCAACAAATGTTAAACATATTTTCTTCTAGAACTAATAAAAGTTTTTATGTTTATAATTATTTTTTGTACGAGTTTTTGTTGCTAATGTTCAATTGTTTATCTATCTTAAGCTTCTCTTCTACAATTTTCGTAGAGAATTTTTAACAATTATTATATAGAGTATTTTGTCCCTCTTTTTAGGAGGGTTTACTAAAATCTATTAATCGAAGAAAAACATTAAACCAAAACAAAGTTCAGGGCATGTGCATGTCGCTCTCCCACTCCACCTGGGTTTTCATTGATGATGTATCATGGCTCGCCGATTCAGACCAATAACGGTGATTCTTCCCACTTTTTGCAAGATGTTCACGTGATGCTCATTATTTTGGTTCATTGCCTTTCTTCGGTAAATGGACTATAGCTGAAATAGATCAAACGAATTCTAAGATAAACTAGTTTAACTGGAGGCTCTCTGCATCCGATTCAGTCACATGGGATTTCCCTGACAATAACATAGCCACTATTCAGTCTGTTCACCAAAATCATGGGATTCTTCTAAGTAAAACCAAAATCCTACAGACAAGAAATATCATCTTTAAGAAATCATAGTTCTTGGGTTTAGATCATGTCATATTGGAATTTCTTTCCAACGTTTTGCCAGAGATTGCACGAAACATTTTTAGGGTTTACTGCACGAGATCAAACTCAGTGTTGTCGTACCTATCACATTTGCTTATCTAGCTGCGAACTCCTTATATCATTTCGTTTGAACAGTGTCGTATTTCCTAACGTAGAATTTAACAGATCCGATATTTAGTTTCTGAAATTCGTATTAAACCTAAGATACTTCGTTGTAGCTCGATATTTTTTTCTGCTATCAATATTTTTATAACGTTTATTGTATCACCTAGTTAGAGGCCACTATAGAACCAATAAATAAATTTGCACAGGGTTTGCAATCAGCCAATGTTTTTCCTTTTTTATTATTAATAAGAAATGTTCGTTTTAACATAATAACATGTATTATTTTAAAAAATATTTTGTAATTGTCAAACTTTTTCAAAATATCATGGCAATCAAGGTAGTAATTATTTTTGGGTTATTTACACGTCCTTGCAACTTTATAATTATCGGTTTACTGTTATATTAATGAAATTATAATTACTTGGTAACTTCACAGCTTACAAATTATATTAAATAGACAAAAAAATTATAATGAAACAATTGAGTGTATAACTTGTATATCAGAATAAAGTCATAGCAAGGCGCTTTCGACTCTCTAGTCATTCTCAGCTATAAACAGGGTTGTAGACCTTAATCGAGCATTATAATTTGATAGCGTTTAAATCTATTTATTTATTCAAAAAAAAAATATGTATCGGGAACTCTGTCAAGATATAAAAAATAAAATCGAAGTTACTCTGAGGGTTTCTGTGTAGATTATAATTTACAATGTTATCAACAATGTTCTTATCTTTTTCTTGAATATAGATATTCTAACAAACGGGTGGTTTGGGTTTAATCTATTTAAATAAAAGATTTGATTTTTTTAAAACATTTTAAAAATATATGAACAAAAATGAAAAGATGTGAATTACTATACAAAAATTATTTCTTAAAATAAACAATAAAAACAATTATTAACCTAAATTAAAATCTAGAAAAAAGGCGGAATTTACTTAAGTTCTTCAATCTTAAAACAAAAGAAAAATAAAATAAAATTCTTTAAATAATCCATAAAATTAACACCAGAATATATGTTAAAATTACTCTTTAAATAAATACTAAGAATCAAAATAAAATATCTGATGAACTCTTAACTTATACCCACCAAGTCTCATCTATTTATTTTATATCTACCTAGGTGTCGCTAGGGTTAAGAGAGGAAATATATTCAAAACAATTCCACTACTATAAATCTGATAAAATTTATATAATTTTATATAGGCCTATACTAACGTATCCACATTCTGGGTCCAAAAGATTATGGCAAAAAAAGGAAACTCTTTCAGCCAATCTTTTCTGAAGGGAAACGATTCCCCCGGAAAACATGACCCTTTCGGGAATATTCCTATTATAAAATATTCGATTGTATTTTTAGCATAGTAAATTGACAATATATTATCAGCGAAGCGAACGAAATAAAATCTTTCGATTAATCTTTGTTTTAAGTTAATATTACCAAGTCATCCCCATATGACTCTTAATTTTTGACCAAAGTGTGAAGTCAATCAGGTCATTAGTTTTTTAGCTACGCTGCGAACTGACAGACATACAGACAGACGTGACTATATGTAAATCCTGGGAGGGTAATTTTTTTTCCGTGATCTCCAATTCGTACCAAAATTTTAACAGTTCATCTCTGTACCACAATTAGTTCTTGCAAAAATTTTAAATCGATCTATTAAGTAGTTTTTCAAACTAAAATTATAAATATTTTATTAAGCCATCATTTTGTTTCACCATCTTGAATTTGTACCAAACTTTTACCAGCGGTTTCCTAGAATTCCTATGTAATACTTGATTTGTGTGCAAAATTTGAGGTAATTTAAACTGGATAAATAATTTTTTTAGTAATTACTTTTTTTAACATTTTACTAGACTCTCACTAAAAAAAACGTATAAAAATTTGTTACGTTACATATTTCTTAGAAACTGCCATGCACCTAAAAATATTTGCAAATTTGATAACGATTTTAATAAACATTGAGTATGTAAAAGTGTAGAAGATTTTCTGCTCAATTTTATTTTTTTACTTCTCTCGTAGAAGGGAAGTATTGTAATCGTGACAAAATCACCCACCTAGGTTTTTATAGATCTTGGCGTTTTAGGGACCCTAATGGCAAAAAAACATGTTTTCTCAATTCCGTCAGTTTGTTTGTCGGTCTGTTTTAAGAGTCATATGGAAATGAGATGGTATCATTTTAGTAAAACTACAATATGGCGGAACAAAATGGCGGCTTAGTGAAATGTTAAAAAAATTATTACGAAAAAACTGCTGACCCAATTTAACTCAAATTTTGCAGAAAAATCAAGTGTTACCTAACAATCAACTGGTAAAATTTTTGTACGAATTCAAGATGGAGAAACAAAATGGCGGTTTAATGAAATATTAAAAAAATCAGCCTGAAAATATTACTTAATAAAATGCTTTCAAATTGTGTGCAAGAATTAAGTATGATATAGAGATGAACTGGTGTATTGTAGTACGAAGTCAAGATGGCGGAACAAAATGGCGGCCAAATAAAATGTTTTAATCGTGAGAAAATCCCCCTTCCAGATTCTACATATCTTCACGTTTAGCGTCCTTGGATCCTAGATGCCAAAAAATCATATTTTCTATATTCCGTCGGTCTTTATATCTGTTTGTCAGCTCGCCGCATAGCTAAAAGACTACTAAACAGATTCATCTCAATTTAATTTACATAAAGGAGATAACCTGGTAATATTTTGGAAAAAATAGCACAACACATAGCCTGGTGCAACGTTAAAAAATATTGCTAAAAAGCTGATTATCCAGTTTACCTTAAATTTTGAACAAAAATCAAGTGTAATATATAAATGAACTGGTCAACATTTGAGTACGAATCCAAGATGGTGTCTTAATAAAATATTTAAAAAATGTGCCTGAAAAACATCTTATTAAATTAATTTCAAATTTTGTTCATTAAGTCTGATATACTATTAAAATTGTGATTCGAATTCAAGATTGTGAAACAATATAACGCCCAAATAAAATGTTTAAAAAATTCACGTAAATAAATCTTCCTATTCAAATTGTGCACAAAAGATAAATGTGATATAGGGTTAAACTGATACGAATTCAACACGACGGAACAAAATAGCGGTCTTGAAAAAATCAGTGTAAAAACTATTTACTTGATTTATTTTAAATTATGCCTAAAAACCATAGAGAGAAACTGGTAACATATTGGTACAAATCCAATATCTTGAAACAAAATGGCGCCCAATAAACATGTTTGGAAAGACAGTATATGCATATATGTCATTAAATGTGCGAAAATAAATTGAGTATCTTTTGACTATTCCTAATAAAAGAAAAGATTCATAACGAGAGAATGTCCGGGTAAAGAAAATGTATCGATTTTTTTTTATTTTGATACCTTTTGTTTAAGAAGATATACGGTTTTTTTAATGTGTTTTATAAACTAATAGTATAATAAAATACTAGAAATCTGGGCAGGTTAAGGGAGGGACACGAGTTTCCTCTTTAGTTTCATCACATATTATATACAGATAACTGATATAAAGCCTAATTGTATTACCAAAGCATCTTCGTTAAAAGTTTTAATTGTTACAAATTAAGACTGGCGTAAAAAAATCATGAATATCTTAAACAGAGTGGGTGAGGAATTAAAGATGTTGCAAGTTGTTCATTAAGTGTTTGTACAAACTTAGAGGCAAAGTATCAAACAATAGAATATTAATTATTATTCTCAATATGTTAAAAGCTACTTATTTAAGACAGTCTAATGGATATTTAAATGTTACATTTTCTATTATTAGGTATTTTTTTACAAAAAATGATACGCCGCTGATTTTACATAATTTAATCGCGTCAAAGAATAAAAATACATAAAAAAAGTTTTATGATAATTTTGATTAATAATTTGATTAGTTCAGCAGTATTAAAGAAAAATTTTAATTTATTAGAGTAACATTTAAATACCTATAGATTAATTAAATTATAATATAGAAAAAAACTTGTAATTAAAAAAATGTTGACTCTAGTCTTGAAATAAAAAGACGGGTGGGGATATATTTTAGTTTAAAGGTATACTTTAAGTTTGTTTATTTATTTATTAACGCCCTGTAACAATTATGGATTTAGAGCATATTCGTATATTTTTTGCAATTTTAGCTGTAGAAAAATGTTAGTTATTGTCACACTAAAACACTCAAATTTAAAATATTAATATAAGATAAAACAATTACATTTAAAAAATTAAGTTAAAACTTTATAGATTTTTAAATTATGTCAAAGAAAGTACCTTGACCTTTGTGGGAAGGTTGTTGAAAAAATACCTAAGAATTCAGGTCTACCTTGACTCTTTTCCATTCCACAATAAGATGTTACCAGGTTATGTATATTTCTGATTCCATAATTATGTAAATACTCATGAGTTCTGCAGTTACGTTCACTGCACTTTACCTGAAGCAAATGTTTGAGTATGTACACCGAGGGAAAATCAGTATACCGAGTTCTGAGAATGTAAACTTGCAGCCCTGTATTAATTTTCAAGCAGTAGTCTCACTGCTTTCCTCTCCAAACCAAATACTCTAGCAAAATGCGTCGAGCCTCTCTAGGCAATTATATCAAAAGTCATTTTGCTATGTAATTTTGCATAATTCTGACTATTATGATACACACTTTACTAAGTTTCTCAACACAAAAACACTTGTGCGAAGTTACTACATTCATCTAAGATTCTCAAGTGAGTCTGGGATTAAGATGAATCCCAAGATTCCTGATAGTTGTTTTCAAGATCCGTCAGTAAAATCATGATGTTCTCTGTTTTGTAACTGCTAAACAGGAGAAGGTTTGACAAAACCAGTCCTTCACAGCTATACGTTCTAGAATAAGCTTTCCACTAGCCTCCTGCAGTTTCTAGTCATAAAAATTGTTGTGTCGTCCACAAAGAGCACATACTTGGCATCTGCCACAATCATATAAGGTCTGCCTACTGCACTTTATAGTCTTATATATTTTTTCTTGTCTGGAGTTTACGAAGTGTCGTACATAATAAAATTTGGCTAACCTTGACACGTGTTTCTGCCTTAAGGACTTCATCAATACAGTCAACTACTCGAGAGCCGAAAAAAACTAGAGTAACCTTAATATAAAAAATCACACCAGAATTTCCAATAGGAGCAAAACCAATAGTTGGGGTTACCAAGAGAATAACCGAAATCTTCGCCGGACTTGATACTCTATTACTGCTTTAGCAGTTAACCCAAAAAAAGTCTTTTTCTACTATATAATAGTTCTTGCCGCCTTAACTTGTTTAAATTTGATTTAATTACTCTTCTGTTATAAGTTTTGTCAGAGGTGGCTTTATGCTGCTTCGTTGTAATAGAGTATCAAGTCCGGCGAAGATTTCGGGTATTCTCTTGGCAACTACAAATGTCAGTTTTGCTCCTGTTGATGACTCTGGTGTGGTTTTGTATCTAAAGTTTGGCACTAGTTATACTCATCTCTCTACTATGTACTTGACTCTACCGATGAAGACTTTAAGTTAGGAACATGTGTCTACGGTTGCCCTAGTTTCATTGTCCTTTCGCGGCCATCCCTAAAATTTCTTTTATCTATAAAACATTTCTTACTAAGTCATGTTGCAAATTGACATTTCTATAATCTCGTGATCTCCATCAGAATACATAAATTCTATAAAGGTAATTTTCAGAAAACAACTTTTAAAATTTAAAATTGAATAAAATTTATTTAACTTTTACAACAAAAATTTGAAAATTAGATGGTACATGTAACACATTTTTAATAACACATTTAGAAAAATAAAATAAAACAGTGTCACATTCACACTACAAGACTATGTTCCTTTGTATTTCTATCATTTCATAGAATTCACTTTTTTTTATTGTTTTCGGTCTTTAAAATTTTTACATTATTAAAATTGATTTTAGTAAACTAAAATAAAAAATTCCTAAAGAAAAAAGAACTCATAGTTTATGAAATTTCCTGTAAGGATTGCAGCTGGATATACATTAGACAAACCAGCCAATATTTAAAAAACAGACTAGATGGACACAAGTATGATAAAAAGAACAAAACGGCACTAATAAAATATATTAGTAAAAATCAACATTCATTCGATGTTAATAATGTAAAAATTTGGCCGAAAACCACCGAAAATAGAAAATTCTATGAAATGATAAAAATACAAGGAACAAAAACTCAGTCAATATAAAAAATGTTAAAAAATAACTTTCTTTTCTTATATTTTAATATTAAATTCTATAAATATAGTATAGTCAATGTTTTATTTTATTTTTCTAAATGTCTTATTAAAGAAGTGTTACATCTACGATATTTTTATTGAATTTTGAATTGTAAACGTTGTGGTCTGAAAATTTCCTTTATAGTATTTATTGTATTTTGTAACATGACAGCAACAAATGTGTGACCTTATTTTCTTGGGTTAGGTTAACATTGAAAAAAATTTCCCACTTTAAATCAACGTTTCGCTCTTTGTGTTGAGCTTTCTCAAGATTGTATTATCTCTTGATTCCTAAATTTTTTTTTCATTAAAAACACAATAAAATATATACATACATACACGTAAACATCATTATATACATTGAGACGTTAAATGGTTTAAAATGACTAAAATTGTACACGTTATAATGAATTTAAAAAACACATTTTTTTAGTTAGTAGACACAAATTTAAAACACAAATATCTATTATACTTATAGTTTACGGTACGATGCTTGGCACCTGTGAATACAATTAGTTATTATTAACGTTAATCAGAGAATTTACACATAACTAATTAAAAACTAAATGGTATACCAAAGAAGCCTGGTCGGGCCGATATCTAAATTTTAATTCCAATCATTCAAATAACCAAAACAATAGTGTAATAATAGGATTAACTGACCGCGCAATCGCTCTAACCTCTCCAGAATACCGACCAGAAACTTTAGAAAAAGTTAAACAGGTATTAGTAGACAACCATTATCCAGAAAAAAATATTTTAAGGATTTTTAAACAAAGAACTTATCTTTATTACAACAAAAAGAAAGAACAAATAAAGAACCAAAATACTAAATATGTGGCACTACCGTATATACATAACCTATCAGAAAAATTAAAGTATATTCTTTCAAAACATGACATAACTGTTTGTCATAAAGCACAAAATTTATTAAATTCTCTGTTTAAATTGTTTTATATATATATATATATATATATATATATATATATATATAATATATATATATATATATATATATATATATATATATATATATATATATATATATATATATATATATATATATATATATATATATATATATATATATATATATTAATCACTAGTCTTATTATGTTGATAAATGTCATCATAATTTTGTTAGTTGTAATTAGGTATTTTAGCAACATTTGCGGAATGTCCTGTAATAATTTGATAATAATTTGTTATAACGTGCTCTTAATACGTAAAATATCGTAGGAGGTATAATAACACACAGACAAAAGTTATTTTCCACACTTATTTCACTACTCTAGGTAGCTCCGATTTATAAGGCAAATCCACTGAATTAGGTTGTTCTACCTTCTTCTCAGCCCCCGTATAATAGTAAAAGTGGTCTATTCTGTACTCTGTCGAGAAAGCAATTATGTATGAAAACGGCTTGAATTCTGTTAGAGATGGGTTGCAAGAATGCTATTCATTTTTGCGTAAGCCCGCTTTGCTTCTTTTCTCTTGTCATTTGCACATAAAACATTTTGTTTTGCGGCAAATATAATTTCCTAGGCCGTCCAGGATAGGATAAAATATCTGAAATTTGACTTTGAAGCACGTAAATGTAATTTGAACAAAGCACACACAATATCCGACGTCAGTCTTAGACAAGGAACCGTTAAACTTTAGTTAAGGGCAGTCATACTAGAGAAATTAACTATGATATGCTGATAAAACGTTATCAAAAGAAACGCACTTTAGCTACTCAATATTATAGTGAGATCTTTTATCCTTTATCTATTGAAAGGGCTTCCTCGAAGGAACTTAGACAAATTTTAAATATTTTTTCTGAGAATATACCGGGTTTTAGCGCTTTAAATTTTCTTGTGGAAATTGGGATTTTTGTTATCTGTTAATATATAAACAATTTTGTTGATATCTGATGACATATAAACTCGATTCAAAAACTAGAACTGGCTTCGACCTCGAACATGGCTTTAATTAAAACCTGCTGACTTCTAGGCGATTAATTTCATTTTAGGAAAAGCAATGCTTAGCTTTGTAGTTGGTTCAGTATTTTTTAACAGGTTTGGAAACCCCTAAAAATGGTAATAATCCTGATGTTGAGAATAGAGGCCACAAAAGATATTCTTTTCTGCTTTTCGTCTCATGCATTATATAAGTGTCCCGCTTCCATCGCCGCATGACCGATGGCAGATTTTCATTTGTCAAACAGCACAAGTTATGCGTCAACTGTTTCTCTCACTCTTCACTCTTTTAGAAATTGTGAGTCTCCTCAGAAATGTTATAGGTTTTCAATTCGCTATATCATGCCACTTTTTACTTTGATAAAACGTCTCCTACAGTGCCTCTACTCCAAGATCAGCCTCCTAAGACGGGTACTCCTCTAGAAACTACTAAGTCCTATCTTTCTGGATCTGAACAAGATATTAATCCGGCAGTCGTTGATTTACAGACCATCTTTGGTTATGTGTTGCAAGGAGAAACAAATGGTTTTTGAGAGGCTTCAAACTCGGTTTTGAGTTGTCTTACCTCAATAAAGAAAAGCAATGTGAGAAGATCTATAAAGCTCTGACCTTAAGAGAACTTTCGGGACCGTTACCCTTTCATCAATTAAATCCTAAATTTGTGGACACTTAGACTTATGCTTACGGCTGCTTCGGCATGTTTGAGAGGCGCCTCTTAAAAAAACCCTGACTTGCATAGAAAATATGTAAACTTTATGCAAGATTACTTAGGGTCATATGTCTTTAGTTCCCCAAGATGATTTTACATCTCTATGGTGTTACTATATTGGCCACAATGCTGTCTTCAGACCAAAGGTATTTAACTCTAAAACTAGAGTTGTTTTCGATGCTAGTTTGCGTGAAATTAACGGCGTTAGTCTTCATGATATGCTCCTAAATTGCAAGAGAATATCTAATAAGCTGATTTTTCGATTTTTTGCCTACGTTTTTGTTTGTGACAAAGCAAAGGTACAGACAAATTATCGTGTATCTTGAATTTTGGACCTATCAAGGAATTTTATGGCGTTTAAAACTGAGCAATCCTCGTCAAGAATATTTCTTTCGTACTGTGGTTTACAGAATTAATTCCTCGCCATACTTGGCCTGGATGACTTTAAAGAAACTTGCTGTGCAGGAAGAAACTTCTTTCCCTAAAGCTGCTGAAGCTATTCCCAGTCAACTCTATATTGATGATAGACCCTTGGAAAGTAATGACTTGGAATCAGCCTTAGCACTTCAATCAGATGACATTGAAGTTGTGAAAAGAGGACATTTTAGAATAAGCAAATGGGCAAGAAATTACCCTTCTCTTTTAGCCTCTGTTTCATTGATGATGTTCAAGTTCGTGTAATTTTGACATAGAGAAACCATCATTTATTAAGGTACTTGGTTTCAAGAGGAATACTAATTTAGATCAATTTTTCATACACTTATATCTCTATGGATTGTCCCTGAACAGAAAGTAATATTTTGTCGGAGATTACTCGAATTTTCGATTCCCTTGGCTTTATTGCTTCCTGCCCCCTACTTTGCTATACTATACTCTTGCATTTTGAATTAGGTAGAATACTTAGTCAAATTATGCCCAGAGCACGATAATGTAGCTCACTTGGTAACCCTGATGATATCTCACTGTACTTTGCAAAGGGCTGTTCTAAAGATATTCTCTTTACCATGCCAACATATATATTTATATACATATATATATATATATATATATATATATATATATATAATATATATTTATATATATAAGTAATATAATATTAATTAATTAATAATTGATTTATGCCCAAATTAATGAATTAAAAGAGAAAAAATTGACACATTTTAATTATCGATCGAATACAATCATTAAATGCAGCTTTAATAATTGCATTAAAAATAAAATAATACAGGGGAATTCATAAAATTCTAGACTAACTCTGCTGTTATGGTTACGTCGGATGGACCTAATTTTTCGATCGGATAGTACATCTTTTGAAGTCTTTTTAACAATAATTATCTCTCCAAAATATGCGGTCATTATAATTACAGTTCGGAATGGTGGTAGTTCTTTAATGTGACAGAATCTAGAAAAAAATAAATGTATATTTACGGGGCGTTTTATAAAGAAAAGGCGCCCTGTAAATAAAAAAGGATAATATTTAGCACCCACGCTCATAAGGTATTATTAATTAAGAATCATGTGAGGAATAAAATACCTCAAATTTTAAATTGTATAACGTTGATGTCTCTATAATTTGAGGATATATTAGGATTGCAAGGGCCTTTCAAAAGATGTGCTACTCGACCCCTTTTTCGATTAATTTTTTTAAGATTAAAATGGTTAATCACGAAACACACATACATCATAACGGAGCATTAGTCTGGTATTAAAATTTGCAAATTTTAATTTTTAATCTTGACTAGTTCAAATAATAAAAGGAGACCCATTCAAGTGACACACTGTATATGTATTAAGTAAATATAAGAATATTAATAATAGGACATAGATGTAGGCATCTAACTTTTAATTTTTGAGTTACAATCCACACTTTACTTTTTATTCTTTATTGTGAATGAAAAAAAAAGCTATACATTTAGGTAATTAATTTACTTTCTTCAAGACGGAACGTCTCGTGCAAACGTGCAATTTTTAACGTCATATATGTTAAAATGACTTAAGAAGCAGCACCTCGCCTGTTGAATTTCTTTTGATATGGGTAGCAAAATCTGGAACTAATTTTTTTTCTGAAAATATGATATGTTGTAGTTCTCAATCCCCAGATCAGAAGCTTTCATGGCCACAACTAAATCCTGAGGCTAGTTTTTGATATCCAGGGTAACGAAGTTGGAATTTTGCATTCTCCATATATTAGGCAAAATTTTCTTTTTTTTTTATTTTAAATACTTAATATGTATTCAAATACTTAGCCGCTTAGAATAATTTTGGTTAAAAGCTAATGTAAGTAAAAGTAAAAATAAACATATACAAGGTGGAGCTGTATTCCAGAATCCGCAATCATTTTTCTTTCATATTCGACTGTAACTAAAATATTAAAATTCCAATTTTTACTAAAAGCTTTATTACACTAAAACAAACAGTCAGATTTTGATGGATTTATGATATCCTTATTAAAATTAAATGTAAATTAATAAATCCTACAGGGCATTTTTGTAAATTGCCGACATTACACTGGCCATGAAGTTTAATATACATGTTTTTGTAACCTATTGCATTATCTGAAAATCTAGATCTAATCTGTTTATAATATGTTTACGTATTTTAATAATTATCGAATGCATATTGTCAATAAATACAGCTTTAATATATAATTGAAAAGAAAATGATAGAGGATGTTTCATAGAATTCTAGAAAAACTATGCGATTACTGTTGTCAGATTCACCTGATTCCTCAAAGACTGATACAATTCTCTAGTTCCCTTTTTTGTTCTAATAATTTCAATAATATCGAGTATATAAAATATTTATTACGTCATTTACAATAAAGAATAAAAAATAAAGTGTGGATTGTAACGCAAAAATTAAAAGTTAGATGCCTACATCTATATCCTATTATTAATATTCTTATATTTAGTAAATATATATACAGTGTGTCACTTGAATGGGTCGACTTTTATTATTTGAACTAGTCAAGATTAAAAATGAAAATTTGCGAATTTTAATACCAGACTAATGCTAAATACACAATTTAAAATGCCGGCAATTAGTAGAAATTCTTAAAAACTTGAGGTATTTTATTCCTCACATGATTCGTAATTAATATTACCTTATGAGCGTAGCTGCTAAATATTATACTTTTTTATTTGCAGGGCGCTTTTCCTTTATAAAACACCCCGTAAATATAAATTTATATTTTTCTAGATTCTGTCACATTAAAGAACTACCGCCATTCCGAACTGTAATTATAATGACCGCATATTTTGGAGATATAATTATTGTTAAAAAGACTTTTCAAAAGATGCACTATCCGATCGAAAAATTAGGTCCATCAGACGTAACCATAACGGCAGAGTTAGTCTAGAATTTTATGAAATCCCCTGTATTTATTCTTAATGCAATTATTAAAGCTGCATTTAATGGTAGTATTCGATCGATAATTAAAATGTGTCAATTTTAGTGAATATTTAAATATTCTAGCTATAAAATGATAATCCTGATTTCCAGATAATATAATGCCTTTCAAAACTTCGTGCGTTAAAATTTATGGCCAGTCTAATGTCAGCTATGTACAAAAACTTACGTTATAATCATGTCAAAAATTCACCAAAATCTGACTGTTTGTTTAAGTATAATGGAGCTTTCAATAAAAATTGGAATTTTAGTGTTGTAGGTGCATCCGAATATGAAAAAAAATGTCCGAATTCTTAAATACAGCTATACCCTTATAAGTTTATTATTACTAATACATACCTCAGCTTCTAGTCAAAAGTATTCTAAGCAACTATCTTATTTAAATGCTTATTAATAAAAATAAAAAATTCCATAAAATATGGAAAATGCAAAATTCCAACTTTGACTTCCTGTATATAAAAAACTAGAGGCAGGATTAAGTTGTGGCTATGAGAGCTTTTGATCAGGAAGTCAAGAATTATACCATATTAATTTTTCAGAGAAATTGACTGGAAGCCATTTTCCATAAGAAATGTGCGGGGTCCTTTCTCCGATCGATATAAAGTGCGGGACACGAAAAAAAACTGGGCGGTCCTTAAAATAAAGGTTCATAGTCTTAAGCAAGCGGAAAAGTAAAATTTGTGTACGCAAATAAATTTTATATTATTTTATTTGTTGTAATAGTTTGCCGCTTCATCTATAAAGTGCGCCAGCTAAGCGGTACGGAAAATTAATCGAGGATTTAGTAAATTTCGCACTGGTCCACTTGTAACTGGGATATGCCTAGAGTCTCCATGCACTTGCCGCTAGAATGTTCTAGCTATTTTCAGTGGCGCCTATACATTGTGAGTATTTGTTTTCATTTCTATATAAATGCGTTGCGTTGAATTTGAATTATTATTTCGAAGTTACGTTATAGAGGCCTGTACTAGAGAAGCTGAAAATAATAGTTTGACTATTCAAAATCGAACAGAACGCGCTACATTTTACACTGGTTTTTCGGAAAGTAGTGTAAGAAAAATTCAAAGAGAATATAATGATCGCTCATGTTCTACTTCACCTTTAAAATTTCCTGGTAAAAAAAGACCCCAATTATCATATAAAGATAAAATTGACGATGGTGATTTTCATGTAATTCGACGAACAATAGAGGATTTTTATATAAACTTGAAGAAGGTTCCGACCTGCAAACCCCTACTTAGTGCTGTAAAGAACAAAATAGATTTTCCGTACGGGTATAAAACCTTAAATCGGCTTTTACGATCAAATAGTTTTGTTTGGCGCAAGTGCCAAAATAAACGAAAATTGCACATTGAGAGATCAAATATTTTTCACTGGCGGGTGAAATATCTATCAACTGTAAGACAATATCGGCAAGAAGGACGCAATATTGTGTATCTAGACGAAACCTGTGTAGAGAATGATATGACAGTGAACAAATGCTGGCAAAGTGAAAGTGTTACAGGTGTTGTTCAGGGAATTCGCTCTAGTAGTCGCTTTATTAAGTTCATGCTGGTTCAGAAGCCAGATTTGTTCCAGGTGCTGCTTTAGTTTTTCGCTCGGGACTAACAACTGGCGACTATCATGGACAGATGAATAGAGATAATTTTGAAAAGTGGTTGCTCGAAAAGCTTCTACCTAACATTCCTCCCAAATCAGTGGTGGTAATGGATAATGCGTCTTATCATTCTCACGTAGAAGATAAAGTGCCAACTAAATACTCTACAAAAGCTCATATAATATCGTGGCTTAAATCGAACAATCTTGTATGTAATCCAACATGGAGAAAATATCAATTATATGAAGTAATATCAGCCAACTAGCCTAGAGAAAAAAAAGTATTTTTGACGGTCTTTTACGTAACCTCGGTCATACACCTTTAAGGCTGCCTCCATACATGTGCGACCTCAACCCTATTGAACTTGCATGGGCAGGAGTAAAAAAATATATTCGAGAGCGCAACACCGGTGAACTTTCAATTAAAGATTTAAATAAAATAACATTAGAAGCGATTGACTCAATATCGGCTGAAAATTGCAAATCATATGTTAAACATGTTCGTTCTATTGAAGATAAATACTGGGAAGTAGATGCAAAAAACGGTTATTGATGACTTAGTTATCACACTGGGATCTTCAAGTAGTAACGACGAAACCTCATCATTTTCAGAGGAAGACAACGATTTAGAAGGAATCGAACCATTAGAATCACAGCCGTCAACCTCAAAAATGGCTTAGTTTTTTTCTCATATATTTTGTAAAATTGTTCATAAAGTAGCTGTCAATAAATATCTAATTTAATATTGCTATTAATATTTGAAAAACTATAGAACTCATATTTTTCCAAAATTAACACATCAATATAGTTATAGTAGTGGAGCCAGCACTGATTCCAGTGAGGAAGATTTATCAAAATTTTAACTTATGCAGTTCGACTTTGGGCTATTCGGGTATGCCAAAAGTGACCGTTTGTCTCCGTCTATCATATTACTTTGTACAGGGGGCGTCATTGTGAAGTTCTATACAGGGCGTTTCCTAATTGCGTGATAATGTTAAAGGGGGATGATTCTTGGACCTTTTTAAGAAAAAAGTTTAATATGAACCTAAAAGTCCTAACTTTGGAGATTCAGGGTTTTAAAAAAGCATTTTTTTAAATCCCAATTCTGATATTATTATAGATAAATAACTGTGTGAAATTTGATACACGTCTTTTATGCATAAAAGGGCATTTTTTATTAACAATCAATTTTTTAAATTTCTACCAGTGGCGTGCATATGTAATTAACCTGGGTAAATCCGTATGCTCCTTAATGCATAGAAGACGTGTATCAAATTTCATGCAGTTATCTACAATAGCATCAGAATTGGGATGAAAAAAAATGTTTTCTTTTTAAAATTTACCATCCTGTATCTCAAAAGTTAAGACTTTTAGGACATAAAAACACCCCCATTATCATCAGCACGCAATTAGGAAACGCCCTGTATAGTACTTCACAATGACGGCCCCTGTATAAAGTAATATGACAAACGGAGACAGACGGCCACTTTTGGCATACCCGATTAGCCCAAAGTCGAACTGCATAAATTAAAATTTTGATAAATCTCGTTCACTGGATCTGATGCTGGCTGCCCTTGTAAAATCTGGACTTGTAAATCGTGTATCACTATACTGGATGGTCCAATAATAGTGGACGTAGGCAGTAGCCCGGGAACCGTTAATGACAGAACTCTAGAAAAAAATATATTTATAGGTAAACCGATCAAGAAAAATCAAAATTAAATCATTTTAAAATTCGAAAGTTCGCCGTTTTTGCAACATAAAAGAGATATAGAAGTGCGGTACACGAAAGAAAACAGACAAATATAGATAAAGGTTCATTAAGCATAGTTACATTTTTTAATTATCTGAAATGCGTATAGTCAAAAAGAGTGCCATATTATTTAAAGAACGACGGGACACCCCACTGGTTTAAAGAGGTTTCTTGGCCGACCTTCCTAAACCGATTGACTCCGCCCGGTTTTCTTTCGTGTCCCGCACTTTACAATAGCCCGTTTTCCGATCTTAACAATTTCTCAAACTGGAGGATAAATCACAACTACTATGCAACCTTGGATGCAGTTCTCATTCTGAAGCATTTTCGTTTAAATAAAAAAAATTGAAACTAATAAAAAATATCAATAATTTATGTTCATGTGGAATTCGGAGTAAATTAAGATTTACACGTTATGCCAAGGCAAAAACTTTTAAAAAGCACTTATATGTTAGCATATTAAGCGCCATACCGGTCGTTTGTAACCAAGATAGGTAATTTCTACAGGGCCACAGCAGTACATTCTGGAATATATAATAAATTCACCGAAAGTAAATAAAAAATCAAAACTAGCGGAAAATGTCTTCTAACATAGTATTAGTACATATTTATTTGTAACTTTCCACAAAACATCCTACATAATAATATGCCTGATGATCACAATCTACAAAATAAGTTGATAATAAGACTTGATATTCCTTCAGAGCTCGGAAGAATGGATTTTTTATATAAAATATATAAATCTTTCATAACGTTTTGATTTTTCTGATTGTCTAAGTATATATTTCATATGTATCATTAAATCTTTCATAATAGGCGTAATGGTGTAAGGGAATTAAAAAGAAGCCTTTTAGAATCAAGTGTGCTTCTATCGTTATCTAAGACATACAAGTTCCTTAATTTCAACAAAATTTCTTTCTTAATTGTAAAACTTTATTCTTAGTTAAGAAGATTTAATCCTAGTAAACAAATTAACGAAAATCTTTTTTTTTAATATATCGATTTTTGTATAAATCTTAGAAGTATTCCTATAATTTAAAAATATGTTTCCTTTCTTGTTAGTCGTTGAGTTAAATTATGGTTGAATTTTTGATCAATTCTTTTTGTCACCAAGCTTTAGAAAATCACTCACTGACCTTTTAATCACAATATATTTCAATAATACTCAGATATACAGAGAACAGACTATTACATACATAGTAAATTATACTGATTTAACGTTTGACTCAGTTACAAGATCAACGTTATTATACCTCTTGTATATAAACAAAATCTTAAGTTAACATGTTAGCCTTAAATTTTCTTCTTAAACTAATTCTAACGAAACAAAGTTTTTAGCGAGCCTAAAAAAATATATTATTTCCACTTTAAAGAAATGCATATTATGTATATTTGGCATTTGTAGATATTGTTGGTTGTAGTTCACTCTTGTACATAACATTGTAACTTTAATTTTAGCGATGGCAACACTTCCCACCGTTAGTCACTGATCCTCCAATACCAATGTTACAGTTGGATGGATTACCTCCTAGCAAGGACGCTTTGAATTTTCCTCTTAGTTAGTAAAAACTGTAAATATTTGTAGTCATGGTTCTGGTTCCTTCATTTCACACAACACGTTAGGTAGGTTACTGATACGAAACACCTGATATTCCCATTTCTTTTTTTCATGAAAAACATTCAGTTTTTATGAGTTCTGAACAGGGCCACCTGATAACCCGATCAAAGTATTCGAAACCATTGCTTTAGACCGAGCCGAATGTGTATAGATTGATTTCTTAACGAACTACTGGCCAGAGGTGGGTAAATAAAAAAACTTAAGTATAGCTGGCAAACCATTGTTCGAAAAATGGGAACGCGTAGGTATCGTAAAATAAAAAAATAGTAAATATAAAACTAAGTAGTAAATAAAAAAATGCTTTTGATCTATTTACATTTCAGAAAACAAGAGCATTTTTAATATCACTACCTCGCGATGATTGCCTACTTTTAAAGAAGAGGGGTGTGACAAACGATTTTTCTTAAAATAAAAATAAGTTCCTTTAATTTTACATAGATTGCACCGTGTTACCTAAGGACCTAACTCCAGTTGGACAAACTTAGATATTTTTATTTGGCTCGATCTTCAAAGGAACGCAGGTAAAGGCTTCGCTTCCTTTGATCAGATCATCAACAGTCTGTTGACCAAAATTTTTACACAGAGCGCAATCTGCAACAACAAGACAATTTTTGATTCATCTATTTTATATTCCAATATTGTTCTCCTAAAGTAAAGGAAAGTACAGCGTGGCTCATGTGAGGGAAAACATTACCTTATATTGGAATCTGTAATACATGAAAAAAGTTCAATATATACATAAGTTTGATCATTATCTTTTTATATTTTTATAAATGTCCTGAATTATGACTACTTTTTTTTTTTTAATTTTAAATAGAACATCAACTATATATTTTTATATTGTTTGTTTATATAAATAAATATTTTTTAATACTACGTGTTTTCAAGGAAATCAGAAATAACTTTTTTCATAGTCATGTTAATAAAAGCATATGTATTTATAATACAGTAAAATGCATATTACTACCATTGTGGTATAAAATGTATTCACAGGAATTAAATTAAGGGGTCTTCATGTAATTGCTGAACAATAATAGGCTAGCTAATTATCATACTGAGAGCTATAAAAACCGCAAATCTATGGTCCTAAATGTAGAATGGGTTCTCCTTGACTTCTGAGTAAATAAAAGCAGTGCATAAAGTATTATTAACTTCTACCAACAGATATCTCCCTCTCCCCCTCAATACCCCATCCTCCATCTCCCCTTTTTCCCTATCTCGATGTCTCCCTTACCCCTTCTCCCAGGGAATCGGAATGCGGCTTAGGTTATTTCTAAATTTTTTAGGCTTCTGTTTCTTGCTGGACGACAGTATTACCTATGTTAAATTTGCCACTATTTGATTTTTTCTTCATTGGCGTTCCGCGTTTTATATAGAAAATTAATTTAGATGGCTGTATTTCTTACACAGAAGATTTACATTATTTCCACTCCTTTCTTTCCATCGACCTTGCCTTCGACGATTATCTTAGGAAGTCTGATCTTGGATTTCTCATCAGATGTTTAAAGTATTTTTTTTTTCTTTTTAGTAGTAGTTCTCCGTTTTTGTTCGTTCTTTTCAGTGGCGGCTCGTGGTCAACCTTTCAGAGGGGTCAATATATATACAACCCAAAGAGTCATCTGAAAAAATCAGACACACGAAACATTAAAATGTCTTTATTACTTCGCAACCGCACGTCCAGGCAGATAAATCGTACATCTTTTTACAAAAATAACGATTTTCTCCTTTGTCTTTTTCTTTACTTGTTTGCTGAATTTTAAATTTCAGGTAAGGTCTAAATAATTGAAAACGGCTTTTAAAGTCTTAATATTCTAAAACACTGTGCTACCTTTCTTTAAAACATTAATTGAAACCACAGAATCAACAAAATGTAAAGTCTTGAAAATAAAATCTATAAAAATACGCAATCGTAACCACAACCTATCACACGATCCACATTAAACGCATCAACTGACAACCGAAATACTTAAGTTTCTTCGGCGCGGGTGTTGACCCAAACTTTGCCAACGTAAGCCGTATAGTGCCGTATACCCGTATATTACCTATGCGGCCCTGTGAAAATTTAATCGGGAACACTCGCGTCCGTTTATAACCATTAGGTCAAGGCGGGCCGCCAGCCGATCGATGCTAACGAAACGAAACCTCCGGAGATCGCGGTGTGAGGCATCGATAGCACGGCAAATAAAACAATTATTTGCCGTGTCGATAGTGTGTCGCGGAATTAAGTGTTAACGGTCAACGAGTTTATACGCTTAGAATAATAAAGAGATTTTCGAAATTAAAAACAACTGATAAAATATAAATTATGTATTATTTTATTTGTTTCTGTTTGGAATTATTTATTGGGAGGTTATTGACCATATGACCTAATGGAGGAGACGCCACTGGTTCTTTTTAAGATAGTGTTATTTGTTATTCTGGCTCTCCATGGTACTTTTAACAACCGTCGAAAAGTCAATATTTCCAAATCGTCTAATCCATTCATGCATCTTGTTTTCAGTCAGGGTCCAGATTTTCACCCAGTAGATCAACACTGACCAAACGTAACATCTTACGTATCTGATTCTTAATTTAAAGATATATTTTTAAGCTCTTTTTATTCAACGCATCTGAGTTTCCTGTCATTATCCCAGTGCTCGTACAACCAACCTCCCTGATATTTGAACGTATTACTCTTCAAAGTTGTATTACCTACTACAACCCCAGGGATTAAATGAGATATGTTCCGTCTACTGAAAATCAAAAACTTTCTTTTGTTGTTTATTTTCAACCCATATTTTCTACTTACTATGTTTATTTAATTAAGCAATTCTTATAAAGTGGTAAGTTTACAAGAAATAATTATAAATATGTAGAGTCGTTTTTGTACAATCGAAAAAGGTTGACATTGCATTAGATGTTTTCTTTGCACTATTGCGAAAACGGACCCTTTTATGAACTAGTGTTTTAAAGTTAAAATTAAATTATGCAGATAACTGATACCGATCTAGATAAGTAACACGTATACTAGACAAATTAATGAATTCAGATTTACAGTTGATTTACTAATATTTTTTACTATTTTCTTTAACCATTAAAGTGATTCTAGTGTATATAAGATTTTTTTAATTTTTAATGAAACTGGTGGTGTGGAAAGTGTTTGGTGCTGTAGTAGACTCTAATGCATGTGGCTGTGAGATTGTTTTTTTTATGGATGCATGGTGTCATTGTTGACTGAGCTGTCGAAGTATTCTTAGCTAAGTAGTTCAACTAAATTGTAATTGGTATTTTGTAAAGGTAGTACAGAGTTAATGTTAATATTTGGTTGTTACTAGTTGTCTTCTTTCGGCAGTGACGACTTTGTCTAGCTGATTTTTTTTTTAAGTGAAAACCTTTTTGATAGTCTATTAGTCACCGTTGAAATGTTTTGACCATATTATATACGCAGTCTGGACCAAAACTAAACTCTTCAAACAGCATTGTTTTACGTTTTGTAAATCATTAATTTAGCACCCGTAGCAATTGTCCTGCTAGCCGATCCCGAAAACATTTTATTGTGGCGAGAGAATTATGAGCTTAGGCTTACACTTACACTTTAACATTTGTCAGCTGTCAGGTAATTCACAATTACAAAACAATATCCAGCAATGTAGCCAGATTTCAGAGATCAATTTTTACAAATCGGTGACGTCATTGACGTCTGGGGATATTATTAACTTTGATCCTTTGAATAAATAAATGTACAGGAAAGACCTTAAAACCGGGAAATGACAACACCTTGTTTCCGGTTTTCAGTGGCGTATCCACTGTGATTTTTACTTTGAAATTTGGGAAGTAATTTGAAAACTTATACTTTTGAAAGAGAATTATAACGAAGGTATGGACTAAATTAAACAAGCAAGTTAGTGTGATACATTATTTCAGGTGCCAAAAAACTGGTGAAACATTAAAATCCATGTCTTTAACAGCTATTTCTAAATATTATTTTTTACATAATAAACCTTTCGTATAAATACCCTTATATTTATTCAGGAGTTTAAGTTCAACGTTTGTTGTTATTGATGCTTTAGAATTGACATTGGGTTTGAAATAGCGACTTATAAAGTTATAAAGAAATGTGGTAATTTTGCCGTCTGGACAAAATAAATTAACATAGCGAGAATGCATTCTGGATGATGAGCTGTCGCGATACGTGCCCAGTAATTACAATAATTTGATCTAAAGCTTGCTTCTAAAAAGTACTTGCAACTATGAATTTAACGGCGAAACAATATGAGAGCATATTTGGAAAAACTTGCAACTCATTTGAAAGTTATATTAGGCTTTCATAAGCTATAACCTGCATGGAATTTTTCTTGTTTGTTTAGTTTCGACTTTACTTTTGTATTTCTGCTTTATTTTTACTACTTTACTTGAATTTGATAAATAGAATTTAATGATTTTTTTTAAATAAGCAGAATGGTTATTTTTAGTTGAACTAGGAAATTATATTTTTTCTAAGTAACTAAAATTATTAAGAAAAGTTAAGTAGATAAAAAATCAACGCATTTAAGACGCAACAGGCCATAAATAACTAAATATAAATAATTTTATTAGTATAGTCTAAATTACGTTTTAAATAAAAACAAGCACAAGTGTTATTATTTCATTTAAATTTACTCAAATTTAATACAGAACAAAACGTTAGATAAATATCTATTTGCGAAATATCAACATCTAAGACGCATTAACTTAGAAGAAAATTCAGTAAAATTGATATTAATTATACAAATAAAAGCAAAACAAATTAAAGTAGAACTGCTATTACACGGTACCAATAAATTTTTTTGGTTAAAAATGTTTTATTATATTTTAGAAAAATATTAATATTAGGTATCCAATGTTTTAAAAGTACTACCTTTAAACATTCTGATTTGTAAAATAGTGTCGTCTGTAAGATGAAAGTTATATAGGTACCAGAAATTCCTACGCCTTCATTTTTATTTAGTTCTCGCTAGTTTGCATAAACTCTTAATAAAGCAAAGTACAATAGTCAATTATGATTTTTATTTTGAATATATTGCATATTCAAAAAAACACTCACATAATATGTGTACATTTTTTTGTAGAAAGCGCAATTTATTCTTTTTGCCGTAGTAGTAGACACAGTTTTTGGGAAAATTAGTGGTGAATATGTAAAAAATGTCTCAGTTTGAAATTCTCTACTTATTTATTGGCCATTAAATTACCTACAAACTAAACCTCGTACAAAAACTTCAAATGACTTTTTATCTCATCTCTCGCCTCACTAACTAGGTTATCTCAAAAATTTTAATATCTCAATTTTTTTATTTTACTTACTTGCGTTTACGTGTTTTTTGTACACCTTGTATATTATGTGAAGTATTTTTTGGGGCCAATCTTATTTTTTTAATAATGAAACCTTTTTATGTACTTAAATCAATGCACACGCTATAATATTATTATTAATATTATATATATATATATATATATATATATATATATATATATATATATATAACTTACCGCACATTACTTCGCTTTGACCAATATAAATTTTTAATTTAAATCCTTATTAAAAGCACAAGAAGAAATTAACTAGACGCTTTTATATATATATATATATATATAGGTTAGGAACCAAATGGTATATAAAAAACACAGTAGCGTAACACTGTAATATTTTGTTACGTCAAAACATTTAAATTACTTTAGTTATGTTTTAAAACGAAAGAAAAAAAGTTATGGGTTTCTAGGAACAATTTTATGTACGATGTAAGGTTAGATTAGGTTAGTTTTTTTATTGATTTAAATTCATTTTAGGTTAGACTTATATTATATTATACTAAGAATAGCTCATGAAAGCACAAATATTTGGGCTACTTAGGGTTAGTACCTATAGGTATATTATATATTCTATTTTTTCCAAAAAAAAAACATGAAATAAAATCTTCAAAAGAGGATTTCAATTTTTTTGTTTGCCTATATTGTCTGTTAAACAAATAACATTTGTTGAGAAATATAATCAGACTGTTTCCCCTTCAGCACAGTAAAATTGTTCCTACACACTCATAACTCCAACTTTTGTTTTCCATTTTAAAACATACTTAAGGTAATTTAAATGTTTTGACCTAACAAAATATTACATGAAGTGTTACGCTACTGTGTTTTTTATATACCGCTCGTTTCCTAACCTAACTGTTTGACACTTTAATAATTATGATTTTCGTTATAATAACAATTATTTTTGCCCTTACATCGGATTTAAACGTGTCTAGTTAATTTCTTTACCTACGAAAATACAAATTCACTTATCGCTGGAACGAAATTCCTTTCTTCCTTGTACTTTTAATGCGGGTACGACCGCAGGCCACACAACTGACCATTTTTTGTATTTAGGATAATGCAAACGACCAAAAATGTGTTACGTTTTATAACACACAACAAAACTTATTATTCAACATTTATATTAATTCGATGTGTGTATTATTTATAAACTGCAAAAACTTAAGCTTAAATTTGTAAAGACGACGGTTTGACAACACATATCAACAAACCAAAACGTAAACATCAGAAAAATAAGGTCCCAAAAATGACGTAGTTCCGTCAAAGCCTGCTAATTTAAAATAACGCATGGGGCTCTTTCCTGTTGTCTATTTATTCAATGACGTGATCAAAAACACGTTTTTTTTTTAAACTTGATTTATAGTAAAACGACTTGTAATTTTTCAAGTACCAAATTGTGCAAAGTTATTTAGTCTAGTAAGGTCTTTTTATTCCGTATATCTATGATATTGAGTACTACGGAAGCCTTCGCATTGCGCGCTCTTATACAGCACGAAATCTCCACATTTGTAAGGTAAAGTGGGGGAAGTGCCAAATCGGGGTAAGAGCAATCGCAAGTTGTTACTCGAAACTTGTTGAGAATTACTATCCTTATTGTATATAAAATTCATTGTTTAGGAAGCACTGATTTTTGTACAAATTGTTGGTTCAATCAAATTCTTCTTTACCGACCATACGAGCTGTCAAACGCCATGTGCTCATTCAAAGTGACAGTTTAAGTGAAACCGGCTCCCGAATAAAACGGAAAAGAAAGGTATTATATTAAAACAAATATTTTTGTTGTTGTGTAGTTCCATTGTTAGAAGTAGTAAGCTAGTCTGTGTGTAGTTTGCTTTATTTAAACATTTATTTAAAAAAATTAATGTCGTGTGATTGCACTTGCCCCTGTAATATTGCAGTTAGGGAAAGAGCAATCACATGTGATTGGGAAAGTGCAATCAGTTGATCGCTCTTTCCCGAAGTAAATATTGTTTATTTTTTTTTAGAGATCCATAAAAACATGGTCAGAAACTATAAAAAAAATCTACTCGTGGGAGTGGATACTCGCAAGAAGATGTTGACATCGCCGTTCAGCAAATTAAAAGAGGCTGCATAAGCACACGACAAGCTTCCGTCGTATACAAAGTACCATACAGTACCCTTAACTGCATTGTTACGGGTAAACGACGAGCAAAGAGCAATACTGGAGGAAGGCCACCAGCTTTGCCGTTGGACGATGAAAGGAAATTAGCGGAATACCTGATTACGCTCGAAAAATGGGGATTTGGTCTGAGTCGGCGAGAAGTATTCGACTGCATTGAAAAATTCGTTACTCTAAACGAAATTAAAACACCGTTTCGTTCAAACAGACCTGGAGAAGATTGGTTTTTAGCATTTAAACGTCGACATAACTTATCAATCAAGAAACCACAATCAGTGGAATATGCGAGAAAAAAAATGACAGACCCATTCATAATAAACGAATATTTTGATTTGCTCTTTAGTACACTTTCCGAAATAGATCTTTTTGATAAACCAGAAAGAATTTGGAACTTAGATGAGACATCTACTTGCACGGATCCATCTAAAACTAAAGTCGTCGGAAAAAGAGGAAAACCGTCCTCACGAATAACAGGTGGCAGTGGTAAGGAAAACATCACTTGGTTAGCAGCAGCAAATGCCGCTGGAACAAAAGCAGCGCCTTTGATCATTTTCAAAGGTTTGAATGTTTGGGCGAATTGGCTGCCAGACACTGAACATTGTTATCCAGACACAGCTTATGCTGCTAGTGCTAAAGGATGGATGACGTCTGAAATTTTCGCCAATTATTTCGAAAAAAGCTTAATACCATCTTTGGGAAGTGAACGACCTGTTTTAGTACTGCACTGTACGACGGCCACGCCACTCATATAACGTCACACATTGTTACGTTAGCAAGGCAGCATGATATTACAATTCTAAAACTACCTGCTCACACAAGCCATCTACTGCAGCTATTGGATCTGGCTGTTTTCAAATCTTTTAAAAGCAGTTGGGATGCTAATTTGGTTGCCTGGCAAAGGAAACATCCTGGGCAAAAAATCCCAAAAAAAGAATTTTCAATACTTTTGGGCAACACGTGGAAAATGCTTCCTTCATCAGTTATTGAAAATGGTTTTCGCAAGGCTGGTATTGTCCCCTATAACAGAAATGTTATAGAGGATTCCGTGTATGATCCAGAAGCTTTACGAAAATGGAAAGACCAAAAAAACAAACCAGTTGAAACCGGAGAAAAAACCTCAAATATCGGCAATAGAGAGAATAAAGAAAACAACTTGCCAACAAGTGACCCCCAACCATCTTGCAGCCATACAAATCTAAACTCTAGTTTTCAAGATGTTCTATTACAAACGATAAAAGCATCAAGAACACATTTGGTTACAAAGCCAAGAAAAAAAATTGCTCCAGGTGCCGAAGTTATAACTGGAGTGAGTCTAAATACTAAAATTCAAACAAGCGAAAAAACTGCGAAAGCAGGAAAACCGAAAGGGCTAGCAAAAAAAAGCAAGAGAATTTCTCCAGATAATAGTTATGACAGCAGTGACCTAAGTTTAAGTGAACCAATCTGTCAGGAATCTGACGACGATATGGACCTTGAGAGTTTTTCCAGTTTACAAAATGATTTTAATATTAAAGTTTATGATCAAACAGAAATTGACGAATATGGAAATCAGATAAAAACGATGTTGGAAAGAGAAACTTATGCCTTAAAAAGCATAGAAGAAGGAATGTTTGTCGTGGCAGTGTACAAAGAGGAAAAATATATTAAATACTTTCTGGGAAAAATAAATCAAGTTATCAAGTTAGACAATCAGTTGAAATATAAATGCTCGTTTTTACGAAAGAAAATTGGAAAGGATGATTTTTTTGTTTTTCCAGATGTGCCAGATGTTGATGTTATAGTCCGAGATAATATTGTTGACATTTTAGAGCAGCCACGAGAAACAACAGGCAGACACTATATTCGTTCCGATATTATAGCTAAATATTTCAAGTAAAGTTTCCTATTAATAATTATTACGTATTTACATTAGGTAAAATAATATTCTTTGGTTCGCCTTTTAAGGGCATTTTCTTTCATATACACTTAAAGTGACAGTTTAGTTTTTCGCTGTATTAAATAACGATTCCTCACTATTTTTGATGTGATTATATTCCCAAAAATTTTGCAGTTGAGTTTAAAAGCGTTTATTTGAACTAATTTTGATTTTAGTTTAGTTTTCTTATCTGTAAGGTTGAATATTATTTTTTATTGTTAGCTTTTAAAGTTACTTTTATAGATTTAAAAAATAAAAGATTATTTTTGTCATGTAAATATGTTTTCTTGCTTGCCGAAAAATATTATGCTTTTTCCGCTTCAAATTAACAAGTTCCTTACCCGCAAAATCAGGCCCAATTGCACTTTCCCAGATCGCCCGGGAAAGTGCAATCACCGACCCGATTTTAAAAAAAAAAAATTAAAAAAAAAATTATAGACTTTTCAATATGAGTATTCTGCTTTAGTTAATGCGGTTACTGAGCAATCACCATACCAAATTTTACACCATTTAATGAAATATTGCATTTTTAATCCTTCTCAAAACTCACACTAATCAAAAAAGTGGTCGCACTTACCCCACTTTACCTTAATAATTTTAGTTAGTAGTAATAAAGTTGGTAATCTATTTTATTATCATCGTTTATATTTTTGATGAAACTCAAAAGTAATTACGTTAACTTCATGTAATTACCTTAACTTTATATCCAGAACCACTATAAATAACAAATTACAAAAATTACTTTTTCAGTTTCAGTTCCACTGTACTAATTTGATCTATAAACATCCAAACTAAAATAATTTATGTTAAAGCCCGTTACAAAGGAAATGTACAGGGTGAGACAACAATAGTGAAAAGTTCATTATCTCATTTGTTTCGAGAATTACGAAAAAATGTTAAATACAATAGTTTCAGGGAAGTGCGCAGTTTAAAATTATTTTTGAGTATACAGGGTGGTTCAAAAAGTATGGCAGATATAACATGTGTTTTTTAAATAGAACATCCTATTTTTTAATTTATATTTAGATTCTGCGTAAAATTCTAATAACTTAATGCTATATGCCTTAACGTAGTAGTGTTTCTAATAATTCGATTTTTCGAGAATTTTCAATTTAAAATAGTCGAAATATATAAATTTATTTTGAACACTCGGCAGCATCTAACTCAAATTCCTTTATATACATTTTTTTCATCTCTACACCCTACCAAAACTGAAAACTATTATTTAAAAAAAATAAATATTCGGAAAAACTACTAGCTTTATGTATATTACATTATTAATAAAAATGTTATGGAATTTTACGCTAAAAATAAATTAAAAAATAGGGTGCTTCATTTAAACAAACATTTTAGATCAGCTACATTTTTTTGATCCACATGAACATGTTTTCGTAATCCCCGAAAACATATTTGGTAATTCCAGAAAACATATTTCTTAATTCTTGAAACAAATGAGATAACGAAATGTACTCTATCGTTGACTCATCCGGTACGTTTCTTAAAGGACGGATTTAATATGCTTTTTAACTTTTTGACGAATGATAGTACTACATATCTTTCTAAACTCAATGTTTTCAAAGATCCGTTGCATTCTTTGCAAGTAACACATTTACACTGAATTGGTAATAGTGAGCTGGAAATCAAATCGAACTCGATCTTTCTTCGACGTAAATTAGTAAATTAGCATTTTTTAATAATAGGAATTTAAAGTGGTTGGCACTTAGAATAGGTTTATCTTGTACTTTCTTTATTTTATAAATCGATAGTAAACGCACGAAATAGCCGATTTGAAGAAAAAAATTTCTTGTGACAACTAGCCTTTCAGTGATCCGCATTTAGGCATCGACATTTGAGAGCTGCTTTGGATGCTTTATACAGGGACAGAACTATAGTTTTGGGGGATGGGCATGCTGGGATACAAAGGGCGGAAAAAACGCTAATGATAAAATTAAAAGGAGTTGTGTTGTCAAAAATGTTCTTTTTTTTTTGTCCATTTTTGTATTATAGATGCTTTTATAGATTAACACATCTTAAATAATGAAGTATTTCAGTTAAAATTAAATTGAAATAAATAAGCAATTTGGTTCAGATTGGAGAGATACAAGGTCGGACAAGTTAAGGCAAAGCTGCGTAATTTAGTGGCGAATAATATGCTGTTGAAACATTGATAAAATTCCAGGTACCTAGTTTCAAATATATTCGTCGAAAATCGATATATTTCCGATTTTTATTTAAAAGGTTATTTCAGTTTCGTGGGCCCATCATCAACTTTATTTTATTTTTTTAAGAAGTACTTAGATTTGACGCACCAAAATCTATAATGTACACACCTAAAAATAATGTCTTTAAACAAAGCAAATTGCTTTATAAGAAGGCACGTTGTGATTTGTATATACCGAAGTAAATATATTCTTCTTTATAGCATATGATATTCTTAAAAATATACTTTTAGATTAAGAATGATAACTTGTCTGTTTAGGAAAATGATATTTATTAACCTAAGAATGTTGATTTCTTGTGTGCCTTCTGTGTAGAAAACGTTTGCGCTCTTCATTTTTCAACAGACTCTTACGTTTTTATTAAAAATGAGATATTCTTGTATTAAAATAAAGTTAAATTTATTTCAAGACTCAGAAATTCTTCAACTTAAAAACATTCAAGAATGTAATAAGTGTATATTATTTTGATTTAAAACTCATTACTGAAAATATGTTTTGATTTAAACTGCCATTTTTCTTAATTCTAAGCTTGTATTTTCTCCTTTATTTTCCATTTAAGAATGCTAAATCTTGATTTGACACTATAAAATTTTGTTTTAAGCTGAGTTATTTTTCTTATTTTTTATTGAAGAATACTTACTAATTATTATTGTTATTATGATTCCTGACTTTTAAGTTAAAATCGTGTGGTTAACGAATGATACAGTTATTGCTTATATGCAATCTATATGTGTACTCGAATTTTTAAAATTTACGTAAAATTTTGGTCACGTATTCCCACTAAATCCCGAGATTTTTATATTTTCCTACAAAGCGCCAAAGTGACAATATGCAAACTTGGGAACCTCTAGAATCAAAACGGAATAACAAAATATTCCTTATTAGTTGCTTCGCGTTATCGCCTATCTTCTGAAATGCTTTGCCACTTACTTCGGTTAAAGTGAATTTGCCTATATGAACGCTTCAGTGGTTTTAAATAGTTTCTACAGGGTCAGTATCTGCAAACATTGTCCTGGTACTTTTTGAGGATCAATATGACAAAAATGTTTCTTAGGATCAAAAAACTAGTCAGAATTTTTTTACATGTTATTTATTAAATTAATAAGAATTTTTTAACAAATTTTAATTAGCTTTGTAAATGCAGAAACTAGGGATGCTTAAAGTTTATTCTAAATTAATTGAATACCCTATTTATGAGTACTTATAAAGATGCATATATCATCTCTGAAAATGTCGCGAAAATTTAAGCGCATTTGCAGACGAGACTGAATAGAATTTTAGTCATGAAAAAACATTTTTCGGACATGTTTCGACTAAATTTTTGGGAGACTTTTTTGATACATTAGTCCGGTAAAATAATATACTTTTATCTTGCAAAGTGCAGCTAGGATATACATTTTCCAAATGAAGAAAAACAAGAAAGCCCCATTTATTTAAAACTAAGATTCCAAACAATCACGCTAGAAATTAAAAACTTAAATGAGCAGAGTTTGGTATCAGTTGCCAGAACATGTTCATTTTGATCAAACATCCAAAAACCCCCAGTGAAATAAAAAAAAACTATAAAATGCAAGAAATGAAAAATAAAAAACTACATTCCGTTTAAAACTTTATAAAAACAATCATTTTTACAAATCATCTTAGTATAGTGAAACATTAAAAAATTAAAATCTAACTATCTAATAAACTCTAACTCTAAAAATACACTTTTAATTTGTTTTTCCTGGAAAGTTTTATTTGACATTAAAAGAGTATAAACAAAATAACAAAACACACAATTTATTTGTGGCAGGTAGATCAAAATGTCATAATGAAACATTTTATATAAGTTCTACTCTAAAAAACAAATTCTCTTATGTGTAGTGAGAGATCTGAACTCGTGCCTCCTGCTCGAAAATCCATAGGGGTGACCTGTAAGTGCAATGAAATTTTTAATTTAAAGAAAATTATTTTTGTTTACTCTTGAACACTTATATTTATCCGTTTGCTATTTTTATAAGATGTTTTTGCACGTGGTTCGGCAGAAGTGACTTAAAAATTCTACGTCAGTGTTTCTCTAATATGTAAAACCTGTACAGGGTTGTTCATTATATTTTGACAACAACCCCGCGTTTATTTTTGGAAATAGAATAAAATAAAAAAAATAAAACTTTTAATACAAAAGTTGCAGGATTTTTGCTCTATTATCTTTGAAGAATATCAACAAATTTTAAAAATCGTTAAAAAGTTGAAAAATATACAAAACTTATATATTTTCTTTAAATATGGTAAATTTATAATCGAAAAAAGATGATACCCTTTGAACAAAATTATAATATAGTCCCATTAAAAAAAATTATTAACAACTTCTTAATGTGTTCAAAAATTTTTGTAATTTTTAAAGGATAATACACATAATAATTTACATTATTTTTCTAATTCCAAAAATAAAGGCCGTAGATGGTTGTCAAAATATGAAGAATAACCCTGTACCTACTTGTTTTTGTTTTAAATTGGCTATCTAGTTAAGCAAATGGTAATATTTTTATTAATTAATAAGCCTTTTAAGGTTTTTATGATATAGTTTAGGTATGATGATGGCAAGAAGGTCAAAATATGTGTTAGACTAAAATATTGTAAAGTTAATTTTTGTATACCTGACTAGACCGAGACAAGTGCTATTCTTCTTCTCTTTTAAATTATATACTACATGAGAAATTTAGATTATTGGGGAAAACAAATACATTTTTACACTATCGTTTGTTTAAACTACCCTTAAAAATATGGTCTGACACTACCTAAATTTACCAACCTCAGTTGAGGTATTTTCAACAAATATCAAAACGTCCTGAGCTGCAATATTTTTGAGTTATCATTTTGTTCTCCTATATTTTTATCACAACTAATTTTACCTTTAGATAGGAGCTCCAGAAACGTAGCACTCCTCTCCCAAACAGGCGGGATCTGTAAAATAAATATGAGAGAAAAAAAGTTGAAACATGAATTTAAGTATCCGGTATCAGAAATTCAAGCAGGGTTCAAATTATAATAATGTATCTTTTTAAGAATCGTTTGTTTTGAAATAGAAAAGCAATCTATATGCTTTAATAGCGAATTTTGAAAAATCCTTAAGCGAAAATGTTATATGATTCAAGACTTGCCCGGTTACTCGTTGACATCACTTTTAACTAGGTATATTAAGAACATTTAGAAATAACTGAATTATTTATTGCTGTGATGGTTTAATTGAAACTTATATAGATTTTTTTAAAAGGCGAATAAACAAATAATTTTAGTCACTAAATATCTACTTATATCGACCTATAAATTATCATAAAAGCGAATAAACCTCAATAAAATAAGACTCTTTAAAAATAATACAGATTAAGATTAACAATAACATATATTAATAAACACTTACTTGCAAAAATGTTTATAATGTCTGCTGGTATATTCCAGCTTTTTAAGAACTCTATTACTTCATCAATTTTTTTTAAAATACTACGTCAACGCTACACCAGTTCGACCTCGACTTGGACCTTTAATGCTTAACAGGGGAGATATACTAAATAGCAAGCCGGTTGATGTTAATTTAAAAGCTTCCTAAAGGGTTGAAGTGTCTTCAATAAAAAACAATAACCTAAATTATCTTGAGTGTAGTTCTAATAAATTGTGTAGTTTCGTTTTAAGAGCAACGTTATTTTCAAAGCAAGAATTTTTAAAATAACGAAAAATTCTGCTTTAGAGGCTAGTTTTGTTTTAAATAAAAACAGGAACTAATTTTATGTTCTTAAAAGTAATGTTTTTTTTTTAGATTCCATATGAGATAAAAGGTTTCTTGCATAATAAGAATGGCCCAGTTTTTGCTTCAAAAGAAACTGTTTCTTTCCTTTAGAATATATTCTTGCTAAAAGAATATATTTTAAGAACAATATTTTCTGAGAATAAGACAATATCATTTCTTTGAGAAAGAATATTGTTTTCCCTCAAAATAAGTTGTTTTTCCTTTTCTTCGTAGAAGAATTGAAGAATTCTTTTTTCTGTGTGTATCATACATTTATTTTTCAATTGTATTTTGCAATGAGGAATCAGATCTAACCATATCACCCTTTTACACATTAATTTGCCACTAAATGTATAAGTATGATACATTACTGGTTCCAGAAGTAAGGATTTAAATAAAAAATTCAAGCCTATACTTTAAAAAAGTGAAGGTGAAAGTAAGCCCGTAAAGATAAAACGTCGGATTTAAAATTTGAGTATGCCACCTTGTAGAGCACAAAATCAGCTATAAGAAAGTGACATGGGGTAAGTTCAATATCAATATCTCAAAAGCATTACTCGGTACTAATTTACACAACTTTGCCATGGCCATCTTTGAAGAAAGCTCTGTGAATTCGACAGAAAAAGACAAAATTTATATTCATAAATATTTCATTTTTCTATTTCTTTCGTTTTTATTGACATATTCAAAGTTAAAATTACCTTGAATAATTTAAGATATTATTATCATGACTTAAGATTGCCTCATTTTACTTCACAGAATATCCCCATATTCATTTCGCGATCACCCTACACTCTGTCTCTCTGAAAGGGAAAAAAGACCAGGAAAAAAGTAATAACATAAAATGCGCAAATGCGTCTGCCCCATTAATTTACATATGGAAAAGTTTTTTATTATCAATTTTAGCAAAAAAAGGTATTTTACATAAAAAGTTTTGCTTATGAAAATAAAATGTTTGGCTGTAAAAGTGTTCTAATACAATATACAAACTGTCTAAAACTACGTCTGTCTAAATTTGTTTCATACCCTGTAAACTTTTAATGAACATTTTTTATGTTGTAGGCGATAATAATGAATCGCAAATTTTGCACTATGGATTGCTTTGAGTGCCCCGCACCCACTAAAAAATTGCCCACATGTGATATCCGTATGCTATATGGCTTATAGATCGATCCATATACTATATGGCTTATGGAAAAGGCTGTATTAAGACCGAATTCAACTAATTTTTTATCCAACAAATTTGCAGAACTAAGCACATGAATGTCTCAGAAAACTACTAGGTGTCCAAAAAGAAACAGTAAGCCTCTGAGGTCATTTAGTGCATCGTGCTAGAACGCCGAACATTTTTGTAAATTATGTATATCGTTTCAATACTTAAAAAATACTCAAAATTTTGTTAAAACAAGCTTATTTATTAATTAAGTTTTTTTTTGTAGCGAAAAGATGGACTTAGCTATAGGCCTAGCAACCCACCATTTAACAGAGGACCATATGCACCATCTCATAAACCTGTGGCTCAAGAGAGTGGTATAATTTCCTCGATATCCAATGGTTTATCAAACGTATTTAGTTACTTTAGTTTTGCCAATGGTTAAAAGTTGTGATAAAATACACTATAATATGCAAAGGGGGTTCCTATACAGATTTCATTCTGAAGTTCATTTCTTGCAAATCTTTCCTTAATTGTAAATTGCTATAAAATAAATAAACATAACGAGGTTTTTAATTATTTTTATATAATTTTCTTGTTAAAGTTTAAGTCAAGTAAATTTTAGCAGTACTTGTTTAGTTTGACCGGCTCTATTTTTTACGCAAACGTTTTTTAAACATATATTTTCATCCACAGGCACTTTGTAACGGACTATTATTAAACGTCTGTTACTATGTACTACGTACTCCATTGAGAACCTTTGAGGATATGTACATGCCAATTTACCGCATTCGATATCTTGATAATAAATTCCCCCGAACTAAATACAAAAAAATACCTACTTTAAAGGGGTTATAGGTTATAGCAGCAATGGCCCAAGAAAATTTAAAATTTTTACAAAAAATTTGCCAGATATAATACTACAAAAGCAAAAAATCACATTCACGGGATTCAAATTTTTTACAGGCTGTATATCGATGGTTTAAAGTACAAGGTTGGTGTTTTTGTGTTTTGAAGTACATACATATTTGGAACTAAATAGAGCTTATCTACGTTCAGCACACATATTGTATGTCCTAAATATAGCTGAAAAGGAAATAACTGCATGGGCAATTATTGTGCATTCACTTTGTATTAAAATTGCATCTGTACAAACATAACATGTCCCTGTAAGAGCACAAATATAATAAATAAAGGGCATATAATATTTGCGCTAAAGGGTAAATATTCTATGTCTGGACGTTGAATATTTGAGCTCTTTGCGTCAGATTTGGAACAGTGACTAATATTTCATGTACGGACAAGTTATGCTCTATAAATGTTTCCAGGCGTTTTTTACCGTTGTTCCATAAAATGAAAGTACGTTAAGTTTAAATCATGCATGGGGCATGGTTTTCGAGCCAAGAGAGAAGAAAGAGTAGAACTTATCTTTAACTTGAAATCAAGAATTACGCAGACAACACCCCAACGGGTCCCTGCATCATCCAGTGGTGACGAAAATTGATCTTCACCAAACTTGGTCTTGATAACTGACAACGAGTCTTCCAGCGGAACATTAGTATACAGGCTTTCCACATCAAAGCTTAAAAAGTACTCTTCTGGTTCTAAGGTCTAAAAGAAGTAGTCTTACCCTGTAGCGGCTGGATCATCTGTAGCAGACGGTTAGACAGCCTGTGGCTGGTGAGTTCCTTATATTATTAGCGATATTTCCTTAAATCCAGAAGATACATTTGCGAGCTTTGGTGTGGAAAGGCTGTATACAAATGTTCCGCTGGAAAAGTCGTTGTCCAGTATCAAGACCAAGCTTGGTGGAAGAATATGGAGTAGCTATTTTAATTATTTGTTCATATATACAATTATTATATTACGCCATTATTTTGTAATATTCCAATAATATAAAAATATGCTTGTGATTAGTTAACGACAATATATTGTATGTCCATACAAATTACTAAAAATTATATACATTCATTAAACTACTGTAGATATGTATACCTACTATAAAAATTAATAATATTCATAACCAATCCTAAAGAAATTATTCAATTTGCTTTCCTGAAAAATTAACAAAATAGGACTTGCATTAATTGTGCATTAAACCATTGATATATCAATGTGTTTTGATCTTTTTTTCTTTCTAAATTTTTTACCTCTCTCTGGAGTTCTGGAATATCTGGTAACTTGAAGTAAGGAATTAGTTCGAATGATCAAAAGAGTAATTTTTGGTACTGCAAGAAGCTACACCAAATACGATAGAAAAATATTTTAAGTTGCAAAAACATACTTCTGTTTGTATGAAACGAATAATTTCATAGTAGAATATTTAGATTTTAGTAAAATTCAGTTTATATTTAACTTTCAAATTTTGAGTTTTTTTCCTCCACCGTTTTAGTCATCTATGTTAACCGAAAGAATAGGAAAGGAAGGAATAACCTTAAATTTAGAATCCACAATAATTTATTCCGCAAGTTAATGTATTAATCGTATAAGGACAAAAATAGTTTTAAAGTAAATATGGTTTTTACCTATTTTTATCCTAGGTATATTTTTGATATAGCAGAACAAACTATATCTACAACTATATTTTTGACCATTAGTGATAGAATTTTAATGCCTATATTGTAATAATTTATTGCTTTATTAAAGAAGTTCAAATTGTTGGATTTTTCATTTAATATCTTTTAATATATTCTACCTTCCAAATTAACACAAGCTGAGGGCTAATTGAGTTTGGACTGTGTCACATTAGATATACTTTCCGACGATTCATGTTCGGTTGCAGTAGGCACCACTTAGGAATATTTACAGCCCGATACCAGACAGTGCTTTCTTCGTATAAACATACTTTATTCTAAGCTAGTTTGCAGATTTTTACTTATTTTATAATGTAATTTCACTTCAAGCTAAGCATCCAATGACATGGTTTCTATCATTAAACTTTTACTTATTGTTATAAAGTAATTCACCTCAGACTAATTATGAAATGCTAGACTTAATGGATAACAATCGACAACACATCGCCAGCAAACATATCGAAAGTCCTTGCTGTACATTTAAAGAAATATCATTAATGAAAATTAAAAATAGAGTCGGCCCCATAACGCTTCCTTGGAGTTCCGATTTCCATCTCAGCAGAAACCGCGTCACCGACCATAACCCTCTACACTCTGTTTCTAAATAGCTTTTCAACTACGAATTGCCACCACTGTGCACTCCATTCTCATATTGACATGAAGCTTCTCTAATAACAACGAATGGTTGGCAGGATCAAAAACTTTATTCAAATATAATTGCTGATGTTTTTTGCTCCTCATCTAAGTTGTTTAAGACATTTTCAAGTAAGGATGATAATGCGTCTTGGGCACAAGAGTCCGCAGTACAACCAAACTATCTTAGAGTAAACAAAGAACGTTCATCAAAGAAGGAGACTGAACGCCTCTGAAATGCCTTTTCGAATATTTTTGAGCGATGGGTCGGTAATGATTTATTGACATTGTATTTTCCCGTAATAAAAAATATTTTATGCGTATATAAGGATGTTAGATACAGTTGATTCGTTGGATGTTTACCCTTGCGTGATCATTCATATCCTTACGAATTAAATCAAAATTTCGAGGATTAATTAATCAGAAAAAGTCCAGATAAATATAATTATAATTATTAGATAAAAACAATCGTTTTCGATTTTCACTGAAATTAATGTTAAAAACCAGCAAGGACCACAATGTATTTTATGTTTTCATGTTCTTTTCAACGAAAGCACGAAACAAGCAAAACTTCGACGTCACTTAATAACAAAGCACTGCGAATCAGTAAATAAATTATTTGAACAAAAGTTAGAATTTGATTACTTAAGTTGCTTTTGGAAGTGCAACACTGGCTTCGTTTAAAATAACTAATGCATGTTTATTTTAAGTATAAGACACAAAATAGGCCAGATTTTGAAAATTTGACATAAGAAAATATTTCATTACATTAAGGGTATCTAAGTGCGGGGGTTGTGTTATTGTTATTTTATCGTAGGTGAGGACTGAAAACAATGAATGGAAATAATAACACAAACTAATTGTGGGAAAACAACACAACTTAGCATTGACATGCTGGCTCTACTTAATGAATACACTTATTTTTTAGTTTAAAAGAAAAATTTTTTATGTAAAAAAATACTAATAGATTTCACATTATTTTTATGTCCACTTAATATAGCTACATTGCAATTTTTTTACTTCTAAATTTTTATATAATTATGCTCAAACAAATAATATTTGCCAAAAGCTGAATACACAATTGTTACCTTCAACTCACTTTGAACATAAATAGCAAATATGTTTTTTATTTTTTATTAGTCAATAACTGAGCCAAAAATTTAAGAAACAAAATTATTTCTAGAAGTTAAATAATAACTTAAATTACTATTTCGATTGACTTCTTTTGTGACCATTGAAAAAAGATTCTGCTTTCTAAAAATCACAAGGGCCAATTTATCTTTGCATACATAGCACAGTCTCATTTAGAGCGCATTATTTAAAAAGGTATAACATAACCTACATTACTGATCGGTCACCAATCCCCATTGGATGAGGGAAGTGCAATACCAGGTCCACTGGAGTGTCAATGTTTAGTGCGGTATTATTGATCGCACAATTATAGGGGCATTTATGTTTAATGCGCCTTATAACGGAGCTCGATATTTAGATTGTCTTATAAATGAACTTCCTTTCTTTAGAGAATGTGTGTTCAGAATATCGATTAAACATGGTTTTCCAGCATGATGGATACCTGGCACATTATGCAGTTAACGTTCTCTAATATCTGGACAATACCTGTCCAAGAAGGTATATAGGAAGAAGTAACATTTTCCCATGGCTAGCAAGGGGAAATGCAGGGTCCTACTTTTCAACAATATTTTGCAGTTATGCCCTTATCTTTTAGCCCGTCGCATTGTTTTTGTTCCACAAAATTAATATTATACAAAATGCAAGATGAATTTGAACATATTGTATATTTTATTAGTGTGGGGCGAAAATAAAGTAAAGTAGATATAGGAATGTTAAAAAAGCTAAAAAATACCCAATACAAGTTATTTTGTTTGCATAGGGAACTTCTTTTATTATCTAGGTATTAGCCATGGTTTTAGCTGTGCTGCACGATGCATCCGTCAAGCTAAAATTAAAATAATTTATTGGCTGCAGAAGACACATTCTTCAATCATTATTATCAGTCTGTCTGTATCATCAAAACTAAAACTTCTTAATATAAGTATCTAGACTTTAATACATTTTCACTAATAATTCTCTATAGCAAACACTGACTTTTTAGTACCAATTGTAGTTATATTAACATTGCTAATTTATTTGTAGGCTTTAAGAACGTTTTATAGTATCTTGTTATAATTTTCTGTATAGGATGCGCATTGGCAAGTATGCTTACAATAACATTGTTGTTCCTCTTCATAATTTAATTTAAATTTTTTTTTATAAAAACATGAAATTAAAACATAATTTTGATTTCTAAAAAATATTATTATCACTTTCCTCATAAGCCGCGAGTATTATTATCATGTTCTTTAGTAGTAGGCGACTTTCGCCGATGAAGAGAGATGAGAGAGCCTAACTTCGGCTAGTTCAAAACGGCTCTGAATGGACATTAAATAATTGGAGCTAAATCATATGTGGCATATTTTTTTTATTTTTTAAAGAAAGGAAAACAGCCTTTTGGCACGTTATAGATGGTAGTTTTGCTACTAATTAATTATGTTAATGTGAATTTGTTAAAATGTTGTAAAATCATCCGTATACACTGGATACAGGCGCTCAAAATTGTAAATAGTGTATAAATAACTATATATCTTATTCAGAGAGAGGGCCCCATGGGGCAAACATTTAACAGGTTTATACAAAGAATATTAAAAAGTTAAAACATATAAAAAATTTAAACTGTAAAAAAAAATAGAAAATAATGTATAAAACTTAGAAATGGACAATCTAGGAAAACTAAATGCTAATATCTAGTTCTAAACCGTGTGACGATGCATATTAGGAAAACAAAATTATTACAATAGAACACTAGCTGGCACGGCAACACACATTTTCAATACATATTGGTTTTAATAATAAAACAATACAAAAAAATAGTGTCTAACTATTAAAAAAAAGACTTATGTAATATATCAACTCTCTCACGAACTTGCTGAAAAATCTGGCTTAGTGCTTTAAATATAAATGTCGAAATGATCAGGTGATGTATCATATGTCAGGTACTGGATTTTATTTTGATGTATTTATCATCTGCTTAATTTTAATTCACTGTTATATATCATAATTTATTTATTTTAAAACTTTGTTAATGTTTCAAGCATATGCCGTTCTAAAAGTAATTCTTATGAACATCCAGTAATTATTATTTTTTTAAATCTTGATACTTTCTTTAATAGCGTCAAACATATAATTTGTATTTGAATTTTTGCAAGAAAAAATCATTTACGTGTAAGTCACAACAAAATACATGAATTTGTTAAAATATCACAAAATTTGTTGTCCATCCGGTTACTTTCGCGCAAAAAGGCGGCGACACAACTAGAGCTATACGTCATTTAGAAACAGTAACAATAAATGATCTTATATTTAAAGAACATTAAGGGTAAAAAAAGTCCAAATCCGTTAATTCAAAACAAGACAAAACGGAAGTTCGCCATTTCCCCACCCTTGACCAAAAATTACTCATATGACCTAGTAATATTTTGGTAAAAATCCAATATTCCAGAACAATGTTAAAAAAATTGTTAGAGTGGTGTATTATTTGGGGTTAAGATCCAGTAAATAAAAGTCTTTTTTTAAAGTGTCGACGTTTTGTTACTTTATTGTTGCATCCTCAGGACACCTATATAGATCCTATATCCTGCATGAAACTCATATTATTGGTCTTTACCAATTTCGCTGGTGGGCAGATATTTCCCAGATATTAAGTTTCTAAATGGTTTTCGTTAAGGATCCTCTTGTTGTTACGTTAGAGTTTGAAGTTTAGATCCAGTGAAAAAAAACAATTTTTTTTTAAATAGTCGACGTTTTGCAACTTTATTGTTGCATCCTCAGGACACACATATAGATTCTATATCCTGCATGAAACCCAAAATATCATTCTTTACCTACTACGTTGGTCGGCAGATATTTCCCAGATATTAAGTTTCTAAATAGTTTTCTCTTTTTGTTATGTTAGAGTGATGTATTATTTGGGTTTAGGATACAGTAAATAAAACAAGAGTCTTTTTTAAATTGTCGATGTTTCGCAAATTTATTGTTGTATCCTCAGGTGACATATATAGACTCTATGTCCTGCGTGAAATCTATATTATCAGTATTTACCTACTCCGTTGGTCCGCAGATATTAAGTTTCTAAATAGTTTTCGTTAAAGATCCTTTTGTTGTTATGTTAGAGTGTTGTATTATTTGGGGTTAGGATTCAGTAAAAAAAAAGTTTTTAAATGGTCGGCGTTTCGCAACTTTATTGTTGCATCCTCAGGACAGATATATAGATTCTACCTACATCCTGCATGAAACCCATATTATCAGTCTTTACCTACTCCGTTGGTCCGTTTTCGTTAACGATTTTCTTGTTGCTATATTAGAATGGTGTATTATTTGGGGTTAGGATCCAGTTACAAAAACAAAAGTTCTTTTTAAATCGTCGACATTTCCCAACAGTATTGTTGCATCCTCAGGACACCTATAGATTCTATCCTGCATGAAACCCATATTATCATATTTACCTACGTTAGTCCGCAGATACTCAGATATTATGTTTCTATATAGTTCCGGTTACGATCTTCTTGATGTTATGTTAGAGTGGTGTATTATTTGAGATTAAGAAACATCTGCTGACCAACGGAGTGGGAGACTGATAGTATGGGTTTCATGCAGGATATAAAACCTATATATGTGTCCTGAGGATGCAACAATAAAGTTGCGAAACGTCGACAATTTAAAAAAAAAATATATTTTTTTGTTCTTTTTTAACTGAATCCGACATAACAAGAAGCGTTAACGATAACCATTTAGAAAGTTAAACAAATTATTACTAAAAAGACTGATTATCCAATTTACCTCAAATTTCACAGAAAATCAAGTGTTTCATAAGAATGAACTAGTAACATTTTGATATGAATCCAAGATAGCAAAATATTATTTATTAAATTAATTTCAATTTGTGTGCAAGAATTAAGTATGTAAATTTGTAATCCGAATTTAGTGGCGACCAAATAAAATTTTTAAAAAATTAACTTAAAAAAAAACTTGTTCAATTGACTTTAAATTTTGCAGTAAAATTAAATGTGAAAATGAGATAAACTGGTACGAATTCAACATAACGTAACAAAATGGCGGTATGTGTATTTAAAATTTCCAGAGATACTACATATCTAGCTAATATCATAATGTTTTAGAATTTCGAGAAAGTAATACATTTATGATTATTTACCTCGTAAAGAAATCCAGATTTGTAATGTAACAATATGGTTCCAGACCCTCTATGGAAGATGACACCACATTAACCTCGATATTAACAAAAAGACTAAGCACTTATTTATTAAAATACTATTAAATATATGAATCCTAAAAATATTAAGCAAAAGTCGCCAAGGTCATATTTGCTCAGGATATACCTATAATTTTTTACATTTTCATAATTGCTCTACCCGCAATGTTTTAATAGATATTGGCAAATAACTAATTTTTTGCAACTTTTTTCATATTTTGTTGCACTTGCAGGGGGACTAGCAACAAGTGAAAAAAAGCATTCTTCTTAATTATTTTTTTGTCATTGAATTGGTTTTGACAGGGTTGGATCCCCCCTAGAACTGAAATTCTGGCTACGATCCTGCAAAAGACATATTTATGTAATGGTTCATGTGGCAATATTTATTATTAGCAATAAGCTTAGTTATTAAAGAGCAAACATTTCCATGACGAAATAAAACCAATAACAGGGTGAGTTCTTATTACCATTGTTACTAAAGATGAAGACAAAACTAAATTTTGTTACATGGACCCACTTTGTGTTTTGATGTCTATACCAAGAGTATAATGCTTATTTAATACCTTTCTTCATCAGTATATCGCCGCCTTCATAGGAAATATGTAATAAAATATAATTTATCATTTTTTAATGTAACATATTTTTTGAAATCGGGTTTTTTTTCAAATCATTTTGATTTCACCCTTTTTCCAACACATTTTAGTTCTATTTATGCGAAGTTAGGGAAACATTTGGGTCCATTACTTTTAAAAGTTCGCCAGGCTCGCGGCAAGTAATATTATATAAAAATGCACCACCTACCAGGTATTGATCTATTCATATTTATAGAAAATCGGCAATAAACATGGCCCAATATTAATATGAATACAAAACTGAACTTCGTGTCCCTAAAAACCACGAAAACCATATTATGAAAAACAATATCTTTACAGTATTGATTCCTCAATTTACCCCCTTTTTTCCCCACCATACACCTTCCCCGCTATACAATTTTAATGAAAGTATAAATATTTTGTGCCAAAATGTTTAATATTTTTAATTCATTATAATATATTACATTAATATTTATATTACCGAAATCACCCGATAAAAACAGATTCCCCCTAGTTGGGATAATGTACCTCAGGATGCTTTTTATTTGCTTTTTTAATTACTTATTTTTAAAAACCAAATTTTTAGGCACTAAATTAAAGCATTTCAAATTCATTAAAGAAAATCTCTAGTAAATGAAAAATTGAAACGTAACGCCATTCCGCTATTTCCATTTTTTGTATATGCTTGCTATATGAGAACCCCGACACTACCCTAAATGTTTCTTGAAAATTTCATCCAAAATACAAACCATCCTGGAGTAATTAATAACATACGTAAAATAGTGGGTCTTACAGCTTACTCAATTAAAATGTATTACCCATGCTTTACGAAATAGTATATTTATGTTGTTTATTAACCCCTCAAAAAAGGTGGTTTGAGAAATTTTAGAGGAATATTTGAGACTTTTCACAAATATATAAATTAGCAAAACGCTGTACTCCATATATCATCAGTGTCTTCGACTTTATAGATAAGTTGAAGTTATAAAAATTTAATTTAAGCCCAACGGAAATGTGCAATACAAAAACAATACTTCGTTTGCAAACATAAGAACGCTATTAGACGGTGATTTTACCCTTCAACTACAGCACTGGAATGGCATAACCTTATTTAACTTCGAAAACAAACTTCTGGGTTTAAATCGTCCCTTTTTCTGCAAATAAAGCAAGTTCGCACCATTTTCTTAAAGTTTTTTAAACAGATTCTTGAAAATAGCCACACAAAACACTTGGATTTCTGAAAAACACTTATTTCACCAACTAGAACAATTACAACGCTGCACATCAAATACGTCGAAATCATGAATGACTACCACTGTCTTCGGCGTCTTCCGAATGATCCCGAAAGAAATCTGTAGTAAATCTGGAAAAAGGTGAATTCCGACGTTGCCGATTATTCTGGGCTTTATTTCTTGAAATAAGGAATAATAATTACAGAAGATTTAAATTACGTTTAAAACAGATTCGGTTTGAGTTATTTATATTAAGCTATTTAATTATCAGTTTTAAAATATTCTATATGGAAATTTATACTGGGGGATTTCTGGAATTCCTTGTTTATTTAGGTAATAGTACAAAAAATGATATCCGTTATAATCTAGCCGCAGTAACGGTTTGGCAAACCATGGTTAATGTTGGATTCCTCCAAAATGTAAACAACTGGGTCTTCGTTATTTCCATGTCATTGGTAGGTATCGATTTATTTAAAAATGTCTAAACAAATTCGAGTATAACTATACAGGGTTCCTAATGTAATTCATCAAAAGATTTTATTGGCTTAAAACTTAAAAATCTGAAAAATGAAATTTCTCTTAAAGGCAGATGTTTTGCATTTTTTTTCTTCTTCGTTTCTTAATCAACCATATAACGGTAACAATGACGTGTCTACTGAGAAGATACAAATAGATTTGATAGTACTGATCAATGACCACACACTCGGCACTCACAACACATACTTGAGACTGCTAAAAACTATCGATTGCGATCGGAGCGAACGAAAAGTCAGGTTTGATGGGAATCGATGCACAGGTCGAACTTCGTTAAACTAGTCTTGACCTTGTTTATAGATATATAGTTGGTCAACCGTGGCCATCGAGAGCTCCTGACACCTGGAGTCAATTTCAATTTCAATCTATGTTTTTGGCACTACACTTCGCAACTTGCCAGATTGCTCTCCGTCCGGGGCTTATTTAGAGCTCTTCCAGATAATTTACACCTTATTCCGGTTTGGAGACGTTATCGGTGGGCTGTCCGGATGGCGAGCTCTGAGCTCCCGGTCACCCCGTGTATTTCAATATCTTTAAATTTGTTTTTCTTAATAAACTCTTCTAACGCATCTTGGCTTCCACTAGATGCCCCTTGAGAGTACTACTGGTCTCACGAGATGACCTTTCCTTTCAAGCTACCCCCTTACCCCTCTCACTCCCGCCACATAGCGGCCATTATGCTAATATTCTATGTAGAACTGCGACAGACGAACGGGATAGAATACAGGAACAACTAGGCCTCACACGTTCACAGCGTCTGCTCCCTTTCTAGCGGGGTCGTTAGTTTCCACTCTGAGCGTTTGAGTCTCCCGCTTCCCCCCGAAATAAAGCAGCAAAACCGAACACGTGGAACCACTTATGTTAACACAGAGGTCTGCCTTCGACGAGACGAACCGGAAGACTACACCTGGTGTCTATTATGGGACCCTCAGTTTATGAACCTAGAAATTAGGTGGGGACAAGCGGGGGCCGCCGAGATTGAAATAGGTTTACATTGGTTTGAAGAATTGATCACCAGTAACTATGTTTATATATTTTTCTTTTTAATGTCAGTTTTAAATCATGAGCACCGAATTTCGATTGCATTCATTCACAAATAAAATCTTTAATTCGAACAGATTAAAAACAAATATTAATAAGATCAGGAATATCAACTTGCGTTATAAGTTTGTTACATTTTTTAGTTTCTAAACAATGTAACATAAAAATGAAATTGTAACGTGTTCTCTTATAACTTGATCTGTTATAACGATACAAGTAAAATTTGGTTTAGTTTGGAGTAACTATCCAGAAAAAATTAAGTGATTAACTCATGTTCATGCTGTTCGCGGCATAGCTAACAAATTACTGACCTGATTTAAATCAAATTTTGGTCAAAAATTAATGGTTATATAGCGGTGACCTGGTAATATTTTGGTAAAAATCCATTATGGCAAAAAAAATGGCGGCCCCAGTGAAATATTAAAAAAATTATTAAAAAGAACCATTTCTTCAATTTATCTCAAATTTTGCACAAACATCAAATATTATGTTGGGACCAACTGGTAACATTTTGGTACGAATCCAAGATGGCGAAACAAAATGGCGTTTTAATAAAATATTTAAAAATTCAGCTTGGAAAAACTGATTTCAAATTGTGTGCGATAACTAATTGTGGTATAGAGATCAACTAGGTAAAACTGTGTTACTAATTCAAGATAGCGGAAAAAATGGCGGCCAAATAAACTGTTTGCAATCATGAAAAAGTCACCCTCTCAGATTTTACATATCTTCACGTTTTAGCGTCTCTAGATGCCAAAAAACATGTTTTAACAATTCCGTTTGCCTGTCTGTCTGTCAGTTCGCGGCTTAGCTTAAAAACTACTTACCCGATTGACTTCAAATTTTAACCAAAAGCTAAGAGTCATATGGGGATGACCTCATAATATTTGTAAAAATCCAATATGGCGGATAAATGTTAATAAAAATTGTTGAGTGGTGTATTATTTGGGGTTAGGCTCGGTCGGCGTTTCGCAGCATCTTTACTGTTGCATAGTTCAAGACACATATATAGATTCTATAGCCCGCATGAAACCTACATTAACAGTATTTACCTATTCCGTTAGTTCGCAGATATTTCCCAGATATTAGGTATCTAAATGGTTTTCGTTAAGGATCATCTTGTTGTTATGTTAGAGTGGTGTATTATTTGAGGTTAGGAAATACTGCGGACCAACGGAGTCGGTAAAGACTGATAAATCGGTTTTCATGCAGGATATATAATCTATATAAATGTCCCGAGGATCCAACAATAAAGTTGCGAAACGTGGACAATTTAAAAAATTACTTTTGTTTTTTGTAGTAGGCAGAGTAGCCCAGTAGGCCCCTAACCCCAAGTAATACACTACTCTAACACAACAAGAGGATCGGTCTTTAAAAAACAAAAAAAAATAATACTCAAAACCTAATTTGCATAATTACTTCAAATTTTGCACAAAAATCAAGTGTTACATAGTAACTGGTAACATTTTGATATGGATCCAAAATAATAAACAAAATAGCGGCTTAATAAAATATTTTAAAAAATTAGCATGCAAATATCATTTATTAAATTAATTTCAATTTTTGTGCATGAATTAAGTGTGATATAAAGATAAACTGGTAAGGTTGTGGTACGAATATAAAATGGCGAAATAAAATGGCGGCCAAATAAAATTTTTAAAAAAATCAACATAAAAAATCTTGTTTAACTGACTTTAAATTTTGCAGAAAAATTAAATGTGAAAATGGGATAAACTGGTATGAATTCAATATGACGTAATAAAATAGCGATATGACGATGTAAAAACTACTTATTGAATTTATTTTAAATTATGTTCAAAAGTCAAGTGTGACATAAGTAGAAAGAAACTGATAAAATATTGTTTATATATTTTTTTGTTTAAAAATAAAAAAAAAACTTTCTAAATTAATATCGGTCACTGAAAAAAATGACATACAAATAAATACATCCTCATGGTTAAACAACATCTCTAACACAGATATTCCTAACGATGACGCAGAAGTTCTTGCTTTAGGCGAAAACTTCTTGCTTCCTGTCCAGAACGAAAAAAGCTTACCTTTAACAGAATATATATCCTGCGTAGAAACAGCTATACAAGATAAACCAAATGAAATAGAAGATAGTATAAGGTCAGACGTAGTAAATATAATTACCAATCATAAAATAAAAATTAAACATAAAAAAAAATAAAATTACCAATTTTCAAAAACGAATACAGAAACAACATAATAAAACAAGGCAATTCATTAAAGATAATCCTCAAATAACCATACTTAAACCAGATAAATGCAGTAAAACCGTTATAATGAATACTACTGATTATGACACAAAAATGAATCAGCTCTTAAAAGATACCAGTACCTATAAACTTTTTAAGAATGACCCAACTAACATCTTTCAAAACAAAAATAATACTTTTGTAAAAAAACTCTTATACAAAAATCTATTAACTGACGCGGAAGCTAAAAATTTGTCAATTCAAAATGCAGTCACGCCTAAAATATATGGCCTACCCAAATTGCATAAACTTAACATTCCCCTCAGGCCTATAGTTTCATGTATTCAATCTCCTTTCTACAAGCTCTCAAAGTATTTGTCAAAATGTTTGTCAAATATCACAGGTAAAAACACTTATTACATAAAAGACTCATTTACATTTAAACATTTTCTAGATACAGTAACAATACTAGATGTAATTTCTTTGTATACTAATATACCAAATGAACTCATAGTTCGTGCTATAAAAAAGCAAATGAAATATTTTAAAAAATTTTACAACTAAGCCTGAATTCTTAAAAGCCTTACATCTTATAATGTCAAATAATTATTTTCAATACAAAAACCAATTTTATCAATAACTTGATGGATGTGCTATGGGCTCACCTATTTCCTCTACAATCGCACAAATAGTTATGAAATACCTAGAGGAAGTTCTTGAAAAATTGAATTTTAATATTACTTTTTTTAAGAGATATGTGGATGATTGTTTAGGATGAGTTCCAGAAAATAAAATAGAAGAACTACTTTTCGCATTCAATAATTTCCATCCGAAACTTCAGTTCACTCTTGAAGTTGAATCAGAAAACAAAATAAATTTTCTCGACCTCACTATAATAAGACAAAAAGAAAATAATTTAAAAACTAAATGGTTTACAAAAGAAACTTGGTCTGGACGATATCTTAATTTCAATTCCCACCATCCATACAAACAAAAAAGAAGTGTTGTGATTGGTCTAGTTGACCGTGCCATATCTTTAACGTCACCAGAATACCGTCCTGAAGCCCTTAATAAAGTTAAAGAGACCTTGAATGCAAATCATTTCCCAGTAAAACTGATAAAAAAAAATATCAAACAAAGGGCGTACATATATTATAACAATCATAACGAAAATGTAAGACAAGATATTACGCAAAAAAAATATATTGCAATGCCATACACATCTCAATTATCTGAAAAATTAAAACATATCTTAGGAAAATATAACATAATTGTGTGTCATAAAGCCCAGAACCTGATAGGCTCCCTATTTACAAAATTAAAAACTAAAATTCCCAAAAATAAAAAATCCAGAATACCGTCCTGAAGCCCTTAATAAAGTTAAAGAGACCTTGAATGCAAATCATTTCCCAGTAAAACTGATAAAAAAAAATATCAAACAAAGGGCGTACATATATTATAACAATCATAACGAAAATGTAAGACAAGATATTACGCAAAAAAAATATATTGCAATGCCATACACATCTCAATTATCTGAAAAATTAAAACATATCTTAGGAAAATATAACATAATTGTGTGTCATAAAGCCCAGAACCTGATAGGCTCCCTATTTACAAAATTAAAAACTAAAATTCCCAAAAATAAAAAATCCATCTCGTATATGAAATTCCTTGTTTAAACTGCCCTTGAAATATATTAGTATGACAACCCAACTTTTAGAAAATAGAATAAAAGGGCATAAGTATACAAAGAATGCGTCCACTGCATTACACAAACATGAAAAAAAGCACAAAACACGAATTTAATTTTTCTGAAACCAAAATCATTGATGAAGATAACCTGTATCAGAAATTAATTATCAAAGAAATGATTCACATAAAAAAAGAAAAAAATGCAGTAAATGACAAACAAGACATAAAAAATTTAAGTCAAATATACCACAATTTGATATTTTAGTATAGTTTTAACTTCGTCTAAGCCATTATTTTTTAAAATGTAGTATATCATTGTGAATGTCTGATTTTACTGTAAGGTTTAAATTAAAAAATAGCAAAAAAGTATCTTTAAATTCCTCAAAAAAAAACGTACTACGATAAGAACACTTTTTTACCTAAAACTGTGCCATGAGTTGCCTGGCAAACCACTAACTTGCTACCTATTATTCAAATATAAATAAATAATCAACATGTATTTTTCGAGGTATGTAACCTTATTTTATTAATTTTGTAATAATTATTGTCAATAGTATAAAATTTTAAATCAGTTTTAGAAAAATTGTAAATGTCATTTTATAATTACACCACTAAACGTTTTTTAAATTAATTGTAGATAGGTAAGGAAAGCCATATATACCAAAAAAATAATAATAAAGGAATGAGCAATTTTTGAGAAAGCCTACTATGATAGGCGAAACGTCAAGTTAATCCCATTGTTTGATTTTGCAAATAAACCTATACCCAAGAAAGAAGTCCAATTAATATATACCGGGTTTAAGAAACAAATATAATATATATATATATATATATATATATATATATATATATATATATATATATATATATAATAAAAGTCAAGTGTGACTTTTCGGCATGTGACTTGGTGGGAATCTAATATGATGGATGGAACAAAATGGCGTCCAATAGATATATTTTAAAAGACAGTATATTTAACACATATTATATACTGTGACTATGTTGTGAACTAAATTGGGACACACTTCACTATTTCTAACAAATGGAAAAAAATCATAATGAAGGATGTTCTTGGTATTATTGAGATTAAGTACTTCCTGTATTTTTTCCTTCATTGGCATCCCAAGTTTTTTTTGTTTAACACATTTATCTATAAAGCAATAAAAGTATAAACACAAATACATTAAAAGGCATACATTAGTGGCTAATAATAAATTACTTAAATTTTAGACTGTTAGCGATTATCCATTATCCATACAGGAAATTCAAACGATCAGATGATTGACCTACCATCTACTAGTGAAGTTACTGGTTCTTTTGTTATGATTCCAGCTCCAAAAAGGTATGTTTGAGTTATTTTTATATAATTTTATTATAAACATATTTATAATTGAAAAACGTTTCTGCAATCTACTGGGTGTAAATGAATATGCCTGACAAACTTCTAGGGTGGTTAAAGTATGTAAAATAAATAAAGTTTTATCCAGAAATGCATAGTTTTTATATAATTCATTCTTTTGTAAGAAGGAAATATTGTAGTTTTGTTCCTTTAAATTTTGCACAAAAAACAGGTGATATAAGGATAAACTGCTAAGACTTTGGCCCTGACCTAATATGGCGGAACAAAATGGCGGTTAATAAATTGTTTTAAAAAAATATTTATTTAATCGACTTCGAATTTTGAGAAAAATTAAATGTTATAATACTAGTAAAATTTGGATGTAAATCTAGTATAGCAGAATAAAATGGACGCATATTGACATGTTTTAAAAAATTAGTAGGTAAACAAAACTACTTCAATCGACTTCAGATTTCTGACAAAAATCAAGTATGATTGAAATGAATTGATAAAATTTTTGTGGAAAAAAATCGGCATCCATGATGAAATATTACTTTATTAAATGATATAAAAAATATTACGTTTTTTTTTTATTTCATAATAGAAAATCAAAACTATAAAAAAAAACATTAAAACTAAGGAAAAGAGAAAAATGTAATGATAATCGAAAAAATTATTAAAATATGGCTACTAGTACTAGTCAAGAAATGTATATTTCTTTCTTGATGATTCGCTAAATAACAATTCTCGCAAACCTTATATTGTCAAAAAACTAGTCACAAATACTGATAATATTTTTGAGAAAGATTGAATGTTGTTGCCAGAAATATTAAAATATAGTATCAATTGACTGAAAAACTAACCATATAAAAAAATTGCACATCTGCAACGTCGAAACAAATGCATTTTTTTGCTACTTCTTCATTGTTAAAACCAGGTCACCTGAAACTTCCCTCTTTAGAAAGTGAACTATGGCCCAGTTTAGTCTTGCATGTAGTTATTTAGTAATATGTACAGGGTTTTAATTATATTTTGACATCTCCCTATAGCTTTAAATATAAGAGATACAAAATAAATTTTAAATTCAAAAGTAGAATTTTTTTTATTGTCTTTAATCGTTACAAATTAACGAAAGTCTTTAAAAAGGAGAAAAATGAAGAGAACCTATATATATATCATATTTTTAAATGTATGTTATTATTTTATTAGTTGGATCTCTTCTAGCTGGTTATAAATATAGATATACCATGTTTGATGTCTGTATCCTTAAGGACACTCGAGAAAATTGACAAAAACTATGTCATAAGCAGCATTGTATTCCTGTTGATCACATTTAGGTATTAAAAGTAAAAATGTTCATTCTCTTTGTAATACATTGTCTTATGGCAGGGTTTTTTTTCAGTTTTATGGGTTGTTTTTTAAGATAAGGTATAAAATTTAACATATTGATAATCGGCAAGAAGAGATGGATTTAATGACACTGATAATCCATTTGAATATATATATATATATATAAATTTTCTTTGTTTCTTTTTTTAGACAATTTTTTAAAGTTAACGCATGCAAAATACTACAACTTTTGTACTTGTTCTTTTTATATTTTACAGTTAAAACTGTACATATGTATCAAAATATAAATGAAATTCATTACCATGGAAGTTCTGGTAAAAGTCCTATACAGATGAGTTTTTCTCGATTACCCAGAAGTTCCATCATAATGAATCTTTCATTTTGTGTAAATAACGATAATTAAGTAGTGAGCCCTCTCTGTCTAAGTGCAGTACAGAAACTATGCATTTCTGGCCATAGGTTTATTTATTTTACACTCTCTTGGTTTTCTTTGTATAATAAAAATGTAAATATTTTTTAGAACGGATGTACATTCACCAGGTTGTTTAACATCAAAAACTCAGACTGCTTCTGAAGGTGCTTCAGAATGTACTTTATCAGTATCAAATAGATCTGAAAGTACCTTGACAGTATCTGAAAGTAGTACACTAACTGCTTCAGAAATTGAGGAGGATAATTCAGAGCAGTTCAGTCCTAATCTTAACATTGCTGTTATAGCACAGATTGGAGATCAACTTGGCAAAAGGTAAATGCTGAAACTAAAACTAAAAATGCATTTAACTTTTCAGACATATGGATCATCCTACTTCCAGTTCTTTGAGTACTACAACATTGTTGTAAAACCTAGTTAACTAAATACCGAAAAAAGGTGGACACATTGCAAAGAATCAACAGGAGAATGCGTGCAAGAGTGACAAACTTGAAAAGTCTGTTGAGATTTTTAAAACAGAAAAGTTTAATCTCTGAAAGTGCTCAGGAAACTATTGAGATAAATAACAGATAAAACTATAAAACTGTTGGTAATTAAATCAAATGCAATTGCCTTTAAAACCTCTATTTGTATTTCTATTGATTTAAGTTGACATTACACATTTACATATACTATGATTGTATATTAATGATAATATGTGACTCAAACGTATTATCCAATTTCACCCTAAAGATTTTAAAATGACGGCAACTGAAAATAGGTTTTAATTTTAAAATAAAAATATTAATCAAACTGTACTCTAATGTATAGATTATTAAACAACAACTATTTTTTTGTAGGCTTCACTAGCAGGACCAATATCTGAAATGGTTAAGAGGATTTTAAAAGGTTCTTTTTAAAAGTCAACAGTATTATCCAGCATTATGAGCTTTTGCTTTAACTTTACATTTTTATTCGCCTCGTGCATAAAATTATGTGCGGGAAAAGTTTAATAAATCTTTACCTCATCCTTCCAATGTGAGCAATGGTATCAAACAATTGATGGTACTCCAGGGTTCACCCAAGAATCTCTAAATGCACTGAAGGTAAAAGTGTCTGCAAATAGAGAGCGGGAAAAAGAAACCTTTGGTAACTTAGTTATGGATGAAATGTCTATTAGGAAACAGGTAGAATGGGTGGGAGACAAATTTATAGGTTATGTAGACATTGGTGCAAATTTAGAAGCTGATTCGTTACCCGAAGCAAAAGAGGCTATAATATTTCTTGTTACGAGTATAAATGGAAACTGAAAGATACCTGTGGGGTATTTTTTCATTGATGGGTTGTCAGGTAACGAAAGGGCAAATTTAGTCAACCAATGTCTACAATTTTTATCTGCCTCGAGCATAACAATTGTATCACTTACATTTGATGGAGATGCTTCTAATATTAGCAAGGCTAATCAACTTGGTGCTAACTTTTCAGACCCTAAAAATCTTAAGACATATTTTGATCATCCGATCACAAAAGAAAATGTGTTCATATTCTTTGATATTTGTCATATGATTAAATTAATAAGAAATTGCTTAGGAGATATGAAAATTTTACAAACTGGAGGTGGCAAAATAGTCAGTTGGCATTACCTTAATAAGCTTGTAAACATTCAGTGTAATGAGGGGTTACATGCAGGAACAAAAATTAAAAAACGTCACATGCAATATGCTAGAGAAAAAATGAGGGTCAAAATCGCATCTCAAACGTTTAGTAAAAGTGTTTGTGATGCACTGAAGTTTTGCGAGGAAGATCTAAAACTAGATGCTTTTCATGATTCTTTTGAAACAGCTAATTTCTGCTTGTTGTTTAATGATGTTTTTGACATCTTAAACTCTCGAAATAAATTTTCTTCATACCCATATAAAAAAGCACTTTCTTCAGAAACAGAAAACATTTTTTTACATAAATTTTAAAGATCTAAGAAAAATGATCTTAGGACTAACTTTAAAAAATATTCCTGTAACATATGGGCCACGAAAAACAGGGTTTTTAGGATTTCTTATAGGAATGACTAGTTTTGAAGCTATATATAATAAGTATGTAAAAATCGAAGGTAAGTTAGATTTTTTATTAGGATATAAGTTTAGTCAAGACCATCTTGAAATTTTGTTTAGTTCAGTAAGAAGTATGCATAGCTTTAATAATAATCCAACCTGCAGGCAATTTCAGTCAGCATATAAATTGCTTATATCCAGAGAGGTAAGAGGTGCTGAAACCGGCCAATGCTATTACCTAAACACTCTTATTTTAAAAGTGTCAAGTAGAAAAATAACCATTGATGACAATAAAGAAGATTTAGAAACTATGGAGGAGTATAAATTACTATGCCAAGAATTGGATGATCACGATTTTTTTTCACGAACAGGATGGCAATTTTCATCGTTTTTGTCTGAAGTAATAACGTACATCGCCGGTTTTGTTGTTAAGTCTTTAAAAAAATGTATCACTTGTTCTAAATGCCTTGCTTTATTAGAAAGCAACGAGACTACTTCTCTTTTGCAAAAAAGAAAAACTTTTGGAAATCTCGTCAAAGCTTCATCATTTGTAACAGATATTTGTATATGGGGTGAAAAGGTGTTCAGGCAAAGTGACACCATTATTTTTAATTCTAAATCAAATAAAATTATGGATGTAATCATACATAAAACTATACAGCTGTTGCCTACCAAAATTTTTTCGCAGTTTGGTGACCATATTTTTGATGGAGAACTTTTGGATAATCATCAATTTTCGTTAATAAAACTTATTTTAAGGAGATATTTCACGATTAGATTTCACCATGAAACCAGTAAAAAAAGCGATGAGGTAAAGAAAAGAGTTAGGAGCATTCTGACACATCTGATATTGTACCAAAACCAATAGTTATTAAGTTTAGTTAGTATATTATTATATTGGGTTAAGGTTTTAATTGGATTATACAGTTATTTACAATATAGCTTATTTTTAGTAACTCTTATATTTTTTTTCTTTGTTATTTTGGCCATATCCGATTTCAATGGAAAGCGACCTACCTCAAAAGAAGAATTAACTGTTTCTACAAGAGGTTTAAGAAAAACATTATGTTATAGTTTTTATATTAAAAGTGCTAATATCATATAGTACTGTTTTTTGCAATTTTAATTATTCTCTTTGAATCATTTATGCCAACCGGCCTAAAAAACATTGAATTCCCATAACCATAACTAGTCATAAAGGTTTTAAAATAAGTTTTTAGCTAAATTCACAGCATAATTGATAAAGAAAATGTCTAATTTATTACGAAAATTATTCTCTGGCTTGATTTTTTCCTACCTGTTTCCAAATTAACAATGACCCAAAAAGCTTTATTGTAATCACAGTAATCCAATTTTTGTTTGGTAATAGTTTTTCTTAGCCTCAATAAGTGTGTTATTACAGTTTTTTTACATTTGTTATATAAATCTATTATATTTCCTTGCATTGTGTGATTTTGTTTCTATAACACAAGAGTATTCTTAGCATCTCTAATCTTCTAAGTAACCCAGTGTTCCAATGGAAAAATAGCAGTGTTTTTTATTCTATAAGTTGTTATATAGTTTACGAATTATCTGTGTATTTTTGTATACGTTTTCACTTAATTTAAAATATTGATATTATTATTATAGTAAATTTTAGATAACTTGCGTCATCCGCAAAATATGAAGGTAACTTCACAGTACAGATTCTATACAAGTGATCTGTTTGTTACGCATACATTTTAATCTTTTACAGCATATCATCTGAAATTCTAAATTTTATTGTATAAAGCTTGTATTAGTTTTGGGCTACTATGAATTTAATCTTTACGTTACAGTCTGTGAGTATCTATTTTGATAAGATAATGTCAAGATTGTCATCGATTGCTAAATGTAAAAGAAACAGAAATTTTGTACCTATGTATATTATTATTCGTACAGTTATGACTCGATACAAAATATACGTTTCTTATAGCCCACTTTTCAATTTTTTTAACACTTCCTAAGTCCTGACAAGAAATACTTTCATTCAGTCAAATAAAAATTGTAACCACAGTATTCAATAAAAATTCTTGAAATACTCAAATTACGGAAGCGTAATATATATATATATATATATATATATATATATATATATATATATATATATATATATATATATATATATATATATATATATATATATATAAATACATAATTTCTGCAGGTGCAAAACGGCCTACAAGAAGAATGTCACAGGGTACCCTGTCCTGACAAGAAATACTTTCATTCAGTCAAATAAAAATTGTAACCACAGTATTCAATAAAAATTCTTGAAATACTCAAATTACGGAAGCATAATATATATATATATATATATATATATATATATATATATATATATATATATATATATATATACATACATATATATATATATATATATATATATATACATACATATATATATATATATATATATATATATATATATATATACATATATATGTATATATATATATATATATATATATATATAGAATAGCAGAAATACATAATTTCTGCAGGTGCAAAACGGCCTACAAGAAGAATGTCACAGGGTACCCTCCTGCGATCATGAGGAGGATACCCTGTGACATATTCGAAAGCAATTCTTCTTGTAGGCCGTTTTGCACCTGCAGAAATGATGTATTTCTGCTATTCTACATATATCTTTTCCGGCCAAGAACTTTTGATAAAGGTGTGTGAAAGCGCATTTTTATTGATTTTAGTATCTATATATATATATATATATATATATATATATTCTATAGCAATTCTTCTTGTAGGCCGTTTTGCACCTGCAGAAATTATGTATTTCTGCTATTATACATATATCTTTTCCGGCCAAGAACTTTTGATAAAGGTGTGTGAAAGCGCATTTTTATTGATTATATATATATATATATATATATATATATATATATATATATATATATATATATATATATATATATATATATATATATATATCTATATATACACAGGGTGTTATAAATTCGATGGGATATCATTGTCATCTCAAAAACCGTCACAAATACGAAGATGATTAAATTGGGGGAAAGCTGCACAATTTACTGACGAATAATTTCATAATTTTCAGTCTGCATTTGGAGAGAAATTACAAAATAAATGTTACATCCCTAAGCCGCTTTTTTCCTCTACAAGGTTAGCAACAAGATTTAAAATCCGACGGCAATTTTACCTTTTAACCTTTACAGAGCAAATTCAAACCTTTTCATTCTCTACATAAATTTTCATACTCTCTCTAAGAATATTTGGAATATCTATGAAATAATGTATTTAATATTTCTTTTCTAATCCTGAAATACTGACGCCGTCTATGGCTTTTGTTTTGAAAACGTGCGAGAGTAAACAAGTGTCACGTCAGTTTCTTGTTTATTTATCGGACACAACATCCAATGCATTTCTTATGAACGTTATGTATCTTGTCTATTCTTAATCTGAGCTGCGGACCAACGTAGTCGGTAAAAACTGATAATTCGGTTTTCATGCAGGATATATAATCTATATAAATGTCCCGAGGATCCAACAATAAAGTTGCGAAACGTGGACAATTTAAAAAATTACTTTCGTTTTTTGTAGTAGGCAGAGTAGCCCAGTAGGCCCCTAACCCCAAGTAATACACTACTCTAACTCAGCAAGAGGATCGGTCTTTAAAAACCATTTAGAAATTAAAAAAATAATACTCAAAACCTAATTTGCATAATTACTTCAAATTTTGCACAAAAATCAAGTGTTACATAGAAATAAACTGGTAACATTTTGATATGGATCCAAAATAATAAACAAAATAGCGGCTTAATAAAATATTTTAAAAAAATAGCCTGCAAATATCATTTATTAAATTAATTTCAATTTTTGTGCATGAATTAGGTGTGATATAAAGATAAACTGGTAAGGTTGTGGTACGAATATAAAATGGCGAAACAAAATGGCGTCCAAATAAAATTTTTAAAAATTCAACATAAAAAATTTTGTTTAACTGACTTTAAATTTTGCAGAAAAATTAAATGTGAAAATGGGATAAACTGGTATGAATTCAATATGACGTAATAAAATAGCGATATGACGATGTAAAAACTACTTATTGAGTTTATTTTAAACTATGTTCAAAAGACTAGTGTGGCATAAGTAGAAAGAAACTGATAAAAAAAAAAAATATATATATATATATATATATATATATATATATATATATATATATATATATATATTTATATATATATATATATATATATATATATATATATATATATATATACGTCAGCAAAACTGTTCTTTTCAGAACGACAGTAGTGAATGGATCCGTGAAGGACTAAAAATCAACATCAACAAATAAAAAAAATCATAGCGGGCTAAGTACCGGGTAAAGGTATTTTACCGATTTTTGCAGTAAAATTACCTTTTTACTTTCCTCGTAAAGAATAGTAATCGTGAAAAATCACACTTCGAGTTTTCAGATTTTTGCGTTTCAGGGTTTCCAAATGCCGACAACATATTTTCTTAATTCCGTCTATCTGTTCGTGGCATAGCTAAACAACTGTTATAAAGGGATAAACTGGTACCTACGAATTCACTATGATCGAACAAAATGCCGGTGTGTGTCAATGTAAAAATTAATAGGCAGAAACTGGTAAAATATTAGTAACATTCCAATATGGTGGAACAAAATGATGCCCACTATAAATGTTTGAAAAGACAGAGTATATATATATATATATATATATATATATATATATATATATATATATATGTTTTCAAATCACTATATTCCGAACTAAATTGGGTCATACTTTACTATTCCTAATAACGGGAAAGATCCATAACAGGAGTAAAGGAAATTTACCGATTTTTAAAGATCGCATATTAACTTATATTTTCAAAATGGCCTTTTAGTGCCACTAGAAATATTAAACTAAATTGCTCTTTTGACGAAACAAGAAGTAAAAAAAATAATGAAATCTATTGTTACCGTTACCCAAAAGTTTTTTAAAACGAAGTGTTGTAACAAATTAACAAATAAGTTTATTTCGAGCTGCTTAAAACAAGTATTTTTTGTGACTGATTTTTTTCCATAAAGCTGCAACGCTTAATTTTCAAAAAATGGCTTTTCAGCCGCCAAACCCAGTAAAACCGGAATCAGTATTTAAAGGCTCTTTTTCATCAACAATTTTCCTTGTATTGAGTAATATATGTGTGAAAAATTTCAAATTGATATGTTTAAAAAAAAAAGAAAAAAAATGCGTATTATTAGTCTCCTACATCACCTGATATGTTAAAAATATGTATTTTCAACACCCGATATCTCCAAAACAAACTATTTGTGAACCACTGTCAAACATAAAACACTCTATACAATTTTAGCCCAATGTTAAAATGAGGTAAAAGCAAATCTACCAATCAATAATAATTTGTGATACACTATGTATAATAATTTTACAGACCGAATTGTTGTGTTTAAAACCTTATATTTACTTATATTTTGTACAGTGAGTGTACATAAATCAACTCATTTATATTTGTATTAGTACCCCAAAATGTTCGCTTTGTTCGGTCATAGCTTGAAATCTACCAATCGAACCATCATTTTTTTCGGTGTAATTGCCTTGTTCTTTATATTTCGTCGCGGTAGAAATCAACGTTTATAAAAATTGAAATTTCATACTGAGTAGTAAAATTATACTGAACATATAATATCTATAATGCTCGCTTAGATTTTCTGAACCAATAAAGATGACAGTTTTAAATTGTGTACACTTTAATAACACTAAATGATCTTTTTTGGTGCACGCTTCTTCTGAATAATCTTTTTAATCCGAATCACCACAATTATAAGCACATTAAAAATGCCTATTTTATATAGTGCGATTTTGTATTTAAAATTTACTTTATTTAGTACAAACACGACATTTTTATACAAGCGAAAGTTAAAGATAAGATGTCAAGACTTTTTTCAGTCGCTTGTTTTTACGGGGGCGTCGATTTTTTAACTTAACTGCGTAAAATTTTAGACCTCTGCCACCCCTGGATTTTTTTCCTGGCTACACCAGTGTTTTTTCTACTGATTTAATTTTAAAGAGAGTTTCCAGCCCTCTTTAAAATTATATTAGACATTTTACATTATTTTTTAAAAGCATTTATTTCATAGTGTGGACGGCCGACATTTTTTAAAAACACATGGATCGTTGATATTTTTAGAAATTTTGTTGTACAGTTCTACATTAGACATTAATAAGTAACAGCAATTTTCAAATTTTTAATTTACACAATCAAGTGAACCGAGTACCTAATTACTTAATTAAATATGTATCTCCCAAAATAAGATTCAGAATTATCTTGTAAACTTGATATTGGTTAAATCTATTTCACTACAAACAACAAAATCAACTTTGTAACTGAAAGGAATAATACGATTAACATTCCAAGAAAACTTATGGCCTCTTGTCTATTTTTATTTTTAGACCATCCATTTATTGTGGCCGGTTTTGCCGAGTTCAGTTGATCGATAGCGACTACACTATGTTGCCAAATCGGAAAATATTGAATATCCAATTAGCTGTCTAAAATCGTGTTATCAGTTATTATGACATTTATCAGGGCACTTACATCATCAAAGAAAGATAGTAATCTTGTTTATAGATGGGCATATATAAACAAGGAAAATAACTTTCGAACAAAAAAAAAACAAAAAATCTTAAAGGCAGTTATATTTTATTGTTGGCATAACGAGTTCACTTTGACAACGCCGCCTTCTCCAACATCAGGGGTACGTTCCCCTATCCCACCACGTCTTTAGTAGTATAAATGAATGAATGGGCACACTTGGTGATCTCGCCATCTAGTAGTGAAGTCCAGTACTAACTTAGCGTTGAACATCTAGCTGTACATAAACAAGGGTCTTGATGCATATGTTTGATAATATTTTTTCTATGCGTACGTTAAATACAAGTAATCAAGGCGAAAGTAAAAATGTTTTCTAAAGTATAGTGACCAGTACGAAATTCTAAAGATACTAGATCAAGATCGATATGTGGTCGAGGACTCAGCCTTTCCTCTATCGTAGAAAAAATATAAAGAAATCAGGTCAGGAAATGTGCTATCGAGGAGCCTTAAATAGTAATATAAATATTGTAAATAAATTAGTTTGTTACAACTAATGTCCGAAATTTTAGATATAATACGATTATTAATGCATGATTTGTTGAATATTTTGATGTTTCACAGGTTAAAAACTCAGGCTTCCCTAGGAGTTAAAGTTAAAATCTAATATGTGTTCATATTCTAAAAAACTAATCTGTGTCTTCTATGTTGAAGTGATGATGCTAAAAGACGATATAGGAATTAAAGGGTCGATATAGGTTATTAAGAACAGTACTTGAGCCGAATTAAGAATTCAATACATTTTCTTAGTTGTTTTAATTGCTTTATTTTAATCTACTTAATTTACAGATTCGTGGAAGTGTAAACTTCGTCAACAATCAACACCCTTTAAGTTTTGCTGCAGTTAACAAGCAGTTTTGCAACCAGTGCTATCACAAATCAATATGAAAAAGGCCTAAGTCACAAATCATTCGAAAAATAAATATGACTTGTTTTAAATCAAGTCTTTCTTTAAGCCATAGATTACTTAAACCGTAATTCTTAATTCAATATGGCTTGAAAATTTTGGTTGAAGGGTAGTCAAACCTAGAAAATGACTTAAGTATTTTCACTGATTTAAAGTTTTTTTTATTTTTGAGACTCAATTTAATTTTTCGTGTTAAGTTAAAAGTGATCAATTTTTTGTTAGTTTCCAGAGCCCTTATAAAGTTTCATAGTACATTAACATTATATTCTAAGAGTATTGTCACATACTCGACCTCTACTTGGGTCACATATGTGCGCAGATAGGTTTGTAAGTCAGATGTAGATATGAAAAGCAACTCAGTTTTTTATAAAAACAAGGTAGTGTCGTATAGTCACTGAAGATATTTCTATTATCATAAAAGTAGGACACGCACACTTTTGTTACTATGAGGTCTAACGGGGGTGTAGATGACTTGAAGAAATTTACAATTTAAAGTTAGGTTAAGACAGGCTCAAGGAAGGTCGTCTAGAGTGATTTTCCCGATAATGGTACTTTGCGGAGTCTTTGGTAGACGGTAAGAGCTAAGGAATAGATTTTGTTATTCGGAGGGTATTTCTCGAATAATTGTCTTTGGACGGAGGATCAAGTCAAGTCAAAGTTACCTAATTTTGGAACGCCTTTCATAATGCAATTTCTGCTTGCCAGCAAAGTTCGGCGGACCTTGACCTCGTTCTCCGGTTTGGTAATAATATAGGCAAAATATAGTTGAAAAAACCCTAGTATGGGGATTAGTTGACAGTATTATAAATATAGAAAGATAAAGCAAAATACACAATCTAATATTTCTTTACTTTCTTCTTTAATAAATAAATTGTAAAATATTTGTCTACTATAACTAAGTAGCTTGCTTATAGTTAGTAAAATTTCTGCTTGTGGGTATCAGATATTTGGTCGACATTAACAAGTTATTAAATTATCTACTTATAGTTAATAAGTTACTTGCTATTATTAAAAATGATTCTCTTTTTGTCATTTATTTGCCCTTAACGATTCATTTTGCAGGAATAGCAAACTTTTTTGCAGTGAAAGATAAGTAAATTATTTATCCCTAGTAAGTTACTTGCTGATTTTTATTGGTATGTTTTGTTGGACTAGCAGGTTTATTTGCATTGAAAAATAAATAGTTCTACAGGGTATTTGAAAAAGATTGGTTACAAACTCCTTACATCAAAATAAGAAAAAAACATGGGTCCCCAACAGCTTAGTTTCCAAGATATAGTTTTAATATTCAAATTCAAAAACGAGTGTAGAAGATTTTAGAGAAAAATACAGGGTTTTATTTTATTCCGAGTTGCGACCCCTTTTATTACATTAGACTTTTTACGGTGTCGTCACTGGCTGTTTTTATCTAAAAATCATGTTGTCCATGCTATTCTCTAAGTTATTTAGCAAAATATCAATTTTTGCATAGCCAATTTGACAAGTCAAAATGCTTCAAATAGGTATATGTAGCTCATAGTTTTACCATTTTTCCTATTTGGAGCATTTTGACGTTAAATTGGTTATGCACGAATGACCATTTTACTAAATAACTTCTAAACGGTATGAAGTATTGAATTATAACAGGCACCAAACAGTTAGAGAACAGAATCGGAAATCTGATTTTTTAAGTGAAAACAACCAGTGACGTTACGCTAAAAAATCCACAAGGGTAAAATGGGTCGCGACCCGGAATAAATAAGACCCTGTAGATTTGTCTCAAATCTTTTACAACCATTTTATAGACATTACTTACAATATACTGTATATCAAGATGTCTCATGAATTTATAGTGAGTTTGGGTCTTCACCAAAAATATATGAATCATATTGCCATTATAGATATCGAAATAAGTTTAAGTAATATAGATTTTAAAACAGCTTACACAAATATTTTTTGTATTTCACTTGTATACAGATTTATGATTTATGAATTATCGAACATGGAATACCATTTTTGCTGACATATCCTGTATAAAATTATGAACCTACTGGTCCAAAGACGGCTGCTAGTCCAACAAGCTTCTTCTATCCGAATAAAATTTAAAATTGTATTTTAGAAACTATATAGATCATTAAAAGCTACATATGCAAACTGCATCCACTCAAGCGACCGGTCGGACAATGGTCCACCGATGAAAATTTCCGCCAGCTGACGGATGGCACAATAAAATACAGCATACGAGCTATTGTCTAGTGGAAGGTTCAAAGAGAAGTAAAAATATTTTATAAAAGGTGGTTGTAGATGCTTAAAAAGATTCTTATTAGACGCAACAAAGGATTAATTTACTATAAGTGCCACTAAATCTGCTATAAATAACTAGCTTACTAACGTTAAACGAGTCAAACTTAGAAAGTCGATTTAATAACCCTAGGTATAATTATACTTAATGCTAGTAGTAAAAATAAACGTCTTTGTAACTGAACTCATTTGGGGCTAATCGTTAATAAAAAGATTTTAGCAAAGTAGCATTGCTTACAACAGGTCGCCAACCCATTTAAGATATTCTGATGATAGGTAATTTTTTTTTAATCCCAATTGAGTTAACCTTATGTAAAACAATTGATTGACTTAATTTTCTGATCGCAGAAATCGAAATCGCGAAAAAGAAAACAAACGCCTTGCCGCCGCATCGCACATACTCGGCTTCATCTTGGGTCACATATGTGCGCAGATAGGTTTGTAACTCTGATGATGCAGATGTGAAAAGCAAGTCTCAGTTTCTGATAAAAACAAGGTAGTGTCGTATATTCACTGAAGATATTTCCATTACAGTAAAAACAGGACACGTTTACTTTGAGGTCCACATCTGTTAACGGGGGTGTAGATGACATAAAGAAATTTGCAATTTAAAGTCAGGTTTTGGATTAGACAGGCTCAAGGAAGGTCGTCTAGAGTGATTTTCCCGATAATGATTTTTGAAAGCCTTAAGCCATTAGCGCTTGACTTTAGTCGTTAATCTAACTTAATTATTTTTTTTTCTCACTTAAGGTTTTGAGAAAATGTAATGTCATAAAAAAATATTAAGTAAGTCGGTTCTAAAATGACTTAAATTTGATGTCAATTTTTAAAAAAGAGTTAAAATGAAAATTTTGACAGTTCTGTTCGTAAAAACTGTAATATATGCCTCTCGCCTACATTATACTACAAATAAATGTGTTGGTTTAAGACTTTATTGTATTATGCACGACTGCCCTGAATTTCCATGATTGCTGACTTTGGTGTCATTTTTCCTCGAATTTTTCTGCTTCCTTTTATTAATGCAACGTCTCTGGTTATTTTGAATAACTGGTGGAGTACTGGGTAATAGTTCCGCTTTTATTATAGAATGTTGTTTATCTTTTTCTAAGCTGCCCATCGGAAAGTTAAGATATTTTGCCAATATTTCTACAAATGACGAGTTTACCTAGAAAAATGTGTTAATTAATATTTGAATACCATATAAACGAAATACATTCATAAACGTATGCCAATAAGCAGTTAAGTATTACTATATCTTTTATTTTATAACACTTACACTTTCTCCCGTTTTCGCAGATACGAAATAATTGGGTAATTCATTCCCATCAATAAAATTATCTATTTTACCCAGTCTTACTGTTCTTTTATGTTCTAAATCGGCTGAAAATAGAAACTTTAATGTTGAAAATGATTACAAAGGCCTGTATATGAAAAGTTTTAGACAAATAAATAAGATAAAAAAAGTCCTGTAAGATAAAATGAGATTTCCTTGTGTTCCCGTGTTTTTAAATTAATGGCCGGGAGTCGACTGTGTTGAGACCGTAAGTGAAATTCGTTAGCTGGGAGACCTATTTTCTGAAGAATAATCAATATTTTCTAAAACTGTGCTGCATGGAAAATTTCAAAATTTTTTTTGAAAAAGTTTATTATACAGGGTGCTTCAAACGCCAACTTTGAATTGATAAAAAGATTTCTTGGCATAGAGCAGGACAAAAATGTCATCGATTCAGTTAATTGATTTTTCAAACCCAATTTCATAATTGAAAAATTTTATACATATGTGAACATGTAATATTTACACACTTAGCAAACTGCCTCCATTTCATAAAATTTTAAGTCTTTTTAAGAACTTTATCTTGTTTTCAAATTGTTATCACATATTTATAAATTCTTTTTAAAAATCGTGATTTTAACAGTTTAGCTATTGTGTATTATAAGTTTTGCAATCCGTTGTTCAAGAGACTTACATTTATTTCCCATTACCGAAATGGAGACAAATTTGCGTTCCACATCTTCTCCCGCAATTTGATCTACTTTTCTAAGCCACAACATCAAGGATTCAAAACTTCCACGGTTGGTTATGTCGTAAACCAAAACGATAATCTAAAAAGTAACAAACGTCAAAAATGAACAAATTTTATTTTCTCATGAATTAATAGTCTTAAACGGTTAACGCAAGAGGGACGTTTAAACTAGAGGCAAAAATTGTGCAATGGAGAGCTCACATTTTTTACATTTTATTCTTTCCTGATTCTATTGACGAAGAGATCTAAAACTAATGTAACTTAAAGACCACTGTATTTTCTACAAATGCATGATTTTAGATTTATTCATCATGAACTATTTTTTAACCGACTTCAGAAAAGAATATTATCGATTTGACCCTAGGTTTTTTTTTTCGTATGTACATCAATTACTCCGCGTTGATTCGACCAGTTTTGATAAAATTTTCAGGGAATATTCAGGATATTACCGGAGGGATCACGTAGCAAGCATATTTAAAAGATGTAAAAAATAGCCATATGATTCATATGATTTTCGGGGTTTTTAATGACACAAGGTTCAATTTTACCGATTACCCAATTTGAGATTGGTACGTCCTATATATATACACACAGTGTCCTTGAAAAAGTTCGCATCATATGGAATATATTTTAATTATGCCACTTTGTCAAATTTATTTTTTAAATTACGACTTGTATTTATTAGTAATCTATACCTAAAATTTCTAATATCTCGCCAACTTTGCATCATGCTTAGAGTGAGAATAAAAATAGAGTTCATTATTTACGTATTTAGCCACTGCCAAGATTACCTCTGTTCTATTGAGGTTGATATTACGATACCTCACAGTATATGGTCGATCGTACGACGATTCCAAGCCTAGCCATGCAAAGAATACTAATCATTTTCCAATTTTAGTTTCTAAGCAGTATAAAGAAATTACTTTTACTGCAAAATACAAACTAAAATACCCAACGCCTCAGATCAGATTACCCCACTAACAAAAGTTTTAGATATGACAACCCCGATCGACTACTCCACATATTAGACCAACCCACCAGATTGTTACAGGTTCACGTGACCGTAGGCGTGGCTTAAAAACCAATAGCGGTTCGTGGAACTACAGTAAAATTTAAGATTACTTCATGAAACAGCGTTCTAAAGTTGCGGCAAAATACCCGTTTATGTTTGGAATTGTTTTTTTAATCACTAAGTAAATAGCTAGATTTCCGTTTTCAAGGGACTTGTAATCCGGTTCAGTATAATATAACGTTTATTTCGGCGGGGTCATGTGATTATGAAAATTACACAGGAAAGTCTCTAACGTGATTTTATTCATGATTATAATAGTGTTTTTCTATCAGAGAATTAAAATAATTATAGAATACAATGACATAGCGGACCAGTTCGACTAATAATTGTCCTTTTCGAATAAAAAAATATCTATACGTATATCAAAATTATAAATCTTTATCTATATAGCAATATTTTCGTATTCAACATTATTCCCAATAATCACCTAGATGCTGTTATATGCTAACCTAACTTAAAGTATTATTTACTGGGTAACAGTCAAGAGGCGTTTCACGCCCAAAAAAAACATACAGTGATTCCGAAATTTACTAGATTTTGGATGATAATTTGGGAAATAATAAGATAAGATGATTTCGGACAATTTTGTAATTTTCACTTGAGTTGGGTCAATTTTTTATTTATGTGTTGTGAGGTAAAGGAATTTAAATAGTGATCCTTTGGGTAATCAAAAATAAAAATTTGTTCGTAAGCATGGTTAGAATTTAAGATTTAGGATATTGATAATTAATTTTTCACAAAAATCAACTGCTAAATAGGAAAAAAAAGAAGAAGAAATTTTATCAATTATAAGTGGCAAAACAAAATGGCGGCTAATTAAATGTTTACTAAGCCGGTAAATTTCTATTTTCTCGAATAGAAACCTTTTTATGGAGAAAATTAATAAAAGTCATACATTTTTTTTTTAATTTTCAAAAATTAAAAATTAAATATTAAATTATAAATAAATTAATAAAGAGCAAAAAGAAAATATAAAAAATTATATACTGGAGTATCGAGGCTCTATTTACGTTTTTATCTAAGTAGATACGGTAAATGAATGAATACTTGTATGTACGTATGTTAGATCTGGACAAAAATTTGTCCAGATTAAAAATTTAGGTTTGATTAAATCCGAACGATTGTTAGAAATGTAAATAAAACAGGAATATTGTCTCTTATTTGCCTACGCGCAATATAACGATTCAGGAGAAGCGCGACTATCGACTTTACGAACACAATAAAAAAATGTACCAAAAGCGGAGGTATATATATATATATATATATATATATATATATATATATATATATATATACAATAGTAATTTAAAATATAATTAATTACCACAAAAAAATATTCTTATAAAATTGTCGTAAATTTACAACAAATAGTAAAAACAGATACGTTCCCTTACTGGAAATCCAAAAAGTGTTTTAGCATAAAAATCCCTTTTAACCTGTGTAGACAACATGCCGAGCTGCCTCAAAACAATCGTAAAAGTATTACAGAAATATACTCAGAGTTTTCTGACACCCTGTATATTTAAACTTTCGCAGTTTAGTGTGTGTCTATTTTAATAATGATAAACCTACAAAAAAAGCTTACATGAAAATAATTTTAATCATAGTAGCAAAATGATGTGCAGTCTTAAATACCCCCCAAATGCCGAATTTTAATCAAATCTTCAAAAATTTAAAAATTAGTCTGCCATGTTGGGGCCACCATTTTTAATTCTCAAATATTGACTAAAATTTCATAACTTCACTTTTAAATACTCCTAGATACCGATTTTTCTATCAAATCTGTATAAATGACAAATTTGTTCGCTATATTGGCGCCGCCATTTTGAATTGAATTTAGAACTAAAAGACAAGCAACCTTTTAATACAAAAATTTCATATTTTAGCAAATAAGCTGTTTTTCCGCAATTTTAAAATAAATGTCAATTTTGACAGTTAACACGAGGCACGTGACTATTTTCGATATATTTTGAAAAAAATTCTATATAATTCGAACTTTTTTATGTATATTCATAGAAGAAGAAACCCAAAATATGTTTAAAAATCATAATTTACTTTTTTAGACCGAGTACAGTCTTTTCCGGGTTATCACACATCCATGTATTCGCCGCGCACCGCTATGCTTCACCTTGATTATTGTCGAGATAAGGCAAGTCACCGCCGGACTGCATACTAAAATACATAGTGTTTCTTTAAATTATTTTTTTTGAAAACCAACAAATTCAAATGTTTAGTTTTATAAAATCTGAGTCTTTTCTGTTCCTCCTTGGAATTTTCCCAAATAATGCGACGAGATTTTTTAACAATGTAATCATACAACTAACGTTTTTCATAAACACAAGTAACTGTTAGTTTTAAAAAAATCTTAATTATTTTATGTACTTGAAATAACTCATTCAGAATTGTAGGTAAGCTTTGAAACCAACAGAATGAAAGAGCTTGCCCATTATATGTTTGGTCGTTTGGCAGCTGTAACACTTGTCGCTCAAGTTCATCCTGTGATAAAATGCTATCTTGATGCAATATACTCCTTACAGAATAAGTACCCTTATTTAGTAACATACGTCTACCCGATAACTAAGTTAAAAAAATATGTTAAGAGCCTATGTCGGATCCTAATTACTTATTGCAACGAATTTCCAGTACAGCTTTGCCGACTGTTGTAATATTAGGTTACGCATAAATTTAGGCAAAGTATAATAAACCTAGATTGCTACGGCTTCTCATTTCGCATGAAATAGCCTGTTGTTAGTAAAGACTTATAAATCTGCCATACTTTTGAGTTTTTTTAGTAGTTTTACTTGTATTCCTTTGCGCCCGCCATACGGAAAAGTACGCAAAGTTCAACTTTGCGCACGCTCGTAGAAATTTTTTTTTCTATAAGCGTGCGGAAAATTTAATTTTTAACACAGATTTTAGTGTGGAAAATGTGTTCTTCAGTACTAGTGCGGAAAATTTTATCAACATGGGTGCGTTCCAGGCATGCACCCAGAGTTAACTAATCACCCGGTTAAATTTGTTGTGATAATAACCAGGTTAAATTTGTTGTGATTACCAACATTGCTGAAAATACATCCCGACCCACAACAACTCGGCTGAGTTGTAGCTCGTCGACGGAATATGCATTAATCGATATTCAAATTGAAAACATAACGTTATATTTTTATGCATTCACATTCATCCCGTGAACGCGCCCCAGAAAACATATTATTAATATTTTCAATTAATTTATGAATTAGCTTATAAAATTTACCTATATAAGTACTACCTATGCATCGAAGTCACAGTCAGTTATTTTTGTTGATTGTCAAAAATGACCACGCGACATCAGACTTTTTCTAGGTCTGAAAGGTCAATTTGAGTTTTTTCGCCAATTTATAATTTATATCAGAAAAAAAATGGATGTAGTTGAAACCTCGTTAGAGGGAGCCCCAAACAAGATCATTAAAGCCGCAAAATTGTTAATTGGTTTCTATTAAAAAATCAGAAAAACCATACAAAGAATATGAAGCCTTTAACCAGTGGTGCCCTAAAAAGAAAATAAGCAACCGTAAAAAGGAGAAGATAATTTTAGTTTATTTATCCGAGCTTTGGAAAATGAGTCAACCATTAACTCTATGGTCGAGATTTTTGATGCTAAAAACAATGTTTAAAGTTAAGAAGAACATTGATAATATTTGAAAGTTATCGCTTTCCTAACAAAAGGTTTCCAGGTAGGTTTCCACCCAAAAAAATCTAAAATTTTCACCCCAAGGTGACATCAAGCTTCCGATCCTGTTTACCTGTTAGTGAAAGTTGCTACAACCATGGGGGTTTATTTAACGTTAGCCAATATCGAAGTAGAGGATTCTATATTCCTTGTTCAAATCCCAGACAAGAAAAGTCATCGAAGCAGAAATTTTGTTATCACTGGCAATAACCTAAATTTGATAAGAAAATATGCATGGTTACGACCCAAAGATGCCCATCATCAAAATGTTTTCGTTAACTACCAAAACGGAAAATGTACTGTTCAATGCATTGGTATTCATAAATTGCGGAAAATGCCATCGGAAGTTGCAGCATATATAAAACTGCCTAATCCAGAATAGTATACGGAGCACCGTTAAAGGCGGTCATCTGCGACTATAATGGCGGGCACCGGAGTAGGCATAGCTAACCTGAAACGCCATGTCGGATGGATTTCTAATAAAGTAGCAGAGGCAGGTTAAGTTAACTCTGTAAAGAACAAAAAGAAAACGGCGAATATGATTCTAAATCCAAAAGCACAATTTCTCCCGAACCGTCGACCTGATCGTCGCCAGGAAACGACATCCAAACAATGGAATCTGAAGCAATTTCACCAACATAAGGATAATATGATAGCAAACAGAAGCAACCAGTTAGAACCTGCTATCAACTTATATACATATAAGAAGTAATAAAATGTAACGTTTTAAATTATATTTAGAATATAAATGCGGGACGCTTGTGGAAAAATAATTATTTCTAGAGCTTGTTAACGTTTTCCGCACCCAATTGCTTGATCGAACTACGATTCGCGTCGTTCAAGGGCAGTCGTGCGGAAAAAATGATTTTTGACACTTTTTAGGAAAAATACTGTTTTACTTCAGAAACTATTAATATTTTTAGAAAACAGTAAAGTATGTAAAATTTATTATATTTTTGCATATAAGCCTTAATGTGAGAAAACGATACACAGACGGGGAAGTTCTACGGTTGTCAAAACGCATTTTTTACTTACATTTACTTGGAATAAGTACGTTGTCAGCATATGTCCATTTAGCTCTAATCCACTGACATCTGTGATTCGGATTATGACTTCTTTATTTCCAGATATAAACTGTCTTTTTACATAAAAATCTGCGCCAATTGTCGGAACATATACTCTTGAAAATTCGTCATAGCAGAATTTTTTTATAAGACTTGTCTAAAAATTTTCACACTTACATAAACATGAAATAATATGGAAAGTAATAAAACCATTACATACACAAATTGTGAATTGTATCTTATTTTTACAGTATTTATAGCACAATCAGTCTGTCGTAACAAGTATGTGTTGTCACCCTTGACACGAACAGTTTTTATGGGTTCGTTGTTTAAAAGATATGTTCTGCACAAGCCTATACGGTAAGTCTACTAAATTGGTGGTGCATACCTATTAGCCTTGCCACTAAGAAAATCAAGATCAGATTGAAATTTAATGGAGATTATTCTCCTTCAATAGCCATAAATATCTTAGTGCCACTGGCGTAAAGTGAAAAGTTACCACATTCAAAACATTGACTGATGTCATTGACAAATATACTAAACAATAATGGTGCCAAATTTGCTCCTTGAGGAACTCTGAAAGTGGCACTGATGTTGTAGAATAGGTGAATATTAATATTTACAGCTTGATGCTTGTCTCGCAAATAGACTCATCACTAGAGGCACCCGGCTTTCTGACTTCTGTCACTTTTTATTTTTATCATGGCTCTAATGATGGTTTTATTGACAAACCTGATGCTAATCTAACGAGACGGATCCACTTAACAATATAGGTTTTTAAAAAAATCTATACTGTTAGGAATAGTATACAAAAGTCTCCTTATTTTAATGTAGATACACTTTTTACATCACTTCACAAAAAGACCTAACCAAGGCTAACCAAAAAGCAATCCGACTTTTAAAACACAACATACGTACAAAATTATATGTTATGTGAAAAAAAATTAAAAAAGTCATCGCCCGAACCGGGATTCGAACAGGTATCCTTTGCAATGTCACTGGAGCACCCTACCACTGAGCCATCAGGCTTCACAACAAAAATTGTTTTTAGTCCGTCGAAATAAACGATTGGCGCTTTAGGTCAGAAACCCAAGGGCCCCAATATCCGGGTATTCTCTAGACGTTGCTTGCAACTAGCAGGTTCATCACTGGAACAAAGAACTATGGATACCATAGGCTTCTAGTTTCAGAAGTGAGTGTAGACACTGTCTATCACTGATCCATTCTCCAAAGCACTGAATAGAAAATCTCGGTATATTAGTAACTTGGTAGTTGAAGAACTGTTTAACCGAATTCCACGCTAGTTTAGTTGAAGCATTTCACCGATCAGCTGAAGTTTCAAAAATTTACCAGCGCAGCCAACACCAAAGCCACCGAACATATACGCTGATTAAACTATGCCAAAGCACTCATTGCGTGCCTGCTCAAACAGGATATATAAACTCAAATAGCACATATAATCATATATGGGCTAAAATGCTGTGATATTGTCCAATATCCTGGGCTAATTAGCTAAAATTGGGGGCAAAATAAATATAAAAAAATACGAAAATATGACTATAGTGGGGAATAATAATTTGACTATAAGATGGGGTAAAAATGGCCGATTGGTAATTGTACAACTCTGAATTTTATTTTGGGTTTATTGGTTACTTTTGACATTAAAATCCAGCTCTTTTAGTTAATTTCTAACTTGTTTTTGAGAAATTTAGTGAGTAACATTTTTTCCAAAATTTAGCTAAATAATACCTTATTTTTTGTCTTGTTTTCCATTTATATGATATATCATCAATTGTTTCATATTATGTAGAAATAATACTAACAGACTCAACCAGTGAAAGAATTCATGAGCCAAGAGCAGATGCACATATAACAAATCATGGTTTCGTAGAGCTACATTATTACTTGTGTAAGATATCAGGGATCAGGGAGTTTATAACGTAGAAAATATGCATGCAATTATGGTTTGATAAGTAGAAAAATTATGTTTTTAAAGTGGTCATGTAATGGCTGCTAGGAAATTAGTTTAATTTTAATTTTAATCATGACCGATTAAAAAAATTGCAGGTTATTTTTAAACAAATATTGCTTGAAATTGTCCATTTTGTAAGCAAATATTTATCAAAGAGAAATTATTTTTAAATGTAGCTAAAATGCAGCAATATTTATTACAATTTTAACAATAAAAATGCCTACTTGGTTTGACTTTAGTATTCGCTAAAAAATGGCTAATTTAGGACCCAGGAACCAGCGTAACAAAATGTCGATTATTTGAAGGTGGTAGAGAATGTAGGATGTTTACTAAACTCGTTTTGTCGGACAAAGTTAGTTTGAGCTAGAAGAGGCTACCATATGTTTGTAATATCGTTGCTAGGTTTACTGAAAATGCCTTCATTCCTTTCAATGAAAGCTGCTTTTATAAACTCTAGTTTTCGCCATGCTGCTCCTTACGCACAATTTGAGCCCTGGAGCCCTGCATCCGGTTTTCGTTTGACCAGGACGTGTTCCGCTATGCCCGATTTTGACATCTTCCCCTTTTGAGTATGAAAATGTACGATTCACCACACTCACACTGGATTTGGTAAACGCATTCTTTTTTCTTGTAGATATGCTCTGTCAGAAGGCTTTTTAACGTATTTCCCGGTTTAAAAGCGTGTTTAATGTTGAAATATCATTTTTCCGAATCTTTTCAGATATTCCTTTAATATAGGGTATTGTGAGAAATCGTGATGTTTTTTGTAGATCGGAGTGTTTTCCAGTATGCTGATCATTTCGTAATTTTGAAATGGTATTATTTATTAATCTTTCAATGTAACCATTTTGCAATAGATTTTTTTATGTTTTCCATTTCTGCCTCAAGAGTCATCGCATTATTACTAGTTTTTATAGTTCTGTGGTAAGACGTTCTTAAGAAACCCTCTTGTTTATGCAGAATGATAAGGACCCTTGTTGAGATATTGTCTAGTGTGTGTAGGTTTTCAGTGCTGCAGCCACAGTCAAGAAAAAGTAAAAAAGAATTTTCCTTTTTCTCCATTGTAAACTTAATGTATCTTCTTACGCTATTTAAGTATTGAAACATTATCTCAAATGATTGTCTTTTACAGTCCAAATAATAAAACTATCATCCACATACCTAAGCACACCTACACTGTATTTCTGATGCCTTCTGGAAATCACTTAACGAGAACGTCAAGAAAAAGCTAAGAAGAATTTTCTTCTTTCTCCACTGTAAACTTAATATATGTTCTTATGCTAAGTGATTGAAAAATTCTGTCAAATGATTGTCGTTTGCAGTCCAACTAATAAAAGTGTCATCTACAGACTTAACCCAAAGTTTAGCCTTGATTTTGGCAGTATTTATTGCGTGCTCTTCGAACCACTCTATATAAATATTGACTACTACCTGAAAGAGGGATGACCCCATCGGAAAATCATTCTTGTGAGTAAAACCTATTTTTCACTTACAGAGAGAGAATTCCAACAGTTCCATCACACCATCCAAAGGCAACGTCATTCGTTGGAAGAGTGTTTCTTCTTCCCTCAACTTTTGCCTAATTATGTCTAGTGATTCACATATCAGAACATTTTGTGTAAAAGCTTTCTACATCAAGACTAAAAATTCGGTCTTCTTACCCTAATTTAAAGAAGGGAGAGGAGACTCCACGCATCACCGAACACGACTTGTATACAGGGTGTAACAAAAGTAACACGGCAAAATATCTCAGGTATCGCTTACCGGAATTTAATGAAAATATGTACACTTACGTATGAAATTATGACGGATCCAATGGCGTGTTCAGCATTGCTGCCAAGTTTACCGTTTTTCTGTTATAAAATTAAACAAAAATAATGAAACACCCTTTATTATATTACTTTTTTTAAAATCTGCGTAAAATTCTCAATACTTTTAATCTAATATCTATAATTTAATGGACTACCTTTTTGATATGTTTAAATATGTGATTTACTAATATAGATCGTCTAACTGACACCCAAAGAATTGAAATTTTATTCATACTGGGTTATGGGGATAGAATGCGAAACCTGCAAAATATTTGCAGCACTTTTAATGACAAATATCCCAACAGAAATCCGGTAACTAAATCTACGTTAGGTAAAATTATCAAAAAATGTTATGAAACTGGAAAGACAGACCTAAAAGCGCAACAAATGGTGATAAGGCACTGAATGTTTTAATCCGTTTAAAAGAAAATCCGCCCCTTTCTACCAGAACATTAGGAAGAGAAAATGACATCTCACATATGTCCGTAGACCGACTTCTGAAAACCGAAAACTTTCATCCATACAAAATAAGTTTGGTGCAAGAACTCTCTGAGGACGATCACGATAGGCTCCTGGAATTTTGTGAAATCACGATGGAACGTTGCAATACCAATCTAAATTTTGTCAATCAAATTATTTTTTCTGACGAAGCAACTTCTTTTTTAATGGGAAAGTTAACATTCATAATTGTCGATTTTGGTCAGAGAAAATCCACATTGAATACGTGAAAATTATGACCAATTTCCCCAAAAGATAAATGTTTGGTGTAGTATAAAGGGTGCAAAAATAATCGGTCCCTTCTTCATGGAAGACACATTAGCTGGAGCAAGATATTTGAATCTTTTAAGTATCGAAATTGTCCCAGCAGAACTATTTCCGAACTTACGGTTAGTTCCTTACTTTACCTGCTGTATTAAGTAATTAAGCTTGATTTTTTTTAGGTAATGGTGCACCACATGATGAAATATAGTTTCAGCAGGATGGCGCTCCACTGCATTTTGCTAGGAATGTGCGGGAATATTTAGAAAATGTTTTTCTTTTGGAAGATGGTTTGGGCATAGGGGTATAATAGAGTGGCCATCTCAGTCTCCGGACTTGACGCCCCTCGACTACTTTCTGTGGGGACACCTTAAAAATGTGGTGTATAAAACTAAGCCCAATGACCTCGAGGATTTAAAGGAGAAAATATAAATCGAATGTAGACGAATGGAGGCTTCTTTTTAATAATTTAAATGTTTTCCCATCTTATTTGACCTACTGTCAGGAAGTAAATGTACAAAATTTTAAACATCTTACTTAGTTTCATTGGTTTATTGTTTGTTGTGTTAGTTATTCTTCTTTGTATTGTATTGTTTCCGTTGTTTGATACAACCTACTTTTGAAGTTGAGACACTGATTTCTCTTCCTAGTGTTTTGGTAGCAAGATGAAGAATTATTGCGCTTTCCGGTCCGCCAGAACGTACAGCATCTTTACCCTTCTAGTTTCACGAAATTTGTTGTTAATTTTCCAAGCAATAGATTTAGTTATTTAATTTCTGTTGGGATATTTGTCATTAAAAAAATTACAAACATCTTGCAGATTTCGCATTCTATCTCCAAAACTAACATTTTCAAACATATCAGGTAACATTTTTGTGTGGGTATTTTAATAAAAGATAATACATTAAATTAAGGATATTAGACCCTTATTTTCGCAAAAACTGTCGACTTTCATAAAAAGTGCACTTAACGAAAAGTAATGATAATTTTACACAGATTTTAAAAAAGTAATACATTAAAAAAATCCTTTTATAACAAAAAACGGTAAACTTGGCAGCACTGCGAAACTTACCATTGGATCTGGCATAACTTCGTACCTAAGTGTACATATTTTCATTACATTCAGGTAAGTGGTACCTGAGACATTTCGCCGTTTCCTTACTTTAGTTACAAGTTGTATAAGTCCGTAGCTTTAAAGATAGTATTTAGTTTACATTTGGAAACGATTAGAGATAGTTACCGTTCTAAACGTTGTGAAACCAAAATAATAAAAACAATGCAAGTTCAACAGAACGAGTTAGTAAAACCTCAACACATCTTTTATTTAAGAAAAACTTATATCCATTGGGACTTTTACCAATCACAACGCATATTATCAAATGTGCTCCTTATTGGTTCGTCGTTTATTCCGCGAAGTATAAAGAAGTTTTGGTGAATATACAATGCGAACTGTCTGTCTCAGTGGTAGGATTATATTATATATAGTATATTTGATACAAATGTGGATCAGGATAGGTTAAGTTTGTTGTAAGTAAAGCGCGCGATAGCATGCCAACAGAATTCCGAGTCTATATTAATGCAAGGTTTTTTTTTAACAAAATCTATACTGTTAGTTGGGTCTGTCCCGTTAGCGTTAGGTTAGCCCAAGTTCGGCAATATAACCATCATTAAAGCTATAAACCATTAATAAAGTCATATAGTCGCACCTCAAATCATTAAATATCAAATTTGAAATACGCGCACACTTTAAAGTAGTATAATTGGTGGAAGTGTCAGCGGATTTAAGGTCCTGTTTTTATTTTAGGTTTTTTTACATTTTTTTGAGTCGTACTCAAACATCGCAGGAACCCATCCTTGAAATAAAATTATACTAATTATGCCATACAGGGTAGTGCAAGCTATCGAGGATCTCCAGATATTACTTTGGTCAGTTCGTCCGTGTGGGTAATTGGGGGGGTCAACAATATCGGCCTTCTTTCACTAAAAAAAACATTCTTTTCTAAAGACACCCATATTCAATCTCTGACGAAAGGTGGCCCCAGCACTACATTTTTTCATTAAAAGGGAAAATTTAAAAAACCTTTTTTTTTTTGCTAAAGAAATCGAAAACCAGACGTCCAATTTTACCGACTTAGGGGAGGAATAAAGATAAGTGCATAATATTATTATTATTTACTTACTTAAACCGGCTCTTTCTCATCTATCGATTTTTCTTTCAGCTTTTGTTAGTATTTGTCAAAAAAAGATAGCTCTAGGTCGGAGAGCATATATCTCAAATTTAAGAACTAAGAGCAGTTTATTGCACGCGACAAAATATTTCCCATAATGCGGTAGATTCAAACCGTGTGAAAGACCTGGTTTTGATAGGGAACTTCCTATAATCAAAGGGAATGCTCTTCCAAGTATAAGAGAGATAGTGTTTAGAAGGTTGAGGTAAGCGCTCTTTATACATTTTAGGTATATATTAATATCGCAAAAAATATTTAATATGTTAAAACAGTATTTAATTTTCAAACCATTGTTACTGATTTTAATATACTTTGTCAATAATATATTTTTAAATTTGTTACTTGCAGATTAAACATGAGGAATCTATGTGCAAATGCTCTAAGAGGTCAATTGTTGTGTCATCATATGGCTACATTGCTAATATTTGCATACCACAAAATATCCGTAACAGATGAGATAAAAACCACAGATAATTGTTTGGTAGAAAATAGCACACGGAAGAAAAAATTTCTGAAATATGCCAGAAAATAGTAGGCCAGTTGCTAAATGAAACCTGGTTAATCGCAAGGAAAAATCGTTTGACTTCCAGGAATTTTGGTTCTGTCCTGTATGATAAATAAAAGATTCCCACCTTCGTCATGTAACTAACTCACAGGTAATATACATTTTATTTTTAATAATAATTTATTCAGTGGGTATATTAATTGGTAAGTTTTATTGAGCTTTAAAAAGTGTATTGTGTTTCAGTTACTAATTCTGTTCTATATATGTATATATCTAAATTATAGGTTAAAATGTTATTTACCACAAATTAAATAGTAAAGACCCACAATTTAATGCATACTACTACCCTTATGGACCAGGGCGCTGAAAGTAAGCACGTGTGGGCGCTTAACTCTGCTCGTTTCTGATTAGTAGACCATTGCCATGGTAACGCGGTGCTACAGACGCCGATGAGATCACGCGCGCTGCCTTGTTGCCAATTTATGCAGAATCTCTTAAAATAACGAATTGTGTATTGCTCTCGTGTAGATTAGTAGAATACAGAATACGTATTTACTTTATTTCACTTCAGACTTTCCTAACTAAATAACTAACAATCAAATTTTGTAAGTTATTTTATAATATATAATATATCTGCAGGATGTGACTAAATTTAGTTATCAAATGATTTTTTATTATTGATTTCTAAGAAAATGTATTTTTGACAAAGTTGGGGCATGAAGTAAAAATATACTTTTCATTATTAAAAGTTACGTCAGATATCCAGAATCAATAAGAAAATCCAATCTTATAAATCGAGTTCAACGCACATCCTGATGTTCGATTAAGCTAATATTTTATACACATGTATAATGTATAACATAACTCCTAAAAAAAAATATGCATGAAATGCAGTATAATGATAAAATATTACAGGATCCGTTTGGTTGAGGCCTGATTGGATCACATTATTTTTTTTTAATATTTAAGTTTTTAACAATCTTAAAAGCTTGTCTCACAAATTAATTAGTACTTATCTCAATAGGCGTCTTGCAAAAAAAAATTGAATTGTTAATTAATTTATTAGGAAAATGTTGTGATTCAATCAGGGTATCAAATCGCAATACCTTTTTTTAAAATGTTTTATTAAAAGCATTGCACGATTCGTCCTGAGTTTTCGATAAGGCTTGATATGTGCGTTAAAACTGTGTAAGCTTGTCACGTGCCAGTCCAAAATTCAGAGCGAATTGATAGATATTGTAAGAAAAATGAACTATACATACAAAGAGTATCTAATCGTATTTTTTTTATTTCAAGGACCTCTAAATGCCAAAAGACGTTTGTTTTTAATATACGTTGGTCTGTTTCTCTGTCTGACTTGACTGTACTACTTTATTGGAAAGTAAATGTAGAAAATTCCTAAATATAATTCCACTACTTTGGCGATCGACTTGACCTAGAAATAAGCATCAAATAAATTTTTAGAATTATAAAAAAATCAGTAACCCGATCAGGCTGCAAGGAAGAATCAGGAAGTGCGATCCGGTACTGTATTCAGTCGTTAGTTAGAAAGACAGTTGTTTGAACATCTCATGTAAAACTTTAAGTTTTATTTGGTTGTGGCGTATATTCTGCATTAAAGTTTTGTTTATGAATCTAGGTCTTTTATTAACGAATTAATTAATGTAAAGATATATTACAGTAAAATTCTTTCTCCAGGAGTGGTATACCCCTCCATTAAAACCTTATGTAAATAGAAATGAAAATTTAATTCCAGTTATGAAAAAATGAGATATAGGAAAAGAAAGCATCCAGAAAAAATAATATTTGAAATATCAGATTAGAATAATCAATTATTAATTCTCAAACTAAACCTCTGGCATAGCTACATCTTCGCCAGCTCCCGCAATGCGGGTGCCAGGCGATAATTTGTAATGGAGCCTAAAAAACTATGAATGACCTTTTTTTTAATCATCAGTAATTTTATATCGGTAAAAGCATATAGATTTGTTGGAAGCTGCGGGGGGGGATTACTAGCTACGCCACCGAATTAAACCCAGTACAGAAGTTGAACTAATCTCAGAGAGTGATAAAACTGATGATGCAGCTAATGTTTCTTATTTTTAACCTTCTGATCAAGATATGAAAAACGATGAGAAATAATATTAGGTATACTTACAAGATTATAAAATGGCTCTTATTGAAAGAATGATGTTTTTTCTCTTCCAGGAACTTAATTCATTTCCAGGTATTTCTTAGTTTCTTAGTACCACTAATATGCGGTTGGTCCTCGGACTGCCTAAGTTATAAGAAGTAATTTTTAACCAAGGTGGAATTGTATGATTTTGAATTTGTAGTGTGCATTAATTAGTCATTTCTTCAAGTTCTCAGCATATCAGTTTGTATCTAAGGTCACTCTAATATCTAACATGTGCTCTCAGGAAAATAAGCTTCTTTTTTAAAACATCTTTTCCCCAATTAGATTAATAAAGTTGCATTTCTAAACGGCAGTAAGACAATATATTTTCAATTAGATGTATGTTTGATTAAGAAAACTGAGAAGCAAAGCCTAATTTTTAACAATATGAAGTAATCAGTGACGTAGCTACCCAGCCCCGCAATGCGGGAATGGCCCTTTGTTCAAAACTGCGGGGGGAAGGGGGAAAGCTAACTTATTACCCAAGAGTAATCAAATCAAAAGTGGAAGGAGATCTGGGTATTCTCAATCTCGTGAATTAATTAATTAATTTCTATGGCAAGGGAAATATTATAATTGTCTGTTTTGTGGTCTATTAACGTCTTGACTTTTAGTATCTCGTTTAGAACTGCCTCAAACTCTTTCATATTTTTTGGTTTTAGAACGTTGAGCACAGCTTCTAACTCTAAAACATAAACAAATGTGTGGCCACTCTTGCTGAATTTGGTCATTTTTTTTACAAATACAGACACTCCCATCAGTCCCTGCATGTCTTCACCTGATGTAGGAAACGCTTATTAACTTTGTAATGTCAAACTCAGCTCTTGATTCAGGGTTCGCTTGACACGATTCAGTTACCACTTTACATTATCGATGACTTTTTGCAAACGACATTGTTCTTTTTCACTAGCATTCTGAATACAGGCCTGCGTTTGATTTAGTATTTGATAGATCAGATTAAAATCTTCTCAAGTCGGTTATGCTCTATTTGGCTTTTGGTCTCTTTTTCCTGTTTTTCTTTTGGTCGTTTAAAATCTTCTCGAGCCGATCCTAATCTTTCTGTTTCCTCTTTGTTCATCAGCTTCTTTCTGTTTTTCTTTTAATATTTTAGCCTCAAAGACTTTTATATTTTTTTAGACTTTAGATATTTTAATATTCCTTATCGCTCTTGATGTCTTTTGCTCTCTTGAGTCTTTTACTTGTTCCTTCTTAGGTTGACCTTTTCATAAGGATATATTCCTTCGTTTTAGCAGTTTGTTGTCTAGTATTAGGCATACAGATATTATTCTAAGCTCCAAACCCAAGAACGATGTGAAGTTTTATAAGTTTTGGAAAAAAACTTCCTAGGACTGTCTTAAAATTTTTCGTCTCAGGTGTTATTGAGATCCAAAACACGATAGTGAAGTAAAAACTTACAAATCTGGTTTGGTGTCGAAATGAAATTTTTTAAAATGTTCCTCAAATGTCTCTTCTGAGGACTTTTTGAAGTCCGAAACTCATTGGAATAGTCAAATCACAAAAAATGTTAATTAGTTTAGAAGTAGAACCTTCTAGAAGTTTCTTGAAAATGTCTCCAGTAGGTCTTTTGGGGGTACAAAACATGATGGTAAAGTCAAAACTTACAGATCTTGTTTAGTTTCGAGATAAAATGTCCTAGAATTTTCTTGAAATGGCTCTGATTAGGTCCCTAGACCCGCCAAAATATCAGCTAAATACAAGAAATGACGGTTGACCTTAAAAATGCGTCGAATTTTGAAAGTTTTATTTAAAATTAACGAAATGCGAGGGGTAAACCACTGCAGGAAGTCTTTGCATGTCTCTGTACACTTAAAAGAAAATCTTTTGGTAATCTTTGGAAATCTTAGGCTTTTCGTGGAAATCTTTGGAATTATTTATGGTAATCTTTGGACGTCTTGGTAGTCTCTGTACACCCTTTAGCATAGTTGTTTATGCCTTGTCGGATAGTATTGAGTTTCTGATAATCTTAACAAAATAACTTAATCGGGAGATTTTTCCCCAATATGTTTTTGCCCTTTTTCTTCTTCCAAAAATAAGAACTCGAAAGTCAATGCGTTTTAGAGTTACTCCGATATCCTCTTTAAAACGGTATTAAATAACTATTAGGTTTAGTCGAACGGACTATGAAAACAGTATTATATTTGAATACTGGGGAGAATAGTATTTACAGCTTTATTAAATTATTTAAATTCAATATTATTCCTTACTTTTGGCTTTCCTCCCTTCACACCTCCCCCAAACTTTGTCAGAACCGAAGTTTAAAGCGTGTTAGAAGACAAGAAGACAGAGCAACATCAACATAACAATCAAATTAACGCGAAAACACAAGTAAACGACAAAAGCAGCACAATAAAGAAAACTAAAAACTCCAATCTTCAAAATTTTTTCGTTATTTAAGATGCATCACTTAGCCTCCAGATAATCAATAAAACAGCAGTTTCAATTTATGCCATTGATATACTGTTTTTGGCAATTTAATCATTATAACGATTTACCAGGACTGGTAGAAGAAGTGACGATTGCTGTTACAATGCTGAATGAACATGTGGTGTCAGCATGATGATTGTCCAGCCCATTTTAACAATGATAGCCAGAAATGTCTCTACCAGCATCGTTTGGTTTATAAAAATCGACCAACGACCCGAGTTATATCAATATATATATATATATATATATATATATATATATATATATATATATATATATATATATATCATCAATATATCAAAGACAGAAATTGAAACTTCTACTTCACTACCTCTCTGAAGGCTAAGTCAATTAATCCTAAATGATGGGAAACATTATGAAGAATATCATTTTTAGTTTTCTTTGTTATCTAGTTACCTACGAAGTGTTGTTTTTGTTTATTTACTTGTGTTTTCGCATAACTTTTACTGTTATGTTGTTCTTGCTATGGCTGGTTGGCCTCTAAAGACACGACAAACTTCGATTCTGACAGAGTTTGGACTAGCTCTAAGTCTAGATATAATTCCAAGGGAGGAAAGCCGAAAGTAGTAATAAGGCATTATTATTAATTAAAAATAATTTAATTAAGCTCTTCTAAACAATAACCTGCCCAATGTTCAAAAATAATAACATACCATTTTTACGAGGATATTAGAGTAAATCTAAAACGCATCGACTTTTCAAGGTCTTATTTTTCGACGAAATAAAAATGTTTTTTTCGTTAAGATTATAGGAAAGTTATTGTTTTCATTTTTTTTTGTGTTTCAAGAAAATTTGTTTTTATTTAATGAAAAATTGTAGACTTTCCGATAATCTTAACGAAGAAATTTTTATTCCAGTTTTTTTTTCGTTGAAAAATAAGAATGAATTTTTAAGGTCATCCGCAATATCCTGTATTTGGCTGTTCTTTTGGCTCGTTTGCTAGACTCATGAGGTTTCTCTCAGAGGCCGACTTTGATCTGTCCTACCGTAGATATCATATAATTTGTGTGCAGCAGCAGAATCCAGATTTTTAAGAGCGTCACTAAGAGGGGGTCAGGGGAGCTATGCCCCCAATATATTAGTTAGCTAACTTGTAGTTGAGATTATTGTAACACAAAAAGCATGACTTTTTTGCCAGTTTTTTATGGCTCGCCCCCCTAACAGCAAGGTTCTAGAGACGCTCCTGGAAATTTTAATTTCGCAAAACTTCGAGCTTTTATTACTCTTTAGAACTAGCGTAAGAGAAGTATAACCCTACTTTTAAACATTTTAACAAAACTGAAAAAAAAAACTCTAATTGTTACAAACAACGCCATCTAACCAATTTGTGTAAAACTAGAAAGTATCACTCAATCCGAATCCTAAAACAGCTTGAAATTCCCTTTTAAATAAACCTAAGCTCATTCAATTCGTGTAAGGGGTTCAGAAGATATGGCGATTTACATCTTTCGTAAATCAACAGCTCCCACACCCTTAGGCCCAGTTTCAGAATGAGTAGTAACCATTGTGTTATGGGTATTTACTATGGTTTCTATAGTTGAGAAGGTTCTGTTTTTATGAGTTTGAAACAGAGTTGATAGTCAAATAAATATTGTTTTTTAATTTTTAGTGCTTTTATTGCAAAGGTCAGTTTCGAAGCCTAAGCAAGGTTAAAATTGTAGATGTCCCTAATTAAAGAAATAATTATCTACTTGTTCATTTCATATGAAATTTTGCCAGAATCGCGAGTCAAATATAATATAAAAATTGTCATCTAGGTCTAGATAACCATCAACGATATACCAAAATTAAAATGATTGTTAAAATTGAACTTCGTATCATTGAAAACCCAAAAAATCATATAAAACCCGATATTTTTGAAATACCTTATTTTTTCGTCTTATCCCCCCTCCTACGTTATACACTTCCCTCATTGATACAATGTTTTGTGCCAAGGATAAAGATATATTTTCAACATTCATTAAGATTTATAAGAACAGGAATAACCTGACGAAAAATAGATTCCCCTAGGTACGTACATACTCTCCATGAGGCGAACGTCTTTTTTAATTATTTACACTTCAATGGCCAAATTTCATGGCAATCTATTAAATCATTTATTTATCGAGGAAACTCGAACATATTAAAAAAAGCAAACATATTTAAAAAATTAAAAATTGCGTCATTCTGTCATTTGTAATTTTTTTAATATGCCTGCTTGGAGACCACTCCGACACCACCCACTATACTTCCTGAAAATGTCGTCCAAGTATATCAAAGCATCCCAAAGTAATGGATGTACATACATTAAAAAAACATAGGGTGGAAACCTCCTCCTTTTTTGAAATCTGTTAACAAATCATACAAAAGTTTTAACATTAGTTCTATGTTTTTAAATTTACTGACCGACCTAATTGACATAATACATACCTTGCCAACATTCTGTTCGCCCAAAATCACAATTTTTAATTGTTTTTCATTCCAGTCATCATCCGAATCTGACATATTCAGAAAATCCTTCGTATTGCTTAAGAGTGTACTATAGGTTCTTAGATTCTAGAAAACTTATAATTCTGGAAAGAAGCTCGTCATTACCATATGAAACGTTCTTTCGATTTTATAAATCTAAAAGGCATGTTAGGAAATATTATGTGATATTTGAATTTCAAAAATCAGTATTGTATGTGTGTCTACTTTAAGTCTTGGCAAACGCTGAAATGTAGGCGAAAATGAAAATATATAAGCCTAAAATGCAAGGAAATAAATCACACTTCTGGGTGGAATTGAACTTGAGAAACATGAGTGAACAAAGCGCAATTCTTAACCACAAGAAGTCCAAATTAATTAATGTCCTTCTGTTTTTTATCTTATTGACTAATATTCTTGTATCTGGTTGTTTAATAACTAACTGTCCTAGAGGAGGCAAGAGATCTGGAAAATTAGGATTCATGAAAGAAAATAATATAAAACAGGTAAGAATTGTTTTTAAATGTATTTCCTTACTTTAAAACATTTTGGCCCTAACCCAGATTCACTAAAAACGTTAGAGTTAGTCCAAATCTAGTTTCTATGCCAATTAAAACTTTTAGTTCGCCACCTATGTTTTGCCTATATAACTGTAAATTTTTAACTTTGACATTTAGAAAAATTATTTATTTCACTGTTGCATATGTCATCTTAAATCTATAACTATCAAGTCTACCGTCCAAATAATTCAGAAAACAATAGTTACCTATACAAATGCGTCTAGTTCATATAGACAACAATACTGAGAGAAAAAAATTGTAGGAGTTTGTGTTTTTCATTGCATAACTTTTACCTACTCTCGATTTACTAAAAAACAATTTTTGTGATTTCATTGCTATATTATGATAATTGTTAGAAATTATAGCATAAAATGCTGAGAAGAAGATAAATTGACATTTGTCACAAAAACTAAACTGAAATCGAAAATCACCTTGAAAGTAGAAACTATTTCATTAATTTAATAAACTACCTCTCTTCATAGGCATGTCAATATTTCGTGTAGATTAAATAAAAATTATTTAAAAATAATGAGTAATACAGATTTTGAAAATGTATATCTAGTGTATTCCATGCGGCCCTGGAGGAACAGGGCAATGTTTCGGCCCTATGATTTGCTGTGGTTCATTTGGTTGTCTCTTGGGCACTTCTGAAACAGTTCGATGCCAGCGGGAGGGAATGTTTCACGAAAGACAGCCATGCATTGCTGGAACGACGAATTGCAGAAAAAATACAGGAAGATGCGCTATGGACAGCATCTGCTGCAGTCAAGGTAAATATTTATTATTACAGCCAAATATTTTTTACAATTTAATTTAAATTGTATTCCCCTAAACCTAAAAACAATAATAAATGTGTCCTATGCAATAAATTGTACGCTTCAATAAAGTTTTAAATTAACTGGCAGTTAGTTGTGAAATACATCGCCTGCAGTTCGCGGAAAACACCAGAAAAATGTTTTTGTTATAAACGATATAATATACGTAAGCACTCAAAGAACTTCACACTTAACCACCTTTATTTCTATTCGTTTTAGCTTTAAACCTGTGGTGTACTATTTTAATTACATTTTGATCTAAATATTTGTTTATATTTTTGAATTGTGAAATAGACATAGATTGTGTACGAGGTGGAAAAGAATAGATATATTTTCTATTTGTTGGGTTAATGGACAATGTACACTCACATCACATAGGTAATAATAAAGATGGCAAATTGAATTGGACAAGACGGAGTGCAACAGCAATTCTATATTTGTTACCTAGTCCACCTTATGGTCAGTTGCAAGAAAATTTACCAATTTTCTATATTGTTTTTAATAATTAAGCTGCTAGTTAGTTCTACCATAACCATATTGGATACGTGTTAATGTTTTACTAGTTCCTACTTATGTTACAATTGATTTTTGGACAAAATTCAAAATTAATTGAGTTAGTAGGTTTTTCAAAATTTTATTAGGCCGCCATTTTGTTCCGCCATTTTGAATTCGTATCAATATTTTACCAGTTTATCCCAACATCATATTTAATTTTTGTGCAAAATTTGAAGTTAATTGAAAAAGAAATTTTTTTACACTGATTATAAACAATTTATATGGCCGCCATTTTTTTTTTCTCCATCTCGAATTTCTATCAAAATTATACCAGTTCATTTCTATATTACCGTTAATTCTCGTACAAATTTTAAAATTAAAGAATAAAGTAGTTTTTTTCAGACTGGTTTTTAAACACTAGACCGCAATTTTGTTTCGCCATCTTGGATTCGTACCCAGAATTTTACCAATTTATTCGTATGTCACATTTAAATTTGGGGTAAATTCGATAAGTAGTTTTTAGAATTTCTTTTTGCAATTTACTATGCCGCCATTTTGTTCAGCCACATCGGATTTTCGCCAACAGATTACCACGTCATCTCCAACTTTCCAACTTTATTTTACTAATCAGGTTAAGCACTGTATGGAACAACTTACGAAGCAGTTGGCTGGGAGAAATGATTTCAGTGTCACCCCATAGGTACAAGATACTCAAACACCTGCATGTATATAATAATTAGAATATGTATGTTTTAATTTCAGATTCGTGTTTCATAGACAAAGAGTGTACAGTAGAAGACAAGAATCTGGCTGCAGAAAGCATGTCTACGGTAGAGCTATTCAATCTTCTAGGTTTTCAAAATGACTTGGGAACTGATTAATAAACCATCTTTGCATATCTAGGAGTAAAAATAATAATAAAAATTTATAAACACTTTATACTATATAAACAAGGAAAAATAAACTATATTAGTAAAATATATATCAGCTTTTAATATATATATAATTTGTTTCTTAAACCTTTTATTTATAATTACTTCGAAAATATTTCTTGGGTCTAGGTTTATGCATTGAAACAATAGTGGTTATATTTCGCTCGACGTTTCGCTTTTGATTAAAAGCATTTTCAAGAGCATTTATTTTAGCTAAAAAGAGAAAACCGTCTCAATGGTCACAAATACACAAAAAATGCTTCGACTGCTCTGCACAAGCACGAAAAAAATGAAAAACATGAGTTTGGATTTGTAGAGACTGAAATTCTGTGCCAGGAGTCAAACTATCATAAATTAGCTATAAAAGAGATGTTCCACATAAAGAAAGAACCAAACGCTGTCAACGATAAGCAAGACATAAATAATTTAAGTCAAATCTATTATAATTTAATTTAATAACGTAACTATAGTACTCAGTCAACATCACCCGTATATTCTAACCATAAGTGGAAAATAGTAGCCCTGGTATAAATAATAACATTAGCTTCCAATCCCTATAAAAAAAACTAACAAATTAATAAAAATTTCTTGTCTTATCGCCATCACTTTGTACCGTTTCTTGTATATCAGTATCATTTTACAATTATTAAGATCAAGTAATGTCACCCAAAACCGACCTAGACATTATGATGCTGATACTATAGGTGCCTTAAATATAATAGAGTTAAAAATGAAGCTTTGTTTTCCAAGGTAGGTTACCTATTTTTAATTAACGGCTTTAAACCAAATTGTACAAATGTTTTTGTTTTTTTTCGTCAATAATGTAAATAAGTTTTTTAATATTTTTTAATGTGTAAAATTGTGAAAGTCATTTTGGAAAAGTGTTCTGCTGCTAAATGTTTTAGGATTAATGAAGAATTTTACTTTATCAATGTTTTTATAATTGACAAAACGGCAATTTTAACAAACCAGTTTGTATCGACCTGATATTGTTTTTTTTTTTCTCTTTTTAGCTAAAATAAATGCTCTTGAAAATGCTTTTAATCAAAAGCGAAACGTCGAGCGAAATATAACCACTATTGTTTCAATGCATAAACCTAGACCCAAGAAATATTTTCGAAGTAATTATATATATATATATATATATATATATATATATATATATATATATATAGCTAAGTATAACACTTATATAGTGCCACTTAATGGGGCTTCGAAGAATTCCGGTTGCAACCCATAGGATTTGGGTGAAAATAATAAAAATGTGCTTTCACACACTTTTATTCAAGATTTCTTGGTCGGAAAAGGAAAAATATTTAATTTCTGCAGGAAAACGGCCTACGAGAAGAATTGCTTTCGATTATGTATATATATATATATATATATATATATATATATATATATATATATATATATATATATATATATATATATATATATATATATATATATATATATATATATATATATATATATATATATATATATATATATATATATATATATATATATATATATATATATATATATATATATATATATATATATATATATATATATATATATATATATATATATATATATATATATATATATATATATATATATATATATATATATATATATATATATATATATATATATATATATATATATATATATATATATATATATATATATATATATATATATATATATATATATATATATATATATATATATATATATATATATATATATATATATATATATATATATATATATATATATATATATATATATATATATATATATATATATATATCTATATATATACATATATATATATATATATATATATATATATACATATCTATATATATATATATATATATATATATATATATATATATATATATATATATATATATATATATACTATATATATATATATATATATATATATATATATATATATATATATACATATATATATATATATATATATATATATATATATATATATATATATATATATATATATACATATATACATATATATATATATATATATATATATATATATATATATATATATATATATATATATATATATATATACATATATATATATATATATATATATATATATATATATATATATATATATATATAGTATATATATATATATATATATATAGTCAAAGTCAAAGACAAAAATCTCTATATTTATAAAAATACATCATTGTGTTTTTAAATAAATGGCGTCATAAAATTCTAATAACTAGCACAGTATAAAAAGCAAAATGCTCATATTAAAATTAAACTGCTAAAATTTGACAATACATTATATAAAGCAACATGCACATATTAGAATAAAACAATACATTACAAATTAAAATTTACAGAATATATTACAAAGCCAAGTGCAGAGAACAATAAGTTGAAGTGGGTTCAGGTATACACCGATCACAATCATGTTGACAGAAACTCGGCAATTGTATATAGCTCGGTGTCAAGAATACACCGCCGAACAGCCCCCCATATATATGTAATATATATATACATATATATATATATATATATATATATATATATATATATATATATATATATATATATATATATATATATATATATATATATATATATATATAATCAATATATATATATCATTGTATATATATATATATATATATATATATATATATATATATATATATAGATAGATAAACATATAAATATATATATAAACATATATATATATATATATATATATATATATATATATATATATATATATATATATATATATATATATATATATATATATATATATATATATATATATATATATATATATATATATATATATATATATATATATATATATATATATATATATATATATATATATATATATATATATATATATATATATATATATATATAGTCAAAGTCAAAGTTCGTTACAATTAATGCTAAAATTAAAATAATACATATATGTCACATAGCACAGAACATTTTTGACCATAATGATTCAGGACATAACTTGGATATTTTTTCAAAATAGACGAGAACTATTCATTGGTATGCCAAAAGACACGGTGCAGAATAAATCCACCGTCAGCCACCGTCGATATATATTTATATATATATATATATATATATATATATATATATATATATATATATATATATATATATATATATATATATATATATATATATATATATATATATATATATATATATATATATACAGGGTGAGTCGGGAGGATCGCCCCAAACTCCAGGAGTGTGTTCTATGAAAGATACTGATTTAAAAAAACTCATATGTTCTTATTCGATTTTCATTTGTTTTCAACTTACAACAAAAATAAGATTTCAAGCATAATTCCATACATACAACATAATAATTGGTGCTTAGAAATCAAAATAAGTTAATGTTCCATTTACTGGTACTATACCTGTCAGTGTCACTTTTGAATTCGTACCTGTAAGTGTCATTTTTGAATTCGAGCTGTTGAACATATTCCAAAATGCCGAATTTTTACTCACACTTAGAGTATGCGAATATGATATTTGTTTATGGTTTTTGCAATGGGAATGCTACAGCTGCTGCTGAAGAATACCGTCAACGATTCCCATTTCAACGTCATCCTGATAAGAAGGTATTTATGAGAGTTTTCAACAAACTATGCGAAAGCGGAACACTTCCCAGTGCCAACACAACTTCTGAAAGAGCTACTTAACAAACTTTAGAAGAAGTAGAAAATATTCTGGACCTAGTAGAAGAAGATGCAACCATCAGTTCACGCAGAATGGCTGCTCAGTTGGACATTCCACAAAAAAGAGTGATAAATACGCTCCACGAGCCAGGTTTGTATCCTTACCACTTACAAAAAATCCAACACCTACAGCCAGAAGATTTTGCCAAACGTATGGAGTTTTGTCGGTGGATAGACAATAATCGTCATCTTATATCGCGCATACTTTTCACGGACGAAGCAACATTTACTCGTGACGGTATTAATAATAGTCGCAATTGCCATGTCTGGTCAGAGGAAAATCCGCATGCAACAGTCGAGAGCAACTTTCAACATAGGTTCTCGGTAAACGTATGGTGTGGTATGATAGATAGTTATGTCATTGGCCCTTTTATTTTGGAAAATCGCCTCACAGGGGACTACTATTGTGAATTTCTCGAAAATGAATTACAAGGACTACTGGAGGATGTTCCCCTAAACATCAGAAGGCAAATGTACTTCCAGCATGATGGAGCTCCAGCACATTTCGCACATCAAGTCAGGCAACACTTAGACGGGAGGTTTCCAAGGCGTTGGATTGGTCGCGGTGGTCCTATTATTTGGCCTCCAAGATCTCCTGACCTCACTCCACTCGATTTCTGTTTATGGGGCTGGTTAAAAAATGAAGTGTACAAAGTGAGAGTGGACACTCGAGAAGCACTTATTCAGCGTATCAGAAATATTGCAGATGAAATTAAAGAAAGGCATGAGGCAATTAGAAGAGCAACAGGTGCCCTACGTAGACGAAGCCGAAAATGTTTAGAGCTCAATGGGGGCATTTTTGAACATTTAATATGATGAAATCTAATGATTGAAACGTTAACTTGTTAGATCTTGTTTATATTCTGATTTATGCTGTAAGTTGAAAACAAATGAGAATCGAATAAGAACATATGAGTTTTTTTAAATCAGTATCTTTCATAGAACACACTCCTGGAGTTTGGGGCGATCCTCCCGACTCACCCTGTATATATAGATAGATAGATAGATAGATATTTATTGGTAACATTACACAAAGTGCTTTTACATGTCAATAAATAGATAAAAATAAAATGTCAATAATAGAACTAACACTATTTGGACAGTTACAAAGTAAGTATACAGATACAAAAAGTACAGTTAAATACAAACATAATTAAATTTAAAATTTTTAAAAAATACAAACTTTACACATTAAAATTACTTAAAATTAAAAAAAATATACATATATAAATATTGGTTAACAAATCTAATTAAGATCATTAAAATCATTATCGAGGTACTTCTCAAGGGAATAGAAAGATTTTCTCAAAAGATAGTCTTGCGGACAAATATCTCCTCCTCTAGCCGTCTGACATTGTGCGGTAGGACATTGTAAAAGGTCACACAAAAATAGTTAGAGCCACCTCGAGTCCTTCCAAGCCTGTGAAAGCTGTGCATAATATTGGCACTGTTACGAGTGGAGTAGGTATGTAAATCAGCATGCGATGTGAAGTCTCCTATATTTTGTTTGAGATAAGTCAGACAGTGCAGCACAAAAATACAGGGCAAGGTAAGTATACGCAGTTCTGAAAAATATGATCGGCAGTAATCACGATAGCCTAATCCCATAATAACACGCACACACCTCCTTTGCAAGCCAAATATTTTTGTGGCCCCAATTTAATAGTGCATAAGTCATATTGGAAGCGAAATATCCATGATATGCAGACATTAAAACTTTTTTAGAAACATTACCGGATAGTCTTCTAATTAGATAAATAATTTCTGATAGTTTAGAGGCAAGTATATTCACATGTTTTTCCCAAGTCAACCCAGGGTCAAGGTATACACCCAGAAATTTTATTGAGTCACTGTTGGGCAAATTAGGTCCTACATTTCTTAATGTGAAATTAAGATTTTGAGTTTTGGAATTATTAAGGCTAAGTCTATTTGCCAAGAACCAGTTACATATGTCCAGCCGCGCGGTACCCACCATATTCTGAATAGGGTCTGAAGGATGATATTGTTGTAAGCTGGTGGTATCGTCAGCGAACAAAATCAGATTAGAGTTTGGGTGGCAGGCAGGAAGATCATTATTGATATAAATAAGGAATAAAAGGGGCCCCAGAACCGAGTCTTGAGGCACCCCATGCAGAATGGTCTGTCTGTTTGAGGTGGCAGCATCATATGAAACATACTGGCTCCGTTCAGTGAGATACGACTTGACAAAGGCAACACTGTCGGGATGGAAATTGTAAAAAGAGAGCTTTTTTATGAGGATATCAAAGGAGACACGGTCAAGTCAAAAAATGATGCATATGTATCCAGGCTCCGCTCCATGCCCTGAAACACACACTCAATCAAACTATTAATTGCCAGGTTTGTTGACTTATTATTCCTAAATCCAAATTGTTTTTGTGAAAAAAGAGAATTATTTTCAAAGTAACTGATAATTTGGTCTTTAATGAGGGATTCAAAGATCTTTGAGATAATGGGGAGGAGGGAAATAGGGCGGTAATTATTATAATCATCAGTGGAACCTTTGTTCTTGAAGATAGGCATGACCTTTGCAACCTTTAGAACCGAAGGAAAGATATTCTCTGAGATACACAAGTTAATAAGATTGGTTAATGGATAAACAATGAAATTCTTCAGAGTCTTCACAATCCTGGCATCAATCTCGTAGCAGTCTTTACTTTTAATATTTTTTAGTGAGGATATTTTTTGTCTAACCATATTGTAGGTGACAGGTTGAAATTTAAAGCTTTGATTATTAAGATTGTCCACTAAATACTCCTCAAAGGTAGTAGTAGGCTGATGAAGCTGAGAGACTAGCTTATGAGCTATATTAACAAAAAAGTTATTAAAAGTCTCCGCATTAAGATTGTTAGCTGGATGGCTTGATACTGAATTAGATTGTGATTTAATTATATTCCACATAGCAGACTGTTTATTTGTGGACCTGTCTACAAAGCAATCATTGGCGGCCCTCTTAGCTACAACTATCTCTGATCTATAAAGATTCCTATAGTCAGAAACAGTTTGTATATATATATATATATATATATATATATATATACATATATAGTACCAAACAATCCATCAAATGTTTCCACTAACCCTCAAATAATAAAAAAGTATGTTTCTTTTCCATATGTACATTGTACAAGAATTAACCCCCAAATTAGCTAATATATTCAAAAATGAAAATATTGTAATAGGTAACAAAGCCATAATGTTGTGTTTGACCATAATGATTCAGGAGCTAAGTTAGATATTTTTTTCAAAATAGAACTATTCATTGGTATGCCAAAAGACACGGTGCAGAATAAATCCACCGTCAACCACCGTTGATATATATTTATATATATATTTATATATATATATATATATATATATATATATATATATATATATATATATATATATATATATATATATATATATATATATATATATATATATATATATATATATATATATATATATATATATATATATATATATATATATATATATATATATATATATATATATATATAATATGTATATATATATATATATATATATATATATATATATATATATATATATATATATATATATATATATATGTATATATATAAATATATATATATATATATATATATATATATATATATATATATATATATATATATATATATATATATATATATATATATATGTCGTGGACATATTTCAGGGGGTGATAGTACTCGACAAAATAGGAAAAAATGCCAATATATACATGGTCAAAAACGCACCATTTTCGTTATACCGGGTGTCAAAGTTTCAATTTTTTTCTCGTTTTTTGCGCTTTTTTCCAGTTCCTTTTGAGACAATTAGTTCAAATTTAGAACATGTATTATCTTTAAGTACCTCTACGATAAAATATCAAAATCGTGGATGGTAGTATACAGGGTGTTACATTTTTTTGCACCACCTACAAGTTTATCTGGTGGAACTTTTTTTTGGAGCACTCTGTATGTATTCTGATTTAAAAATCAAACTCTTTGTTCATTTCTTTAGCTCTTTCGTATTTTGCATTATTCTCGTATCTATCACAGTTTTCAATAGTAGGCGAAATTAAGCAAAAAATTAAGAAACGGGTTTTATTTTAAATCAACCGACATGATAATGAACAATCAGATAAAATTATTACAGTTAAATTAAAAATAAAACAAAATTGTAAAAGTTGAAGATCAAGAATGAAGTCTTCGCCTCATGGACTGATGGACTTATTTCATATATTCCAGGAGTATTGCGAATGATGTCGCATGAAGCTATTATTCTGTTTCTTAAATCTTCTTCTGTCTGGATTGGGGTCTGATACACCAATGTTTTCAAGTGTCCCCAGAAAAAGAAATCCAGGCTATTCAGATCTGGAGATCTAGGGGCCCATGGCTGAGGTCCCCCTCGCCCTATCCAATGGTTATTAAAATTATTATTTAGGAACTCCCTCACCTCTATGCTGAAATGTGCTGGTGCACCATCGTGCATGAACCACATTTGATTTCTAAGAAGAATTGGCACGTCTTCTAGCAATACCGGGAGTTCGTCTTCAAGGAATTGACGATAATATCGTCCGTTTAGCCTTGCTGGCAGGAAAAATGGACCTATCAAATAATCTCCAATAATGCCGGCCCACACATTTACTGAAAATTGTTGCTAGAAATTATTTTCATGTATCGAATGCGGATTCTTTTCTGCTCAAAAATGATTGTTATGAAAATTACGCATGGCATTCCTAGAAAAATTTGCCTCATCGCTAAATAAAATCGTGTTTCCAAATAATGGATTTTGGGCTAGCATTTGTAAGAACCACTGGCAAAAATTTAAACAGAGTGGAAAGTCACATGGGAGAAGAGCTTGAACCCTTTGGATGTGGTTAGGATACATTAAGTTGTCTAATAAAATTTTCCATACAAGCACCAATGAAATGTTAAGTGTTGCTGCAATTTTCCTCGTACTGGTAGCAGGATTATTTTCTACTGCTTCCTCGACTTCAGGAGTTCTAACCGTTCTATTTGCTCCTGCTAAATGAGTGGATTTCTTGAATGATCCACTTTCATCATGTACCTTTGCAAATGTTTGTCTATTGGGCACCATGCGATTTGGATATTTCTGTTCATTGAGTCGTCTGGCTTCATAACAATTGCCGTTGGCAAGTCCATAAATTAAATGAATTTCTGCATATTCTTGATTTGTAAATTCAACCATTATTAAACAACTCGAAACAACTATGGGAACGTCACAAAAAAAATATTTCTTACAAAATGTCAGATTAAAGAACACTACCTTTTTTTTACATTTTCATTATTTAGCCTACACTTAATTTGCATCTATGGCAATTATTGCAAATAAGTCGAAAACTGTGATGAATACGAGAATAATGCAAAATACGAAAGAGCTAAAGAAATGAACAAAGAGTTTAAATTTTATATCAGAATTCATACAGGGTGCTGAAAAAAAAGTTCCGCAAGATAAACTTGTTGTAAAAAAATTTAACACCCTGTATACTACCATCCACGATTTTGATATTTTATCGTAGAGGTTCTTAAAAATAATACATGTTCTAAACTTGAACTAATTGTCTCAAAAGGAACTGGAAAAAAGCGCAAAAAACGAGAAAAAAAAACTTTGACACCCGGTATAACGAAAATGGTGCATTTTTGACCATGTATATATTAGCATTTTTTTCCTATTTGGTCGAGTACTATCACCCCCTGAAATATGACCACGACATTAATTAACACCCTGTATATATATATATATATATATATATATATATATATATATATATATATATATATATATATATATATATATATATATATATATATATATATATATAGTATATGCTGCATGAAACCCATATTATCAGTCTTTACCTACTCTGTTGGTTCACAGATACTTCCCAGATATTACATTTCTAAATGGTTTTCGTTAACGATCTTCTTGTTGTAATGTTAGAGTGGTATATTATTTGGGGTTAGGAAATATATGCGGACCAATATAGTAGGTAGAGACTAATATGGATCTCATGCAGGATATAAAATCTGTATTCTGAGGATGCAACGGTAAATTGGCGAAACGTCGGCAATTCAAAAATGGGCCTTTGTTTCTTTTACTGGATCTTAACCCCAAATAATCCACCACTCTAACATAACAAGAGGATCTTTAATGAAATCCATTCAGAAACTTAATATCTGGGATATCTGCGGACCAACGGAGTAGGTAAAGACTGATAATATGAGTTTCAATTTAAAACAAAATGACGGCCAAATAAAATTTCGAAAAAAAAATCAACATAAAAAAATCTTGTTCAATTTATTTTAAATTTTGCAGAAAAATTAAACGTGAATATGGGATACTTATTAAATTTCTTTTAAATTATGCCCAAAATACTACCATCCACGATATTGATATTTTATCGTAGAGATTCTTTGACTGAAAACTTTGACACCCTGTATAACGAAAATGGTGCGTTTTTGGACCATGTATATATATATTGGCATTTTTTTCCTATTTTGTCGAGTACTATCACCTCCTGAAATATGTCCACGAAATTAATTAACACCCTGTATATATATATATATATATATATATATATATATATATATATATATATATATATATATATATATATATATATATATATATATATATATATATATATATATATATATATATATATATATATATATATATATATATATATATATATATATATATATATATATATATATATATATATATATATATATATATATATATATATATATATATATATGTATAATATATATATATATATATATATATATATATATATATATATATATATATATATATATATATATATATATATATATATATATATATATATATATATATATATCAGGGGCGTGCAGTCCATGAAAGCAAGGAAAGCAGTGTTTCCCCAAAAAAAATTACAAAACATCTTCTAAAATGTAATTTTTGAAATAGGAAAGCATTAATTTAGTTTAAATTAAAAATGCTAAAATACTATCTTAATTATCAAGCTCATAATAAATGCGGGCTTGACTCGGACCGAGCGACAATAGAAAATGGAATAGAATCTATGCGGGCTGCTAGCTTCTCTGCAACCTAGTCCTGTATGCTGCTGTGAATCGAGCCAGAGGTTATTAAAATTTCCACAGGCTGTTTGCAATTTTTGCATTTCAGTCGTGTGGTTTAAGTAGGGACGGAAGCTATCGTTGGAGTAGGTTATTTGTTTGAACGGCTATCTGTGTGTTGTGTGATACGTACCTCGGATCGCGCATGGTGTGATATGCAAGACCATAATACGGACGTGGATATGCAAATACTGTCAACTTCGGATGTCGGTAATAAAGTTGAAAATGTTGGAGAATTTGGTAAGAAGAGTGTATGTAAATGTGTGGTGTGTATCTTAATAATAAAGGGATTTTCAACATTAAACTTCACTGATAAGCTTCAAATAATTTCCAAAGGAAGGGCAAAACCGCCTATAAAAAATTTAACCACAAAAATGAAAAACTGTATTAGACATTTTTATCCGGAAAAACAATACGAAAAATTTAAATAGCTAACAGGGTGTGAAAATATAAGTAAATTATTTTGTTGGCCATGTTTACTTTTTGAAAATGAATGGAATATGGAATAAAACTGGTTTTTCCGGTTTAAACAATTTCCATAAAGCTGTAAAAAGACACATTATGTCCAAAGAGCATTTGCAGGCAGAGGCGGCTCGTCAGGGTAGGCCTCTGAGGCCGCGCCTCACCCCCAAAATAAAGGAAAAGAGAATTTTTTTATATAACTTTTTATCTATTACCAATTAGAAATATACTTTTTAACAGTTTTACAACATAATAACATTAAAAAAAAAACAAAATATAATCCCATAATAAATATTTTAGAAAATAAATTCTGACCACCTCAAAAAACCGACCGTGCAATCCGTGCAAACCCATTCCTAAAGAAAGTGCTCTCGAATGAGGCGAAATAATTTTAGCTTGGAAAGTTTCGACTTCTGACCTATTTATCAACGGCCGGTGCCGATGCCGGCGAGTCACCTGATTACGACAGAGCGGGATGGCGATTGCCGATGCACGCGTTTTCTATTGCATTCTTGAGGCGATAAATCTGTAGCTTGGATATGCTTTTATTGGTTATTTAAATCACATGACTAGCGAAATATTCCAACGGCTTCTTTTTACGTGGTGCGTGCGGCTGAGAAAGAAATAGGAAATAGATTGCGATAATCGCTGATTGAGGGCGTTCTGTCTTTTAAGGTGAATAAATACGCGTGAGTAAGTTTTTGTTTTGTTTTGATTTGGTAAGTTGGACCGTTCCATTTTTTGTATTTGCTTTTTGCTTTTGAAATGAATCCTATTCACGATATTATTGCTTCATTAATTGAAACGCCTTTTTTAAGAAGAAGCGAAACTGAAAAGAAACAGATATTAGGTAGCCGTCCGACGCCGAAAATTTTAGCAATATTTAACGATAAGAGGCAAGGTAAAAAATATTCAAGAACTTTTCAAATATCTTGGTACGAAACTTATAGGTGGCTATGCGGAAGTATTTATAAAGAAAGCTTATATTGTTGGCCTTGTGTTTTATTAGGTTGCGTCAAAAATAATTGGAGTTCAGGGGGCGGATATTCGGATTTAAAAAATTTTTCACGAGCAGTAAAATCGCATGAAAGTTCAAGAGAGCATATTAAAAATTCGGTAGCACTTACAAGACTGGAGCAAAATAGGGCGACTATTGCGGATGCACTACAAGAAAATGCAAGTCTTAATAAAATTGTTTATAATGAAAATGTTCGAAAAAACCGTTTATTATTAAATTATTTAATTGATGTTGCTATTACTTTGGGTAAACAGGACTTGGCATTTCGAGGTCATAATGAAACAACAGATTCTTTTAACCGTGGCAATTTTAAGGAAATATTTGCATGCTTGATAAAAAGAAATGCCGAACTTACTGAACATTGTGCTAAATTTAGTAATATTTTAACGGGACAATCTAAGACTATACAAAATGAACTAATTGGTTGCATACATGACTATATTCAAGAATATATAAAAAAAGAAATCAATGACACCGATTGTTGTTTTTTTGGCGTAATTGCGGATGATAGTACTGATATAACAGAAAAATCACAGTCTTCGATAACAGTTAGGTATGTGAACAACGGATCTTTAAAAGAAAGATTTTTAGGATTTTTTGACGTTAGCGATAATAGAACAGCAGAGAGCCTTTTTCATTTAATACAAAACAACTTAGAGCCTTATGACTTTAAAAATAAATTGGTCGCGCAGTGTTACGATGGGGCTAGTGTTATGGCAGGTGAAATAAATGGGCTTCAAACAAAAGTTAGATCTATTGCTCCTTTAGCTATGTTTACTCATTGTTGCGCCCACAGATTAAATCTAGTTTTACAACAGGGAACAAAACTGATTACCCAAAGTCGTATATTTTTTGCCACTTTATTAGGAATACCAAATTATTTCCACCAATCACCAAAACGGTCTTTTGTGCTTAATCAGATAGTAGGTAAAAGAATTCCGCGAGCTGTAGAAACGCGATGGTATACACGGTCTAAAATTTTAAACTTAGTGGCTAATGAATGGGACAATTTAATTATAGTATTTGAAACTATTATTAATGACTTAAGTTCTGGAACAGAATCTATTAATGGTGCAAAAGGATTTCTAAAGCATTTTAATGATTTCGAATTTTGCCTTTTAACGCATATTTATAAACAAATTTTTAGTTGCACTGATGTACTGTTTCAAATATTACAGTTAAAGCATTTAGATATAAATTACTGCATTTCCCAAATAAACCTTGCCAAGCAACGAATTATTGAATTTAGAAACGAGGACCATTTCAAAGAACTTTTCAATATTGCTAAAAAAGCCACTATTCTGCCAACTAACACACGTCGAGGGCAATGTTCTAGCGACTTTGATATTTTTACTAAATATTAAATATTACATTTCGAAATAATAGATTGTATAATTCTTCAATTAGGGACGCGGTTTGAAAATTTAAATAATTTAAATTTCTTTGCTTTGGTCGATTGCACAAAATATTCGGAATATGTTAAATGCTTTCCAGACGACTTATTAAATAATTTATTAAAAAATTATCCAAACATTTTTGACAGAGATAGATTAAAGAATGAGCTTTCTGTATTGTATAGGGATGAACAATTTTCAAATTTAGATGTCGAAAAAAGTCTAGCTTTGTTATTTAAAGATTTTAAAGCAATTTTTGCGGAAGCATATAAGCTTTTTAATTTAGTTTTAACTATACCCGCAACAAGTGTATCGGCCGAACGAAATTTTTCATGTCTTAAACGGATCAAAACCTACCTAAGAAACACAATGACACAAGAACGGCTTTCGGGTTTAGCAATGATGTCAATAGAGCAGGAATTACTGTCAGAACTTAGTGAAGACCAAAACTTTTACGACCAAATTATAGATAAATTTGCAACCTTAAAAGACAGACGTATAGATTTAATGTACAAAAAGTAGTTTTTTTTATCTTATTTCATACAACTATTTATTTTAAGTTTTAATAAACTAAATTATGTTTTTATTATCGCAATCACCGCTATATTTTAGTGATAGGTGTACATATTTTACTTGTTTTGTTTACTTTTTATTTACTTTTTTTAGAGTTTATTTTTTTAGTTTTTAATGGTTTAGTAGGGCTATTGGCGATGACTTCCATTAAAAAAAAAAAAAAGGTCAACGCGTCGCAGAATAATACCTCATGGGTGACGTGGAAATTTATTCACATTTAAACAAAATTAACCTCATGTAGCCTCACCCTTCAATATACTCACGAGCCGCCACTGTTTGCAGGCCGTCATAAAAGAAAAAGTCTTCAGCAAAACCAGAATTGAACACGTCCTTAATAAACAGTTGGAAATTAGTCACCGCCAACACAATGAACTAGTCGATAAAAATATGCAAATATTAAGAAGACTAATCGATGTTGTTTGTTTTCTCGGACAGCACGAATTGGGATTTAGAGGTCATGACGAAACAAGGGTTTCTTCAAATAGAGGAAATTTTCAAGATTTAGTTTAATGGCTAAATATGATGATTGCTTAAAAAATCATTTAGAGCAGTATAGCGTTTTTCGCGGAACGTGGAATCGAATCCAGAATGATTTAATTTCCGCTGTTCTAACCATTATTCTAAAAAGAATTAAGCAGGAGATTGGCGAGGCGCGGTTCATCGCTATTGTTCTGGAAAAAACAACTGATATCACTAATTTTAGCCAATTATCTATAGTAATACGCTACGTTAAAACAAACGGAAGTATTCAAGAGTGATTTTTAGGTTTTAAGAATGTGTCCGAAAATCGTACGGCAGATGCATTATATACCGTAGTTTATAACGTTACTAAAGAAATTAATGGAGAGAAAAAATTAGTTGCTCAAAGCTGTGACGGAGCTGCAGTGATGGCAGGACAATTTGAGGGTCTGCAAGCTAAAGTTCGAGAAACTTTCCCAAGTGCTGCGTTTGTTCATTGTTTTGCTCATAAATTAGATTTAGTTTTATCCCAGTCCATCAATCACATTAAAGAGTGTAAAGTATTTTTCGTTTCTTTAAGTGGCATGGCTGCTTTTTTTTTCTAAGTCAAGAAACCTTACGCAAGCTTTGGACTCCATTGTCCACAAACAATTGCACAAAGTAGCTCCTACTATGTGGAACTATAATGGAAAGACCTGTGTTAAGAGTATCTGAAAATCGTGATTCACTGATTGAACTATTTGAGAATATAATAGAAAATAATGAAACTTGGGACTCAGAAGCAATAAATAGTTCGAGGGGGTTTTTCGACTGTTTGAAACAAGATTTTAATTATTTTTTGAACACATTTTCAGAAATATTTCCATTCTCGGACAATGTTTTTAATATATTACAAACTAAAACAAATGATATTGCTTTTT